>JASJET010000022.1:217500-967500 GCA_034092305.1 Diaprepes abbreviatus
TTTTGAAATCGGCGCCAAATTATTTAATAAAAAATGTGGATAACAAAAAAAAAAGGTAACTTAGACCATAGAATATTAAAACAGTCACACATAAAACTCATGTAAATTTTACAACTAACTTTATTTGTAATTGCTTTCTTACTCTAAGTAGTTTATATCTTGTTTTAGTAGTAATATAGCATTTACTTTCAATAAAAATATATAAGAACTTTTTTAAAAGACGGTTTGATTTTAGTTAATTTTTTTCCTCTGTCACTTCTCAAACATTAATTTTTTATTTTATTTCGAAGAATATGGAAAGATTAAAGAAATTATAAAATTTTTATAAAAAAATTGAACCGACTTCTAGAAGTGTGATAAAAAGTGAAAAATAATTATAAATTTTTATATGAAATTGAAATTTTTGAAGTCGGCGCCAACTCAATACCAGACAAAATTTGATAAACAGATTAAAAATACTTTATTTGTAATTGGTTTCTTACAATAATTTGTATATATTAGTAGTTATTTATTTCATTTAGAAATAATTGGGCGCTGACTTCAAAAATTTCAATTTCATATAAAAATTTATAGTTATTTTTCACTTTTTAGCGCACTTTTAGAAGTCGGTCCAATTTCTTTGATAAAAATTTTATTTTTCAATTTTTAATTTGGAATTGATTATGATATCCATAAATTATTTGAACTAAGTACTAATCGAGACTAGTGTACCTCGCAATGACTCCAAGATGGCAAAAAAGTACCTATTTTATCCAAAGTTGTAAATCTCCTTAAAATGAACCATTAAAAATTCTTTGATTCTTAGAGTTCTCCAAATACCAGTGAAATTGTGTCAAACAAATATTTAGTCTGTCATAGTAAATCCACTATACCGGGTGTCAACGAATCTATTAGACAAGTCATAATTTCTAGAGTATCATGTGTATAGAAATGAGAATTGGTACAAGTAAATGGTATGTGAAGGGGAGAGTTTTCGCATAATTGCCACTTTCCGGCCACTTCCGGTTTCACCGGAAATGGCCCCGGTTTTGAATTTTTAAATGGAACACCCTGTATATTTTAACATTTTTGGATTTCTGAGACAATTCTAGATCAGAATTTGACATTTTAAAAACTTTTTACGTCGACTTCATTTTTTTAGAGCCACTTTTAAAATTGCATCTAGGTGGCCATGATCGGACGCAAACTAATCTAACAGCCTTAGGTGATGTCAAAAAAATACAATCGCAAAGTTTTAGTGACTAGTATGAAAGACAAGAATTGGATTAAAAATTTAACAAAATTAACTAATAACTTAGACGACGCACTTAAAATATTTGAAAGTACAGTAGCTGAATTTGTTAAAAAGTTTAGTGTAGTAAATGTTCAAAGTGCATTCCTTCTTTTTCACGACACATTTCAGCTCGTTCAATTGTTTCTCTCAACACGTTATGTAGCATTTGGGGCGTTATACTTCTAAATGCCCGTAAAATTCTTTCTTCTAATATTTCAAGAGTAGCTGGGGCTGCTCCATAGTAAACCCTTTCTTTAACATATCCCCAGACGAAGAAATCGAGCACAGTATAATCCGGTGAGCGGGCTGGCCACCGTACCGGACCATTGGTTGCAATAATTCGATTATTAAAATGCTCTATTAAATAATTAAGAACTTCTCTAGTATTGTGAGGCGGTGCTCCATCTTGTTGAAAGTAAATTCGCCGTAAAACTGCTAAAGGTATATCATTGAGATGCTTTTCGATTTCATTTTGAAGAAAACCTAAGTATCTAACCCCTGTTAACTGACCTTGAAACAATATTGGCCCAATTATTCTGTTTCCAACGATACCAGCCCAGACATTGACGCCAAATCTTTCTTGAAAATTGCCCTCTCTCATTTCATGTTAATTTTGTTGGGCCCAGTACCGAGTATTTTGTTTATTGAACATACCATTATTTGTAAATCGGGATTCGTCGGAAAATAGAATAAAATCGATAAAATTTGGGTTAACTCTATGATTTTGAAGCAGCCAATCACAAAACACTACCCGTCTATCGCCATCCTCAGTATACAAATGTTGATGTAACTGATATTTAAATGCTCGATATCCATGCTTTTTCAGTATTTTTCTTGCTGATTCATAACTTATCTGCAGTTCTTGACTAATTTTTCTTAACGAAACTCTTTTATCAACCTCAACCATAGCAAGTACGTTAATCTCAGTCTCTTCTTTTATGATAAACCTCTGTTCCGCCTCTTGATTTCCTATTTGCCTAAAACGAGTCTCGACATACGGAAAATACTGATGGGCTGGATGTTGCCGATTCGGATATCTATGAGCATACAACTCGGCAGCATTCCTTGAATTTCTATGACACTCTCCAAATATTAATAACATATCCACTTTTTCACTTTGAGTATACATTATTTTAACGAAAATTTAAACTAAACTTAACGAAAATTAAGAAACTTTTACGTCTGTTCTTAGAGCGTATGTCACTGTCATTATCTACTTAAGTGAGTGCTTTGTTTTCCAAAGAAGACTTAATAAAAACAGTTGCAAATTATTATGCATCATGGCTGTCCATGGCGCACTTGTCATAAGTGAATAAATTATCCAGTATTTTGCTTAATAATATTTAATTTCTGTTCTTATGTCTAATCTAATCGCAAATAAATTAGTACCGTTAGATTCGTCAAAGAATGCTTTTTTCGAAAAGTAGTTGTCAAAAAGGGGTCGCCATTTGAAAATTAATAGTTAGAAATGAAAACGTAATTTTGTCAACTTGTCTTATTCCTGTCTTTCATACTAGTAACTAAAACTTTGCGATTGTATTTTTTTGACATCACCTAAGGCCCTTAGATTTGTTTGCGTCCGATCATGGCCACCTAGATGCAATTTTAAAAGTGGCTCTAAAAACATGAAGTTGACGTAAAAAGTTTTTAAAATGTCATATTCTGATCTAGAATTGTCTCAGAAATCCAAAAATGTTAAAATATATAGGGTGTTCCATTTAAAAATTCAAAACCGGGGCCATTTCCGGCGAAACCGGAAGTGGCCGGAAAGTGGAAAATATGCGAAAACTCTCCCCTTCACATACCATTTACCTGTACCAATTCTCATTTTGATACACATAATACTCTAGAAATTATGACTTGTCTAATAGATTCGTTGACACCCGATATATATATATATATATATATATATATATATATATATATATACACACGAGATTAAATATTCAGATTTTATGAAATGTTGGGGGATGGCGCTGCTTGTATTAGATTCATATTTTGTCTAATATAAGTTGCTTAAGGGATTTACTTCTCTGGTGTTGAGGTACGTTTGCCTACTCTGTACTGACGAGAACCAATAAGTTCAAAACCGGTCTACATATGACGGTGTACGACCACCTTTTTCTGGTAATCCTGCAATCTGAGATAATGCTTAGTCTCTAACCATGTTAGACCAGAGTATGTCTGTCCTTATAGTATAAGGTTTTCTCAGTTGGTTGAGAACTAACATAGTTTAAAAGTTTTGTTTTTATCTTTATTTAAATCAAGAAGTGTAGAATATACTTGTTCTTTTAGTTTATTAATCAACCCCATTGTTTGAAATACTCGATATCTTCAGCTCTTTTATATCCTCGAATTAAAAATACCAAAAAAGGCGCAATTCTTAAAATTTGGAATGGTATTTCAATTAAAAATATTTTTTTTAATTTTAGATTAATCAACCTGATTGTCTTATGTGGTCGATATCTACAGCTATTTTGTATCCTCATATTGAAAATACTGTTGTTCAGAAATGGCTTAAAGAAGACAAAATAGGATTGTTTTTCATTTCTGTTGTCGAGAAACAAGTTTCCAGTGAGTGTTCGTCAGAACTTGGGCAAATTTTAGAACAGGCGTTAACGACAAACAGGAACAGAGGTATGTAGTATTAACAATTGACAAATTTAAAATTACCAACCATCTCCATAACACCTTATATACAGAAATTATTTCATTACCTAATTAGTAGGGTCCAGAACTAAACTATACTATTTACGGACAAACATATTTTATAAAATCGATGTAACTCTAAATTCTAGATCATATTTTCAGATTAGGGACTAAGAAAATGATACTCTGGAAGATTTTCTCCCTTTTGTGGAAAAATGCCTCCCTTTAGTAAAATTCCATTGGTTACAGAAAAAAAAGATGGTAAAACCAAAGCTATTTTTCGCAATATATAAATCTCTCATAATACTAATTCTTTTGTTCTTTTAAAATTGTAGACTATATTATATGTCTAAAAAGATTTAAATCAGTTACTAAATCGAGTAAAATGTGTATCAGTTAAAAGATTATTCAAAAATTGTTTTTTTTTTAGCATAGAAATGTAGTGTCATGGTGCAACTTCTTCTGTGTTATAGTATATTTCTCTGTAATTTTTGTAACTTAATTTAAATAAAAGTTTGTTATTATCAATAGACTTAGACAAATTGCTTTCGCGCTCTCTCTGGAAAAATACACTCAGCCGAGATATTCTCGGATATTCAAAGGATTGAGCTCTGCGGAACTTTTTCCATGTTGTCGGGCTTTAGATGCCGTTATGGTCCTCTGCATTTTACATCAATTTCCGGATGGCTCGAGCGGTCCCAAATGGTAGTTCTTGGACTTTGGGTTCTGGCTGTGTCTCATATTTCATTTAATTATGCTTAGCCACGTAAAAAATGTACGTTATTGACTCAGTCATAGACATCATCTTGATCGTCCCGCTGGTTGAGGTCCTCACGCAGCACATTCGGCGAGTGCTGAAGTAGTTGCTGTTGATTGTTGGGCTGTAGTTTATTGTACGACACGACTGGAATCTAACTCAACATCGTTTCATCGACCGCATGTTGTCATATCCAGCTCCGACTCCAGCCATGCGCTGGCACTGTTATTTAATCAAAATTTCCGTTCCATCTTCATGGATGTGCTTTTTAGACCTATAGTAGGTTTATTTTTATTCCAACTTATCGGTTAGATCGATATTCTGCGAAAACGGTGGCACATCTGGTCGGATGTGGCTCTTCGCTACGCACATCGGTCTTGGATAAACAGAGGATATAATTTGCGCATAACTTATCCTTGGTGAATTCACTTCACCCTTGTTATTGTTATTCTTCGGTGATATCTTCCACATAGCTCAACAGATGTTGGACGCTTGCACCTCTCCCGGATGTAAACCATCAAAAATAGTAGGTGAATCAAGGTATTACGCTGAAGGTTTAAGCTAAAGTGTCTGATATAAAAATGTTCTGCCCAAATGACTGTACTCAGCATGACTGCCCTCTGGATCTCGGAAAAGGTATTTCTATATAGGTCCAACTTACCACGGCTGTCAGGATCAGGTCTGTCGATGACACGATAATCGGTATGTCTTGCATTTGGTCAATTTGCTACTTTTGTCGGATCTCTATAGCCACTTCAACATACTTAGCCTTCTTTTCTTAATATTTTCTAACATCCTGTTAATGTTGGGTAAACAACAACTATCAAGTATACAGACTTGACTCTCTTATCCATCAATACAATGTCGGGCCGATAATTCGCCACCCGTCTCTCCGTAATAATATCCTGATCTTAGTCAAGTCTAAAAGAATTCTCAAACACAGGCTGGGCTTAGTTGCCAGCTTCTGATACAAAATATTGCACACCTGATTCTGTCTATGCAGGTAGTCAGTATTAGTCCAGATGTTTCATCCTAAATATTTTCTGACTTCTACATTTGTCCGATTGGACATTATAAATCTCTTGTGGTTATTGATATAAATAACTTGTTGTTATTGATATAAATAACTTGTTCTGGATAACAATCATAAATCCTTGTGTCTCGGGAAAGAGCGACCCGTCTTTTAACCATCTATTCTAATAGCTTCCTTATTTATTTATTATTTACTTATTAGTGGCGTCATAAACATTCAAATTGAACATTGACGTCGCCATAACCTTAAAGCAATAAAAAGTTATGTAACTATACTGCAGTTAATTAACGAAACAAAGAATAAACCGAACCAACAAAACAAATACAATAAAAAAACGAAAATCATTAAAAATAAGACACAATTAAAAAATTTAAAGAATACAAGTTAAAATAATCCAATTAAGAGTTAAAATCTTCGTTTAAAAAATAAAGTTCACGGTCAGTTATAAAGTCTTTTTTTTTTTAATTTATTAACGTTGTTCGCTATAACTGTCATACTTGGAAGAGCATTAAAAAATCTAGTACAGCCCATCAATTGCATTGGAATACTTAAAGCGTTCCTATTTTTAGGGCTACGGTTATTTGAGAAGTGATCATTGGTGGTAAACATTGTAAAATTATTTCTAGTAAGTAGATCACAGATACATGACGACAGCGCTGTTTCGTTCTCATTTAAGACTCATCAAGTCATTGCATTCTACTATTTTTTAAATGAAAAAACAGCACACCAACAATGTTGTATAAAACCGCCATGTGATGGCACGGTAAAATAAAAATAGACATATATCAAAATTCGATACACGATGCATGCTACCCAAAGGTTAGAGGTCGCATCATTGAGCATCATCAGCCAAGCTGGCCGCGAGTTTCCGCAGTTCAAGCAGCTGTCGCACTAACAATCTCCTTCTGAGAGCGTTGCGTGTTTTTGAGCCAACAAATATGAAAAAGAGTTAAGTTATCGTCCGTATAATTTTAAAATAAAATAGAAATTTCTCGGCTCTGCGGACGTAGATTGATGGTAAACTTTGTTATCTTATAAAGAAATGCGGAGAATTTCAAGATGGTGGAGAAACTCCTCATCCGGAAAATTAGGACATCACTGTTTCGTTCTCATTTGGGACGCATCAGGCCATTGCATCCGGTACAGTCTATCATCTCGCACTCGTGTCCTATCTACTATTTGTAAAATGGAACTCGCAGTCTGTTTGCCGATGCCGAATGATTCGATCTCTACCCTTAGGGTAGCATGCTTCGTGTATCGAGTTGTGATATATTTCTATTTTTATTTTAGCATCACGCCATCATATGGTGGTGTTATACAACATTGTTGGTGTGTGTTTCCCTTGTGTTATTCAATGGCCAATCGAGATGTCGCTATTTTAACTTTTCCAAATATATATACCATGAAATTGTTTATTTTTAATAATTACCTACCACTTCGTGGTATATTTAGATGTTAGTTTGTCCTGTCGAAGGTAGCAGTCCGACATTAGGTTCTGCGGGTAATATTCTGCCGACATTTTACGAAATGGAGATTTTAAGTAGACAGTTGTTTTCTGTGCATTTTGCTTTCGGTTCGTTACCGCTACTCTGATGAGACCATTAGGTGGTCGAAATTAGTATGGAGAGAGAATCATAGTGGAATTTTCAGATTGCAAAACCGCATTTTTTTTGAATAAGCTCCCACAGTTTTGATGGTGTGACAAGCCCGTTATGGTTCTAAGAACTCTTTTCTATGCTCTAAATACACCGTTCTCATGCTCAACCGATGATTATTCACGTGAACCTGCTCCTTTATGTATAGAATTACACCGTAAGATTTATGAATTCTTACTATAATGAGTTCAACTGCCTTTTTCACTGTTGAGGATAATTTCATTGGAATGACGCCAATCAGTAAATCAATATCTAGCGTTAAATTCAAATCATCGGCAAAAATTAAAATCAAAATTCGATCCATAATTGGTCCCTGAGGAACACCCCTTGTAACTGTTATTTTTTTAGAAAAAATAATGGTCCCTGCTAGAAGCAGAGGCAAGGTAGACATTGAAAGATTTATTACTTATGTAAGACCTTAAACAAGTCTTTAGCTACCACAGTATACCAAAATATTTCATCTTTAGTGATAATAATATGTAATTAATCAGGTTCAATGCCTTAATAACATCAAAATATATGCCAGTCATAATATTACCCCTATCACTACGATCGATTATTATATTTGAGACTTGAAAGATAGCTGTAGTAGTAGATTTTTTTAAAGAAAACCATGCTGATCAGTAAAGCGCCAGTTATACCTAATTAAGTAATCAGGTTAATCTAGAGTAAATTACACTCTCAAAAACTTTAGAAAACATTAGCAGCAAAGAAATGAGTCTAGAATCTCTAATCCTCTACCTGTCCTCCCTTTTTGTAAACGCGAGCAATTTTGGCCATTTTTAAAATATCTCGAAATATCACTTCAGAAAAACATACGTTCATAATAAAAGCTAAAGGAAACGAATTTTTATATATTTTTTCTCATATTTGTTTTAAAAGATTATTATTCTTGCTATGTATGTAATAAAGAATATATATCTTTAAGATTTTGGCCTCATCTTCTAATTTCACATTCAGTCGAAGTTTTACCCTTACGATAATAATTCTTTAACATCTTCAAGGGAAAACACACTTCAAAATAATATCTAGATATATTGTAATACATTAATTAATACTGCTTTTTATTTTATTTTTTTTATTTCTCTAAAGGATCGCAAAATTTGCCCTATTAAAACATCGTTTTTTTTAATATAAATTAGACCAACACATAAAAACATAGTGATCTAAGAGGCCCGTAATCAGATTCTTAGTCTTTATCATCATTACAGTCAAACCGCAAAGAAATGTTATCCATTTAAGAAGCAGTAGTTTTTCTAGTCACCAGTTATATTTAAACTTAGACTAAACGAAATCAAAAGGTTCGCCACCACCTCAGCATCTCCAAAAAGGGAATCAAATCTAACATTAAAATCAGCGCACACTATACAATTTCTATTTATACTGAATATTTCATCCAATAATTTATCAAGTACTTTCAAGAGAATATTAATATCGCTTATTAGCACATGGAGACAATAACACAAAATACACCATTTACACTAATTTCTGTGCAACAAAACTCATAATGTTTACAAACTGATTTAATAATAATTTGCAAAGCTTTAGAGGGAATTGCCCAATGCTGAATAGTGTCAGTTAAATTGGTTTTCTTATACCTATCTATAGTAGAAATTCTACTATACAGGTCATGTTCATCGCCCTTGTTAGAAATTCAACCAGTTGACCCGGCCAACTTAACGACTATAGTGCCTTCATTTTTTTATGCAATTTAACCCTTTAATCACTTGAATTTGAGCATCCTGTAAATTTTCATTTTTCATTTTCAATATTTTTACTTGCTCCGCGTGCAAATATATTGGTTTTTTTTTCAGTATTGCATTTACTAAAATTTGTCATTCTTTCAAAAAAGTCAATGTGGGACTCATGTATGTCATTATGGTGTCGACCTGGATAGCTTTTCGTGCCCATTGTTTTTCAGCGTTTCACAATGATGATATTTTTGTTAGTGAGATTTAGTAGCGTTTAATTTTGGTCGGCCCTCTTGAACTCGATGAAAATCGGAGTTCTCTCAACTTATTCAATTCACTAGAATGTAAGTTGAAGTTATCTGTCAATGCTGTTCAATACAATTCCAGGAATAGTAGTTCTCAACGTAGAAGCCTTGTGATGGTGGACATCATATTTAGTCATCATGGCATATTGAAGGCTTTCCAGTTCGATGTTCCTCCAGTTCAAAATGCCAAAAGAATATGTCAATACAGACGCAGCTTAGGTATTGAGTGCTGTTAAAAAATTACCATCGTTAAATTCTCACGTTAGGAGAACACGGAGTCGCCTATAATAGTTCTCGAATTTTGGTCTTTGCTTTCTTCTCTTTAGTAACCGCGCTTGATGAAACCTTGAACATTTATAAACTCTCTTCCTCTTTCATAGCACGAACGATCTCACCATTTGACAGTATCACACCACCATTAACTATTTTTCCCTTCTTGATATTTAAAGCTTTACATTTATCCATTCCAAAGTTCATATGGATATATTGGGAAGAGATGTGGGTCAGTTTTATTAAATCTTCCAGACGTTTTTTCTTCCGGTGTAAAGTTTGATAATATCCTTATATGAGAGATGATTAATAACATGGAATGTATCCCCGTTAACATTAATTTTAAAATAATTCTTCCTACTACTGAACATACTAGAAAGAGGGTTTATTGCCAAGCAAAACCAGAGCCGACTCAAAGAATCGCCGTGAAAAATTCGTCTTTTAAATGGATATCTTCACTTCTTGGAGATTGTTTGTTACCATATAGATGTAGGTTAATACGCTGCTGGTGTCTAAGAGTATCGAGAAAGGTGACAGTTATGGGATGTATATTATACATCCGCAATACTTCAAATAGTCAAGGAGTCGGTACACTGCCTTTCGGTAGTCTTTGAATGCTTTTTGGATATTACGTTGTCCTTTTTTTTGGTTTTTATAATCATTACAGATAATCATTTGTTCCTTATATTCCTGGTTCTGCTTTCTGCACCCCTTCTGCTCTTCTGCTGGAATGTTGTCACTGTCGACATATTTTTAAATTCTTCCAATAGAATCGCTATTATCGCGATAATCGGAATTATTACTATTATCGTAATTATCGTTATTTTAACTATTATTGTTACTGTCGTTAATATCGTTATTTTATTAATACAATAGGATCTAGCAACCAGTCCGGTACTTCCCACGACATAGGCATGCTTCCGCTGGCCGTCCCGACAAAAAAGGTACTCCGATGCGGTAAATATTTGGCATCCTCCCGTTATGTGCTGGATTATTTCTGATGTTTGACATCTGTATCGGTATTGGTCGTTCTGAATTGAAAAGTCTCAGATAGTTTCTCGTTGGGATGACCTTACCTTGAATAACTAATAGAAAGCCTTCGGTTTCAGGAAACATTTGCCCACATGTCAACCAGTAGTTCGACTCTAATTTGTCGACATTTTTCTGGTTGAACTCATTTGAGTGTCGTCTATAAAGAGGTTTCTGTAGCCAGGCTTGAAACTTCTTTTGGTTTGGTTGGTGAAGAGAAGTCGGTTCATAGCCCTTTAACCGTTGCGGTGTTGAATCGTGCGCCTGACATATTGCTCAGTGTAGCACAGAAGGTTCGGCCAACTTATATAAATATAAGCGTAGTTTTGTTCATTGTTGATCCAATTGCTTACCAATATCCATCAGTCCGCTTCCTTGTGGTATCTTGGTAGCACTAAGAGGGTAGTGTTTGTATGTCTTTGTCAGGATTGTTCTGACTTTCCTCTGAAGACTCTGTGTTCATTTCACAATTCCAAAATAGTAACTAAGGGCATGCATAGGTGCCTTAACTAAATTTTTACTGTTCAGATTGATAGCAGCACCTGCATCACCCGTCTTATAAGCTCATTGGTTAATTCATTCCTCATAGTTCGTTGCTCAATTCTTTCTGCCCCAGTATTTATAGGTCTATTTTGCCTCCATTGCCGCAATGGTTTGACCGTTCTGCATCTCCAATGCTTTTGGCTGTATCTTTGCTCTAGTTGTGTTGAAAATGTGTCATTTATTAAGGCACAATTTTGAGCATTTGTTCCACCTGATTTCTGATGATAGCCATCAATTTAAAATCATTCATATTCAGAAATGATTTAGTTTTACCACCCCTTCACGATTGTTCTTAATAATGAAGTCGCATATGGTGGAATTTAAACAGCGTAGATAGTGGGTTCATGGCAAGACAGAACCAAAATGAACTCAGTGAATCTCTCTGAAATGTTCCTCCTCGTATTGTGTCTGTCTCGATGTTGTCGGTTGAAGATATTTGCATTTGGATCCTAGTTCTCCAAGTTGAGATGAGATGTTCTAAAAAAGCCACAGTATGTACATCGACTCTATATATTCTCACCTCTCAGCTGCCAATCAGTCATGTGGAACTAAGTCGAAGGCTTTTTGACAGTTCACATAGGCAGTGAATCGGTCTCTTCGTTTGGTATAGACCTGATGACTGAATCGATAATAAGTTGCCCCCTACAACCCATAGCGCCTCTGGCGCATCCTTTTGATTGAATGGCGATAATGCTATTTTGCTCGTAGTGTGCATTAGATACTTTGTGTCAAGCAGGCTGTGATGTGATGTGATGATGATAACAGATACGTGACGCCTTCTGTAAGAAACAGTATCATCTTTTGTGGATTAAGCAGAACATCCTCAGAACAATCAGTCGGTGGTGCATACGCCAAGACTTTTTAAGCCAATAGTTCTGAACATGATTAAGACTCGGGATTTTCCAATTATTAAGTCTCTTGACGATGCTAGTAATTTCCTCGGTGGTAATCCTGACAGACTGGATGGTCTTCACTGATCCAGACAACGTTGATGTTGCAGTGGGTGGTTGTAACTAGCTTACTTTTACAGAACTCTTCTGTTTATTCTTTATTCGGATATTTATTGTCTGCCAAGGTAGAGAGTTTAATTTCCGATAAAAAGTTCTTTTCGGTCGCTCAAACAAGGCATTGTCTCGTTTTCAGTTGTTGTTGACTTTATGTTTCTTTAACTGTCCTGCAGTCACGGAAAGTTTCTGCTTTAATCCGTCCAGACATTGTTGGGCAGGCTGTTTATTGGGTCTGATATTGGACCCTATTCAATATTATTATTACTGTTTTACTTACTCAAACGGCTTTTGCACTCTCTTCAGGGAACATTTTCTTATCCCAGATATTTTCGTGTTGCCGGGCCCCATATGATGTTATGGTTTTCTGTATTTCCCATAAATTTCATTACGATGTTATGGTCCTCTGCATTTCCCATAAACTTCCTTACTTCGATACGACGCCGGTTGTTGACGAAATTATGTGGATGGCCCGAATGCTATTCATTCCCCCAATGTCTGCTTATTTGTAACTCCAGTTCTCTGTATTTGGCGATTTTCTCAATATGCTTATCCCATATATTATTGTTGGTAGAAATGGCGATTTCTATTAGTGTTACTCGGTGGGATGTTTTATCTAATAAAATGAGGTCAGGTCTATTATATGCAACTGTATTATTATCACAGATTTCTAAGCCAGACGGCTTTACACTTCCTCCAGGAAATATTGACTCATGCCAGGTATAAAAAGATACCAAAAGTATTGAGCTCTTTGGGGACCCTTTCCATTTTGTCGGGTCATAATTGACATGGTCTGATGTATTTCCCACAAATTTTCGGGCGGCCGGCGCGGTTGCAAAAGCACTGCTCTTTGAATAGGTTTATACAGATGCTCATTAAGGTCCAGTCCCTTGATGTTCTGTAGGAGGTTCTTTGGTAGCATTCCAGTTGTTGGTAAAATTATAAGAATCGTTTCGACGCTGTCCACTGCCCATTGTTGCGAACTTGCACCCCCAGATCTCTGTATTTGGCAACCTACGTGCAATAGATTCAACTTCTTTGCTAACTCTTGATGGAGTATCTTGTCTGCTGAGTCATGTCTTTCTTTAGACTCCATTGCGACAAATACTTGGAACCCGCCAGATATGTGCTGGATTGTCTGATGTTCGACAGCCATATCTACATTGATCGTTTTCTATTGAGGAATCTGTGATGATGAACTTATAGATACGATAATTTTTCGTTGGGATAATCTGGTCTTGGATAGCTAACAAAAATCCCTCCCTTTCCAGGAACATCTGTCCTGAAATCAACCCGTAGTTCGACGCTGAGTTGTCGACATTGTCCTGTATGACCTCACTCGGATGCTGTCCATGAAGTAGCTTTTGTGTCCAGGCTTGTAACTTCTCTTGGTCTATTTGATGATGAGAAGCAATATCTTGTTATCTCAGCTGTAGCATCGTTGAATTGTCTGCCTCGCATGTTACTCGATATAGTGTGTAAGTGTCCGCTGTCCTATGGAAATATTAACGCAAATTATCATTTGTTGATCGAACTGCTTACCAATATCCACTAGTCCTCCCCCTCCTTGGTTTCTTGGAAGCATAATACGTTCAATAGCCGAGGATGGTGTTTGTGGGCTTTTGTTAAGAGTGTCCTTATTTTTCTGTACAGGTTTTCGACGTCCGTCCTGCTCGATTTTACAATTTCCAAAGAGTAACTAAGTGCAGCACATGCGTACGTGTTGAGCACTTTAAACAAATTTCTACCATTTAACTAGTTTGTAATACCCGCCTTACCCTTCTGACAAATTCGTTTTTCAATTCGACTTTCACAGTGCGATGGTCAATTCTTTTAGCCTATTTCGTATGTAGGTTTTTGTATGTTTGTTTTGCTTCCATTGCAACTATAGTTTCACCGGTCTGTGTCTTAAATGCTCCTGGTTGTATCTTTCCTTCAACAATATTTAAAATACGGCACGTGTCATGTCCAAACTACATTCCGATATCCATTGAGATCTCCTGTACAATTTTAAGCATTTGTTCTAGCTGGTTTCAGTTTAAAATCATTCATGTATAGAAGATGATTTAACCTTATACCTCTTCGTTGTTATTTTTAATACTAAAGCCGTATCTGAAGGAGTTTAAATGGCGTAATAGCGGGTAGTTCTTTTTGATTGTCTGAACAGCTCATAGTCTCGTTTTCAGTTATTTCTGGTCTTGTATCCCTTTAACCGTGCTACAGTAACAGAGAGCTTCTGTTTCAGCGTTTCAAGTCATTGCTGAGTAGTACTATTCGCTGTATCTTATTGCGAATGCTTATCGGTTGATTCATTATTTCTTCAACTCGTCTTTACAATTTACTTGTTCTCATGCTCCTAATAGACTCCTTCAGCTGTCCTGTATTTTTTCGTAGATTTTATTATTATTATATACTTAGCCAAACGGCTTTTGCACTCTCTTCAGGGAACATTCGCTTATCCCTGATATACTCAGATATCATAAGGATCAAGCTTTATGGAGAGCCCTTTGCATATTGTTGGGCTCTAGATGATCTTATGGTCCACTGCATTTCCCATAAACTTCCGGACAGTTCGAGCGGTCCCAAGTAGCACTGCCTTTTACACGGCCTTATACGAATGTTCGCTAAGACCCAATATTAAGCCGAAGAATTTTCGGTACGACACCGGTCGTTCCCCACTGCCTGCTTATTTGTACCTCCAGGTCTCTATATTTGGCGATCCTTTCATTATGCTTACCTTAGATTGTTGTTGTTAGGGATGGCGACTTAAATTAGTGTTGCTCGCTTGATTGTTTTATCCACTAAAATGAGGTCTGGTCTGTTATGGGCAATTGTATGATCTGTAAGCACAGTGCGATCCCAGTACAGTTTGAACTCGTTGTTCTCCAGTATAGGCTCCGAGTTGTATTCATAGTATGGCAGTTTCTCCACCCGCAGGAGTTTGAATGTCACCGCCAGCTCTTGATGAATAATCTCGGCGACGGCTTAATCGTATCTCTCATTATACTCTAATGTGGCAAATGCTCGGCATTCTCCCGTTATATGCTGGACTGTCTTTGATGTTCGACATTCATATTGGTATTGGTTGTTCTGATCGAGGGTTCTCTGATTATGTTTCAGGTAGTTTCTCGTCGGGATGACCTAATCTTGAATAACTAGTAGAAAGCCTTCCGTTTCAGGAAGCATTTGCACTGACGTCAACAAGTAGTTCGATGCTAGTTTGTTAACATTTTCCTGGCTGATCTCATTTAAGTGTCGTTCATGAAGGGACTTCTGCAGCCAGACCTGAAGCTTCTCTTGTTCTAGTTGGTGATAAGGAGTCTTTTCACGGTTCCTCAATCATAACGGTGTTGATTCGTCTTCCTCGAAAATTGTCTGGTGTAGCACAGAAGACTTGTTGATTCAATTGCCTACCAATATCCACTGATCCTCTTCCCACGTGATACCATTGTCGGTTCAGAAGCATTACGAGGATGCTGTTTGTGTGCCTTTGTCAGGATTGTTCGGACTTTCTTCTACAGACTTTCTATGTCCGTCATGGTCCATTTCACAATTTCAAGAATATATTTAAATACATTTTTACTATTTAGGTTGGTCGATACTCTCTGCCTCTATCATACCTAAATATTTATAGGTATGTAGGGCCAATACTTTGACCGTTCTGCATCTCAATGATCCTCCTTGTATCTTTCCCCTAATGTTATTGGTGGAAGATATTTGCATTTGGATCCTAGTTCTCCAAATTGACATGAGGTGTTCTAAAAAGGCCACAGTATGTACATCGACTTTATAAATTCTCAGTTCTCAGCGGCCAGCCTGTCATGCGACATCGAGTAAAATGCTTTTTTGTAGTCCACAGCGATAAAGTTCCTTCATTTGGTATAGGCCTATTTACGCATAACCGAATCGATTGCTCCTTGCAACCCATTGCGCTTCTAGCACAGCCTTTTGACTGAATTGTCATGCTGTGGTTTTATACTGATCTTTTGGCAAGAGATACGTAACTCCTTCTGTAAGAAACAAATGGCATCTTCTGTGGATCAAGCAAAACATCATTTATCAAAATAGTCAGTCGATGGCTCATACTCCAAAACTTTTTTAGCCAGTGGTTCTGGACATGATCAAGACCCAGAACTTTCCAATTATGAAGCCCCTTGACAATGCTAGTAGTTTCTTCGATGGTGAAAGGTCCGAATTGCATTTGACTGTAATCCTGACAGACTTGATGCTCTTCATTGATCCAGGCAGCGTTGCTGTTGTAGTGGGGCTGACTTTTCCAGAATTCTTCTACTTGTTCTTTATTTGGATATCTATTATCTGCCACGTCTGGTTGAGGGTTTAATCCCTGATTGGAAGTTCTTTCTGGTCGCACAAAAAGGGCATTGTCTCGTTTTCGGTTGTTGCTAGCTTTATATCTCTTTAACTGTCCTGTAGTCACGAAAAGTTTCTGCTTTAGTGTGCATTGTTGAGCAGTGATGTTTATTGATTCATGTTGCCAATGATACTGGGCCCAGTTCAATATTGCTTATACTGGTTCCTGTATTTTTCTTGTTGTTACATCTCTAATATACTATGTCAGCTGAAGATTTTCGATCTCTTTATTAAGTCTTTGCTGCCATTGTGGGGTCCTAGGCTGTAGGCTTGCGTGATCTTTTCGCTGCCTCGTGGTGATCCTAACCTCCATAGTTCTAGCTACCGCAGTTGCGGCGCAGTAGATCAGCATATGTAAATGTTCTAACGTGTAGGTCTTTGAAACGTAAACTGGCAAAATTCTGTTGTTTATGATATCTGATACAGTACCGAGCTTCTTAGATGCGTTTACTCTTGGCAGTGCTGGCCTACTTAATGGGTTGGTTCCATCTTACTCCAGCTCTGCCTTACTCATCTCAGTGGATAGTTTGTGATTGAGTCCAGAGTTGTCCTCTCGAATGTCATTGTTTGGTTGTTCTTTGACATCGAGTTCTGGCTGTGATACAAGTTCAACGATTTGTTTAATGTTATCGTCAGCGCCTCCGATTTTCGGTGTTCGGTTTATGGTGTTAAGTCGCGATTCTGGGATTAGTTTATTTCGGAGTATAACCCTGTATTTGTCTGTTATTCTCTGGATACTCCCTGCAGAAATCGATATGTAGTTATTGTCGGTAGCCAATCATCTCATCCTAGATGAGTTGCTCTGCTCATTGTTGGTTCATTCATAACCACGGTCCATTTCATGCACTGTCTTGGTCGACCCGCTTGAGCGAGTGTTGGTCGAGGTCCTCGAGTGGCGTGTGGCGCTCTTGGTGTTTTCTGGCTCTCATGCTGATGTAGTTGCTGTTGGACTTCAGCGATATTCTCTCTGATGTCGTTGTTGGGTTGTTTTTCGACCTTGGGTTCTGGCTGTGGATTAGGTTCAGTGATTGGTTCATTGTTATCGTCAGTGCTTTTGATGTCGTGATTTCAATTTTTATTATATTAAGTTGCATTTCTGGGATTAGTTTATTTCGAAGACTAGCCCTGAGTAGATATACCTAGGGGCGTTCTAGGACAAAAAGTGCATTTTTCCCATAAGAATAACATGGGGAAAATTTAAGGTTCAAATTACAATTTTAGTGCCATTTTAGGGCGTGGCATTTTTAAAATTTAGCAAAGCATAGTTGTGTTGAAATATCTATTTTCTATTATACATGAATTCAAAAATACAATAGGGCATAGTTTTGTTGAAATATTTATTTTTTGGATAATTTATTTTCAAGAGTATTAAAAAATACTCTGTATGAAAATATGCTTATCTTAAATTAAATTACTCACGGGAAAACTTCGATATCTGCTGGTGTAACTTTCTTTACTTCTACCAGGTATTTTGAGGGTACTCACAATCAGGAAAGAGATTAAGGAAACAGGAAAAGGGAAATACCTTTCGTCCGGAATCCCACCGTATACACCTTTCCGATCAAACTCGTACGCAAAAGCCCGAAAAATTTTAACTTTTAAATTTGCATACCGTTATGCTATCTTTTCGTTCTGACCGTTTTCAGAGACTCTCTTTATTTCCGATCTTATTTTCTTAATCCTAAAAAGGCGAGGTTGCCGATAATTACGAATATTTTTCCTTAGCAAACTTGCTCAAACATACCCCCTGCCCTGAAAAATTGTTTTTTAGCCAAGATTGAAAAAATAAAAAAAAAACTATACTATACCATCAAAGAATTAAATTAAACCGCATTAAACCCACAACAGGGTTATATTCAACCAAAACATAGTAATAATAATAAAATTGTTATTACAATTTCAAAAATAAAAAAAAATTTTGTTAACACCACAGTGAATTCGCAAGTGTATTGGGATGGTAAAGGACATATCGTCACCGCCGGACGGACAAAGATACCTTTACTAGTCTTAACACTCATACAAACAAATAGACAACCGTATGCCTTATAAACTTGTAATCCCCTCCTTTTACCTAGAGTAAGACGTATAGGCCCAAAACAATCTACTCTCGTGTGTAAAAATGGCTTAGTTTGGGATACCCTTTGAGTAGATAAGTCTGCCATCCATGGCGTCAGGTTTAGAGGTTTCATTCGAAAACATCTATTACATTTATGAACTCTACTTCGGATCAAATTTCTACCCCCCAAAATCCAATACTTTTGCCGTAGAATAGCCTCCAATAAATATGGCCCGGTATGTAAATTAATTAAATGATTAAAATCTACTAGTATTGCCACTAGAGGGTCTTTAGCAAGCAAAATCATGGGATGTTTTTGAAAGAAAGAAAGAGAAGAATTTGTGAGCCGACCGCCCACTCTTAACAATCCGTTGTGTAAAAAGGTTTTAGTTTCCAAAGTTTAGTAGAACACCTTTGACCTGCCGTTAACAACCTTATATCACTGTCAAAATACTTTGCTTGAACTAATTTTATTAAGGTTGTCTCAGCCCGGCGCAAATCTGTGACCGAGATAAAACCTTTTACTGGAAGTAGCTTCAAAAATCTAAGAACCCAGACTATAATGCGCAAAATTTTTAACCAAGAAGAACATTTTTCAACTAACTCCAAAAGAGGATGATTTTTCTCCTCGTTAGTCATAATGAAAACATCTTTGGAAACATCTGAGACTTGCATACTTGAAAAGCCTATTTGTTTAACAGCCAATCCATCTCCGAAAATTGCATCCACTCAGGGCCCGATACCCATAATGGATGATTAATTAACTGCCGTGGAGTAAGTCCTGTAGACAAATAATCTGCAGGATTCCCCGATTCCTTCAATATGTCGCCATTGTGCGTTCGGAATATTTTCTTTAATTTGACTCACTCGATTTGCTACAAATACATCTTTTACAAACGGTGCATTTAACCAATTCAGTACCGTCGATGAATCTGAAAAGGCAAATATTTTTGCAATAACTATCCTATTTGCGTATGTATGTATGATATGCCTAACCAAATTGGATAAAAGAAGAGCAGCGCACAATTCTAATCGTGGAATGGTTACTAACTTTACTAACTTAAACGGAGAAACCTTGGATTTTGCACAAACCAATCTAATTATCGCTGCACCTTCTTCACTTAAGATCTTTGAATAAACTACCGCTCCGTAACCGTCCTGACTAGCATCTGCAAAAGCCAAAATTGTAACTGGAGTGTCCTCTGCAACACCTAAATGACGTGGAAATTCTAATTTATAAATTTCGTTCCACTCTAACCGAACATTTTTTGCAGATATGCCGTACCTTTTCTGGAGGCTCTGCATCCCAGTCCATTTTTAATTTCCATAATTGTTTTACAAGTAATTTCAAAAAGAAAATGAAAGGAGATATTAAACCAATAGGATCATAACACCGTGCGACCGATGATAGAAGAGTTCGTTTTGTACATTTCTCGTTGGGAACATCAAGTTTAAAACTAAGAATATCCAATTCGGGGTTCCAACGCATGCCTAAAATTTTAGTATCCGATTTAAAGGTCGCATCTTTTGAAAGTCGCTTATTAACTGGAATCTTATTTAATAATTTTCGAGAGTTCGTTGAGAATTTCGTTAATTCGAACGCTCCCGCTGTGAAAAGTTGGACTGATTCTTGATAAAGTTGATGTGCTTGATCTTCCGATGGTATACTAGACACTAAGTCATCCATATACAAATCCCTGCTTATAAAGCTGGCAGCCAAGGGATATTTTTCCTTTTCATCCTTTACTAACTGTTGAATAACCCGCAACGCTAAGTAGGGAGATGATTTTACCCCGAATGCAACTACCGTAAGTTCATAGGTTTCAAGTTGATCCTTTGGATCAAAACGCTGTAATAGTCGTTGAAAAGGCCAGTGTGCCTTTACTATATTTATTTGCCGATACATTTGCCGAATATCTGCCGTCATTGCAATTTTAAATAACCGAAAGTTTAAAAGAAGTGTAAAAATATCCGCTTGTAATTTAGGACCATTATACAAAATGTCATTCAATGACACGTCAGAGTCCGAGGGCGCACTTGCGTCTAACACCACTCGAAGGGGAGTACTAGAGCTTTCCAACTTAACTACTGCGTGATGAGGAATGTAATAGCTTAAATCATCTGCCGAATCATTCCTTAGAATTTGAATATGACCCTGATCAATAAAATCGCTCATAGCCTTGTTATACTCGAATCTGAGATTTGGAAACTTATTTAACCGTTTTTCCAATGATAACAACCGAAATTGAGCATTTCTTTTAGAATCTCCTAAATTCTTTGGATTATGTTTAAAAGGTAGCGCCACGCAAAATTTTCCTGTGACTTTGTCACGGCTATATGTTTTAAGAAATATGTCCTCGCATTTCAACTCTTCCGGATTAAATATCGATCGCTGTGGAACCTGCTCCAGCTCCCAAAATTTATTCAAAAGCTCTTCAACACATGAGTCATCTTGTTGAGTTAACAAAGTTAATTGCGCGGTTTGAACAACGTTAGGCACTTGTCCCATTATTACTTAACCAAAAGCAGTTTCCATCGCAACAGGTGAACAATCATCACGAGTTATCCGAGATTTTCCAGAAATATAAGGAAATAATTCTGCGCCTATAATGCCGTCTATTTCCCCTGGTTTTGAATATCGCATATCCGCTAAATCAATATTTTTCCATTCAGGAAGAAATTTTGAATCGACAGGTAATTTAGGCAACTTATCCGTAACCTTTTCCACCAAAAAAGCACTAATATTGTATGTATTTTCTTTGTTATACCGAGGACCGATCACTAACTCCGTCTTACCTTTCACCTTTTGTGACCTTTCACCCAGACCTTGAACTGAAGAATAAGTTTTCGAAATATTTAGTCCCAATTTCTTGCAACATTTCACTGTTAATAGATTTACTTGACTACCGGTGTCTAAAATAAACCTTGCCGTTGCATTTAAAACTGGACTATTTAGAACATAAACCACCGCTGTGGATAATAAAACCGTACTACTACAATTTAAAGTGCAATTTTTCGAAATCCTAGTGCAAAGTGACTGCTGACCATCCGTTGGTGATTCTAAGGATACCGCTTCCTCATCCTCACATATTTTTTCTCTAACCGGTTTCCCCATGTGGAGCAAAATGTGGTGTTTTTTAGAACATTCTAGACATGTCCTATCCGTAGGACAGGACCGAACCCCATGCTTGGAAGATAAACAATTATAACACCAATTATTATTTTTAACCGTTTCATATCTTTTTGATGGTGTAAGTGCCTTAAACTTTTCACAACGTCCCAAATAATGCCCACCTTTTTTACAAAATACGCAAAGTGTGGGTTTTATTTTACCGTCACCTCTAACCTGACCCAAAAAAAATTTTGTATTACGAGGAGACGAGGCTAGAGAACTAGTGGATTTATTTAAATTTAACAATTTTGATTGCTCCTTTACAAAAGTAACAAGATCAGTTTATGTAGGAATACTCGAACTGCGTTTAAAAATATCAAAAGTTTTAACCGTCTCAATATCTAACTTATTTCGAACCAGATAAAATAAAATAAAATCAGATAAGTCCGGTAAATTTAATTTTTTAAGTGCACTAACCGCTACATCAAACCTCTCCAAAAACAAATTTAAATTTTTTGCCGATTCCACATTTAGACCTTTTAAAAATTTATAATTTGATCCAAATAATTATTGGCTAAGTATCGTTTATCCTGATATCTATCCAAAAGTGACTGCCAAATTATGTCACAATTATCGCCCGTTGGTGCTATTCCCGAGCACATACTTAAGGCTGACCCTCGTAAACGCCCTATCAAATAATGAACCTTTTCCATTTTATTTAAAGTAGGATTATCATGAATTAAACTTTTATAAATGGCATAAAATGTTTTCCATTGCCGGATTTCACCTGAAAATTCTGGCAACTCAATTTTTGGTAAAGAAGGCAACACTCGATTTGGATCTACTGGCGTACTATCTGAAGGCTTAGCCCGAGTAGCCTTTATTTTAGCCGCTGCTACTTGAATATGACAACACATTTCATTAATAGTAGAGAGAATCTGATAATCTGGAATAAAATCGTCTTTAATATCAAAACCAATGTCATTAATTTCATCAATGACAATAATTAAAGAATCTCTTGTTGACTCTAATGATGAATACAATAGTTCAAATTTCTCTCTTTGCGACTGCTGGGAAATATTTTTTGTCAAATCATACAAATTTTGTATAATCAAAAATAAAGACTCCTTCTTGGCATTTAGTCTTTTAAATTTGCGTTCCGCTGTGGTACTCATTTTAATTTATAATTATCAAATGTTTAAAACTGAAGAAATGAAATCCTTTCAATCCTAGCCAAACACAGTAATTAATTTTATCCAAAATGCAAAAACAAATAATGTTGAAAATGAACGGCCCCAAATAATCCAACACTCTGTATTTAAAGGCAACCTGATTTCAAATTATTGCCGTAATAAATTGAGAAACCACAAATTTTATGATAAATTGCTCTAAAATGAAATAAATTTCTAAATTAATAATAGACCCGATACTATTATTTTTATTTTTAAATAATTATCCGCGAAACAATAATCAAATTAATTGTTAGTTGTCACCGATCAAATTAGCCAAACTGCGTATTATCTTTGACAACTGGCAACACCGTTTAACAGCAACCCGTTTGCTGAAATCAGTACCCAAAAAAAACCCAAGTTTTTATTCTTTATCGCTCACCGTAACAATAAAAAATTCTAAGATATCATCAAAATTTAACCGATATTCGACAGGACCAAAACAATGGATAATTTATTTTCAAGAGTATTAAAAAATACCCTGTATGAAAATATGCTTATCTTAAATTAAATCACTTACCGGAAAACTTCGATATCTGCTGGTGTAACTTTCTGTACTTCTACCAGGTATTTTGAGGGTACTCACAATCAGGAAAGACATTAAGGAAACAAGAAAGGGGAAATACCTTTCGTCCGGAATCCCACCGTATACACCTTTCCAATCAAACTCGTACGCAAAAGCCCGAAAATTTTTAACTTTTAAATTTGCATACCGTTACGCTATCTTTTCGTTCTGACCGTTTTCAGAGACTCTCTTTATTTCCGATCTTATTTTCTTAATCCTAAAAAAGGCGAGGTTGCCGATAATTACGAATATTTTTCCTTAGCAAACTTGCTAAAACATTTTTATTATACCTGAATTTAAAAATACAATAAAGTACAAGGTGATTTTTAAATAATCAATTAATTTCAGTATTTTTATAATTCTTTTTATTATTTTATTAGATAACAAATTTGGTTGTATATATATATATATATATATATATATATATATATATATATATATATATATATATATATATATATATATATATATATATATATATATAGTTAAGTTTATTCTTCCATTATATTACAATGTCCCTAGGGAAGGATATCGCAGATGCCTTTTATAACGCGACGTTTATCATCATGAGGACTGATTGTTTTGTGGTATATAATTCATGTTTTCTGGAACAAATCAATTTTTGAGTTACGTGTTTTTCATTAAAGGTCTCCAAGCAATCTACGTAATCATCAAACGTTATAGTATTTTCAATAACCGATTTTTTTACTCCTTTAATTTTTTTAGTTATACCGAGGTTCTTCAAAATATCATATATTTCCAAACGTTCTTTCTCTTCTTTTTTAAGTTCAATCTTCTTCGTTTCAATTTCTTCTGCTGAATATAACACCTTAATAGAATACATTTTTGATATTAATCCGATAAAATGCGTCATGATCCTGCCGTTATTCTCATCCTTCATCAAACCAAGAACCTTTTTGTTAACTTTCGGAATATTATATATATTAATGCAGGGATAATCAGAAGTATCAAAATATTTTCGACAATCTAATTAAATTTTATCATATAGATTATCATTTTTAATTTCATTATTAAACTATCTGTATCTGTGTAGAGGACTTTTCAATCGGAAAAACAACGATTCATATAATTATAATGAAAATCGTAGATTGTCGTCTTTGCTAAATCCAAAATACACATGCCAACATAAATTAGTTTGTTAAAAAATACGTTAGATTTGGCAAGTTCAACAATAACTAATTTTTCATTTATTATGGTTGATGATTTAAATTCAGGTCTAGAAATTAAAGCTTCTGCACTGTATCGTCCATCCCAGCTAGAAATTAATTTCACGATTGAGTCATTTCTCAAGTTTTCCATTCCATCCAAACACAGCATTATTTATCAACTTAAAGAGATTTTTCTCGAAATCATTCTTGGCAGCCTGACGGAGTTTAGTATTCAAATATATATACGATTTTAACCAAGGAGATTGTCTGTAGGATAAAATTCTGAGTATTTTGTTTACTTTAACTCCTAACTCCAAAACCTGCTTTAAATTTCGGTAATGTATTATGTAATTTTTCATCTTGTGTAGAGTCGCTAACAATTTCACGGTCTTAGATTTTTCTGTCCTGCGATGTTCTGGGCAAGGAGGCAAATCTGTGAATTTATTATGAAGCTCTAGAGGAATTTTGAGATCTACTTCTAAGATATCCTTCAGGTTCATCGGATATATCTAAAACATTTAAATCTTCATTCAACCATTTAAATTCACCGTAAGGTAAATATTGAGACATTGCCCAGCCGTATTGATTATTTACATCGAAATATGCGAGATAGATGTTTTCTTTTGTTTCATCATACGCTGGCATGTATTTATTGTTATCTTCCGCATATCTTTTAGAACATTGACTGAGTCCTTCACGTATTCCTCGCTCGATAAATCTTATCATTTCATAATCAGTCAGCAACTCAAGTTTTACTTGATTTTCTCTATACATTTTATACATTAAGCATTGCCATGCATATCCGGGTAAGGTGAAAGAGTGCGCAGGATCAATGCCGTATGTTTTATGTGAAGTTTTCCTAAATTCTTCAAAAACATCTGCTAACAATAATACGTCCGTTTTTAAATATAAATCAGAATAATCTTGCATGGATCGACACTTAAAAGTATACCAAATATTTTGCGCATGAGCGTATTCTTTGATACATATTTATCTTCTAGACTATTATAGAATTCATTTTTTGAAGGAAGCTCTGATGTTTTTAATTTTTCCCAACTGTTCATGTAATCATAGGAAAATATATAGGTAAAACGCTGTATATCTTTACGTCAAAATTTGACAAATGCATCAAACTAGTGACACAAAAATTTTTAAAATCGAAGTTTTTCCTTCTGTAGACATATCGATAATATATAGGGCTATTTAATGAGGAGTTTAAGTGCTTATAATGGGTTCGGTATTTTAAGTGAAATTTTAAATATTTTAAAAGCGGATTAAAATTTTCTCTTTTATATTACTACACTGAGAGATGTACTACTGCTAAAAATAATTTACTTTAAGTATTAGTATATTCTTTAATAAGCATTGCCTTTTTAATATGTTGTTTTTAGCTAATAATTTTGAAATTGTAGAAACTATTGTATTAAAAACTTTAGACACACTCTTTTTAATATTGGGATTAGTAGGGTGATGCTTGAAGGTACAAGTGTGGGTGCTTCTGTGTATGTTCACTTTTATAACTGAACCTATGATGTTGTAATGTTTCATCTATGAAATTTATGACAATAAAAGCTTTATTTATTTATTTTATAAAGTAAATCGTTTATATTCTAAATTATTGGTAACTATTTCGGTAACAGAAAAAATTATACGCAATTTGTTTATAAAGTTCTATTTTTATTATAATACTCCAGTTAGATATAACAATATTAGGGTAGTCTAATTGAAAATTAAAAATAAATTGACTATTCTAATAGAATCGGAACTAAAAAACAGTATTTTTAGAAACAGTCGGTAAGTATACAATATTCTAGAAATTATTCATACTTAATGACTGTAACTTTACGACTTCTGACTGCAATAAGCGATGTAGTTAAGCTGCAAAAATATTGAATACAGAGATAAATAATTAATCATCTTCAACAAATAGCCTAATTTTCTTAAAAATAAATATAGAAATTTAAAAAAAAAAGTGCTTCAACAGATAGGAGTTAACACAACGCACGACTCATGGCTCTGAGTCTTGTATTGACCATATTTCAAGATTCCTCATGCCACATCCTCACAGATAAATTTATAAACATATAAACGTGTAAAATAATGAAAGGGGTTCGGTCCAGGGCATCCAGATCTAAGGCCCCAATATTGCATCAGGTTCACTGAAATAGAGTAATACATGCATAAAAAATAATACAGACACGGAACAATAGAAATCGTAAGTGAACTAATTACAATTTAGATTAATTATTTATTATATACTTAACACTATTTTCAAAAATTATAGGTATATATACAGTATCCTAGAAATGATAAGTATTTTATATTAAATTATCGTAACTTTATGATCTTTGACTGCAGAAACTAAGGTATTCAAGCTACAAAAATGTTGAATAAAAAAATAAATAATCAAATAGTTTATTCTTCATTAAATACCTAGTTTTCTTAGAAATAAACACAGAAATAAAATTAAAAAATGGGCGCCCCAAAAGGTAAGATTTAATACATCGCACGACTCATGGCTCTTAGTCTTTTATTGACCTCATTTCAAGATTCCACATACCACATCCTCACACATAAATGTATAAGCATATAAACATGTAAAATAATGAAAGGGGCTCGGTTGGAGGCATCTAGATCTGAGGCAATATCTAGGGCCCCTATCTTGCATCAAGTTCACTGAAACAAGCCATGCTTTCATAGCATCCTTGCTCCATACCCTTTGTTGGCCATTTTTAAAGTTGTCTACTGTGATTGGGAGCATTATCTAAAAGAATTAAAGAAGGTGTTTCCAGTTTTGGCAAAAAATCTTTTAACTAAGCTTCAAAGTTTTCCGAATGCATTTCTCCATGGTAATCTCCAGTTTTTAACTTCGATTTGAACATCAGCATTGCATCTTCAAAGAATCCATTTTCATTTCCTGCATTCAGTACTATGTATCTGAAAAAAAGTAGAATAGTATGTGGCAGTACAAATTATTAGAAATATTTCCAACTGTTTGCAGAAACACAAATTGGTCTTAACGAACGGAAGCTTTTATGATTTTGGTCAATTGAAAAATAGTGGTTCTTGAGTTTAGACCGAGCCAAATTTGAATTGTTTTGCGACTTTTTACCTAGATTGCATGAGACATCTTTAGGGATCGTGATTTCAAGTAATTAGAACACGGAACATTGCATGTGTTTATTTTTCTCTATTTTTATGTCATTAATGTCTTGAAATTGGAAAATTTATTTCATGTGTGTATTTTTTTAAAAATAAGAAGCATTGTTAAAAATATACTGTATTATACCCATTTTTGGTTTATTTTTAAGCACCTTTAGGTCGTACAAATTATAGGTGAGGAGTGTGCAATTAAATAATTTGAATACTTATTTCAAATCTGCTTTTTTTAGCACAATAAAACATGATACCATTTCAGCACTTTCGATTGGCAAAGCATAACACGTCTGAGAACTCTGGCAAGAACAGTGGCGTAATATAAAAATATTAGTTGTGTTTCCTTAAACCGAAACAAATTATATTTTACATGTTACAGATTTACTTCACGTTTCAGCAAAATACCTCAATCAGTTTTTACATTTTGATAATTTTTTTTTCACAATTTTTAACGCCTTGTATTTCGAAAACGAAATATTTTAGATATATGTTTATATCAAATTCTTTTATAAAACTGCCTAAGAAATCACTATAGGATTTTTTTTTGGATTTAGGAAGCCTATATCCAAGTAAGATGATCATTATTATTTTGTAAAATGTAAATTAAATTATTTGGTTAACTTTCATTTATTAAGGAAACATTTTTATCATATTAAGTAAAAATTTTTCCTAAAAAAATTCAAACTTGCTTGAAAAAACATACAGAAATTAAACTAAGAAATTTAGTAAAAATTTAATATTTAACATCCTGCTAATACGAAATGATCCAAGGATTATTTAAATAAAGCTTTTTGCAACCTGTTATAAATGATGAAATAAATTCAAATGGTTTAAGTGCACCTGGCTCAAATTTATTTTTCCCTTTTTCTTCGTTCTTTAAGTACTGTTCAAGAAAGTCTCTTCTCATTTTCTGAATTTGTGGTTTCTCCATTAAAGCTATACGTGGGTCATCCCTGCTACTTGTTTTAATTAGTAAATTAACCTCGTATCACCAAAAGTGTAAGGGAAATTTTTTAAATGTACATATTTCATACTATAAACAAATATTTTTAAAGTGATTTTTGGATAAATGATTAGGGGACACATAAACTAGATTTAAACTTAAGAATTCTAAAAGTTATTTTTCTCTAATTGACAATTATACCAGCTATATAAAATTTTGAAAAATGTTGGGGCTAAATGTGGCAAAAATATGAATTAAGAGCTTCAAAATATATATATCCCGGAAAATAAAAGTAAACAAAAAATAATTAGGTGAAACAATCCTGTAACAAGACAAAATGCAAAGAGTGGAAATTAATAGATTCCATGGGATTTATTCATATTTTCAAAATATTTTAATGGTACTTGCCTACCTGAATTATAGCATTTAATATTTTACGAACAAGAGGTTGTTGGTAGATGGAGGAGGTTAATTTTGAATTTACACTGTCATATGTTTTCAAGATTTTTGGGTACCGGAATTCAAAAATCGTATCAACTGATGTATAATTATATCAGAATAAGAAGTCGGCATACGGGTGGAAATTTTAGTTAAAATCAAAAATAGTGATTTAGCTTTAAAAAATTTTTTTATACAAGTTCAACGAAGCAATTAAAGCACATCAAATTAATGATGAGGGAAGTTCTGGGTAAACAAATTTACTAATATTTTTATACACGTATACTGATATAATTTTATTGACAACCGTGCAGTCACTATGGTTTCACACTTTATTTTCAGGGTATTGTTCCTTTGTAGTCAGAAGTATGTTCTACTAAAACTGAAATACATTTTAAGTACTTTTTAAGTCAAAGAACAAAAGTTAGAAACAAATATGACAAAAAATATTATGTAGTAGAAAATAAATATCAGTAAAGCTCGAGTCAACTATTTTGTTTTTACAATCAATTCAAACAATTCAGTTTCTAAAAAGTACCACTATTTACCTCTATAGCATTACAATTGGGCAACTTCGTTTTAACATAATCATAACTCAATTTAATCCAATCTTGTGCTATAGGACAGCTTCTTATGTTGCGGAATTTGGGACTCTCCATACCTGGAGAATACGGGTGGTTCTCCATAGCCTAAAACACCAATATAAAGTGCTAAGAGTGACCTCTTCCATATAGATTAGAGGTTGAAAAAATGATAGGGTCCTGTAAACTAGAGAGAACATTATGCTGAGAATTGAGCCACGATTTTGTTTTTTTTTTTTCCAAAAACTACCTTCAAGTACACTTTTTACTATGGTTTTATTGGTTTGACTTACATGTAACTAAGTATGTAGGCAAATATTGCAAGTTGATTTTTACCCACTTCTAATTGTCATTAGGTTTTTAGTTTTTTTGAAGCTGTAAATTAAACTTTTTCATAGTAAATTTTAACAGTCTGCGGGATGCGCAATAATTTTTTAGATCACTAAAGCCAAATTTCGAATTTGTTAATAGTGTTGCTAAATCTTGTATTCATTGTAACTATGAGCAAAATAAAATGTGTGGTAAAGCAAAAATCAGTAATTATTGGATTTTGTGTAAATCTAAGAAAATTACATATTATTAAAAAAAATCGTTTACTTACCCCTTCTTTCAAGGACATAGAACAAGATTCGAACTTTGTTTTTTCAGTTTTCCCTACTTTTTCTAGAAAACAGAGAAAGAAGATAAATATTTGTTGCGATATTACGAGATTTTATAAAATTTGTCTACCTCATTCAACATTTTTTAAATTGTTTGTAGAAATAAACTTGAGCTGATGGAAAACATATTGATTAAGAAATGTTATTGTACAAAAGATCCACAAAAATTTTACATAAGTCATATTTATGCTATGGCAGTACAAAGGTTATATTTCTAGGAGATATAATCAGGCGGTTTGTTTTCAAAGTTTTTTAGTAGTTTTTCTTTAGATTTCTGGTTAAAAAAGTGTAAATTTATAAAATTTAATATAACATAGAGGTTTCTATGAGCCTAAAATCTGTGGCTGTAATAAAGTAATAACAATTTAGTAAAAAAAGTGAAACCAAAAGTGAAAGTGTTTCTTTGTGTTTTATACAAAAAGAAGTGAAAATTCTGAAGATACAGACACAAAATCGTGTTCTATGACCTCCTAGATCTTCACTATATCCAATAATTACCCAAAAATCTAAAACATTCCTGTAAAAATTACTAAAAAATTTCAATTTAAATAACTTTGAAATACTGTATATTTCAATAAAGCTCGACAGAATGTTGTTTACCATTTTCGAAAGAGATACTTCAGTATAACAAGAAATAACCTATTATTAATTACTCACCTTTACATCTTCAAGCTGAAATAAATTTTCAATATGTATCCAATTAAAGATCCAGTTAGAAAACCTAAATAAATCCCATAAAAACAAGCACTATAAAGTGTATCCAGAGTTTAAAGTCACAAGCACTAAACACTAGAATATTAAATAGCGGTACAAAGTGTTTAAACTATTTTATATTTTAATATAATAAGAACGTTGTTGACAAAGTACATAAATAATATTTTATAGCTGTTATTTATAGAACGAAAACGTAAAGATCCCGTTAGTCTAAAGTAAAGTTATGTATTAAAATTGTCAAAGAAAATAGCTGTTGTTTGGTGTTTCTTTACTACGGCCCCGACCCTGTGAGATATTTGTTATCTCTTTTATTATTATGAATAAAAATAAGGAGGGAAAATCACTTCATATTTTAGTATTTCACGATCTCTACTACAACTGGAGTAGAAATGGAGTAGGTAAGCGTGCTAACCTTCATATTTTTATAAAAATATTAATGGGATATTTTGTAGAATTATTAAAGTTAAGATAATAAAACATGTTAAAAATTATAAAACAAATATAAATATTGTTTCAATTTTAGAAATAACTTATTTTTCTCTAGTCCGAGAGGAAGACAGAAAATCGAAATGAACAACCCTAGTTATATTTACGAGGAACATTTTTTTTGGATGTATGGCAACTAAAAACCGTTATAATTACTAAATTTTTAAAGATATACACCGTTTTGAGTATACCCTTTCTTGTAACTAATGTCAATTGATCATCGGTTTCTCTCTTTACAATTGGATAATCTGAGAGATTTGTCACTAGCTGATCTAATTTTGAGGGTAGAAAACGAAAAGAGTCTAGGAATCTAAACTGAATTGAAACTATCTTCTATGTGTTTAGTAAATGATATGTATTTTTCTTTGTTTACTGGTAATATATTTATTTTTTCTTCTATCTCATTCAATGCCTTTATTATCATATGACTATCATAACAACTTAAATTATGGAACACTACTGGAACAAGTCTGGAATCTTGGTAGTTTAAGTTGCACCATTCATGTGCGGGACCTCGATATTTACCAGTCAGATGGCAATGATTGCGAACCTTTTTAACATAAAGAGGAAAAGATTCTTCACAAACATGACACTGAGAAGCCATTCTTCTGCTGTTAAAGATTCCATAGGCAGGGGACACTGAAAAACTGACTCGACATCTTCGGCAAATTCTTTAAGTTCTTTTACAAACCACTCCATGCAGTCCATGCCAGTATATGTTTTATAGAATGAAAGAGAATCATCATAGGAACATTTTACATAATAATCAACACTATATGGAACATGCTGTTGTGTTCTCTGTGTATTTATTGTGCGATCGACTTCAATTGGAATGAGTAGACACTCGTGCTTATCTTTCTTCTTCTGTGTTAGAAAATGAGGCAAAACTTCAAATTTTTTCTGATACTTCTGTATCCGGTATACATTTATTGACAAGTTGTTTTGTGTTTCAAAGCGCGGAATTTGTCTCAGTGTTATGGAAAATCGAATTCCCTTTAAATTGAGAACGCTTGTAGGTTCTGGGTAAGAGGAAGTCAGGCTGGTATGTATAGAGGCCGAATATAATGCAGAAACAACTGCCCAGGCGAAACACATTTCATCGGAATTTCGCACATTAATACAAGCTTTCTTCCTTGCTATTTCCCTTGGAAGTTCGATATAGCTTCCGACACGTAGAGGATTAAACTTGCTAATATGTATCGTCAGATTAAGAACACGGCTCAATGCAAATCATGAATCCCTTTCCTGGAATTCATCTAAATCTGCAAGCAATGGTTATGCTATATTTTCCAAATCGGTTCCGCGATATATCGGAACATTGCGAGTATTCAAATATTTGACTTCCTCTATCATTTTATCACCCTTATTGTTGCGAAACAAAGCGAAAAGGACTGCATTAATTTTAAGTGCTTCGTCATTTAAGGCATTTGCAATTCTGCGCTTAAAAAGTATTGAACAGTCTCCCAAAAATGGTTTCACATCAGTATGTCATATATTTGTTATCACTTGTGTTCTGATTGTAGATTGAAAAGCTGATTCGATATCATACCATTTCACTCTGCAGCATGCAGTTTCAGCTCTGCGTATTCCGCTTCCTCTGCCTACTTTCTTATCCTTTAAAATCCGTTGAAAACCTTTAATCTGTCCTAGACAAGATGAAATATGTGCTTTCTCAGAATTTGACTTAACACGTTTAAAGCGTTTATATAAATTTCGTAGGACATTGGTACATTCTTTTAAAATTTTACCACATTCCTTAGATGTCAGGTTTGAATTGTTAACCTTGACCTCAATAGATTTAACAATATCGTTGCATAATGACATTTTCTAGGAATTTAATTTTAATATAATATTTTCACAAAGCACGTCCGCACGGTATGAAAGTTTGAACAATAATGAGTTTCTAGTCTCGGTAGCACCTTTTTATATGCTTCTGAACCAAAATTGCATAAATTTAGAAGGTTATCACTTATCACCAAGCTTCACCTGAAATAAAAAATGAAACTTATTTCCTACATAGATCACATGCAATAAAATTTATTTTCAATGGCTGATCTGTTACTCGAAGTGGTAACAATATGCCATTTTTTTTGGGGGGGAAGACCCTGATAATCTGCCTAGTTAAAGTCCCCCATTGCAGATGATTTAAATAATTATCAAGCGTATGTCATTTCTAATAACCTCCAGAAAAAATAAAAAGTTAACCTAAAGACGCGCAAAACGGCTTCTCAGCTAAAAGCAGCCTACTTTGGAGATGTGTCTTACAACTTCGCTTCGCTGTCTTACTGTCCTCAATGAGGATGTCTAAAGAGCCCAAAATATTCTTTTATAAAATCTTTAACGACATAGTTGCCAAATGAAAGGGAAAACTGATATCGCACCAAGTTTCCTGTAACATTGTGGTAATACTGTGTTATAAAACAATTGAAAACAACGTGACAAATAATTAAACGTATTTGCCTAGTTACCCCCCTACCCAAACAACATATAATCAAAATTACTATAAAAACAAATTTATTCAGTAGCTATCGTGTATACAAAATATAAATAATAAGCTATATAAAAGAACAATAGGTTATTCTAAAGACGCGCAAAACGCTTCTCAGCTAAAAGTAGCCTACTTTGGAGATAGGTCTTACAACTTCGCTCCGCTCTCTTACTGTCCTCATTGAGTATATCTAAAGAGCCCAAAATATTCTTTTATAAAATCTTTACGACATAACTGCCAAATGAAAGGGGAAACTGATATCGCACCAAGTTTCCTGTAACATTATGGTAATAATGTGTTATAAAACAATTGAAAACGTGACAAATAATTAAACGTATTTGCCTAGTTACCCCCTACCCAAACAACATGTAATCAAAATTACTATAAAAACAAATTTATTCAGTAGCTATCGTGTGTACAAAATATAAATAATAAGCTATATAAAAGAACAATAGGTTATTCTAAAGACGCGAAAACAACTTCTCAGCTAAAAGCAGACTACTTTGGAGGTAGGTCTTACAACTTCGCTCCGCTGTCTAACTGTCCTCAGTGAGGATGTCCAAAGGGTCCAAAATATTCGTTTATAAAATCTTTAATAACATAATCGCCAAATGAAAGGGGAAACTGATATCGCACCAAGTTTCCCTTAACATTATGGTAATAATGTGCTAAAAAAACAGTTGAAAATAACTTAACAAATAGTTAAACGTGTTTGCCTACTTACCTCCTTACCCAAATAACATGTAATCAAAATTACTATAAAAACAAATTTATTCAGTAGCTATCGAGTGTACAAAATATAAATAATATGCTATATAAAAGAACAATAGGTTACTCAAAAGACGCGCAAAATAGCTTTTCAGCTAAAAGCAGCCTACTTTGGAGGTAGGTCGTACAACTTCGCTCCGCTGTCTAACTGTCCTCAGTGAGGATGTCCAAAGGATCCAAAATATTCGTTTATAAAATCTTTAGCAACATAATCGCCAAATGAAAGGGGAAACTGATATCGCACCAAGTTTCCTATAACATCGTGATAATAATGTGGTAAAAAAATAATTGAAAACAACGTAACAAATATATAAACTTTTTTGTATAGTTGCACCACATAACCAAGTAACATCTAATTTAGATTACTATTAAAACAAATTTATTTAATAGCAATCTGTGTACAAAATAATTATAAGCTATATAAGGAACAATGTTATTCTAAAGACGTCCAAAATTTAGCTAAAAGCAGCACACTAGAGGTAGGTCTTACAAGTTCAGTCCGTTGTCGTACTGTACTCAAATAGGGTATTAGTAGGGCCCACCAGTTTCCTGCAACATTATGGTAATAATGTGTTAAAAAACAATCGAAAACAACGATACAAAAAATTAAATTAGTCTATTTAGTTTAAAGCCCCCCCCCCCCAGACAAGTGACATATAAGGGCTATTCTTTTGAGTCATTATCACTTTCACTTCTATCAGTTGAAGTAATCATGATCACTTCAACCCAATGACAAGTAAATGCATACTCAAAAGAACATGAAGTTATCAGTTACACTTTTTTCACTTTGATCAATTGATAATTACTCAAAAGAATACAGCCATAATTAAGATTACTAGAAATACACACTTATTTAATAAACATGTTAATCAAGGACTAGTTAAATATTGCAAAAGTTTATTTTTTATCAAATACAGTAAATTAAAACATATATTACAATAATGTATGGAATAAATAAATATTTTTAGTTAAAGCCTATCGAGGCGTGTTTTTTCATGTCTATAAGAGATAAAATCATAATTATTAAAAAATAGCTGTCAGCGTACAAAATATAAATAATAAACTCTATAAAAGAACAATATGGTATTCTAAAGATGTGCAAAACAGCTTTTCAGCTAAAAGCAGCCCACTTTGTAGATAAGCCTTACAACTTTGCTGCGCTGTCTTATTGTCCTCAATGAGGATGTCTAAAGGGGTCTAAATAATAATAGCTAAATGAAAAGGGAAACTGATGTCGGACCAAGCTTTAATGCTGTATGATTTGAAAAAGATGTTTAATAAAACTGTCTTTGTTTATTATAGTGGCTAGTTTAAAATTTAAACAAGAAAAAATTATATTAATTATACCTAAAACAAAATTTTTTCGCATAAAGAAGACCCTTTAATAGCCATTAAATGTCAATTTACCCTGACTTCGGCTTTTTTAGCCGATCTATATATGTATGCTCGTCATTACTAATTTTTTTAGCCTTACAAATTGCAAATTATCATAGCCATCTTCATATTTTTAATTTAAAATAAAAATACCAATTAATCAGTTCATTTTTAAAAATAAAATACTGCTGGTTTTAAAAATTAAGTTATCATATTTCATAAAATATTATTTTTACAAAATTATTTGCATTGTCACTCGAATATTTTTCAATAACACAATCATACGTTTTATGTACATATCAATTTCTTTTGTTCTTCGGTTACCTGAAGAACTTTAACATTAAAAATCCCCGAAAGATTTTAACAATGCAAGTTTGGAGGAGCAGATCTATCAAAGTCTATGATTTAACCCTCCACTACTTTAAGTTTGGTGAAATCTGCAACAGTTTTAGGTCGCGTGACATACATCGCGTAACTATAGTAAAATAATTTCAAAGTCTATCAATATAACACCCCATTTAAAAAAATAGTTTGTATAGAAAAAAAATGCTTTTTCGTCATTTACCTAAGAATAATGGAAAATACTACAATCTTTCAAATTAATACTCCGCAATTAAAACACGGCTCATCATTTAGGATCATGCAAAAGTTTATTGTACCAAGTTTACTATTAATTTAGTAAACAAACTCTAATTTTTTATAAAGGAAAAAATCCATTTTTGGTAATATCTTAAAAACGGTGCATTTTATCAAAAAAAAAAAAATAAATGAAAAAATCTCCCCCGCATTCCCTCGTCGAGTTTGAAGATCTTCTTTTAGATCACACCACTTTCAACCCTGCACCGCAAAAGATCTTCTTTTAGATCACACCACTTTCAACCCTGCACCGCTAAAGTTATCATACCCTCTTGCGTATATGAAGACACGGGAAAATATATTGTCTATTAAAATGATAATGTATATGAAAGAATCAATGCATATACTGATATTTTCTTTATTAGGACATGTGATCTAAATGTTGTACTGCGCATTATACTGAGGGGTGTTCACTTAACGAGGGATGGTAGCTTTTAAGGGGTAAGGGTTGCAAGCGGTGGCTATAAAGAGGTACAAATATCGAAGAGGAAGAATGCATGGGGATCTTTTAATTTATTTTTTAATGAAAAGCGTGGTAACGTTTAGAAGGTTGGGAAAAATTATAATTTAATAGATTGATTGTCTGATAGGTGCAATGAATCATCTTTGCTGTGACCCTAAAGACGTAGTTATGTATTGTTCTGGCAGTATTACTTGAAAGAATTAAATCTAATTACTGATCAGTAGACCTTGACTGAGTGATATTTTAAAAAAGTAGTTATTTTTATTAAAGCTAAAAATAATAGCGATTTATATTTGAGAAAATGTTAGAGTTTGTTTAATAAATTAATAGTAAACTTGGTACAATAAACTTTTGCATGATCCTAAATGATGAGCCGTGTTTTAATTGCGGAGTATTAATTTGAAAGATTGTAGCATTTTCCATTATTCTTAGGTAAATGACGAAAAGCATTTTTTTTTCTATACAAACTATTTTTTTAAATGGGGTGTTATATTGATAGACTTTGAAATTATTTTACTATAGTTACGTGATGTATGTCACGTGACCTAAAACTGTTGCAGATTTCACCAAACTTAAAGTAGTGGAGGGTTAAATCATAGACTTTGATAGATCTGCTCCTCCAAACTTGCATTGTTAAAATCGTTCGGGGATTTTTAATGTTAAAGTTCTTCAGGTAACCGAAGAACAAAAGAAATTGATATGTACATAAAACGTATGATTATTGAATCGTTCTAGTTCAGTGTTATTGAAAAATATTCGAGTGACAATGAAAATAATTTTGTAAAAATAATATTTTATGAAATATAATAACTTAATTTTTAAAACCAGCAGTATTTTATTTTTAAAAATGAACTGATTTATTGGTATTTTTATTTTATTATTAAAAATATGAAGATGGCTATGATAATTTACAATTTTTAAATATTAATACTGATTGGATAGATATTAGCCACACAACGAGCATACATATATAGATCGGCTAAAAAAGCCAAGATCGGGGTAAATTGACATTTAATGGCTATTAAAGGATCTTCTTTATGCGAAAAAATTTTGTTTTAGGTATAATTAATATAACTTTTTCTTGTTTAAATTTTAAACTATCCACTATAATAAACGAAGATAGTTTTATTAAACATCTTTTTCAAATCGTACAGCATTAAAGCTTGGTCCGACATCAGTTTCCCTTTTCTTTTAGCCATTATTATTTAGACCCCTTTAGACATCCTCATTGAGGACAATAAGACACCGCAGCAAAGTTGTAAGGCTTATCATTTATATTTTGTACACTGACAGCTATTTTTTAATAATTATGATTTTATCTCTTATAGACATGAAAAAACACGCCTCGATAGGCTTTAACTGTGTGCTGCTTTTAGCTAAATTTTGGACGTCTTTAGAATAACATTGTTCCTTATATAGCTTATAATTATTTTGTGCACAGATTGCTATTAAATAAATTTGTTTTAATAGTAATCTAAATTAGATGTTACTTGGTTATAGGGGTGCAACTATACAAAAAAGTTCAAATATTTGTTACGTTGTTTTCAATTATTTTTTTACCACATTATTATCACGATGTTATCCGAAACTTGGTGCGATATCAGTTTCCCCTTTCATTTGGTGATTATGTTGTTAAATATTTTATAAAAGAATATTTTGAGCCCTTTGGACATCCTCACTGAAGACCGTAATACAGCGGACCGAAGTTTTAAGACCTATCTCCAAAGTAGGCTGCTTTTAGCTGAAAAGCTGTTTTGCGCGTCTTTTGAGTAACCTATTGTTCTTTTATATAGCTTATTATTTATATTTTGTACACACGATAGCTACTGAATAAATTTGTTTTTATAGTAATTTTGATTACATGTTATTTGGGTAAGGGGCTAACTAGGCAAACACGTTTAACTATTTGTTAAGTTATTTTCAACTGTTTTTTAGCACATTATTACCATAATGTTAAGGGAAACTTGGTGCGATATCAGTTTCCCCTTTCATTTGGCGATTATGTTATTAAAGATTTTATAAACGAATATTTTGGACCCTTTGGACATCCTCACTGAGGACAGTTAGACAGCGGAGCGAAGTTGTACGACCTACCTCCAAAGTAGGCTGCTTTTAGCTGAAAAGCTGTTTTGCGCGTCTTTTGAGTAACCTATTGTTCTTTTATATAGCTTATTATTTATATTTTGTACACACGATAGCTACTAAATAAATTTGTTTTTATAGTAATTTTGATTACATGTTATTTGGGTAAGGAGGTAACTAGGCAAACACGTTTAACTATTTGTTAAGTTATTTTCAACTGTTTTTTAGCACATTATTATCATAATGTTAAGGGAAACTTGGTGCGATATCAGTTTCCCCTTTCATTTGGCGATTATGTTATTAAAGATTTTATAAACGAATATTTTGGACCCTTTGGACATCCTCACTGAGGACAGTTAGACAGCGGAGCGAAGTTGTAAGACCTACCTCCAAAGTAGTCTGCTTTTAGCTGAGAAGTTGTTTTCGCGTCTTTAGAATAACCTATTGTTCTTTTTTATAGCTTATTATTTATATTTTGTACACACGATAGCTACTGAATAAATTTGTTTTTATAGTAATTTTGATTACATGTTGTTTGGGTAGGGGGGTAACTAGGCAAATACGTTTAATAATTTGTCACGTTGTTTTCAATTGTTTTATAACACATTATTACCACAATGTTACAGGAAACTTGGTGCGATATCAGTTTCCCCTTTCATTTGGCAATTATGTCGTAAAGATTTTATAAAAGAATATTTTGGGCTCTTTAGATATACTCAATGAGGACAGTAAGAGAGCGGAGCGAAATTGTAAGACCTATCTCCAAAGTAGGCTACTTTTAGCTGAGAAGCGTTTTGCGCGTCTTTAGAATAACCTATTGTTCTTTTATATAGCTTATTATTTATATTTTGTATACACGATAGCTACTGAATAAATTTGTTTTTATAGTAATTTTGATTATATGTTGTTTGGGTAGGGGGGTAACTAGACAAATACTTTTAATTATTTGTCACGTTGTTTTCAATTGTTTTATAACACATTATTACCACAATGTTACAGGAAACTTGGTGCGATATCAGTTTTCCCTTTCATTTGGCAACTATGTCGTTAAAGATTTTATAAAAGAATATTTTGGGCTCTTTAGACATCCTCATTGAGGACAGTAAGACAGCGAAGCGAAGTTGTAAGACACATCTCCAAAGTAGGCTGCTTTTAGCTGAGAAGCCGTTTTGCGCGTCTTTAGGTTAACTTTATTTTTTCTGGAGGTTATTAGAAATGACATACGCTTGATAATTATTTAAATCATCTGCAAAAAAATGACATATTGTTACCACTTCGAGTAACAGATCAGCCATTGAAAATAAATTTTATTGCATGTGATCTATGTAGGAAATAATTTTCATTTTTCATTTCAGATGAAGCTTGGTGATAAATGATAACCTTCTAAATTTATGAAATTTTGGTTCAGAAGCATATAAAAAGGTTGTACCGAGACTAGGAGCTCATTATTGTTCAAACTTTCATACAGTGCGGACGTGCTTTGTGAAAATATTATATTAAAATTAAATTCCTAGAAAATGATATTATGCAACGATATTGTTAAATCTATTGAGGTCAAGGTTAACAATTCTAACCTGACATCTAAGAAATGCGGCAAAATTTTAAAAGAATGTACCAATGTCCTACGAAATTTATATAAACGCTTTAAACGTGCTAAGTCAAATTCTGAGAAAGCACATATTTCATCTTGTCTAGGACAGATTAAAGGTTTTCAACGCATCTTAAAGGATAAGAAAGTAGGCAGAGGAAGCGGAATACGCAGAGCTGAATCTGCATGCTGCAGAGTGAAATGGGATGATATCGAATCAGCTTTTCAATCCAGAATCAGAACACGAGTGATAACAAATATATGACATACTAATGTGAAACCATTTTTGGGAGACTGTTCAATACTTTTTAAGCACAGAATTGCAAATGCCTTAAAAAATGACGAAGCACTTAAAATTAATGCAGTCCTTTTCGCTTTGTTTCGCAACAATAAGGGTGATAAAATGATAGAGGAAGTCAAATATTTGAATACTCGCAATGTTCCGATATATCGCGGAACCGATTTGGAAAATATAGCAAAACCATTGCTTGCATATTTAGATGAATTCTAGGAAAGGGATTCATGATTTGCATTGAGCCGTGTTCTTAATCTGACGATACATATTAGCAAGTTTAATCCTCTACGTGTCGGAAGCTATATCGAACTTCCAAGGGAAATAGCAAGAAAGAAAGCTTGTATTAATGTGCAAAATTCCGATGAAATGTGTTTCGCCTGGGCAGTTGTTTCTGCATTATATCCGGCCTCTATACATACCAGCCTGACTTCCTCTTACCCAAAACCTACAAGCGTTCTCAGTTTAAAGGGAATTCGATTTTCCATAACATTGAGACAAATTCCGCGCTTTGAAACACAAAACAACTTGTCAATAAATGTATCCCGGATTCAGAAGTATCAGAAAAAATTTCAAGTTTTTCCTCATTTTCTAACACAGAAGAAGCAAGATAAGCACGTAAACTTGTTGCTTATTCAGGATAGCTTTATTGATGATGATGATAATTCCCATTAAATTTCATTATATCTGGATCAAAAATTTGTCACGATTATTATTAGCTCTACAGCTAAATAAAAAGTATAATCAAAAATATTTTTGCGATAAGTGTCTGCACTATTATTATTCTAAAGAGAAATTAAATAAACATGTTCTAGACTGCATAAAGATAAAAAATGCAGTAGTTCCTCAGGTTCCGAAAAATGGAATGAATATCGTTGAATTTAAAAATTTTAATCAAAAAGAGAGGATACCATTCATTATATATGCGGATGCAGAGTGTCTACTCATTCCAATTGAAGTCGATCGCACAATAAATACACAGAGAACACAACAGCATGTTCCATATAGTGTTGGTTATTATGTAAAATGTTCCTATGATGATTCTCTTTCATTCTATAAAACATATACCGGCATGGACTGCATGGAGTGGTTTGTAAAAAAACTTAAGGAATTTGCCGAAGATGTCGAGTCAGTTTTTCAGTGTCCCCTGCCTATGGAATCTTTAACAGCAGAGGAATGGATCGGTTTCTGGGAGGCTTCTCAGTGTCATGTTTGTGAAGAATCTTTTCCTCTTTATGTTAAAAAGGTTCGCGATCATTGCCATCTGACTGGTAAATTGTTGTTCCAGTAGTGTTCCATAATTTAAGTTGTTATGATGGTCATATGATAATAAAGGCATTGAATGAGATAGAAGAAAAAATAGATATATTATCAGTAAACAAAGAAAAATACACATCATTTACTAAACACATAGAAGATAGTACAATTCAGTTTAGATTCCTAGACTCTTTTCGTTTTCTACCCTCAAATTAGATTAGCTAGTGACAAATCTCTCAGATTATCCAATTGTAAAGACAGAAACCGATGATCAATTGGGATTAGTTACAAGAAAGGGTATATTTCCCTATGATTACATGAACAGTTGGGAAAAATTAAAAACATCAGAGCTTCCTTCAAAACATGAATTCTATAATAGTCTAGAAGATAAATATGTATCAGACAAAGAATAGGCTGATGTGCAAAATATTTGGTATACTTTTAAGTGTCGATCCATGCATGATTATTCTGATTTATATTTAAAAACGGACGTATTATTGTTAGCAGATGTTTTCGAAGAATTTAGGAAAACTTCACATAAAACGTACGGCATTGATCCTGCGCACTCTTTCACCTTACCCGGATATGCATGGCAATGCTTAATGTATAAAATGTATAGAGAAAATCAAGTAAAACTTGAGTTGCTGACTGATTATGAAATGATAGGATTATCGAGCGAGGAATACGTGGAGGACTCAGCCAATGTTCTAAAAGATATGCGGAAGCTAACAGTAAATACATACCAGCGTATGATGAAGCAAAAGAAGACATCTATCTCGCATATTTCGATGTAAATAATCAATACGGCTGGGCGATGTCTCAATATTTACCTTACGGTGAATTTAAAAGGTTGGATGAAGATTTAAATGTTTTAGATATATCCGATGAAGCTGAACAATGATATATCTTAGAAGTAGATCTCGAAATTCCTCTCGAGCTTCATGATAAATTCACAAATTTGCCTCCTTGCCCAGAACATCGCAGGACAGAAAAATCTAAGACCGTGAAATTGCTAGCGACTCTACACAAGATGAAAAATTACATTATACATATTTTGATACTTCTGATTATCCCTGCAATAATATATATATAATATTCCGAAAGTTAACAAAAAGGTTGTTGGTTTGATGAAGGATGAGAATAACGGCAGGATCATGACGCATTTTATCGGATTAATATCAAAAATGTATTCTATTAAGGTGTTATATTCAGCAGAAGAAATTGAAGTGAAGAAGATTGAACTTAAAAAAGAAGAGAAAGAACGTTTGGAAATATATGATATTTTGAAGAACCTCGGTATAACTAAAAAAATTAAAGGAGTAAAAAAATCGGTTATTGAAAATACTATAACGTTTGATGATTACGTAGATTGCTTGGAGACTTTTGATGAAAAACACGTAACTCAAAAATTGATTCGTTCCACAAAACATGAATTATATACCACAAAACAATCAGTCCTCACGATGATAAACGTCGCGTTATAAAAGGCATCTGCGATACCCTTCCCTGGGGACATTGTAATATAATGGAAGAATAAACTTAACTATATATATATATATATATATATATATATATATATATATATATATATATATATATATATATATATATATATACAACAAAATTTGTTATCTAATAAAATAATAAAAGGAATTATAAAAATACTGAAATTAATTGATTATTTAAAAATCACCCTGTACTTTATTGTATTTTTAAATTCATGTATAATAAAAATAATTATTTCAACAAAACTGTGCCCTATTGTATTTTTGAATTCATGTATAATAGAAAATAGATATTTCAACAAAACTATGCTTTGCCAAATTTTAAAAATGCCACGCCCTAAAATGGCACTAAAATTGCAATTTGAACCTTAAGTTTTCCCTATGTTATTCTTATGGGAACATGCACTTTTTGTCCTAGAACGCCCCTAGGTATATTTACTGGCCTGTATTGATCTGCTGTTCTCTCTTGCGACACTTGTATGTGTGAGTATTCTCTGCAGAATTCGGCGTGTGGTTGTTGTCTATACCTGAACATCTTTCATCCTAAATGAGTTACACTGTAAAAAATGCGCATTTTAACTCATTCATGAACACTGCCGATTTCATGCGCAGTCTTGAGTCGTCCCGCTTGAGTGAGCGCTGGTTAAGGTTCCCGGGCAGCTCCTTCTACGGTTAGAGGTCTTGGTGTTATTAGGTTCTCGAGGTAGTTGCTTGATGTTAGGCTATAGCATGTTATGCGACAGGAGCCCTTCTTCTCAATCTGTTGCTTCTTAAAAATGGAAGATTGGTTTCCCCAGAGCCCATAAGACAGCCCTCGGCATAGGGGTGGGATTCTCCGGCGACACCGGTACCCACCGGGGGTAAATTCTTATCTGTTTGTTCCTCCATCTTAAGAAAATTTCAGGTGTGTTTATATCGGGTGTTCTTCCCTAGATCGATTGCCTACTACGGCTTTAAGCTCAGTCAGCCAATTTGTAGCCACCCGCTTCGGGTTAGAAGGTACGTTGTGGCATTCCTCTTAGTCTGGTTTCTCACCACCAACCTGTCCAGCATTGGAAACCTTAACAATAGTTAAACTACTGCCAGCACAGCTATCAAGATCATCAGAATGCGCAATCCTCACCGATACGTCAACTAAAGAATTCCTTCGGGAGATTATTATTATATAAAGATTTACAAGCCAAACGGCTTCGCACTCCAGGGAATATTAACTCATACCAGATATTCAAAGATATCAAAAGTATGGGATCTCTTTCCATGTTATCGAGTCATAGGTGACGCTGTACTTCCCACTGACTTTCTGACGGTTTGCGCGGTTGCAACGATAACTGCTTTCTGTATACAAATGCTAACTAAGGCCCAGTCCCTTGATGTTCTGCAGGAAGTTCTTTGTTATCACTCCAATTGTTGATAAAATTATGGGAATCGTGTGGACGCTGTTCATTGTCCATTGTCTTCGAATTTGCACCTCCAGATCACCATATTTGGCGATCTTTTCCTTGTATTTTGGTCTTAGGTATAACAATGTCAATCAGTGTAGTTCGCCTAGAAATTTTATCTGTTAGTATAATGTCTGGTTTATTATGAGCAACTGCCTGATCTGTAAGAACTATTCGGTCCCAAAATAGCTTGAACTCGTTGTTTTCAAGAATAGGCTCCGGGTTGTATTTGTAGTATGGCACTTTTTCTACCTGCAATAGATTTAACTTGACCCTTGATGAAGTATTTTAGCGGCTGAGTCGTGTCTCTTTTCTTACACTCGGTTTTGGCAAACGCTGGGCATCCTCTAGTTATGTGCTGGATTGTCTCTGATGTTCGACAGCCATATCTACATTAATCGTTTGCTATTGATGGATCTCTGATGATGAACTTCCGATAGTTTTTCGTTGGAATAACCTGATCTTGGATAACTAACAAGAAGCCCCCCGTTTCCGGAAACGTCTGTCCTGAAATCAATCAGTTCGACACTGAGTTGTCGACATTGTCCTGACTGACCTCATTTGGATGCCGTCCATGAAGTGGCTTCCGTAGCCTGGCTCGTGACTTGTCTTGGTCTGTTTGGTGATGAGAAACAATACCCTGTTCCCTCAGCTGTATCGGCGTTGAATCGTCTGCATCGCATATTGCTCGGTGTAGAGTGGAAGAGCCCGCTAACCTGTGGAAATAAGAACGTAAGTTTAATATTTGTCGGTCGAGCTGCTTACCAATATCGCCCAATCTTTTTGTTAAGAGTGTTCTTATTTTTCTTTGCATGTTTTGGATGTCCGTCCTACTCCATTTTACAATTCCAAAAGAATAACTAAGCGCAGAGCATGCATACGTATTGAGCGCCTTAAACAAATTTCTACTATTTAAACTAGTTCGTAATATATGCCTTTTTCTCCTGACAAATTCGGTGGTCAGTTCGGCATTTATAGTGCGATGGTTAGTTTTTTAGCCTGTTTCATACCTAGGTATTTTTATGTTTGTTCTGCTTCCATTGCAGCTATAGTTTCACCGGTCTGCATCTCAAATGCTCCTGGTTGTATTTTTCCTTTAACGATGTTCAAAATACGGCACGTGTCAAGTCCAAACTGCATTCCGATATCTCAGGAGAACTCTACGATTTTAAGCATTTGTTCCAAATGGTTTCTGGTAGCAGCCATAAGTTTAAGATCCTTCATGTATAGAAGATTATTCAATCTTACTGCCACTTCGTTGTTATTTCTAATACTAAAGCCGTATCTGTTCGAGTTCAAACGGCGTGATAGTGGATTCATTAGAAGACAGAACCATAATGGGCTTAATGAATCGCGTTCTTCGTATCGGGATTATATTCGTTTCGAGGGTATCGTTGGATGGCTCTTGCGATTGGGTCTTAGTTCTCTAGGTTGTCATGATGCGTTCTAAAAAGGAAACAAAATTAATGGCCACCCTATACATTCTCAATATAATTGTGAGCCACTCGTGTGACACTGAGTCGAAGGCCCTCTTATAATCCACGTAAGCAGCAAAGAGGTTTCTTCGGTTGGTACAAGCTTGGTTACCTATGACGGAGCAATAATCAATTGCTCCTTGCATCTCATTGCTCCCTTGGTGCATCCTTTCTGCTGAATTGCGATGATGTTATTTTGTGCATAGATGCGTTGTATCAAACAGGAGGTGATTACCATATATAGTGTGGGAAGGCAGGTGATTGACCAATACTTAGTTGGGCCATGTGTGCTATGTTGGTCCTTTGGCAAAGGATACGTAATACCGTCTGTCAGGAACAACGGCATTTTTGCTGGGTTAAGAAACACATCATTAATAAGATTAGCCAGTTGATGATGCATACACCAGAACTTCTTAAGCCAGTAGTTCTGAACCTTGGCGAGACCTGGAACTTTCTAGTTATAGAATCCCTTAATTATTTCTGAAATTTCCTCGATGGTAAATAGCTCATCTGGCTGTGGTTTTGGCAGATTTAGTGTTCGTCATTGATCCAGCCTGCTGCGATGTTACAGTTGGCGGGTGTAGAAAGTTAGTTTCCCCAGAACTCTTCTACCTGCTCTCTGTTGGGATATCTATTATCTGCCATGTTAGATGGGGAGTTTAGCTTACGGATGAAAGTATTTTCTGATCGTTGGAACAGCACATTGTCTCGTTTTCGGTTATTGCTGGTCTTGTATCTCTAGCCGTCCTGCAATAACAAAGAGCTTCTGTTTCAGCGTGTCGAGGCATTGTTGAGTAGTAACTTTCGCTGGATCTTGTTGCGAATGGTATCGGACACGATTCATAATTTCCTCAATTCGTCTTTGCTGTGTAGTTGTTCTCTTGCCCCAGATATATTCCGTCAGTTGTCTTACATATTTTCGAAGATTTGCGATTTTCTTACTTAGACGTCTTTCCCTTGGTGGTGTGTTGGGTTCTGTTCTTGCTGATCGGCGCTGTGTTGTAACTTTAATTTCTAAAACTTTAGCTATCGCAGTCGCAGTACAGTAGATGGTCATATGTAAGCACTCCGAAGTATAGGCTTCTGAAACATAAGTTGGTAAAATCCAATTGTTCATGATGTCTAACATGATACCCAGTTTTTTCTGAAAAAATAATTCAGCGTTGCCCTGTTGGATATTGCCTTTAGGCTGTTCCTGTTGTTCTTGAATCTCTGGTTTCGGTTGTGGCTCAGGTTCACCGTTCAGATTGTTGTTATTGTCAGCGTCCCTGATCTCACGTCCAATTACCGCTCTGATGGTATTAAGCCGAGTTACAGGAATTAGGTTGTTTCAGAGAATAACTCTTGGTCAGCTATTCTCTGTTGTAACACCTGTATATGTGCATAAATCCTGCAGAACTCGGCATGTAGCTGTTGTCTATAGCCGATCGTTTCCCGTCCTAGTTGAGTCACCCTATAAAAAATGCACATTATTGTCTCGTTCATAGATGTTGTCTATTTAATACTTATCTTGGAAGTCCCGCCTGAGTGAGCGCTGGCTGAAGTTCCTGCGCAGTACCTTCGTAGGGTAAAGCTCTCGCTGTTGTTTGGCTCTCATGTTGTTATTGGGCTGTAGCTTCTTGTGCGACAGGGGCCCACATCCTCAACTCCCTGCGAGTTAAAGGTTGTGATGTCGAAATGTTGCCCACCTCCCCCAGAATCCGTGAGGCAGACCGCTTCTGCAGTGTGGGATTCTGGACTATTGGCCCTACCCACCTGAGATAATTTATGTTTTCCAGTCGACATAATCATTGTTAAAAATCTGAAACTTCTCCCCATTTAATCGTCTACCACGATTGGTTGATGGAGACCCTGGATCTATTCGTTGCCGGGTCCAGTCGGAAAGCTGAAAACAAGTGGTTCTTAAGGGAGTATGTAAGAATTGTGTGTAGGTGGGACAGGGCAGAGGGATGTTTAAAAGGTAGAGAAAGGATATGGTTAAAGGTTAGCGGACAGTTTCCGGCCATTTATTTAAAAAAGAGAAGGCAATGCCAAACATTTAAGGCTCACTATTTTACTTACATTTTACTCCATATTTATTCAGAAATTGATAGTTCATATAAAAGTAGAGTTTATATATATATATATATATATATATATATATATATATATATATATATATATATATATATATATATAATTAGTTTTCTGATTAAATGATTTTTTTCTGTCAAAAAACAGTGTTGAATATACCCATGATCTTGCTTCTTCTACACTGGCCATGCCCCTTCAACAACATAAAATAATTATATGAAAACTAAGAGTTAGGCCTGCGATTGTTGGATATATTGAATACATGATTATTATGTTTCATAATATATTATCCTTTCTAATGTATTGTGAATAGTATTCTTTGCAGAACCAATTTATATATATATATATATATATATATATATATATATATATATATATATATATATATATATATATATATATATATATAATGTTATTTTCAAATTTTAAAGTCTGAGAGTTCAACTGCACGTTCTTAATCATTTGTCTAATATTCATATTTGTCGAATTCCAAACATGCTATTATCTTAAATACAACGTATTGGCTGACGAAGCTTTCATCTTAAGAGAAAACTACGCCAACTTTTTAAATCCTATCGGTGTTCGTATATTATTGATGTCAATTCGGAAGATAATTAAAAATCTTTTTGCTTTCATAAATAAGAGAATTTTTAGTTAGTGCGCTTCTTGGAATTGTCAATGGCAGATTGTTAATTTTTCTAATATTATATAGTTAGTATCAGATACAATATTGTTAATGATATTATTGAAATATTTCTTGAATACTGTATTACACTGTTTCTAATATAAAAAAAAACAGGGCATTGTCAAAAATCCTGGTTGTCTGAATAATGACCTGCCAGACTCTCGCGAATTTACCCTACAGATGTACCTGTTTGCCCTTTTTTGTAAAATGAAAGCAGAACTAAACGGATATTTGCTGCAGAATCCCCAAAAGACTATAACATCCTTCAGATGGCTTTCCACAAGCGAGAAATAAACCTATCTAGAAATTGATTTTCCCTTGCAGGCTTTTAGTTTAAGACCTGATTATGACCGAAGTATTAATTCGTCATGGATTAAAATGCCAGTTTTCTAGCTCGCAGCCATCCTAACTCAGGCTATCACAATCAAACCTGAAACTGAGCACACTTGTTTTCCTTATATTAGGACTTAAAAGATTTACACTGCACCATTCCTCTATCGTCACAAGTTCATTGGAGAAAATGTCCGCTAATGCCCCCTGTTGATTATACAACCATAAAATGGTAGTGTCATCTGCAAATACAATAAAAAGACCCTGGATTGTAATTGATGTAAGATCATTGATGTAAGGTATAAACAGAATGGGACCAAGCCCCGACCCCTGTGGCACTCCTAACTTATAAATTCTCTAATAGGTGCCTTCTTCCATTTTCTTTTCTGTCTGAAATCAATTCAGAAAAAAATATATCTACGACCTTTTTTTATGTAAACTATTTTTTATTTATTATTTCTTTTAATCCAATTAAATTATTTTTTTGGTTTCAAAACTTATGAGTTTAAATATACTATTTTACTTTCTAATAATATTTTTCTTAATTTTCATTTTTAGAAAATTAGATTTATTATTTTACTGAAAATAATTTATTTACCAGTATTTTTAATGATAATGTAAAAAATTAGACTTTATTATTGTCAGTTCTCCTAATTCAAACGACTTCTGGTAGTTTTACTTCTCGATTTTTATATATTTTTTTAAATTATTTTTACCATTGTTTAACCAACTTAAATCTTTTCCCTTACAAAAAGTCACAAACATTTTAGGAAATTTTGAAACATATTTTAATTATTATATATACAGCTCTGTGGTTAAATTTTAATTTTTTAAAAAATTAAATATATTAAGTCTTTCGTTTATTGTACAAACTAACTTTAAAATAATTTATAACAAGAGGTAATCCGAATACAAGCCAATTTTACATGGATCATTTTTTGACAAATTTTATTCAAGCTAACTGAAGTTATAGCGTTTTAAATTATTACCCTTCGTCATTCTTATCACGGTAACTACGTAAAAGTTGTTTTAACAAAATTTTAAAAGGAAAAAAAAAGATTTTGTAAAGTTTATTTCCGATCTATATTCTACCTAAAATATCTATAGAAATTAAAGATTTTTGGTAACGGCATAACAAATGTGTTACACATTTTAAGGAAGTACATTAGGGATCTTTGTGACCCAATTTAATTCTACCACAGTAGTGAAAACCCTACATATGATTATAAGATCCTTTTATTACATAGAATATTGGTAAAAATAATAAAAATAGTAAAAAATACTTGTTTAAAATGTTAATGTTACTTTAAAACGGGCTATAAACTAGAAAAATTGGTTAAAATGTAATTTTAATAGCCCACTGATCTAAGTTTTACCCTCTTTAAATTTCAAAGTTTTTATTGCCGCATATTTTAACACTTTTTGTAACACCAACTTATTTTCGAAATACCTATAATTAGTTTCGGGGTTATGGGCAGTTAAATTTGGATTTCCGACCAATTTTGATTACTTATAGCTGCCCAACTAATTATTGCAAGTTCAAAAATTTAGAAGCGTTGAAAGTTTTTAATTACCGCTAGCTCCATCCAGGGCATTTAATATTTCATATTTATTTCAAAAAGTATTATAAATTATATTATTTAACTTCATTTTATTCGATTTCTTTACTCCCACACTATTTATAATAATAATATATACATGATAGGGCCTAGAGTTTCTTAGTAGAACATAGAAAAAAAGTGGCGAAATCTAGCAATTGCTATTCGTTTACCTGACAAGCAAATATATTTGTGAATCTAGAAGAGAGAGAAATTAATTTATTATAAATTACTATTTAGCGTTAAAGTGGACTGTATAACTAAATAAGATATTGGACACATCATCATTTTTGTTAACAATATATATTTTTCCTGAAAAGCAAAAAATTTGTCAATGTAATATTAAATTTAAAAGCATGTCCTTCTAGGTTGAGAGTTTTATCTTCATTTGGATTTTATCCGATTCCTTCAACTTTGTAATTGTAAATTGACCTTGATTTTATTGTTTATTATTTCATGGTGTTGAAATTCGTTATCGTTATCACGCATTTAGGAGGCAAGACTCGGAAAAACGAAATCTGTGAGTTTTATTCTTAAGCTAGTAGATTTTTTATAATTTTTTTGGGCAGTAGCTGATTTTTTATTTTTACCAAGTCCCTATTTAAATCCCTAACTGTCCTATATATATATATATATATATATATATATATATATATATATATATATATATATATATATTTAATTAACCACCGCCATATAAAATCTCTAATATTAGAAAATTTAATATAATCCCTGCTTTGCAAATTTTATTGATAGTTAAGGAAGTCATGTACTGAAACAAAAGTAGAAAATATTCGATAAATTACCATGTGAGAGCTAAAACTTTTGTGTTAACAACTAATTTTATTGAAGGAATTTTAAATTTACCATTAAACAATTTAAACAACGGATTTCACAATATTTTGGGGAAGACTGTATATTTAATTTTACAACTCTTTAGTTTGAATAAAAAAAAAACTACTATTTTTATTCTAATAATTTAAAACTGAAATTGTGTGCTAGTTTCTGAACATATCTAAACATCTGTTTCGGAATTTTTATAGAAGTTTTAGTGGGTCAAAAATATTCTACAATCGATTACAAAAAGTAATCCCTCCACCTCTCTCTTACTTATGGGATATGGAATAGTAAAAAAGTGTTGTATGATTCATTGTAGTATTCAGCACCCAAAAAGTTTTTAAAAAAGACTTATTCTTAATTAAAAAGGATACAACATGACGATTCATTTTGGAAGATAAAAGTATGTACATAAAAAAGTGTTTTATCTACTAAACTTGTATGTGCCCGTAAAATTGTCTGCTACTTTGCATCTTATCATGTCGAATATATGACCTCAAATTACCAGCACCCTTTATTTATCTTTCATTTACTGATGGAAAGGATCTCAGATGTTTTTCATATTTGTAGTATAAGTATGGAAATGGTTGTTAATGATCAAATAGGTATAAGAGAGAGTGCGGCTGGAAGTTAAGTTCTTAAGAGGTATGGCCACTGTAGAATGATCAAAAAATCGAATTTTTTTTTGCTTAAACGATCCTTCAACCTCATAAAGATAAGCTACTATATGAAAGGAATTATTTTTACCGACTATGAGCGTATAGCGTAAGGTCCCATGCGGCGCGCTCGTACAGTGCTCGAGCGATACATTTAGAATTGTATATAGAGTGCATTATTTCTCAAATTGGGAAAAAACAGTGTTGGATATAGCTTCAGATATAGCTGTATGTACTTTTAATGATGACCCTAGCAGTATTATGGATATCATGAAAGTTTTGGATATGACAATACGGTCCAACTGCTATAATTATTGTCTAGAAGTGGATGCGTTGCGAGTAGGCTACGCTCAGCGTTCAGTATCAGATGCGGCAAGAGACGCGCGTTCAAGCGCAAGATCCTCCAGAAAGGCCTAAAAAGAGGAGAATCTTAATTTAAAGGGACAACTTTATGGTCCTGCCATCGCACACTGAAGGTATTTTTTTTTAAATAAATTTTACATGTTGATCAACGAAAAAGTTATATGTAAAACTTTAAAGGCGTTTTTCTCAAAACCTATTTTTTTAAATCTGCCAGACAAATAACTTTAACAATTTTTATCCAATCGACATAAAATTTTTACCATATCCTTATAATAGCATTTCGCACAGAAGTACTTAGGAGATTTCCGATTGAATGAAAACTTTTCATTCTAGGAACATTTTTATACCAATTTTTTCACTTAAAATTCGACTTTTAACTTCAAATGCGTGCCATTCCCGAAAAAATTATTTTCAAATTCCCCTACGTACTTCTCTAGGTATTGTCATGTAGATTACCAGAAATTTTCCAATTTTGTTCTAGGACAAAAATTGGGGATGCTAGCTGTCTGGCCGCGGAGCGTCTAAAAAAACACTCCGAAAAAAATGAGCTGCCGTTTGCCATTTTGAAAAAAATTATATATATATATATATATATATATATATATATATATATATATATATATATATATATATATATATATATATATATATATATATATGTATATATGTAATCGAAGGTTTTCGGGCATCCCATGTATGTGCTGAGTCCTTCTCAACACTGTAAGGCAGCTGACGTTTCGGTGAAATCTCATTCACCATTTTCAAAGCTCAAAACAGAGTATCATGAAAAGATGATCGCCCTGCTAAACGGTCCTGCCTACAAGCCAATAAACAGAGACCATACCACGTATCTAGATAAGACCACCAAAACATTGATCAGAGCATCTCTACTTACCGAAGAAATAAAGAAGAAGATCACCAAGAGAAAAATTATCCATATGTCCTAAACTTTATGGCTTACCCAAAATACACAAGCCCGAAGCCCCCTTGAGACCAATTGTAAGCTCTATTGGCTCTCCAACTTAGGCCCTCGCAAAACATCTAGCCACCATTCTGAAACCCTTCGTCGAAAAAACGGCCTCCTACGTTAAAAACTCGCAACATTTTTACGAAATATTCAAAAACATACGTTTACAAGAAAAATAATGTCTAGTTAGTTTCGACGTAACATCACTTTTCACGCAAACACCAGTCAAAGAAGCCCTTTCTGTAATAGAAAACAAATACAATCTGTCAAAATATATCACTGAATTAGCTAGAAACTGTCTTGATAACACCTATTTTACTTATGAAGGCCGGCGATATAAACAAGTCGAGGGAGCCCCGATGGGATCGCCGCTATCTCCTGCACTCGCTAACTTATTTATGGAAGATTTTGAATCAAAAACTTTGGAGACCTCTTCACACAAACCACGACTGTGGCTGCGTTACGTAGATGACAAATTCGTTATCTGGCAACATGGAGAAGAAAATCTCAAAAGTTTCCTAAATCACATAAACAGTATACATCCAAAAATCAAATTTACCATGGAGACAGAACAGGAAAGAAAACTACCGTTTCTAGATATCCTACTGAAAAGAAAAGAGGATGGCTTGCTTTCGCACACTGTCTACAGAAAGCCCACTCACACCAGGCAACAGGGCCGATGACGCGCAGCAGGTGTCGCAACCTGATTGGCCAGAACCATTCGGTAAACAAACGCGTCCGAAGTACACACGGGACCGACAGCACCTGAGTCGCAGGCGTCAGTTCGCTCGTAGACGCCATACAGTGAGCTTTGAAAATGGTGAATGAGATTTCACTGAAACGTCAGCTGCCTTACAGTCCTGAGAAGAACGTGAATATATATATATATATATATATATATATATATATATATATATATATATATATATATATATATATAATTAGTTTTCTGATTAAATGATTTTTTTCTGTCAAAAAACAGTGTTGAATATACCCATGATCTTGCTTCTTCTACACTGGCCATGCCCCTTCAACAACATAAAATAATTATATGAAAACTAAGAGTTAGGCCTGCGATTGTTGGATATATTGAATACATGATTATTATGTTTCATAATATATTATCCTTTCTAATGTATTGTGAATAGTATTCTTTGCAGAACCAATTTTCTGAGAAAAATTTATATGTAACATTCAACCCTACTGTGGGGTGAGTTGTTTCACCATTGAGTTAAATTTTTTCGCTTAGATTTGAACGACATTCAGTCAGAATAATACAGGTTTTCTCAAATAAAACGACTCTTTTTGTAATCATATGTAACGTTTTATTGCTATTTCCAATCAAACTTGCTAAACATAACAAAATATAGTTTTTATTACCTTTAACAGTTTTACTACTTTATACTTGTTGAAATATAATTGAAATCAATCGACAAACAAATCCAACATTTTTTTGTCTTACTTTAATCAGTCCTTATTAACTTCATCAGAATTATTTTAACCATCGCTTCATTCCTCATCTGATTCACACTTACGGCACACATAATTGAAACTAACTTATATCGAGACATTTTATATATACTCAATTTTTACTAATTATACATTCTATCCATTGTTCTCTTGGGCAAGAATTAGAATAAGAATCACAGCAAATTATGCAAAACCATTTCAAATCATTATCAGTGTTACTTTCGCTTTCTTCCAATACTCGTTGTTCAGTCTCTTCTCGTGGTCTACCTTCCCACCTAACCTTAGTAAAAAATACCACAATCATAACATTTCTAACTAATGTCACTACAAAATGTATAAGTAACGTGTAAACCATAATATAGAGCGATAAATCGAAAAGTTTTATCGTAAACATATTTACCCTCGTGATATTTCGGTAGCACCATGCACGCAACAACTCAATCGCCGTCGCGGGAGCAACTAAAATGGCTGCCACAGTGGCGCGATTAGTATCAGAACAATTGACCCCGGGAGCTTCCAGCTCTCTCTCTCCCCAACCATTCTTTTAACCGTACTTTAATATATTAAGATTTTTGTTATTTTTATTGCAGATCTTTTTATTACAGAGAATATCTTAAATCAAATAATAGAAAAAATATCGTGCACTCTATTGAATAACGAAGTGTCTGAAACTTTGGACTCATGTTCTAGTCTTGCAGTACATCTTTGTAGAGTAATTTATACAGAAACTCTTCTGCTTACATATGGGGACAAATTATTAATAACTTTAATTGAGGTTACCTGTAAATTTGGAACTGAAAAGGACAATTTCTCCTTAGAAACCAGTTCTAAAATTAAATCTGCGTGGCAAGATGGCTTAGTTATTCTTTTAAATAACTTAGAAGTACCAGAAAATCAAAATTTGGTGGAAAAAATCGCTGTCACAATTGAAAATCAGTTTCTCGAAACTTCAGTTACAAACAAAAAACAAATGGAACATTTAGCAGACGTTATTGTTATATGTGTTAGAGCTTTTTACAAAAGTACATCTCCCATAACAACACTGTTAATGGAATTGATATTTAAGAGACCTTGGATAGTTCGCAAGGAAGTAATCATAGAAGTTTGCAAGGTGAGTTTTATTATCCTTTTATGTATTTTTAAGTAAATCATTATGTTATAATAATTGACTAAATCACCCGAAATAAATTGGCCATTTTCAGTATATCCTAAAAGTAATATTTACAATTGAGAAACTAAAAATGAATAATCATATTGACCAAAAAACAAACATTTATACAGAAGAATTAAAGATAAGAATCCAGAGATTAAGCCTTTGAATGGATAAAAGCAATAATTGTCTCCCGAAATAAATAAAATTTAACATATTTGACGGTTTGGTAAAAAATAATGTTTTTTTTTCCTGTATTTTTAAGACAAAATTTGATTTACTTCTTAGTTCAGGTTATGTATATATGTATATATATATATATATATATATATATATATATATATATATATATATATATATATATATATTAAACATAACTAAAATCAGTATAAATTAACAAGTGAACTAAGAAGTAAATCAAGTTTTGTCTTAAAAATACAGGAAAAAAAACATTATATATATGTAATCGAAGGTTTTCGGGCATCCCGTGTATGTGCTGAGTCCCTCTCAGGACTGTAAGGCAACTGACGTTTCGGTGAAATCTCATTCACCATTTTCAAAGCTCACTGTATGGCGTCTACGAGCGAACTAACGCCTGCGACTCCGGTGTTGTCGGTACCGTGTGCGCGTCGGACGTGTTCGTTTTCTGAATGGTTCCGGACCATCAGGTGGCGCGACCAGTGTTTGTGGTTGCGTTGCCGAGTTGTAATCTCTTTCGTTACTAAGTGGTACTGGTTAATGTTTTGTAAGCAGATTTTTCCAAGTATTAGGCACACGTTGGCTATCATCTCTGCTATTTAAGTTGTTGGGCCTCTTTGCAATTTCCATAGCCTCCCTTATAACTCTTGTGGACAGGTTTTCACATCTCGATAGCATTTTTGTTCCCGAGAAATTTATCGTATGTCCTGTGTTTAACCAGTGTTGGGCCAGAGCAGAAGTTGTTTTTTGCTTGACAGCGTTTATATATTCGTCTCTTCTGGCGCTTATTTTACGGTTGGTTTGGCCTACGTAAGATGAGCTGCACTCTCCGCATGGAATTTCGTACACTCCCTGGTTTTCTAAAGGGATTCTTTCTTTAGGTGTTGGCAAGAGATCTTTTACTTTACGGTCTGTGGTGAAAATTGTTTCAATATTGTGTCTCCTGAGAATTCTTGCGATCTTGTCTGTGGTGCCTCTTACATAAGGAATAAAAGCCTTGGAGCTATTCTCTTGGTTTTCGCAATTTTTGGGGCCACGTGTTTGTTTTTTAGAACCTTGTCTATATGTTCTTTTTTATAACCGTTCTTTGTTAGGGCTGCCTGCAGTATGTTCATCTCTTTGTGATAATTTTCTGGATCTGTAAGGGACTGCGATCGAAACGCAAGTGATTTCACTACTGCAAATAATTGGGCGGGGTGGTGATGTGAATCGGCGTTGAGGTACATGTTGGTGTGAGTGGGCTTTCTGTAGACAGTGTGCGAAAGCAAGCCATCCTCTTTTCTTTTCAGTAGGATATCCAGAAACGGTAATTCTCTTTCCTGTTCTGTCTCCATGGTGAATTTAATTTTGGGATGTATACTGTTTATGTGTTCCAGGAAACTTTTGAGATTTTCTTCCCCATGTTGCCAGATAACGAATGTGTCATCCACGTAACGTAGCCACAGTCTTGGTTTATGTGAAGAGGTCTCCAAAGCTTTTGATTCAAAGTCTTCCATAAATAAGTTAGCGAGTGCAGGAGATAGCGGCGATCCCATAGGGGCTCCCTCGACTTGTTTAAATCGTCGGCCTTCATAAGTAAAATAGGTGTTATCAAGACAGTGTCTAGCTAATTCGATGATATATTTTGGGAGATTGTATTTGTTTTCTATTACAGAAAGAGCCTCTTTAACTTTTATCTAGAAAAGACCACCAAAACATTGATCAGGGCATCTCCACTTACCGAAGAAATAAAGAAGAAGATCACACCAAGAGAAAAATCATCCATATGTCCTAAACTTTATGGCTTACCCAAAATACACAAGCCCGGAGCCCCCTTGAGACCAATTGTAAGCTCTGTTGGCTCTCCAACTCAGGCCCTAGCAAAACATCTAGCCACCATTCTCCAACCCTTCGTCGAAAAAACGGCCTCCTACGTTAAAAACTCGCAACATTTTTGCGAAATAATCAAAAACATACGTTTACAAGACAAAGAATGTCTAGTTAGTTTTGACGTAACATCACTTTTCACACAAATACCAGTTAAAGAGGCTCTTTCTGTAATAGAAAACAACTACAATCTGCCAAAATATATCATCGAATTAGCTAGACACTGTCTTGATAACACCACAGGCAAACATTTTGTATCCAAAAAAATAAAAACAATCCAGATAAGACCTAAGAGAGTGAGTTGGTTCAAATGATGAATCTCAATTCGGCGAGTCTCGTATTTATGCGTGAAGCTCCGCCCCTTTTAAAAATAATTCATGTGTTTCTAGAAATAGATACATCTGGGAATAGCTCAAAGATTACAAAAGCCCATTTAAAACCGATGTAAAGCAATAGGTAAATATATTGCTGAAATCCATTAAAAATTCCCTAAAAACCTCTTTAGGCCAAAACGTTCATTATTCAAAATATCAGTTCAAATGATAATAGAACCCAAACTTAAAAGCAAACATAATAGGTATATTTATCCCTTTTCAAATTCCAAAAATTATTTTAACGGGCGGCGGTAACATAAAGACAAGGACTAGTCTTTGTCCATCCGGAAATTCGGATTAAAGAATACAAAAGATTATTTTAAATACAAGATATGGGTAATGTGAATAAATCAATTTTAACATTACCTGTAGTTGTTAAATTCTAAACTTAATCTCTTTGAGTCCACAACATTCAAAATAATACTTTAAATGAGGTAAAATAAAAATAGATGTAACAAAAAGGTTTCAGTACGTCTTTTCAAATTATAACAGTACTTTTCACATGACGGGTGGTTAAAAGCAGTTGTAACAAGACTCGATAAAGAAAGGCCGGAAATACAATTGAACCCTTCGCCTCGATAAAGGAAGGCAGGTGGTGATGCATCTAGCGAACGATAGAATATGACGTAACCCAAAATGTCCACCCAAGTTCCACCCAGTGCAATGTTGCCAGATCCTCATTTTTTAATCTGATTTATTATGATTATTTAATTAATATTAATACAATAATAAGTTAATTAATTTAAAACAATAGAAATAACCCGTAAAACTATTGTTTTACGGGTTATTAATTAATTAAAAAAATAGCATAGGCCACGTGGGTGGCTCTCCTGGTTCCGCCTTTTGGGCGGTCCTAGACCTGTCCATCTCTTACTACTATCGTGTTGCCAATCTCTGAAAAAACTGTCTATGTTGTGCCACTTGCTTGGATTTATGTTTGTATATTCGAACTTTAATGTTTCAAAGATACTGTATTTTAGTTATTTTGTGTCTGTTCTCCGCTATGGAATACTCTTCTAGGGCCAAGTGTCAAATCTGGGAAAGACTTTTATTATACAAAAACGAACAATTCAAATACTACCTAACCTCAGTTATATTCAGTTTTGTCGAAAAATATTTAATATACAAAACTTTTAACTGCCTCTTATAAGTAGTATTTTATTTGACCTTATTATTGTAATTTTTTCCGAGTTAACACCTGCGACCTGTTTCAAACTTTGTTAGCTCTCTACAATATATAATAAATGCTTTTTCTCTTCTTATTTTTTCTCAAATATATATATATATATATATATATATATATATATATATATATATATATATATATATGTATTATTAAATAATATTTATTTTTGTAGGCCGCCGAGTATATCAAGGGCAATATGAACAGTGAATTCTCATTACATGACCTCTCGAATGAAAGAGAAATATTACAGTGTTTTACATGGTGTTTTATTAAGTTGTATGCACTGTGCTCAAAATTAAATATTGAACAAATTGATAGTCAGGAATGTACAAATAAAGAAAACTATGAAGGTAGACCCCAAGACTGTCTTGTAAACATAGTTAATACTGCTAAGAACTATTTACTAGAAGCTTTGCATTTTTATACGGTTGGAGAATCATTTTTAATCCATTTCAATAACGTAAGTACACATTAAATACTACATACACCCCTATTTACACAAATTTAATAATTTAGAAAAAAAATATTTATGCAGTGTGTCCATATTTGGTTAATAAAGCGAAAAAACATATTTTTTGTTGAATATACAGTTGCTGTGTATTTACACCAAATGGTCAATAAAACTGTTAAGGTGTGCATTCAAGACTACGGACTTAGTTTACTTCTACAAGAATATATAACATAAGTAAGTTTACACCTATAACAATATACACCAACAGTAAATCAACTTTTTAAAATTGACATATACGTCAGTTATTTTCCCCTCCTACTTTAAGTAAGCCTATAAATCTAATTTTATAGGTGGTTAAATTATCCTACCTGATCTAGACGTTTTGGGGGTACCAATGTTATTCTTTGGAGAAAGAGTTATATTAGGTGCTTGATTTGTTGGTATTTCCATAACCTCTTGATTTAATATTAACTTAGGTGATACAACTGGAGCTTGTCAAGACTTAGCTGGAGTTACATTATTTTTAAAACTATCACTAATGTTACTAGCCAGTATATCATGTAATACTTCTCTATATAGAGCACTGCGTATATCATTTGCGTGCATAAAGTTAATGTCAGAACCAATCTGAACAAGGTAAGTGGAATGGCTGACAACTTTTACAATTTTACGTTTTTGCCATAATCGACTTTGAATATTTTTTACAAACACAACTTCATTTACAGAGTATAATCTAACTTTTCCTATAATATCAGATTTAAGCTTTGGTTCCTTATTAAAAAACGGTTTAATCAGATCATATCTTGTTCGCGGACGAATTTTAAACAAAATTTCCGCAGGTGACAGACCAGTTCAAGTAGATGGTCTATTTCTATAAACAAATAAAAAATTCTCTAGACGATTAAGTATTGTAATTTTACTTACTTCTTTCTCCTTTTCAAGAAAAAGAGATTTTTCTAAACCCTATTTAACTGTTTGAACAGCCTTTTCTGCAACACCATTACTTTGTGCATGATAAGGTGGAGTTTTAATTGGTTTAATTCCATTTATTGACAAAGAGTATTAAACTCTGATTAACGAAATGGCGGACCATCACCTGAGACTAATTCGACAGGTACTCCAAAAATAGCAAAAATTTATTTTAATTTTAATATAGTTTCTTTCGCATTTGTACCTTCATCCATAATCCATCTATTATCCACTTGGATTTATTGTCTACTAGAATTAAAAAACTATAATTGTGTTTATGAAAGAAATTTATATTTACTCTATAAAAATTATTAGGTGCCAAGGAAGTGACACACTACTATATGAAAAATTTTGTGTTTCTTGACAAATCTCACATGAACTTATAAATCTTTCAATAGAAACATTCATTCCTGGCCACCAACAATAAGAACGCATAAGCATTTTTGTTCTAACAATACCTAAATGTTGTTCATAGAAAAGGTTTAGAATATCACTTTGCAAAACTTTAGGTATTACAACTTTATTTCCTACTAATAAACAGTTATTCTCAACAGAAAGTTCTAACCCCTTTTTAAAATATAGTTTCATAGCATCATCAGTAATAGTATTTAGTCACCCTCGTAAAGTTAAATCAGTAACTTTAGATAAAACGATATCTTTTTTATTACCAGATGCAACAACACTTGAATCCATAGATACATTTTGACTTATATTAAATGAAAAAAATGCATCTGAAATTTCAGTTTTACTATCCATAGGTAAACCATAAGCATTTGAAATATCATTTTTTTATACTGAATGCGGATAAACTTGTAGCCCATCTCGTAATACGTGCAGCAGCAGTTACAGAAATATTCTTATGTTTACCAAATATAAATTGCAACGGTTGGTGATCGGACAACAATGTAAATTTTCTTCCAAAAACATACTTATGAAACTTTTTCAAACCAAAAATAATAGCTAGACTTTCTCTTTCCAAATTTGAGTACTTTTGTTCCACAGAAGATAAAGTACTTGACGCAAATAAAACAGGTTTATCATCTCCATTTATTTTATGACACAATACTGCGCCTACTCCAGAATCACTCGAATCAGTAATAAAAATAGGTTTGGTAGGATCAAAATGTGTCAGTACATCATTAGATGTTAACAATTGTTTACTAGGCTGAAAACAATCTTCACATTCTTTAGTCCACTTAAAATCATTACCACTTTTACAAAGGTTATACAATGGTTTAAGTTTATCTGACAACATATGGATACATTTTCCATAATAATTTAGTAATCCTAAATATGACTTTAACTGTGTTAAATTTTGTGGTGAAGGAGCTTTTTGTATACACTCTATTTTTTCATTCGTTGGGTGAATCCCTTTAAAATCTATTTTGTGTCCTAAAAATTCAAAAGACTTTTCATAAAATTTACATTTCTTTTCGTTTAGTTTTATATTATATTTATTTAATCTGTTTAAAACATTAATCACATTTTCGTGACACTCATCAATTGTTGTACCATGTATTAAAATATATTCTAAATAGCATTTTGTTTTTGGTAAACCAGCTAAAATAGCATCCATAATACATTGAAATATTCCAGGTGTAGAACTAACCCCATAAGTTAAACGATTATATCTAAATAACCCTATATGAGTATTTATTGTAAATAATTCTTTTGAAGAATCACTTATTAATAACTGTTGATAAGCCTTTCTTATATCAATATCTGTAAAGAAACTACTACCCCCTAGACTTGCAAAAATATCACTTGGTAAAGGTAAGACACAATGATCACTATCAATGACTTTATTTAATATTTTCTTGAAATCGACACAAATTCTAATATCATTACTATTCTTTTTTGGCACTACTACAATTGGACTTGCCCAATTACTATGCAAAACTTTAGACAAAACATCCGATTTTACCATATTTGAAAGTTCCTCCTCTACTTTGGGTTTTAAAGAATATGGCATTTCATAAGCTCTATAAAAAATTGGAATCGTATCATCTTTTACTTTAAATTCTGCTTTAAAATCTTTAATGAATGAATTAGGTTTATCAGAAAATAAAGAAGAAAACGTGTTTTTGACGAAAGGGATTAACTTAGATCTGGTATTACCACATTCTACTTGACTTATAGAATCTACATTATTCAGACTTGAAGTATTTTGTTTAATCAAAACACTTGGATCTAATACACTTAGTCTCCAATTTTGATTTAACACATTTAACTAATTTCGACCTAGTAATGGCATAAATGCTAATTGAGATCGTAATACCACTAAAGGCAAAACATACAGTTTTTTTAAATACTTGACGTTGACTTTTATTTGACCTAAAATTTCTGTATTTTCTCCCGTTAGTACTCTTAACCTAAAACTGACAGGTTCTAAATCAAGATTAGGAAACAATATTTTGTAATCATTTTCATGAATAACTGGACGAATTTCCATCTCTACAGGTTTACAAGTTAAAAATATTTTAATCTTTAAAATATCACTACAGTTTGCCTTTAAGGACTTTAATACTGACTCACCAAGTACCTCATGTAATAAACCTAACTGAAAATTATTTTCAGACTCCTCAGACTCTTCAACTACATGCTCTTCCTCAAGTTCATGTACTTTACTTTTACACAATAATGACTTAGCTGTATGTCCCATTTGACCACACGCAAAACATTTCCAGGTTACTACAGGACACTTGTTGTTAAAATGTGTTCTGTTACATCTTTTACACTTCTGCTTATCATACTGACTTGACTGCTGATTTACGTTTTTATGAAATGTTTCATTACTCTTAGACTGAGACTTATTAAACTGACCATGTACTATTTTATTTACTTGACTCGAACCCCATTACTTTAAGCGGACTTTCTGCTAACTCCATACCAATAGCTGTAGTGTAGGCCTTCTCAATGGTTAGACCATCTCCAGTTAATAGTCGCCGTTTTATACTTTCAGATTTCAATCCACAAACTAATCTATCTCAAAGAGTCATTTAAAAAATTACCAAAGTCACAAAACTTGGCCCGATTTTTTAAACTAGCTGCAAATGATTTAATATCTGCATATTGTTCTTGATAAGCTGTATGAAATCTATATCTTTCAGCGATAATTAACCTTTTTGGACTATAATGCTTCTTTAACTCTTCTACTATCTCTCTGTATTTCTTTTCACACGGTAGTTTCTGTGCTAACAAATCTTTTAAGACACTATACGCTTCTTCTCCCATTAAGGTAAGTAACAATGATACCTTCTTCTCTTCTGACTCGATATCGTTACATTTGAACAGTTGCTCCAATCTTTCTATATAGGACGTTATTTCGATGTCTTTCGAATTAAACTGCTCTATATTACCGATCAAAGCCATTTTGTAAATTTTAGACTAATTTACAGACTTGACTAGACTAGACTAAACACTTGACTTGACAGTTGACTTTTACTGACTTTTTGAAAGTTCCGACCGCTGGACTCGTAGCAAGGAACTTGGAGGAGGTAAAAGGAAGGGAAATACTGTAAAGTAAATTGGGTCCGGCATGAAAAGCTGTTCTCCCCTTAAATGGGCTATACTGTACTTGCGCTGTAGGTCAGGAGACTGGACTGAACTTGAGCAACCTTTTATTACGTTATTATATTGAAAAAATTACAATTTAGAGTTCACTATTAAATGATTTAATAAAATAAATACTGACATAAAATAGATTTGAACATAATTCTCTAGGTAAATATTTGCATTATGGGAAATCTAGGAAAACGTTTTTTTGAAAAAATTTCGGTATTTCCCCCTATTTCGAGGTCGTAGAACACGATTTTGACCTCCGTTTTCCATAAAATTTCCCTCAGTTTTGCAGAAAACAGTGCAAAACATTTTTCAATTTAGGTTCAATTTTTTGTACTAAATCGTTAAAATTTTGTTACAATCACAAATACCACACTGATAGAAGCTTCTGTATTATATAAAAATTCATAAATTTGCACATTTTTATTGGAAATGTCAAGAAAATTATCAAAAAACAAATTAGAACAAAATGGCTTCCGCCATTAAATATTGGTGTGACTCGTTCCTAAAACCCGAAAATTACCGATGTTGCCAGATTGTCAATACGATTTTTGTGAAATTCGCATATATACTTTTCTTTCACAGATTGACCCTCCTTCACGCAATTTCTGATCAAAAATTTTGGGTAGATTAATTTTACGCTTCTTCATACATTACAAAAATAAAACGATGTTTTTAATTGTAATGGATAAATTTTATAGTTTATATTACGAAAGTATAAGTTTGTGTCAATTTAGGTTAGTTCAGATTAGTTTCAGTTTTACAAATTAACCAAAATCAAGCTAAACCTGAATTAACAAAAATTTTGGGTGATTAAGATTAATTTTTTTCCTTGAGACTGTATAAAACATTACAAAAATTGAACTATATTGTTGACTGTGATAATCAAATTTTATAATTATAGTATCGTGTTCTACGTCCTCGAAATAGAGGGTAAGTATCGAATTTTCTCCAAAAAAACGTCGTTTTCCTACATTTACCATAATGTAAATAATTATCAAAATATAAAAAACGTACTTGCCGAAAATATTGAATTAACGAGATTTACAAAACAATAGCATACACTGATGCATTGTTATAAATAGAAAGTCTGCACAAATGTCTTGATAACGTACACAGATATAAATTCCGAAATTTAAATAATGTCACTGCACGGCACAACAAAAAAAAATCAAGATAAGACTACGCCGAGATGCCGCACTTTCGCAAAATTCTGCTCTGTTTTCAGGTTCTCATATTGCCAACCTCACACAACAAATTTACTATTAAATTTTTTTCTGCGCTTACTCCACATGTCAATTTATCACATTTATTTTCTGCATTGGGTCACTTTTTTTAGGCATTTAGCCTATTTTTGTAGTTTTCCATATCCCCTCTAACTTCCTTGACTCGTAGACACAACACACAATCTAAGACTCGACATTCTCTTACTTTTTTCAAGGCTTGTGAGAATCTTTTACCGGACTCGTCGCCAAATATATGCTGTGTATTTACACCAGATGGCCAATAAAACAAAGAGAACTGTTAAGGTGTTTATTTTACTACTTTAAAATAAACTTTCGTCAGAACTTTTTACCACGACACACTAGCGTTATTAACTTCAAGACTACTGATTTAGTTTACTCCTACAACAGTCTATAGCATAAGTAAGTTTACACCTATAACAATATACACCAACAGTAAATCAACTTTTTAAAATTGACATATACGTCAGTTAATTCGTTTTTCTTATATTTGTAATTAGCAGAGCTATCTTCAGGGTGGAAACAGTAACTGCAAAGAATTCTAAAACAAAAAAGCAAACAACTTTCTAAAAAAAATTAGAAACACGTCGGTTAAGATTTTTTTTTGGAAATAATTGTTATGTGTTAACGTTTCAGCTATAGCAGAGTGAAAACTTAAAGTGGAATAAATTTGAAAACGTTTTGCAGAAAAATATAAAAAGATGTTGATTTACATTTTGTGTTGTTTTTTGAATACCAAAACTCTCTAAGGGGTAAAACAAACCTCTACTTTTCTTCAAATGGACACCTAATTTTAGAGGTCTTTAAAAAAAAATTAACGCACGTTGTCAAAATCCAAACGTATTATCATGTTAACAAATTCTTTAAAGACAAGAATGAGGAAATAAAAATATACATTTGGGTTCAAAAAAAAAAGATGTACGGTTTGACATTCGTTAAGTAACTTATATAAATTAAATTCTTAATATAAATTATTTTGGGTTTTAAGTCTTACAAAAAAAATCGTAAAATATCGTGTTTTATTAAAATAAAAAATATGTTAAATTTTTTTTTTAATAATTTTTAAATAAACTGTCACAAGCCATAGTATTTCATGAAAAAAAAAAGTAGGAATGGGTTTTCATCCCTTAGAAGGATATAATATTCACAAAATGACCACACGCTGTCGTTATGAGAAATGGCTCTCGGCCAATTTCTCTGAAATTTAAGATTCTAGTTGTCCTTGATAAGAGTAGATCAAAAGTCTTAAGGGGCGCTAAGCTGTAAAAACTCATGTTTTAAAGTTATAGCTCTTTGAATTTGAACCGTTCGTGCGTTCTGCAGCAGCTTATAACTACTGTAAGTATGTATGTCATTGCTGGGCCACACTTTTTCTGTCCAAAATAAGAACAGATTCAATGGCAACTTTTGTTTAAGCTTGGCAATTATTTTGAAAGACCTTCGAGGTGACCCTTAAGGTCAAAGGGAAGGCCGCTGTTGCTCTTTGTGTGGGTTCTGTTGGAGCGTAAAGCGTAAGTAACATAGACGAGGAAAAAAGAACAAAAAACTGAGCGAAATATTAATATTGAAATGATAGGATAAAAAACGTCTTTATCAAATATTGACATATAACAGGTGCAAAATCCCCTCGGTGCACAACGGGTCACACTAATGCCGAACGGAATTGTTCTTTACCAATCTACAAAACATAGTGCATACATAGATAGATAGGTAGATAGATAGATAAGTCTTTATTTATTCACTACAATAATTAATATTAGTTCTAGACAAAAATGAAAAAAAAAAAATAAATGGAAAAGAGCTTCAGCAATATTTATATAGTTCAAAATATTATTCTTGATTAATTCTTTTAAAGTAATATAACAAAAACAGAACAATTAAAACTTAAAAGACAATATCATAAAAAAGAATAAAGAAGTAAAAACTTATACAAATGTAAAATTGAAAGATAAAGTTGACTGTTACGTAACAATGTTGCTCTTATCTTATAAAAAGTATTTTTACACAAAAAGATCTTTAGGACACTCTTTAATGTACTTCTTGAATTAAAAATTTTTATAATGGAAAACTCGACATTTTTCAGCAAACAACTAAAATTATATTTATCAGAAAGCATGTTTGTTTTATTTCTAGAAGCAGCTTCATAAAGATCCCTGTTATCAATAATAAACATTACTGAATCCAAAATATACATATCTATGCCCGTCAAAATAGAGTTATAATTAAAGTCATTTCTGCAGCTGTTCTGTTGTTTCACTGAGAAAATACACCGTAAGCATCTCTTCTGCAAAATAAAAACTTTGTTCACATGACACGAATTACCCTGAAAAATAGTCCTTATTTGAGTCTAGGCATGGTAAACTTACAAAGCCCCATCGATTCCAACTCTCTGTGAAATAATTCATAATGCATAATTATGAATTTGTTAGTATTATCATACGTTGGAAATCGCGAAAATAAATATTTGTTTAAAAATGCGCTATTTAGTTGAATATTATGAAATTGGAATTTTGATTATGATCGACAACTGGGATAGTTCGTGAATTCAAGCGGAAATGGCTCATTTGTGTCAAGAAATACATTGAGATATCACAAAAACAGGATATCGTGAATTGGGTCACATTGGAGATACACCTACTGTGAACGAGGTTAGCCAACTAGATGTGTTAGTTAATCTTTAGGAAAATCATGTTGCTCCTGCTAGGCAATTAGCAACAAATTATAATATCAGCCATGCAACTACATTAAAAATGATTGATACTGCCAAAATGTGTCCATAAAAAATACACCTTTTTCAAGAGCTTATAGAAGATAATTAAGATCTTTGTCATGCATTTATTGAGTACATAATGAATTCGCATAATCAAAATAGAATATTTTGAAAATGGGTACTTTTTAAGATGAATGTATTGTCACGATAATCGATAAAAATGTCGATATTGGTCGAAGAAAAACCCCACTTGGATACGGAAGACTCACAAAAGGTTAATGTTTGGGCAGGAATAATCGACAATCCAGTCATTGAACCCATATTTTCTGAGGAAAATATCAATTGTCGTTTATATTTAAATTTTCTGCAAGATCATATCCTTGCTTTGACTACCTTTTCCCAAATATCATGGAACTAGATTTGCATGACAATAGGATATGATTATATGGCTAAAAATGGGTCAGAACCATAAAAATAAAAAAATGAAAACTGCATAAACTTCAAAAAACAACAATAATTTATTATATTTTGATATTTTATAGTTTTTAAAGTTTCTCAGTTTGTGTGAAAATTTATTCCAAAATTATGTAAATAAAAGAAAAATAATATTGTTGTACTTATATATAACAATAAGAGTAATATTTAGCTTTGTCATACAAGAAACCTTCGGCTTTATTAAGGCTGAAATACAAATGACCACAAAATCCAACGAGAAAATATTTATAAAAACAAAAACATTAACACATTTTTTTTGTTGCAAAGAAATAGAATAAAAAATTTTATGAAAATAAGAAGTGCTACAAAATTATTTTTCTTTACAGTTATAAGGAAAATGCTGACGCTACATATGTGCTAGATTTAAAAAAAAAAATAAAATTTCAGTAAGAAATAAAGAAATCTATCTGCCTTATTTAAATAGTTGTTATATATGTATTCTCCTTTCAGAAAAGGAAAGAATATATACAAACAGTTTGTTTCCTGCAAATAACACTCTGGTCCTCTCTTCATACGTATGGTGTTTTATAGATGTCGTTGGACTGGCGATATTTTTCAGTCTGACGTCGAGGTTGGTAGGTGGCAGGTTTGCAATATCCTAACGACGTAGCTTGGAATTTATATTTCATATATCAGTTATTTCATGCGAATGTTGCACTTGGTCCGAAACAGCTCCACTGACGAGACCATAAGGTGGTCGAAACGCGTATGGAGAGAGGACCAGAGTGGTATTACTATATTATTCTTTTTAAAAAATTCATCTTTTAAGGGGGTAAAATAGGGGATGAAAGTTTGTATGAAGGTGCTTCATACTATATATATATATATAGACTTATGGTTGAAAAGAAAAGTTTACTGTGGCACACTGAAATCTCAGATTTTTGTCGCAAATGAAATCTCAAAATTTTACCATAAAATATAATATATTATTACCAACTATGAACGCCTTACCAAATCCTGGCAACACCCTGTAAGGTACCTCAGTTCAGACTTACCTAATGATTGTCCTAATGTTGACTGGAGATTACCTATATGCTAGCTCATCTCAGGGTAGATTCGTTGTTTTTATATTTTTCCACTATTTTTAATATATTGCCTGTGTAAGTTTTATAAATGTCTAAATCGGGAAAAAGGCGCCACCAAATTTTACTTTAGAATGAGCCCTAATGATTATACTATGAGCACTTGTATTAAAGAAAACTTGGAAAAGAATTAAAATTTAATATGTCATGTCCAGGTAAATAAACCGCAGAGTCTAAGTACTTAAAAGTATCCTAATTTAAAATTATAGGAAATAAAACCAATTAAATAGAGGCCAATACATTTATTCCTCACGGTATACCCCTTCCCAGATAATAAGTACAACCCCTGGAAAAAGTTATCACCAGTGTGAATTATTGCAAGCTCCTCTAATGGGGCTATCTAATAGAAGTGCGATTACAAATGTTAAATTGAAATAGAGAAACCTTGTTGACTTAGTCGAAAGTTATTGTCTTTCTATGACGTAGCAAAATGTGAATATTAAAACAAAAGAATAGTAAATTAAACTTGACAGTGTCCTGCACAGTGAACGGCAAACCGATCCAAAAGTAAACAATTCAACTACACTTGGAAGGTTTACGTCGACATAGCCTAGTTATAGAAGAAAAGAACACACTCTATTTTAAACTAGACTATGAAGGTCCATAAGCCCAACAATGCAGGAGACTATGAACTTTGCAGTAATAAAAAATAAGCAATATCAAAAAAAAACTACAAAAATATCTGCAAAGAGAAAGAATTAGAAAATGGATAAGGAGAGAGATAATGAGTGTTTAAATGACAGTTAACAAAAATATAAGCAATAGAAAGTTACACAAAAAAGTGATAGATAAATCCAAAATTAGGTCATAGAAATCAACTTATAATCTTAACAAAATTTTTCTGAAAAGTATGTTACAATTTGAACAAAATAACTAGTTTCCAAAATATTCAATTATTAAGCAATTAAAAGTTTCAATAAATGTATCATTATAATATTCATTAATTTAAACAATAATTAAATGGTTAATTGGCCGCTCTGGGACTCTAAAAAAATGGAACCATAATAAAAACCTCAATTACAGTAAAGTATCGCAAGAGTAAAACATTTAAATTTGAGGCTGTAGCGCAACGAAGTCGACTGCGTTTCACCTTACATAGTTTACTGGTTCGCCGCAAATATATGATATGGTAAATTACCAAAAGATAAATATCATTAAAAAAATATTAAAGTCCAGATATTTAAAGTTTATTAATTAGAAAGGTTCAAAAACATATACACAAGAATCCTCTACCTGTTAGCCCTCTAGGTAATCGAACAGAAAACTGTGTTTAGATAACTAAACGATTCAAAATACAGGTTTAATACCCATTAGGCTTAACAGTCAGAAACTCTTGTGTACATACTTTGGCTAAAATTAGGCACTTAGCTGAATCACTTTAAAACAGGTGGTTGAACAAGGTCTGTGACATAGACGGCTTCCCCAGAAAGGACGTTGACCTGGCTCAATATGGAGATTGTCCCTTTCAGAGGCTCACAATCCCAGAAGTGCAGCACGAAAACCCAATCTGTACATTATAAATATCCATCCAAAAAAAAGACTGAAGAAATCCAAAGACATAATTATTCCAAAAACATATTGTACTTATCCCAAAGACAATACTGTAGTTATTCCTAAGACCCTAAAATAAAGAAATAAAAATTCCTACTCAATCAGTCGTACAAAAGGCCTACGCAAAGCCTAACTAAATTTTGCTTAAACACAAAAACTGATTGTTTCAAAAGAAATATGTACATACCTCGAACTCAAGAAGATGGTGGCATCTGCTAACTGATAAGCTGTTGTTTCTGGCTGGCTGAAGAAAATAATCGCCAAACTGGCTGTAGAGTGAAATGACCAAAATCACCAAAAATTGTTTGCACCCCGACTCGGTTTTGTTACTTTAATCGGCCAATTATGACCAAGTCCCTTAACTTGGGAAAGCAGTAAAACTAAAACCACATCTTCACGCTCTTGCATCAGATAGCCAAAAGAGAACGATTTCTCTCAAATCACTAGCACATTTCTTCCAACGGAAGTTACCAAAAAAATTTTATAAAAACGTCTATCAAAAATCTATTAAAAAAAAATAACCTTAATCTCGTAGCCATAATCTCGAACCCTTGAAATTTATCATACAATTTGAACTACTTCCGAAAAATATATGCAAAAATTCTTCTATCTCAATTTTAAACTGGCCAGTACTGAAATCAGACAGAACAACCAATATCTTAATAATCTAAACTGCCTCGTCCTACAAAAATGAAATCCAATTAAGTTCAAATTAGTTCGAACTAGTTCGAGGGTCTAATTTCAAATATTTTAATTACCAAAAATTCTAATTAGTAAAGCAAAGGGAAATATTCAATTAATAAACTAAAAACAACATAATGAAAAAAAGTCAATACAATCGTATTTCAAATTTAGCATTTCGATAATATTCAACTGGTGTGCCATCTTATAAGCAACCCTAAAAACTTTCACGCAATCTCGTGACCTGACTATTCAACAGCTGATATGTGACAACAAATAAATATTTTCTGAAAAAGGAAAATCAAATAATAATCACAAGAAAGCAAATAATCCTATTTATATTTATTCAAACATCAAGAAAACGCTTTTCCCAATATGTGATACATTGTCTCGAGGTACCTAATGAAATTTACAAATTACAGAATTATGTTAAGTTTCGATGTCAATCAAAATTTCAAAATGTAAACAAAAGGAATGATCTGAATATAGATGAAACCAATATTAATGAATGAAAAACAAAAGGTAATCATTAGTTTTATAGTAGAAAACATCGTTTACTGTAAATTTACGTACGAAACAAAAATCTATTTATTACTTTATTAATCTGAACCTGTAATTTAATGTAGAAAAATGTAAACGAAATATTTATTATTTAAACCCAATTTTTAACCGTAACAACACTTATAGCGAATGAAAATTTGCACGAAATTACTTTTTTCGAGCTAGAATCATGGTTGATTGAATGTACTCGCTACTATATCTGATGTCGCCCACCACGCATACGAAGTCGCGGGCAAAAGCTAGTTAAAATTTATTAATTCGTGATCAGTCATTTCACTTACACGCTTAGTCCCAGCTACTAAAATTGATTCTTCATCAGATGTCAGCATAACCAGTTAAAGTTAAGCTGTACGAAGTTATTCGTGTAGGTTTATTAGTAATACTTTGCTTCAGCACTTTTAAGATTAAAGAAATTAATATTAAATCGCTTACGCAACAGATTGTATGTGCTAATGGATTTATTGTTGTTATGAAATTCTCAAAGCAATTCAAGAAATCTAAACTTGATGTATTTGGTTATTTATAGACCACCTCTACAAGCACTTTTTTATTGTGAACAATAATTTTAACGATAGCTGTTCTATGCCTTATGGCGAATTATAAACTTGAAACCTCGAATAGGATTTAATGTATGCAAGGCGCGTTCTTCGACTAACATTCCTATTACAAAGAAAAAAATTGTATTCAGGAATTTGTAAATTACCATCAGAAATTGAGTCATTAGGCCTGGTTTCACTTAAACCTAAAATATCATAATCGTTGTGTATAACTAAAGTTTTCAAACTATTCATAATGAACATATTAAAATACATAATTCTTATATGTTTTTTTTAGAAAAAAATAGCTTTTGTCTGCGGCTTCGTACTCGTGGTGGTCGACATTAGATATCGTACTGGGTACAACTAATCAACCATGATTCTATTCCCAAAATAGTAATTTCGTGCAAACTTTCATGCCCTATAAGGGTGGTACAGTAAACTTTTCTTTCCAATCATAAGTCTGTATATTAAAAGAATGATATAGTAGATATTTTTTTCTACCAATAAGCCTAAGTAGTGAACATAACCCGATCCTCTCCACCCCCCACTCCTTGACCTTGACCTTGCCCCCACCCCTCTTTAGCCCCGCCCACATGTCCTTGTCATTGACCTTGAAATTGCACGTGTGTTTTGTCCTTGGCCTTGACCTTGTGTTCAAGGTTGCGTGTGTGACCTTGGCCTTGACCGTGACCGAGACGACCTTGACTTCGTTGGAGGTCGTCTTGGGTGTGTGACCTTGAAGATATGTTACGTGGTTTGAGGTGACCTTGAATGGTTTTATAGAAGGTATGGGGCAGTTTAATTCATCAGTTGGCTCTGACTTGTATAGGTAGTACATGTGTTAATATTTGACAAATCATGGCATATGTTTGTGAAAATTGCGGTTCTAAGTTTACTAATAGTTATAATATGAGACGTCATAAAAGAGAATCGTGTGCGGCGAGATTTAATGAAGTGCCTGGAGGAAAACGGCTCCGAATTGAAGAGTATACATCGACGATTCCGGTAATTAATTGCGCTACAGGTAATGTAGATGTTCCAATAAATCATATGTCAGCGCATAAACGAACACAACAACATAAAAATAATTCATGTTTGCCGATATGTCATGGTGTGCAACTCGTTGAATGTGCCTTCAAAAGGAGAATTGCAACCTATCGGGTTAGCAGTGATATGGAGCATTCGGATTACGTAATGTTCTTTGCAGACATTAAATCTAAGGTGGTGGAACTTGTTAATAATTTATTACGTGTGCATCATGCTTTAAAAGTTAACATGACAGCTGTTGGCGAGTACATGCTTCCATCACAAGAAATATTCAGTGAAAAATCCTTCAACACTGCTAATCAAATAATTAGTGTAGAAAGTGATTTGGCTGCCGTTTACCATTCTTTCACCGAATTAATAAAAACGCGGGCGACAGAGTTCCAAGAGAAAGATTCAGGTATGGAAAAATTAAAACCCGATATATTAAACTGATTTTTATATATTATTTTTCTTGTTATAGGATGGGCTCTTGTGCGAATTTTATACTTGGAAGTTAGTATCAACAAGTATATGCCTATGGGTGGCTCATCATACATCAAGTTGCCGTGTTCTATTGAAAAGAAAGGAGCTGTCGTCAATGTGATTAACCAGGACGAATTTTGCTTTGCGTGGGCTGTAACATCAGCATTGTTTCCTCCAACAGCAGCGCCTTCACAGAAGACATCCTACCCCCATTTTTCTATAGTGCTAAATTTAACAGGTATGGATTTTCCAGTAAAATTACGTGACATTAAAAAATTTGAGGAAATGAACAACATATCAATTAACGTATACGGTCTGGAATCTAAATATGAAAATAATGAACTAATACATGAAGTTATTGGTCCACTGAGGTATGCGTCAAAAAAGTTGGATAGACATGTAAATTTATTGTTAATTACAAAAGACTGTAGTAGTAAAGATGGCGGTGAACATTTTTGTGATACGACTTGTTCAAAGAGTCATTATTGTTGGATTCGGGATTTATCACGTTTAGTTTCAAGCCAAATTATATAAAATATATTTCTGTGATGGTTGCCTCATTTATTTTAGTACACCGTCAGCTTTAACTTTACATCAAAGCTACGATTGTAACCACATTTTCACGCAAACACCCTCAGTGGATTTAAAAATCGATAAATTTGGAAAGAGTGTGCCGGAAAATATTTTAAAATTCGAAGGTATAGAAAAGCAACTGCGCATTCCATTCGTGGTTTATGCAGATTTCGAATCTGTTTTAACACCCGTTGAAACGGTACAACCAAACCCACAAAATTCTTGCACTGTAAAAAGTTTTAAACATGAACCATATTCTTTTGCTTATTTAATTAAATGCTCTTTTGACGACTCACTTTCGAAATTTGAGCTATTTCGGGGGAATAATGCAGCTCAAGTCTTTGTGGATCGTATCGAGTGTGATTTAAGGGCTCTATATAACACATATTTAAAAGACATTAAGGCTATGAAACCGTTAACGCCTGAAGAACAAAGGGAGTTTTGATGATGCTAAAATATGTGGTATATGTGAAGGCCCTTTTGAAGAGGGTGAGATTAAAGTACGAGACCACTGTCACATAACTGGTGCAAAAAGATTTGGTGCTGCACATTCCGTTTGTAATTTAAATTATAAATTACCCTCTTTTATCCCTATCATATTTCATAACTTAAGCGGCTACGACAGCCATTTATTTATAAAAGAATTATGTAAATATGGGGATAAAATTGGTGTTTTGGCTCAAAATAAGGAAAAGTACATATCATTTACCAAAAGTATTTATGTGCACGATTATTTTGATAGTAAATGTGGAAAAGTCAAGAGGAAATATTTAAAGTTGCGATTCATTGACAGTTTTAAATTTCTGTCAACGTCTTTGGAAAATTTAGGCAGCGGTTTAAACGACGACGATTTTATTGAAACGCGGAAACATTTTTCAAATATCAACCAATTTAATTTGATGCGTCAAAAGGGTGTTTTTCCCTATAGTTTTATTGACTCTATAGAAAAAATGGAAAATACATGTCTTCCAAGTAAAGATGAATTTTATGATAATTTACGGGAAGAGCATATTAGCGATGAAAGCTATAGAAGAGCAAAAGAAGTATGGCGCTTGTTTGGGTGTAAAACTTTGGGGGACTATTCGGACGTGTATTTAAAATCAGATGTGTTGCTATTGTGTGATGTTTTTGAGCAGTTTCGGAATAATTGTTTAAAATTCGATAAACTGGATCCAGCACATTACTATATCCTTCCAAGTTTATCATTTGATTGTATGCTGCGTATGACCAAGATAGAGTTAGAGCTCTTAACTGATATAGACATGATACATTTTTTTTAAGAAAGGTATACGCGGCGGCATAAGCCAGTGTACAGAAAGGAAGCACATCGCTAATAATATTTTTTTACCAGACTATGACCCAACAAAGCCTTCTTCATTTATAACATACCTTGATGCTACAAATCTATATGGTCATAGTATGTCACAAGCATTACCATATGGTGATTTTCGATGGTTAAGCGAGCGCGAAATTCTGGATTTAAATATTATGGCTGTTGGTGATGATAGTTTACATGACTACGTTTTGGAAGTGGATGTGAATTATCCGACTGAGTTGCATGATGCACATTCTGATCTTCCATTTCTAGTAGAAAATATCATACCGCCAACAGAAAACGCTAAATTGCCGAAATTAATTCCTAATGTACAAGATAAAAAAAAATACATTGTACACTATAGAACTTTAAAACAAGCCATCGCTAACGGCTTAGTGGTAATGCAAACCCATCGAGTATTACAGTTTAAGCAATCAAGATGGCTAAAATCGTATATTGATTTTAATACCAATTTACGTAACAAGGCCACCACAAAATTTGCGAAGGACACTTTTAAATTAAAAAATAACGCGATTTTTGGTAAAACTATGGAAAATGTGGAAAATCGAAAGGATATAAAATTAGTAACACATTGGGATAACAGTGTAGGCAGAAATGGAGCTAGAGCACTAATATCCCGCCCCAATTTCAATAGTAGCTCGATATTTACCGAGAACTTTGTTGCTATACATATGAATAAAGTTAAAATATTGTACAATAAACCAATTTATATCGGATTTTCCATATTAGATATATCAAAGACTGTAATATACGATTTTTATTATAATTTTATTAAATCCAAGTTTGGCGATGATGCTTCGTTACTTTACACCGATACTGACTCGTTTATATTAAAAGTGTATACGGAAAACTTTTATCAGACTATATCAGAAAACCCCGAAAAATTTGATACATCAAATTACCCCGAAATTAATAATTTCAACATAATTAAAAGTAATTCTATAGTTATGGTACCGGCGCGAAGGCTTATTATGTAAAGGCCAATAATAATGAATTAAAAAAAGCCAAAGGTATCAAAAAATGTGTTATCGAGAAAGACCTTCATCAGGAAGACTACCAAAGAATTGTTGAACGGGGTGGTTTGATATTAAGAAAGGTGAAGACATTTAAAAGTGAATTACATAACATTTATACCAACATAATAAATAAAGTAGCATTGTCACATAACGATGATAAACGTTATGTAATTCCCAATTCAACCGAAACTCTACCTTGGGGGCATGCAGACATAGATTTTTTCAAAACAGACCCGGAAGAAAACTTGGCAAATTTAGTCACCATGTTGGAATCATTTCTAAGTCAGGACAGCACGTAATCTGGAAAATCCGTATTTCATTATTTGTATTGTTTTTATTATTTCTATTGAACATACAACATTAATATGTAACGATAGTATTTTAATTTTTTTTTTAAATAAAAAACATGTATTCATTACTTGATTGCTTTTTATTGAACCTTTATTTTAAAATTATAAATATAATGAAGTGTCGACAAATAACAAACTGTAAAAGTTATTGTTAAAAAATTTGTCTAACAGTAAATTAAACGCACAGGTCTACAAGCAAATGTTTAATGTGAAGCAGTTTTGCTGACAAGATCCTCCATAGTCTTTTCAATTTTCAACATTCTAGAGTTAAGTTCATCACGCAGTTCGTCTTGCCTAAGTTCATATATTGCAATAACAGTATCATCAATGTATCCTCTAAGTTCTTGACCGGTTTCAATTAATTTCTTGCGTACGTAACCTTCAAGTTGGTTTCTGAATATATCTTTAATAACAATTGTTGAGTCATGTAAAGCTTTCTGCGTATCTTGCACACACTGAGCAAGGTTATTATCAACATAATTTCGTGTGGTCGCATCGTCTCCTTCAAGAGGTTCTGCTAAATAGCACAATCTTTTGCTTCCCATGTCGTAATCTCCATTAGGTGTAAGTTTAAAACCTATTCCTGAAGGACCTCGCATAAAGTTAAAATCTTTAAATTTTCTTTTGCGACCGAACTTATCAATAGTGTTTACTTCTGACATTGTTATGTGAGACTGATTTGAAACCATTAGATTTCACCCTAATATACGGTTCTATTTCATTAATAAACGGACTCTGCAGAAAAATATGGATTGCAAAACGTATTTTAGGTGATGTTTAATAAATACACATACAGATTCATTTTACTATTGTTTTATTGGAAAAAAAAAATAAAATATAACAAAAGATTGACTTTACTTTTTATTATTAAAAAATAAAAAAATACAACAAACAAAATAATTAAAAAATAAAGAAATAAAATACATGTTAATTTCTTCTGTACAGGTAAGCTTCTTCTATGACCCAATTTCTTCTCTGGATGGCACGTTCATTAATGTCCTTGAACTGGTAGTTAACTAGTCCACAAAAGCCGCATTGTACAAATTTAACCCTGAAAAGGTCAATGTAATTGAAGTCGTACGTAAGATCACTCCGGCAGCAGATACCTAGTCTTTTACAATGATGACAAGTTAAATAAAAAGCTTTTGGTATATGACTGTATGTTTTGGCTGCTTCACTAGGTTGTTCATCAGTTGGCAACATGATGTTTGAATATGTTGTAATTTTCAATCGCTGTACTCTATTTATGTATTACTTTTTAAAATAACCTTGACAGGACCAAAAAAAAATCCTTGAAAATTACAACCTCGAAAACAACCTTGACATTGACGGGTACTTTGATCTTGGCCTTGGCCTTGCATCTGACAAGTTTAGTACTATATTTATATGTTTCTTTAAAATAACCTTGACAGGGACAAAAAAAATCGATGAAAATTACAACCTTGAAAACGACCCTGGTATTGCCGGTTACGTCGGCCTTGATCTTGGCCTTACATCTGACAAGTTTAAATATTCTACTTAATGCATCGAACAAAAGGAATAAAGGTGGTGTAGTCGGGGAAATGGGCATAAAAGCAGACTTGCTGGCTCGAGCTCTTCACAGTTCGTCAGAACACCAAACAGTGCAGTAGTAAGATAAAGTTATAGTGTGAGTTGTAGTATCGAAGATATCATCAAGTGTAAGGTCTCTTTTGGATGCTCTTGACGTGAGCTGCGGTTCCCAACAAGGCATGTTGGAAAACATCAGTGGCTTGGAAGTGTTAAGTCCGGGGTATTCGAAAATTGGAACGGCAGGGAGCAAGAGGATGCCGAAGACAAAGCCCTGAATGATGGTCGCGACGAAGAGTTGGTGCAGTCGGCTGCGCAATTCCTCGAATGTTGGACGGAGGAGAAGGAGCCGAAGATCAACGTAATTAGTGATGTGGTTTTGCGAAAAGCATCGCGGCCTAACAGGGAATCTTCTCCGAAAGCTTCCAGATTAAAGAAGCTTTTGACTATGCGGAAGTCGGAAATCGCCGATAAAAAAAAAACTTTTATTCGGCGATTAAAGGTGAGGGGCAAGGAAAGAAGAAGTTTAACTTTAAGCGTTCCTCCACCCCTGTTCCATTACCCGACTTCCTGAAAACAGCAGCGCAAAAGCCGTTGTCCGTACAAGTGGAAGTGATCGAAGGCCCCGATGGACCAACACCACCAACGCCACCAACACCGGCCAACGTAGAGCAGGAAGTAGTGTCGGAGGTAAAGTCTTCCCCAGCGCCACTGTTGCCTATATTGGGGTGCCGGAAAACTACGCAGTAGCAATAGTTGTAAATATTTTTTGATAATATTTACAAGTATGCTAAAACATAGTTCGGTTTAAGAATTTAAGGTTCTGTCGCCAGAACTTCTAATACTTTGCATCTCAATATTGTATGTTTTTATGAAAAAAACATGTAAAATATTGGTTACAAAGTATTATAACCAACTAACACTACGATCAAAGTATTTTGTGGTCCTGAAAAGGACCGTTTTGTTGCAAAAACATGCGACTCTTTATTGTCTTGTGGAGTCGTACGGTCCGTCATCACCAACGGCGGTGATGGCGGTGCTGGCCTCAGAGTATTCGACTATGAACCGCCAAAGTTCTTCCCATCTGGGATCGTCCAACTTCCACTCATGACAATCGTCTGTGGTAGAATCTACCACAGGGCATTGGATGGGTTGCTGTTGACTGTCAGACATGCTGCGCTGAAATGGTTGTAGTAAGTATTGGTGGTCGTATATATAGAGACAAATTAGTGGTGGGGGGTGAAAACAAATGTATTACGTATTAAGACCAAAAGTTGTTTGTGGTCTCAAATACGAACGAACGATTTTGCTGGGTTTCAGCAGCACCTAAACTTTTAACACTTTGTATCTAATATTGTATATTCTATACATACACTGTTAGTAACAAAGTACTAATATGTGCTAAAACTACGATCAAAATATTTGGTGGTCCTGAAAAGGACCGTTGTGGTATGCCCTTAAAAAGGGCCAGGGAGAGTGTGGGGCTTATGGTGCCCCATCCTCGCTGGTCGACCACCAGCTTGACGAATCGCAGGGGCCCTGCGGATCGTCGGGTGTCGGTGATACTGGAATTTCCAGCACCGCATCTTCCGTCGAGTCCGGCTTTGGCTGCGGCGACGGAGTTTCGAGTCTTTGTAAGACCCAATCGCCTGCATCGTTTAATTCCACGAGACCAGGATCGTGGTCATACAGCAGCGGAATCGGCTCATCCAAGTCGTCCCAACGTAGGACGTCAATTTCGAAATCCACCCCTTCGTCGTCGAAGTCCTGCAGGTCTCCAACGTTGCCGGCGACGGTGTCATCGCTAAAGATGGATGAGCCTCTGCTGGCGGGTCTTTCTTCCTCCATGTTCATCGTATGAGAGTTGATGTATATATGACTGTGTAACTGACCCAGTCTCATATATATAGAACTACCCCCACCCCACCAACGGATTCTAAATGTTGTGTATTGGTGAGAGCTTATAGGATTATTGATTTTTTCAAAAACTTTAAATAAGGAATTAGATTTTTTTTTGTTTAGACAATAAGACTAATTCTTAACATTTTGTGAAGAATACATTACAAAAAAAAAATTAATAGAAACTTTGTTTGGACTGTTAACATTTTCATAGGTTCTCAAGCATAAAACTTGGCACTTAAGCTACGAGATAAATCGTCGTTAAACGAATATCTCGCCCCATAAGTGACGATTACCAAAATACGATCAAAATATAATGTGGTCCTGAAAAGAACCGTTTTTGTGGCCCTAAAAGGGCCTGGGGGGAGGGTCGGGTGCCAAAGTCGTACTGGCGGTGTCGCCGTCGCTGGTGGTGTCGGTGTTGCGGGTGGTGCCGAAGGTGCTGCTCCTGGTGCGGTACCCCCGCACTCCTCACACTTACATAGTTTGCCGGGCACGAATGGCCTGACAATGCCAATAATCTTCTTCGGTGTATCTTCCATCTTGACGGTCAAATGTGTAATGATGAAATAATTCTAATACCGGCCTCTATATACATTCAAAAAGTTGGAGGGGTTAAGGTGGCGTGCATATATGCAGTATATATATATATATATATATATATATATATATATATATATATATATATATATATATATATATATATATATATATATATATATATACGAGAATAATATGATTTTATAACTCACCGTATCTCTGTTATGGACACAAACTACCCCCCTCCACTTTTTTAGCATATAGTACTAAACTTCCTCTACATTTTTTTCAAATAAATTTTTTTGATATTCCTAACCATTACTTTGCGTGTGGTGCGCAGCGCGTTAGCACGAGGGAACCACACTAAAAAAAACCCAAGAACCTCCCCTACAACCTCCACATACTCCCGTTCGGCGCTTCAGCCTCCTAACTCGAGAATTTTAATTTTTTCGTCTAAATTTTTTTCATTTTTAAGATTTTTCAAATTTTTTTTCACCATTGTATTCTCCTCAAAATTCTAGGTAATTAAAGTGCTTTTATTTTTTTTTCTATCTTGAACGGTTCCCGAGCTACAGCGCTTTAAAAAATCCAAATTACTAACTTACTATAACCCTTTTCTTGAAATTTCATCTTTCCGAATTTTGAAAAATACTACCATATGTAGAAAAAAATTCTCTTTCTAATTTCCTAATATTATTTTGCTCTAAAACTTCAACTTTGGCGCGCATTCACCATTTTTCAATTTTTTTTTGAAAAAATTATTTTTTTACGTTTTTACTATCGAGAAAAATGCTTGCTTATAGTACTCAATTTCCTCTATAATTTTTTCCTATAACTTTTTTCCCTATTCCTAACCGTTACTTTCCTACAAATTTTCTAAATCGTTGTTTTCATATTTTGCCTTAAAAATTTTTTTCTTGTGTTATCTAAGCTCTTTTTTCCACTTAATAAACCACCATTATCTAAACTCCCGTACTCCTTTTTTAAAGAGCGGGCTTTTCCGTCCCCTTTGTTTTTGTTGGGTTTCAAATAAATATAAAACTACTACTTCACTCATTACAAATTTATTGATTCAAGTACCTTATTTTAACATTATTTTGTGTTACATATAATAGATACATTAAAATATAGATTTATTGGTCACCGAACGGTTTAATACATTATAACTAAAAAATGAGTCGTGAATAACTAATGCGTACACTTTAGTGTCTTTGGGGAATTTATTCTTTCTCGTTTGGAACTCCAATTTTACATCCACTGTCGATGAGTTAATCGCCTCTGGTTGATGACTGCAATTGATAATAAAAAACGGGGTTTTTCATATATTCCGCGAACGTTATGATCGGATCGTTTATCTCGCGCCCGTAGTAGCTGCTTTGGAAGTTTTCGTAATTGTAATAGGCTGCTGCGTACAGTTTCTTGGCGAAATCTAAATTCCATCTTTCGTAGGGATAAACGGTTGAATTCAGATACAGTCTAATGTCGCATACGTCGGCGTGGGTAAACTGGGTTGCGTTTTTTTCTTTCTTGTCGCAATTATTGCTGTCTTGAAACCCGACGATTATATAGCGCGGTCTTTCCAGACTTGTACTCGTTCTCAAGGCCCACACGTCGGAAGATGTTTGCCTTAAAGCTGGTAATTCGTACAGATCCCATTTACGATATGCCATTTGAATACTGGCATTGTTTCCTCCTTTATTAATGCGAGACAGTATTTTCAATTTTTGCTTGTCGTCTGGAATGATGTGACGAATTTTCCATTCGATTTTGTCGATACTAATTTCTGCCTCTACTTCGCCGACGTAGCAATTGGTAAAAGTGCGAGCTATAATCATAATAAGCTCTTGTTTTACATTGAAAACACCTTTTGCTTAATCTTCGGCGAATCCCATAAGATATTCTAAGGGTAATTTCCCGGAGAATACGTTACTTGCCATGTCTACGATATCTTGGTTTGCTTCGTCGAGACCCCATCCGCACGTCATGAGAGATCTTTGTTGCAAACTTCCGACTGAAATTATGGTTTTTAATGTCGTCGTAACTCCAGGTTTACGAACCACGGCGACCTGCTCACCTCCCATCTCGTAGCGAATTTCATCGAACAAAAATGCGAGGGCATTATTTGATAAAAAACATCTTTTCGTTGCGTCTATGGGTTTAAATTTTTCTTCGATATATATGTAACTTTCGGCGATATCCAGTATAATATCTTGAAAATTAATGGGGATACGGACTTCATCCGAATTGTTGAATGATGGAGATCCATATGGTTTATACGTATGCTCTTCTAGACTAATAATGGAATTGTCCAAGATGGGTTCGGAGAAAACCTCTATTTTATCGCTGATGGTGGAAATCATTTTCGCACTTTAAGACCGATTGATTTTAAAAATTTATAGTCTTCGGCAGATAACTGTTGAGATGTTTGTGATCTAACGTCTGGACGACGACTAACCTTGACGTTAACTCTTCTTTTACTTTTATTATGTTTCGGCGGTTCCCTCATCTTAGTCGACAGCATACACAATTGACGATTGAAGCAAAAACCCATTTCTATGAAAGTTTCTTCAGTTCCAATTTCACGATTATTTTCTCGCCTTAAAAATTGATTAGATCACCGCTATCGTCCAAGATGCGAAGAGTAATGTTGTCGATAAACTGACATTCTACCGGCATTAACGGCATATAAATATTATTTTGTGGTTCTTTACTGATTTTATAACCGGGCTCCACGTCGATATCGAATTCGAACAAGGTATGACCTTCCACAGAATTCATATATGCTCCGGAAATTATATTACAATCTACGCGTATAATGCGTACTTTCATTATTTCCAGCATCTCGGTTGATTCGTGCTTTTTGTCTCTTTTTAACACTGTATGATTAAATCCTAACATTTTACCGATACTCGCCTCTCCCCGGAAATCTATAGTATATTGGGATTTCAGTTCACATTTCAGCGTATTATTATTAGCGACCAAGTAAAAGATTTCATCGTTCTTTTCTTCAGTTGAAATCCTCAAAGCCTCCGACATAGCTTTACCTATCTATCATCTATTTCATAGGCCCCAGGTGGAATCTGCAATTGTATCGGCTCGGTGGTGTAACCCTCCTTCATGTAGGCAAACTTATTGTTGCTTTCGACCACATTAAAAATTGAATTGTATGTGTAAAATCCCAGCAATGCCAGACCATATTTGTTTTCTCTATTTAATTCGACTGGTGGATAAAAATCGGCGCTTAAGACGCTCGAGTGCCCTGTTAGTGTGAACGTATAAGACATGACTAACCATTAAAACATCACACATCTCGGTTTTATTCTTAGCGGCAACATTTAAAAAGGTTCATCTTCACACCTTTTCTCACTGCATTAGATAGTGATGTTTTTATGCTATTTTCTGCTTTTATGCGCACATCGCTGATTTTGCAATAACAATAAAATATTTTTCTAGCCGTAAGATCCTCATCAGCCGTAACCTCGTTTAAATTGTTGCTGAAATAATGTTTGCAACCGCACTGATATTTTAATATATCGATATAGCTTTTGAGGTGCTCGGGCAACTTATCCCAAACGAATGGAATTTCATTTGGGGCTAATGCAATCATTACTTCCTTGGACATGTTTTCTAACTGTTTCACGGTAATTTTCCTTAATCCACCGGCTAGATGAAATGCTTTCAGTGATTGCAACATTTTAGTATAGTTATTGCGATCCATTTGCGGTGTTAATGGTGACGATGATGACATCTTTTACGCTGATGTCTCGACAAGAAACTTAAAGCACAAATGTCCACACCAGACTGTTCCAAAATCCTGTTGACGATCGTATGTATAGTAAATAATTTTTGATGGTTCCGATCCCGTTTGTAGATATCGTACCAATTCGATCGGTGGGGGTAAATCGCCGAAGCTGTCATAATATGTTACTTTAGAATTATTTTTTCTATAAGCTACCCAATGAGTCCCTGCACCACGCGTACTATCCAAATTCACTATTGCTGCTTCGTAACGTCGAGGACCTTGTCTAGGTAATGAATCCCTCATATAAACGCCTCGAAAGTGTCCTATTCTTTTCTTTTTGGCATATTTTTCAATATCGATGTTAGATAGTGGTCTTCGAGGTAGGGATTCAATTAGTTTTTTGATCTACGATTTAAAAATAATCCCATACCTTTACGATATGGCTTTAGAAACAAACCATTTCCTTTTGATTTTAAATACAGGCCGGCATCGGTTTTATCTTAACTGCTTTTTTTTTACAGCTTTTACGGCTCGCACAATTTCCGCTGCCCCACCGGCTAATGAACCCAAAGCTGATAACCCGGCAAAAATTGGTATTAATGGTAATATTCCACCAGTTTTAGGAATCGGTATTATTCTCGGTGTACGAACCTTCCTTTTGCCACCTGCCGCTTTTACGGATCTACGTACTGCCGACAGAGCTATTTTAGATGCATTCATGACATTTTTTTCCAACACATTTTTCTTCCGGCTTTTATTAATTCCTTTCAAACTGCTTATCGAATGGCTGTTCCGAAACTGACTTTCCGAACATGTCGATTTTTATTAACACCTTTCCTTTTTGTACGACGTGTGCCTTTACTAGATGTTTTTTTTTGTTGATAATGATGATGGTACACCCATACTAAAACGTCGTTTTCCTTTCATAATGTTTGTAACTAACCAAGCTGCTGTTTTTTCACCTAAACTGGAATCTTTCGATTTTACTCTATTCCAAGCACTTTGTTCGAGCTCGTAATCCGCTCGATGTCTCGCACTTATGTTGTCTTTATTATGTAAATAGGCTAAATCGTGTTTTTTGCATGCGGCATCCAAAGGATTAATGCCTGGATCACCTCTTGTTACACGTTTTATTACTTTTGTTCCGGGTCCGCAATATTGATAACCGGGAATATGTCCCTCGAATGGTAATTTATTTATTAACGAATTCACAATACCGTGTCCAGTTTTATTGGAAACGTGAGACCATTCATTTCGTTTGACGCTCGGCATCTGAATGACAGTTTTTGTGAAAATTTGCCTATAAAATATCAAATTTTCCTAAGATGCACGTTATCGATCTTAAACAAAAACTTCCTATTGACAATCTCGATGAAAAAGTCGGACTTGGATTTGAAAAGAAGATAATGAAGAGACACGGTCCTCTACTTCCTTCCTCTATTCGCGGCCTGTTAATTGGTCCATCCAATTGTGGAAAAACTAATGTCATGATTTCGCTGCTTACACACCCCCTTGGGCTACGTTTCGAAAATGTCTATATTTACTCGAAATCTCTGTATCAACCGAAATATGAGTATTTAAGGAAAATTTTAGCACCCATCAAAGGTTTAGGCTACAATGCCTTTAGTGATTCCAGTAATATTGTGGAACCGTCCGATGCAAAACCAAACTCTATATTTATCTTTGATGATGTTATATGTGAAAAACAAGATGTTATAAGATCGTACTTTAGCATGGGACGTCATAAAAATATCGACTTCTTTTACCTAGCGCAAACATATTCGCGAGTGCCTAAACAGCTTATGCGAGACAATGCCAATTTTATTATTATGTTTAAACAAGATGAGTTGAACATGAAACATATTTTCCGACCACGTTTCACCGGATCTAGCTTTTACTCAATTTCAAGAAATGTGCTCAAAATGTTGGGATAATAAGTATGGATTTTTAGTAATTGATAAAGACAGTGATGTGAAATCGGGAAGATACCGCAAAGGATTTGATAGCTATATATTAGTGTAATAATAAGAGAAAATACTCATCTGATTGTTGAAACGTCCTTTGTTAACATCATGAATAACGCGATCGACTTAAAACGTAAACTAGTGGAAGCTACCAATGCCGTCAGAAAAAATTTTAAACAAATTAAAGCGGCTAAAAATTTCATGTTGTGGAATTGGAAAAGTTTTATGAACCCATTTCTAAGCCGTTGCCAACTATATCTGATGTGGTCAAGCAACGTCAGCAGCAGCAACAACAACATTATCCAGCTACAAAGTCATATAGTCCCAGTACATCAGTGCAGTCGACTCAAATATCAGGTTTTCCCCAACCTACACATTCCTTTCAAACCTCCACACCTATTCAGCAGCAGCAGCAGCAGCATCGCATTTCAAAAGAAGATATTAGCCAATCGGTGTTTGATACACCCTCGACATCAACTAATACATCTCTCGCATCCGCTGACACCACAACTTCCGATACTTTAAACCCACACCTGAAAGGATTATGTTCGAAACCATCTCTATACGATACTGTATATGGTGTACGTTTTGGTTCAAAAACAGATTATAACAAAAATTTTATTGGTAATTTAGAGGTGCGCTTTCGAAATGGAAATATTGTCTTATACAAAAAAGGGAAAAATATTGCAGAATATGGTGGATCACCGGCACTTTATGATTTGTTATTTCTTAAAACACTCCCAAGTGTAGGCAAGGAACAACAATTAAGTGATAATGTACTTTCAACGTACAAGGAAATTTTGGAATCAACGAGTGCTGTCTACAAGAATTTTAAAAAAAGTGATGGTTTACGGGAGACCAGATGGAACAAATATTTAAGAATTATTAAACCTCTGATAATGGACACAAAATTAGGCGGTACTATTACACAAAAAAGAAATTATCTCCGAAAAAATTTCAATATGTCTACTGGAACAAAGCTAAAGAGTTGGTGGATCGTTTACGTTTGTTGTGGAGTTCCAAAATGGCCGGTCACACTGGACACGAAAATGAAATTATGTCAATCATAGAGGAATTACGAGAAGAAGATATAATATATGAAGCTCAATATTTAATGATATTATTCAGTTCTTCCTTCGATCTGAAACCTTTAATATTACTAATAATATGGAGCCCAGTCTAGAAAAAATCAAGATTGTTGATAAACTACATAGAACGGCTAGAAAAAATTTTGTAAGACGGCGCACGATAATAAAAAGATACAGAGATTTGTGGCAAATTGATTTGGCTAAAATGCAACAGTATGCTGATGAAAACGATGGTTATCGTTATATTTTGGTCTGTATAAATTGTTACTCTAAATTTGTCTATACCAAAGCGATAAAAAACAAGACTGGTATAGAAGTTACTAATGCGATGAAAGCATCATTGAAGAGGCATCATATACACCAACAAATCTGCAAAGTGATCAAGAAAAGGAGTTCTATAATACAAACTTTCAAGCCCTGATGAAAAAATATAATATAAATCATTATTCCACTTACAGCACAAAGAAAGCTGCAATTGTTGAGCGAGTCATAAGGACTTTAAAAAATAATTTATATAAACAATTCTCGACAAGAGGATCTTACAAATGGATACATATATTATCGGCAGTAACAAAAACCTATAACCATTCGAAACATCGCACCATTGGAATGAAGCCTGCAGACGTGCAAGAAAAGACACAAATTAAAGCATACGATTATTTAAAAATTATACCTAAAAACATTAAGTTTTCCATGGGTGACATTGTGCGTATTAGCAAGTACAAAAGCTTATTCGAGAAAGAATATACGCCCTCTTGGTCAACCGAATTGTTTAAAGTTGTAAAAGTTAACGTTACAAATCCACCTACTTACTTGTTGGAATCGTTAGAAGGTCAGCCTATAAGAGGGTGTTTTTACGAATCAGAACTACAAAAAACCAGCAGTCCTGGCGTTTATCTAGTAGAAAAGGTCCTTAGACAACGCAAGAAAAATCACACCGATCAATTATTTGTCAAATGGCTAGGATTTCCCAACCACTTCAACTCTTGGATAGATAAAGCTAATATTGTTTAAATAACATATTGGATGACTATAATTTTAATTTAAAATGTAAAATAAATAAACAATATATTGTAAAATAAAGTTTTTTATTTCAATCTTCATCATTAAAAACAATGACAATAAAACATCATACACATAAATAACATTTCAATATTCTTGGAGGGAAGGTTCAATTCACCGACGACTACGACGTTATCTTCAAGGCTATGCCACTCGGAGTGCGTTCTCCTATTCTTTAACTTGCTTTCCCTTTTTTAGATTTTTTTTGAAGTCGAGCCTTACGACACTATTTCGATCGTCAACGTCTTGGGCTGTTGCTGAAACCAATTCATATTTTGCAGCAAGCTCACCTGGTAAATGTGGAATATTGACGAGGTATTCTTTTAATTCTTCTTCAACCATTTCAGCACAAAATGTATCCATGTCTATGGAACCATATAAAAATTTGTCGCACAAGTGTGCCCCAGCCATAAAATTGATTGCATCACTGATCTCGTTCTTATATTGATCTTTGGTTGCATCAATATGCGGCCAATCATTTACGCTATCTAACATATCGTGAGCCATATTTCTTAATTCTCTCCCCAACCAAAATATGTATCTATCTACACATTCGTTGACAGTCGTCGCATCAGCAGATATGTTTAACAGAAATAATAAACACGCGTAAGTATTCTGACATGTGCAACTATATTTTAAATTTAATTACATCCTTTTTTTCAAACAATTTACATACAATTTACTCCAATGAGCCAAAACATAATGTTCGAGTATTGTTTCCAAAAACTCTAGTGCCCTGCCCCAAATAAGTTAGAGTGTATTTACCTTTAGTTTTACTCATAATATCTACAATATCGTCAGATAGTGTTTCGGCCTCACGTTTTGGCAAAAAAGTCTCACATGTGCTATTATCACCGTCATCGTGTAAAGCCACTAAAAGAGTTTTACCAAATCGTGTAGTCATTGAAACCATCTTTACAATTTTATACACTTTACCTACAATCATTTCGGTAACCTTTTTTCTCTCTAAAACCTCGAAATCTTTGCTGAACATTTCATTAATTTCATCTAGAGTTTCTTTTGCAATACTCATTATTGAAAAAAGGGTATATAAATCCAAAAATTACCGTGAATATAAAAGCACTTTCAGAACACTACACGAACACAATATTTGATGTTTATGCCACTAATATCTGCGACTGTTTGAAGTCACTTCTTTTTCCACTAACCTTTATAGCAAGTTTTCAAGGTCGAATTGTAACAATGGTGGGGGTAGCTTAACGGTAGAAATAGTGGGAGGAGTATTCAAGGTCAAATGACGTCACACGTTTAAATTGGTATAAGGATAATTTCAAGGACAAAATATAATGAAACAATCAACTACATTTTATGTACTTTATTGATTGACTTTTTCTGCCGTTCTTCTATACGTGTAACATTATCACCTAAACCTAATTTTCTTAATTTGTTCAATAATATTTGTTCGTTTTTATTTCTTAGAAAATTCTTACAAACTATACTCGCTAAAATACACACTTCAGCATGGTCCATATACTTAAAAAATACCTTCCTGGTGTAGCAATGTAGGTGAGGCTAGGCTTGTGTGTATATGGTGTTTTACTATACACTTCCTTCCTTATGTCCTACACCTCTAATGGCCAGCATTGCCGAGGACCCTTATAAGAACGGGCAATGTTGTGTCATCCTACCGTCACTGCCGAGGACCCTTATAAGAAGGGCAATGTCGGTTCCTTTCCTAATTTCCTACCGCTATTGGTCGGCATTGTCGAGGACCCTTATAAGAACGAGCAATGTCGTTCCATCCTGCTGACGCTGTCGAGGACCCTTATAAGAACGGGCAGCGTCAGTTCCTTTCGTTCCTTCCTACCGTCACCGATACACACACGCACTAAATGCCGTCAATATTATCTTTGTTTCCATATTGATCAGGAATGTGTTTTACGGCCAGGTGCCCTCCGATGTCCGTTGACAAGGGCGCTAAACAACTGCCGCCCCGACGCTTGTCGCCGCCGCCGCCGTGTATAGAGATCACCGTCGCCGTATAGAGACGCCGCTATCGCCGAACGATGCCGAGTTCTTGTTACATACCGTGTATACCGCCGTCGGTCGAATTTTAATACGAAGCGCCGTGAACGCTGATTTTAGATACGAGGCGCGATAATTTGCGTACAAGCCGTCATGAATAGCGTCGCAACCGTATAGTACGAGGTACGTGAATTTGTTTACATTATTGTCCATCTTAGATTGTAAGTTAGTTTTAGGCCATGTCTTTGTATAAAAGAATGAAATACAGGAGACAGAATTTTTTATAACCGTTTGTTTTCTTACCTAGTCCCATTTTTAACATTACATATAACAATTGACAGCCGGCAGCCAGCACTAATACGCACAATTGACCCCTGGTTTGCCGTTTCTCCACTGTAACAAGCTGCCCGGTGCATAAGTGGGCCCTCGACCACATGAATCCCGAGGGTGGCGTCCGAGAACCGACCACCGAGTGGATGTTTTGACCTTCAGGCAGTCAAACCGTTGATCAGTTGAGAGAGCATGGATATCCTGAATATACGTAGATACCGCCGACCCGATACCCCTGCGCTGATCATTTGACCGATGACTGTCTGCACGAGAAATATCCACTGACCGATGTTCCGCTGCCGTAAACAAAGAAGAGCCGAAGAGCGCGACCTGCTCCCCCCGATACAAAATCGCGTCACAATAAGATACATTTTTTTCTGACCATAAGCTTATATCCTAATTTTTACATTTCTAACTACCAAAATGAAGAACTTTCATGCAAATTTTCATCACCTTTGTTACCCCCTTAAAAGATGAATTTTTAAGAAAGAATAATATAGTAAAAAAAAATTTTCTATCCACAAACCTATATACTAATTTTTACATTTCTTACTACCAAAATGAAGAACTTTCATCTCCTATTTTATTCCCTTAAAAGATTAATTTAAAAAGGGATGACATTTTTTTAACTTTAACCCTATATTTATTTTTTAAATTTCTGACTACCAAAATGAAGAACTTTCATGCAAACTTTCATCCCCTATTTTACCTCCTTAAAAGATAAATTTCAAAAAAAAAATTATGTAGCAAACTTTTTTCTAATTATAAGCCTATGTACTAATTGTTACATTTCTAACTACCAAAATTTGTAAAAGTCCTTTCTTAGTGCTCACTTACGTCATTTAGAAAACTTTTATGCAAAATTTCATGCTTTTAGACCCAGCAGTTTCGGTTGTGCGTCGATCAGTATGCTAGTTTGTATTTATATGTATATATATATATATATATATATATATATATATATATATATATATATATATATATATATATATATATAATAAATTTGTAGGCCTTGGTAAGGAGAAAAACCCTTTTTTGATTCTATCAAGCTTTCGAGACATCTCTACTGTAGCATTGGGGTGATTTTCACATCGAGGTCCAATACTAACTGTATATGGTAGTTACATCAAAACTACTACACCTTGAAAGATTAAGCAATTTCTTGTTGTATTTCCAAAGCCGCTGGTTCAATTGCTTTTCGCTGAGAGTATAAGAGTCACTGGTTCAACTTTAATATATATTGTAAATAACCTTTAACAAATCTACCATCTGACTTAACATTCTAATTCTAGAAAGACTGTGTAGCTAGTGTGAAGAGAGAAAAGAATGCAAGGCTTCTTTTACTCGTATCCTTAAATAGGATGATGTATCGTGATGAGAAATAATACTATTTTCATTTCAATAATGAATAATAACAACTGTGTAGACAAAAGATTGATTTACGTTAATCGACAGGTTAGAGCTGGATTTGGCTACGTGAAGCCGAAGAGATGAGATTAAATATGGGAATATAGAAGCCCAACGAACGGGGCATTAGAATACCAACGTCGGAAGAAATACGCGACTTATGCGCGACGAGAAATTGAGTGTATTTTTCACCCGTATTAAGTGTACTATTCACGGATTAACAAGAGACTGACTATCTCGCACGGTAGGAGATGAGTAATTTTAATTGGATAGCGAATAAAGATGGCCGCATATTTCGTCATCTTGACCAGTGATCGATCAGCGGTACTATAAATATTACGAAGAGTAAAAGGGTTGCTTTGATTAACCTGACAAAGGAGACGATTGATATTTAGAGATTTTATAACTTTTGTTGTTTACATTAAAAACGCGGAGAACTGAAAATGGTTATACATATGAGGAAAATAAAATGTTTCATTTTCGAACTACCTCCCCCCGTTGACGTAACTATGTCAAAATTAAAAAGTTAACTAGAAAACAGTATCATTGTAAATTGTCATTAATTGGTTAAACACATATTTTGGTAATTGGTCTGGTAAAGACACCTTCTTTTGTTTTAAGTTTGACAACTCTTACTTTATTTTCAGATCCGGGTAAAACTTTCAAAATTCTAGCCTTTGGCCGAATTAAGGGTGTTCCTTGAGTAACACGATATTTCCAACTTGAACATTGTTAGATTCTAACAACCATTTGGAACGTTTTTCTAAGGTATTTAAATATTCAGCTGACGATCTTTTCCAAAAGTTCTGCCGCAATTTTATACCTGTTAACCGACTTACGTTGGTTTCCGTTAAGTTTTGTTCTGATAACGAAGTTAAACTTGTGCCTCTTAAAAAATGACCGGGAGTTAAATATTCAAAGTCCGATGCGTCTTTAGACAATGGACATAACGGCCGAGAATTTAGAATGGATTCAATCTGAGACAGTACGGTACTTAGTTATTCAAAGGTTAGATAACTATTACCGACAATGCGAGGAATATGGAACTTTGCACTTTTTATGGCAGCTTCCCATAAGCCACCCGAATGGGGGCTGCGAGCTGGAATGAATTGCCATTGAATCTCTAGAGATGATAGATAGTTAGAAATAATTTCTGAATTTTTATTTAATTTAAAAAATTCCGAAACTTTCTTTAGTTGATTTCTACTTCCAAGAAAATTCGTAGCATTGTCAGAGCAGATTGTATGGAGATTTCCGCGACGAGCAACGTAACGTTTTAAAAATTGGACACAAGTTCGATATGAACAGCCTTGGTGGCCATACAAACAAATAAAGCAAAATAACACTTCGTTAAACCTGAACACCGAAGTTTTGATGATTTTATTAAAAGTACTCCGCCAAAATCTACAGCAACGAAATAGAACAATCTACCAATAATATTTCTATCTTTCGGTAGATCCGCCATAATTTGTCGAATCGAATAATCGAAAACAAGTTACACAATTATGAATTATTTTCTTAATTTCACGTAATCCGTTTAATGGCCAATATCTTAGACGAAAATTGGAGAGTACGGTTCTGGCTCCAACATGATAAAGCATTAGATGTTCTTTTCTTAATAATAAATTAACAATATGATTTTCCGACGGTAATAATAGAGGGTATTTTTGATCATAGGTAATTTCTGCTAAAGTTAAACGATCACCGACTCCGAGAAAACCGTTTTTATCTAAAAAAGATTTTAAATATCGTATTCGTTTTGAGGAAATTATTTTATTTGATTTTAATTCAGACAGTTCCTTGGAGAAATATATTTGTATAAAATTAACAATCACATCAAAGCGGTCTGAAGTTTTTTTAACAGAAAGTGGACCAAAATATTTTTCGGTTTTTGAACGAGTATTGTTACAAAATCTTAGACAATATGCAATGGTTCTTTGTAATTTTGTAAATGAAGAAAATTTTAAAAAAGTATCTTCCAAGTCCAGTTCCATTTTAGTTTGACAATGAACTGCCGAAGTAACAATTTTTTCTTCTTCCGAGACATCTACAGCTCTCCTGATATATTTATCTAACTTAAGTTCAGATTGTTGTAAAAACTGTGGGCCGTGCCACCAAAGAGAACAGGTTTCAATTTCATTAGGATCCAATCCTCTAGACACAAAATCTGCTAGATTTTCGTGTGTAGAAATGTAATACCGATGTAAGTTCCTGAATTTTTGAAACTCTTGGCTACAAAAGTCGACCATCGAGAAGGGTGAGAGTTAATCCAAGCTAAGCAAATTTGAGAATCATTTGTCATCAAATTGACTCTTTCGAAGGATAGTACATCCTTAAATATTGATAACACTCTAGCACATAACTGAGAAAGTAAAAGCGTCCCATATAATTCGAGTCGAGGTAAGTAGTCCGAACATTCAAGAATAAATCGAGGTAGTTTTACTTTAGACAACTTCGAAAAATTTTTAAAAAACGATTGCCAAGTATTAGCTAAATTGACAGTTAAAAGATCATCCTGAATTTCCAAATTTGTTGCATAAAAATTTTTGCACGAAGTATTACTGGGCCAATAAAACCTAATGGGTCAAACATCTGAACTATAATTGACAGAATACATCTTTTTGGCAAAGCCGTATCAGCAATAATTTTTGGCAGAGAAATAGCGAATTCGTCATTTTGACTATTCCAGGCAATACCTAAAACTTTACTTGTTTGGTTTTCCAAAGTTATATTGTAGTCTTGTTGGGAATTAGTTTTGAGGAAAGACTTTAAAAATTGTTTACAATTCGAGTTCCACTTATGTAAATAAAAACTAGCGGATTCACGAAGAATGATAAGTTCTTGAGCCAAGTTTTTGAGTTATGTTTCAGAGTTTGCGAAACAAAGAAAATCATCTAAGTAACATTGATTGAGAATGGCTTTTGAGGCAAGGGGAAACTTATTTTTATTAAGATTGGCAAGCCCCATCGGACATCTAGTTGCAAGATACGGAGCACAACTAGTACCGTAGGTAACAGTGATTAATTCAATTTTTTCAAGTGGCAAGAATGATCTCTCCATAAAATGGTTTGTAAATGTGTTTGATCTAGGATTCACAAGGACTTGACAATTCATTTTTTCTGTATCGCAAACGAATATAAATTCCGAAGAACGAAATCTTATGAGAATGTCAAATAGTTCAGGCTGCACTGGGCTTCCTTTTAGTAAAATGTCATTTAAGGAAATTCCGGAACTAGATTTCATTGCGGCATCGAACACTACACGTAATTTTGTCGTAGCACTCGATTCTCGTAAAACACAACGATGAGTCATGTAATATCGGTGTTTAATCTCATTTTCGATAGACGAGATATATTTAGCGTGATTCATATCTACATATTCGTCAATAAATTGTTTATATTGGGAAAAAAGGTCAGGATTTTTTGTAAATCTTATTTTGAGGTAAGAAAATCTTTTTGCAGTTAGAGAAAATGAATCGCCTAATTTTATGGCATCTTCATCATTTTTCAAAGGTAAGTTAACTTGAAGCCAACCATTGTCTAAATTTCATATTGTAAGTCATCAGGCGATAAATTCGATTTATTTTCCACTTCTAATGACAAAAATTTAGAAAGAAGAGAGTTCATATTAGTATCACAACTGTGAGAATCGTTTTGTAAATTTTGAATAAAAAACGATGCGTTAGAATTCGATTTACAGTTTCTTGTTGGACATTGCTAATTTGCTGTCTAGATACAACATTTTTAACGTGTAGAAGTGTATGATGTTTTTTGTGACGTATATTGCAAAGTTTCTAAGACATTCAGAAAAGGTATGTTTACCCAGACAATTTGAATATCTTTTATCAGTATGGACGAAATTTAATTTTTCTTTGTGAGATAAATTTAAAAATTGTTCACATTTATTTAAAAATTATTTAGTTTTTTACAGTATCCACAAGTTATCTTATTTTGATTTTGATTCGATACACTTAAATGAGTTGAAGTATGACTATATTTAAAGACTATTGTCGTACGGAAGTTCGGATGTTGAAACAGGTTCTTAGACTTCACATTTTTTTTTTCCAAAAAGTTATAGAAATTTGGATCGATCTCTTTCATATTCGAATGATTTTCGCATGTTATTATCAAATTTTTGACAGAAAATATAAATTAACAGAACGTCCTATTGATCAACAGGTAAATTTAAATTACGTAATGCTTCAACTTGCCTTTTTATATTAGTTAAAAATTCTCTTATATTCTGTGAAGTCATTTTTAAGATTGGGGACATATCTAATAATTTTTTAAGATGAGCGTTTACAATCTTACAATTATTCGAATATCTTTTTGTTAAAATATCCAATGCAATCTTAAAGTTAGTATCCGATAATTGTAAATTGTCAATTAAATGAAGCGGTTCGTCTTTTAAATAACTTTAAGGATCCATGAATTTTTGAATATTATTTAATTGTGCGTTGTTTGTTACTAGCGATGTAAATAGCTCATAGAAAGAACTCCATTCCGTAAAATCATCTGAAAAGGTAGGAATATTTAAGTCAGGCAGTTTGACATTGGAAGTAACAGTGTGTGACGTTGGTTTTTTATCCGAAATTTTACGCATTAAACCTGCCAAAGTGTCATAATAGTTTTTCTCGATTTGATCTCTATCTTCGTTGTCTGTTTTGTCTACATCTAGGATTTCTATTTGACTTTGCAAATCTTCGTATTTTGCGTAATGTGAATTAAGTTTTAGATCGCGAATTTGAAATTGGAAAATATCCTTTTCCACTTCTTTTTTGTCTTTAAACCAATTTACTATGCGCGTAATATTTTGTTTGCATGCTTTTCTCTCTTTTATTAAATTTTCCATCTTAAAATTCTTAAGAAATGCAGAAAGTTATAAGACAAATTGTAACTAAAACTGCCATCCCAGTTAATATTGTGATGGATGGCACTGAGATTTTGGAAAGAGTTCCTGCTTATCACAAAAGGCTCTTCCTTGAGATGGCGTACATTAACCAAGAAAGTAACACCATTAATAAAAAAAAGGTGACACCGAGAGTCTGAGTGCCATTTACAGTTATATTTTAAAGTTGGAAAAAGAAAAGTATTTGAGCCTACTGGGCAGTCCATCTCCAGGTGAATAGGTTTTCTATTAAATTCTCTTATATTATGTACTAGCGACCCGCCCCGGCTTCGCACGGGTGCAATACTGATACTAAATACACTACAGAAAAACTGTGACTATTTATTTTATTTTTACAACAATTATTACATCGGCCTCCGACGCGCTATTTATAGGCACGCTGCCGCCGCCCCGGTCGGCCAGTACCGCCGCAAGCGCTACTTCCCGCAATTTTAAATCTGTAATATCTTCGAAAATATTCATTTAAATCTTGTGCTGTAAAGGACCATATAGATCTATATTAAATCAACAATGTATTTAAGCTATTTAATTGGATAAGGATTAATGCTGTATTGGTTAAAATCGCTTCAAAATTTGCCATTATTTGTCGTAAAAAGTAAATGACAAAAAAATGTTATTGTGGGATATCCATGAGAGATAGACATATACCATCGCGGAGTTTTCTGTAGACCTTTTCAATGTGTACAAATAATTAGTACATTATTTTGATAAATCTCGTAGGGTTCAGCCTGCGTTTGCAATGTAAGCGGAAAAAAATATGATAATTAACGACATCACATTAGAAACCTCAAAAATAACAGTATTTCTCCACTATTTAATGGATGTTATTATACATATAAACCTTCCTCTTGAATCACTCTATCTATTGAAAAAAACCGCATCAAAATCCGGTGCGTAGTTTTAAAGATTTAAGCATACAAAGGGACATAGGGACAGAGAAAGCGACTGTGTTTTATACTATGTAGTGATAAAATATCAAACAAGTAATTTCTTAACTTTATTTTCTATTTTTGCTAAATCTCTTGCTTGACTACGCCACTGTTTACGGATCCGTATTTTCCCTCACTACTTACACCACCCACTACACTTCCCGATTGACACATGGCAGGTGTCACTACAAAATGGTGGAATAGTCAAGTAGGACATTCGGCTTTTTTCGAACTTTCTAGAATTTCAATGATTTTTCATAATTCCTTTAAAATATGCCTCTAAATACAGAAAAAAAGGGGTAATGTTGGGTTTTTTCCCCTGTTTTTCAAACATATATTTGCTTAATATTCAAACCACATTGGTGAGTTACTTAATAATTATATGTTAGGTTAATACTCGAACTGTTTAATTAATAATTATAGAGATGTTTTGAAGAAGAGATAAACAAATTCTCGAAGGCTTGACAGAATCAAAAAAGGGTTTTTCTCCTTACCAAGGCCTACAAATTTAAACAGACTGCATGCCCATTAACTCTAGTTTGGAATATTGTTTCTTGACTAGTCAGTCGCGACTACTTCCCCCCTTTTTATATATTAAAAGCATAAAAAATCTATTTAAAAACAAAAACATTTATTTGCGTTCAACGCCTCATACAATTTCTAACTAAATCATCATAATAACAACAACGCCCGGTCTTGCTTTCTTGCTGACTTGGTTTCTCCTCGCCGTTCGCCATGCCTCTTATCTTCAAAGGGAATCCCGCCACGTGAAATACCGCTTACAGTCGGCCATCCTGCAAAATTAATGTCCTCATTAATTAAAACTCAACTTTCAAGTAGATCAATCAAATCTTGACGATCTGTGATGTCGCCTTCGTCATCACTCTCGCCTGAATTATATTCATCACCTACGCCTGTTGTAGTACTACGATAACGCCGTAAAGAGTCGATCGCCACAACTGCTTTAAAGGACTTATAGCCTCGCACGCCTTTAACTGCAGTTATCAAGTACCTGTCATGACCAAGGATCTTAGCAATTCTATAGGGGCCATCATACTTATTGATCATTTTTCGATTCACACCCTTTTCGTTTGAATAGGTACCCGCCTTACGCCATAACACCAAATCACCCACCTTGAAGGTGTCGCCATCAGCTGCAGCTTTACGCCGTTTATCGAATCTCGCCTTCATTTCTTGTTTCGCCTTAGTCACGTTTTCACTCGCCTTGTGACGCCTTTGGAGAAGAGCAGCTTGTATATTTTCATACTTTTCGCCATTAGCCCCTATAGGTACATTAACTTTTTGCACCTCACCAGATAAGTCTGCATTTACTCCACTCGTGTGTGCAAACATTAATTGTGCAGGAGAGAACCCAGTATTTTTACTCTTGGTATGATTCATACCCCAAACAATCTCGGGTAACTTGGCGTCCCAAGTAACCTCTGATTCAGCACTGGTCTCTATAGCATTCAATAATGTACGGTTCTGCCTCTCCACCTGACCATTCGCCCTAGGAGTTGCAATTGCATTACGCACATGCTTTACGCCTTTTTCCGCCAGAAATTTAGCAAACGCCTTGCTATCAAAAGCTAGTCCGCGATCTGAAATAATTCGCCTTGGATATCCAAACTCGCCAAATACGCCTCGAAGATTCCATATCGCCTCGGAAGACCGTAAGGTCCTTGTAGGTTTCGCCAATGAGTATTTAGTATATGCATCTATTATCAAGAGCACATACTGGTATCCACGTGTACTTTTAGAAAATGGCCCCAGGTGGTCAATATGAACTGTATGATATGGTATCGCCACCTTATCAATAGGGTGTAATAAACCAGTCGCCTTGCCATGGTTGCCCTTTCCAAACGCACAATTTATACACGCCCCTATATATTTTCTAACATAACGTCCCATTTTTGGGAACCAATAAGTCTGTTTTATTAATTCCAAACACCTTTCAATCCCTGGATGACCTATGTCATCATGATGCTTACGTACAATAGCAAATTTCGCCATAGAAGGTACATATAATCGATCGCCATGCAAAATTTTCCTATATAAACGCCCATTCACTACCTTATATACCGCCTTAACGCCCTTATCAGCCATTTCTCGAGTCAAAGCATTCACCAATACCTGCGCTTTGCTATCTTGGAGTTGAACTGTCAAAAACCAATCATCATCAGATAAAGTCACCATACACACATCTATAGGATTTCTACTTAATGCATCCACATGTTGCATTTTAGAACCAGGACGATATTCAAACTCCATGTCATACTCCTGTAAGGTCATCCACCACCGCGCCACTCGTGGGACAAGGTCTTTCTTAATCATCGTTGCCCTGACTGCAGAACAATCAGTTACCACCTTAAAATGAATACCCACCAAATATACTGGAAATCGCCTCACTGACTCAACAATTGCTAACGTTTCTAATTCATAACTATGCCAACTTTGCTCCGCCATATTTGTAGCCCTGCTATAGAAAAAGACTGGTTTTAGGACGCCAGTTGTCTGTTTTTGCAACAAGATACCAGCAACACCCATTTTACTAGCATCTGTGTGCAACTCAGTCTCCGCCTGACCATCATACAATGCTAACACAGGCCTTTCACACAGCAAAGTTTTTAATGACTCAAACGCCTGCTGCTCCTGCTCACCCCATTTCCACAGAACATCTTTTTTCGTAAGATTGGTTAGCACCTTCGCCTTTATTGAAAAGTTACTAATGAACTTCCTAAAGTAACTCGCCAAACCCATAAACTGTCTCACGCCATGTATATCAGTAGGTGTTGGAAAATCTTACACCTGGTCGAACACCTTCAGCACTCACCTCATGCCCCAAATATTCAATAGTATCCTGTAAAAAACTACATTTCGCCAAATTTAGTTTCAGACTCGCCTCTGCTACTAAATTCAACACTCTTTCTAGTAATTCTAAACCTTCCGATATGCTCGCCGACGGAATAAGTATGTCGTCCATGTATGCCAGAACAAGGTCATTCTGCATACCATTCAACATCTTATTCACCACTCTTTGGAAAACAGCTGGCGCATTCGCCAAACCAAATGGAACTCTTAGATACTCATAATGACCGTCTGGGGTTACAAACGCCGTCTTGTGAACCGAGTCCTCGTGCATAGGTACTTGATGGTATCCCTGCGCCAAGTCCAAGGTTGTATAATAGCATTTGCCAGCCAGTCGATCTAACTGATCCTCCACTCGAGGTAATGGCGTCCTATTTTTGACACTAATGGCATTAAGCGCCCTGAAGTCCACACACATTCTAATATCTCCATTCTTTTTAGGTATGAGTACTATAGGACTAGCATACTCCGATTCACTTTCACGTATCACGCCTGCATCTAACAAGTTTTTCACTTTTTCTCGCACTAATGCCCTTTCAGCAAATGACAATCTATAAGGCCGATACACCACAGGCTTATCAATAGTCAAATTAATTTTCATATTGCCCAAATTAGTTATTCCCAGATCATTTTCACCTTGAGAAAAACATACACTCATCCTAGCCATTAGTTCACAAAATTTTGCCAAATCACATTCATTCATCCTACCAATTTTTATTTTGGACATATCAAATTTATTACAAGAAGCATTTAAATTTTGACTTACCACCACCTTTTGTACGCGTATGGTAGGTCCCACCATTATTCCCCTCGCCATTGTCTGTCCCACCTTCCATGACACTGGTTTATGACCTAAATTTACTATAGTAATTTTTCCCGAGGTACCACCTTCTAAAATATGATTTCCGTTCGCCACCAGAGCGCCATTATTTTCATATCGCCTCGCAGGGACCCAACACCGCTCGCCAAGGTGCATTCCATCAACGACTACCTCCACCGAAGCTTCACTACCGGGTTCTACAACTACATTCTGCAGCGCCAGCACTCGCCTTGTGATTTTTGCTTCGATGTCGGTCTCGTCAAGGGTGATCCTTTGAATAAATTCTTCAGCACACTCAGTGTTTGATAGCCTCACCTTGCCATCTTGCACTGTGAGCTGAACGCCTTTGGTAGCTAATGCTGGTTGTCCTAAAAGAAGATCAGCGCCAGCAAGATCACAGTCAGCAATTAACGCCTTAATGCTGAACGAGGCCATGTTCACTGTGATTGGTAAAATTACCTCGCCTTTCACAGTGCACACGCCACCCCCAAAACCTTTTAGTATCACTGAAGATGGCTCCACATGGTACTCGCCTAGTAAGTCGAAACATTCACATGTAATAATGTTTCGTTCACTGCCCGTGTCAATGTACGCCCTAATTCGCCTACCATTTTCAGTAACAGCCAATTTTTTGTAAGTATTATCAATTTCCGCAATGAGTCTCACCTGGTAACGGTTTTGAGAAAATCTCTTTCCTCCTCCTACGGATTCATGCGCCTTGAACCCGCCTGAAGTTGATGATTTCACAGCACCTGAGCCTGCACCATGGCTAGGGCACTGGATTCTGTTGTGTCCAGGCTGTCCACATCTCATGCACCTATCTGCCTTAGGCTTGAGACAGTCCCGACTAATGTGTGAACCAACTTCTTGGCAATTGTAGCACCGAATTCCGCCAGTCGGAGCTATCTTATCTTCTTGCCTTCTTTGAACTTTTGATACATTCGCCGTTGATGTTGAAAGGCGCCTTTTTAAGTCTGAGGAAGTACTCGCCGCCTGGTACCTGTCGAATGAAGATAAAAATCCAGTATACAGCTCATTAGGAGTATTACACCTAAACGCTCTAGCATTCGCCTGCAGATCTCGAGGTAAACCATCAATTAGACACGATAACGCCTTTGTGCCTTTGAGGTCACACCTCTGAATCATTGCTAGCTTCTCGTGGTAATAATGAGTCATGGTTTCACCATCCATTTTTACTGTTGCTAACATCTCCTTTAACAACTGAACAAAATCGTGTTCCCTGGGAAACGCATGCAAAATGTTCGCCTTCCATTCGTCCCAGGTCAGGTCATACGAGTCGAGCCCATTATACCAGTTTCTTGCTGCACCTTGCAATTTAGTTTGCATAAAATAGGCTCTCTCATATTCTGTCCAACCATGAATTTGACCTAACTGATCAATTTTGCTCAGCCATTTTGTAATATTGTCTTTATTGTCTGAATCGAAGGGCTCAAGAATCTCACCGCCTGCCCTCGCCCCCCGACCCAGAATACATTGAACTGCATGCAGAGTTCGCCTTACTACATTTATTAGGATTAATATTTGGAACGCCCTCACCTGATTTAGATGTTTTCGCCTTGGCAATTTCGCTTAACGCCTTAGCAGTCTCCTTTGCCACAATCTGCTGTATACTTTCTGCCAATCCGCCTTGCAGAAGCTTGGCAACCATTGCCTCGTTGCTATTTTCGCCCTCACTTTCACGATTTTCTTCCTCAAAGGGCTCATAATCGTATTCGGAATCTTCGCCCTGATTCCCCTCTTTTGCACTAGCCATTTCACTAATAAAACTAATAAGTTCACCACAAACTTTTTGACGCCTTATTTAAAAACACAAAAACACCCGTGGGCTTATTGCAGATATATCGCACTTCTGAACTAAAAGCATAAAAAATCTATTTAAAAACAAAAACATTTATTTGCGTTCAACGCCTCATACAATTTCTAACTAAATCATCATAATAACAACAACGCCCGGTCTTGCTTTCTTGCTGACTTGGTTTCTCCTCGCCGTTCGCCATGCCTCTTATCTTCAAAGGGAATCCCGCCATGTGAAATACCGCTTACAATATATATATATATATATATATATATATATATATATATATATATATATATATATATATATACGGATCTGCCAAAAATTTGTAGCAAATCACTTATACATTTTATGTGTTAATCAAATTTATAAATTCGATTCGAAGAAGTTTTAATATTTATATTTTGTAGAGAAATAAAATGACAGAAATTTAAAGTTCTACGCGGTTAATAAATATTTCCAATGTATGTAAACCAGTGTTGGGCATTAATCAATTAAATTAATCTAATTAAAATTAATTGCAATTAAAATATTAATTGTACGTTGCAATTAACTTAATTGAGTTAATGTATATTATTGTAGCTTTCAACTAAATCAATCACAATTAACTTTTTCGATTGTTCTAAAAAACAATTAAAACTAACAATTAACCCGCTTGGATATAGATAAGATACTTATTACTATTACATTATTGACTGTTGTCGTGTACTGTAAGCGGCAAGGAAGTGATGGTATTCGCTCGCAATATGTGTTTTGGGTAATTCTTGGAGAAGGTGGAAACACACAATCTTTGGGTCATAGAACATGAATATGTTGTCCATTTTCGCCGATCTCACGTGGTTTTTCCGAAAAAAAAATTAGTTTTCACTCATATAACTTGTATTTTCCGATCACTACCTTTAAATTTTGGGCATTTATAGTAAAATACACAAACACTACATAATATTGAAACATTTTTTTCAACCAAATTTACATAAATAACTGCGGAAAAATAGGTATTTTCCATAAAACGTAAGAAAACCTTTGTCGTTTTATACTGTTTCTAAGTATGCATGGTTGGTTGCATACGATTTAAATCTAAACACGTGATGCGGTGTTGTCAAGTTGACGTGGATTTTAAATTCCATTAGGATGGAAAACTTGACGGCTCAAATGCAATTAATTGTGGTCATTCCAGTATCATTGCGTAAAATGTGGGTAAACGCACAGAATCGGGATGTCAAACATAAACAGATCTTTCGGCAAGCTACGTCGATCTAAAAACGAAAATCATAACTAAACTAACCTGAAAAATTTTTCGATGATTTTTTACATATTTCCTATTTTCGGGTCGTAGAACACGAATATATTGTTTTTCTTCGCCGATCTTGCGTGGTTTTTCCATGGAATCTAAATACGTTTAGTTCAGGTTAGTTCAATTATGATTTTCGTTTTTAGATCAACGTAGCTTGCCGAACGATCTGTTTATGTTTGGCATCCCGATTAATTGCATTGGAACTATCAAGTTTTCCATCCTAATGAAATTTAAAATCCACAACAACGTGGCAACATCACATGACATGCTTGGATTTAAATCATATGTAACCAACCATGCATGCCTAGAAATAGTATAAAACGACAACGGTTTTCTTTCATTTTATGAAAAATTCGTATTTTTCCTCGATTATTTATTATTTTTTTTATTAAAAAAAATGATTAAATATTGTATAGTGTTTGTATATTTTACTATAAATGTCCAAAATTTAAAGGTAGTGATCAGAAAATACAAGTTATATGAGTGAAAATGTTTTTTTTTCGGAAAAATCACGCGATGGCGGCGAAAATTGACAACATATTCGAGTTCTACGACCCAGAAATAGGAAGTATGTAAAAAAATTATCGAAAAATTCAGAAAATTATGTGTTTCCACCTTTTCCAAGATTTACCGTGTTTTGTTCTTCGGTAAAAAGTTACTCTGTTTTTGTTGACGTGATATCAATAAAATAATTTAACAAATAGTAGCTTTTATTTCCTACATAACTTGATCTTGCGTACATTTATTTATAAATACTCATAACTTACACTTAGTATTGGTGCCACTCCGCTTTCGATACAATAGTAAGTTTTAATTGTTAGTTTTTAGTCAAATACACCAGAAATATTGACAATTGATTAATTGTATAAACTCGAGACTAACAATTAATTAATTGTTAGTCATGAGTTATCACAATTACAATTGATTAATTCTAATTGCGGTAGGCGTGATGAACAATTAGTTGCTAGTTTTTAATTGTTAAAACAATTAAATTTTACCCAACACTGATGTGAACTAATCTATGAAGTCAAGAAAAGTTTTTATTTAAATTTAAAAATGCATAAAAAAATATGGAAAATAGCCCAAAAAAGTAGAATTAGATATAAAAATAAACCTTGCATTTTAAGAGTTCCCACAAATGTGAAATTAAAACAATAATATTAATAACATAGATGGTTCAAATTGTATCAATGCTGCAGCTCCGTAATATTATTTTTTTGTCGTTCTCGGTGGAAAAATAAATTTTATCTTTCAAGTTCAGGCAATATCAAACGTTTAGTAGACGATTTATTACTAAGATCACAGAAATAAGAAAAAATATCCAAAGTAGGTAACCATTTCAAACCCACAATCTCAACTACGGAATCACTATTTTCGAATGATAAATTTTTCCGCTAATCTGTACAGTCTTGACATATCAAAATAATTCAAAACCCACTTGCAAAGACTAAAATCACCCCTTCTTAATAAACAAATAAGATCTGATTATAGCTGTAAAGCTGATTCGATATTCTCATAACCTGAAATGAAATCATCATCAAAGTTCTTCATCCTCAGAACTTCTGAAGTTTCAAAAAATCAGCACATTCATCATCTGCAGATTGGGTTATGTTGTATAATGCCCAAAAAATAAATAAAATTATTTCGATCAATTTAAAATTATAAATGTGAGAAAAACGGTCTATAGGATAGTACTGATCTAGAAACTATGAAAGGGAGGTCTTACTTTATTTATTGAACCAATGGTGCAAAATGTAATACTTGATATGTGTATTCAGAATTATTAGAAACCGACTAAAAAGTCGGGTAAACATAGGGCATGTATAAATTTACAGCCGCACAGGCCCGGAATAATTTGCAAATGCAGGTAAAATTCTAGGTATTATTTACATTTACTATGTATAATATAATTGAATCTGAACTGAAATAGCTAATTTAAATTGTGTCTTTAGTCATAGTGCACGTGGTTATTTCGTATTTTATTTGCTACCGTAAACCTAATAATTATTTAGAAATGTGGCGGCCTTGCAGCTCTAGTGAGATTTGTGAAAGTGAAACAAATCGAAAAGTGCATCCATCAACAGATGCTAAGAAATTATTAAGAAGGTATTTCTAACCTTAATGGAGCGCGGTAATTTGTGCCTTAAGAAAGCTGTAGAGGAAACAGCTTTACTTACAAGAAAAATTTTTTCCATGGTGTGGAAAATTACGCAAAAGCCCATTTTAGAACGCAAAAAAAGAAGTGATGCTGGAGTTTTGAAAAAAAGAAGTGATGCTGGAGTTTTGAGAAAGTTAGGCCATGGTGACGAAGACATTATACGACGAAACATTTATCAAATGTATGAAGACCAATTTGTTTCAACTTTAGATAATTTAATGAAAATACTTGAAAGAGATTAAACCGAAGTGCTCAAGAACGACATTGTGGAAATATATCCAAGGAATTGGATTTAAATTCAAAAAGATTAATAAAAGACAAATTCTAATGGAAGCCAGGCGTCTTCAAGAATGGCGTGGGAAGTATTTGAGAGAAATCAGTGACTACAGAACACAAAAAGACCAATAATGTATTTAGATGGAACATGGATTGATGCCAATGACACCCCAACCAGTGGATGGGACGATTCTAGCGGTAAGTGTGTGACACGTGCGCCGTCAAACCGCGGTAAAAGAATAAGAATTTTACATGCTGGATCTGAAAACGGGTTTGTGCCGAATGCTTTGTCTCTTTCATTGAAAAACATTAGAGATTCTTGTGTTGACTATCATGACGACACAAAAACGGAGCTATTTGAAGATTGGCTTAGAACTAAATTATTGCCTAATATTCCGCCAATTAGTGTTGTTGTTATGGACAACGCGAGTTGAGATAGTAGACAATTGAACAAAGCACCTTATTCAAACGATCCAAAAGCCAAAATTCAAGACTATATGTACCATAATGATATATATTTTCATGAAAACTATACAAAAAAAGAGTTATTGGAAGTGCTTAAAAGTTTGTCTATTAAAACACAATATAATTGCGACGAACTTGCGGAAAGTATGGGTCACAAAGTTTTGCGGTTACCACCTTACCACTGTATATTCAACCCCATTAAGCAAATATGGCACCAACTTAAAGCAGGAATTCATCGTAATAATATTTCACCTACATGTAATTCTAATGTATTAGCTTTAATTGATAGTGAAGCGAAAAAAATTTCTCACATTAACTGGGAAAATTACGTAAAACATGTAAAGGAAATGGAAAAAACCTATGCCTATCTTAAAAATGCAACAGAAAAATTAGTTATTAATCTAGATGACAGTAGCGACAGTGAAATAGATTTAGTTTAGTAGTATAGAACTTGATGTTAACAGTATCTATACATATGCAAACAGGCGCAGATCAGGGGGGGGGCGATCCCCTCCCCCCCCAAGAGCTTGAGACCCTATTTTGGCCTCTTTTACTATAGTTTATTCAAGAACCAGAGAGAGTAATAAATCATTTTTTACCCTTTTTTTTCTTCGCAAACTACCTGTGTTCTTTAGTCCGGTGTCTTTGGTAAAATCTGTTAGAAACATATATTTTTTATAGGAATGGGTTACAAATTTTATAATCAAAAATACCGGTCTATAATAATGGACTATTTGGGTTGGGTAACAATAGATATTTGGATGTGTGAAGTGTTAAAAAGATTTTTAATCCTTATCATAGGCCTCGGAAGGAGGTTTATTTTATGACTAAGTATTTATGACAGGGAATATTATTTCGGTAATAAACTTAAAATAAAAAGTTTTTATATTATTTTATTTCTTATGATTTCTTAATAATTCACATACATTAGAAAATATAGATAATTTTGACATATTTAACACAAATCACAACTGTATCTTTATTATTTTTAATTTTGGCATAGAAACCGTTTAAGGCATATCCAGACTAAAATGTAGCCTTTTTCTCTCAAAAAATTCTAAATTTAAATACTTTCAAAATACCCATTGTCAAAAATACAAGAAGTTAAATATATAAAAAAAAAATTCGCCCATAAAATATTAAAATTTGTTTGGGGCTATCGGTCTTTTTATAATTAATTGAAATAGTTTTAGGACGTTTGACGTTTCAGTTTATTTATTTCTTAAACTATCTGCAGAACTACAATTAAACACTAAAAAGGGATTCAAATGTAATTAATTTTTATATGTTACAGAAAATTTAAGTAATAAATTGTGTTTACGCTGGTAAACAATACGTATCTAATTTGTAATCAAAGTCAGTGAAGCTATCTTCGAACAAATTAATTATAATTGGTTTTCTGCAATAACTTTATTCAAAAAAATCTTTCAAAAGTTCAGTTAAATTACTAATTTTGTAAGTTGTGTTATTTCTAGCAACTCTACCTTTTACTTGTGAGAGATATTTCCTTCTCCAACGGACATTTTCTGGACGATTTATAAGAACAGATTTCCTAACTGGTTTTTACCAGCAAAAATTAAGTTCTCTGAGCAATTTCAAGAGCTCAGTTCTTTTAATTTCAGGTAAATCCCGATCTTCATTGGTTTTAGTTAGAATTTTGTCGACGGTTGGGATATGCTTCTCATAATAAAATCTATGTACAACTCCTTTTATTGCAGTTTAGATCTCTTCTTCCAACGAGGTTTTTCGTCTGCCTGTGATCGAATGTGGCTTGGGAGTACTAACAATTTCAGTCGTTTTTTTCTCCTTCAGTATTCGGCACATAGTAGATTTTCCAACTCCTGTCATGTTGGAGCATATCTAAATAGAGCTTTTAACATTATTATCTAAATATTGATATCTTAAGGCATCATAAACATTCATCGTAATAAGTTTTTTGTTGAGGAAGCCATCTTTTGGGTATCTCACTATTCTCAAATAATATATAAAAACAAGCACAAACACGATAAATCACTAAGAACACACTGTAAGGTGTACTTTGCTCACTGACAGAAATTAAATTGAACTATCAGAAATTTTATTGTTGCAGTAAATTTATAAAAGCTTATAATATTTAAATATAATTAGATTTACGGCAGTCCTCAGTTACCTGCAGCACTGAAACAGGTACGTTGGAGATTTCGATAACAGTTTTATTACTCTCTCTAGTTCTTGAATAGAGTACAGGAATGTGTATGATTACGATCGCCCCTCCCCTTCCCAAGAACTTTGAGTTCAGGAAAATAGACGCGATTCTGACTCTTATACTAGAAATGTGTATGCTCCTCGCATCCTTCTCCCCTGTCGGCTACTTATTTTTATGATCACCCCCCTCTCTCCAAAGCTTCAAATTCAGAAAAATAGACCCGGCCCTGCCTTTTACACTAGAAATGGGAATGTTGCCGGGGTCTCTCCCCCCCCCCCCTGTCGACAACTTGCTTTCGCTTGCCATACTGTACTTTTCTGATATCACCGCCCCCGCCCCCCCCCCCCCCTATTACATTTATCCAAGCCCAAAAAGAGAAATACTTTTACTTTTTGCAAGGCAAAGCCAAACGGCTTAAATATTTTTCAGAAATAAATCCAGACGGACCAGCGCTATCCAATAAAACATGTATATATATCCAGCGTGGATAGTTAGCTTCATAAGTTGAGACTGCGGCTTCTATGAGTTGCTCTGTCATCAGTTCTAAGTCTATTATACTGCCTATCGATTTTTTTTATTTTCGCTAGTTTCTCTTCTGGGTCTACGCAATAGCTACCCCAGTTTGTTCTCTTCGGGTTTCGATAGTTTATCTGTTTCCGTTTTATACACGTTATTTCAAACTGGACATATCTGTAGTCAGAGCACTGGCGGCTAAATGCAGGAATACGATCTATTTAATGCGCATGTATATATTCATTGCAATTTTTTGACGTGGGGGTGAGATTTAAGGTTATGTAACTAGTTGTTTTATTTTTTTTAAGAGCCACCTGAAAGTTTATTCTTGAGTTTTACTTAAAAACCTGTGAAAAACTCTATTCTTTGACGTAAATATATGAACTCTTGACTAATCCGTTCAATATATTAAATAAGGTTTTTTTTTCTTCAGCCAAAATCATATTTTCAAAAATTTTTTTTCAATATATTTTTTGATATTAAAGCGATAATCTTAAATTTACCAGTTAAATAAATATAGGGAGAGAATAGTTATTAAAAGTATGTATATATAAAACAATATTTGAATAACATTGTTTCTCCTTCAAGAAAAAAAAAACTTAATTTTTATATTTATTTAAAAAAAAATACAGTAAAAAATATTTAGTTTAACAGGTAATATATATATATATATATATATATATATATATATATATATATATATATATATATATATATATAAAGGGTTTTTTTTTATAGAGGTATAGAACTTCTAAATGAAATAAAACAAAGATGAATTTTTTAAATTGACATGAAATTTACTTTATTCGAAAGATAACCTTCTGGCATTATAATTTAAATATGCCTTCTGGCATATGACCGCCACGGCTGGCTCGGACGTAGTCTAATCTGGAGGTCCAATTTTCGATGACTTTTTCCAACATTTGTGGCCGTATATCGGCAATAACGCGGCGAATGTTGTCCTCCAAGTGATCAATCGTTTCGGGCTTATCGGCGTAGACTAGCGACTTCACATATCCCTACAGAAAATAGTCTAGCGGCGTTAAGTCGCACGATCTTGGAGGCCAATTCTCGGGTCCGAAACGTGAAACTATGCGGTTACCAAACGTTTCCTTCAATAAATCAATTGTGGCACGAGCTGTGTGACATGTTGCGCCGTCTTGTTGAAACCACAGCTCCTGAACATCATGGTTGTTCAATTGATGAACGAAAAAGTCAGCAATCATGGCTCTATAGCGGTCACCATTGAAATTAACGTTCTGACCAGCATCGTTTTTAAAGAAGTACGGACCAATGATTCCACCAGCCCATAAAGCACACCAAATAGTCACTTTTTCTGGATGTAACGGTGTCTCAACATACACTTACACTCCAAATACGGCAGTTTTGTTTATTGACGTATCCATTCAAACAAAAGTGAGCTTCATCGCTAAACAAAATTCGCTTATGAAAATCGGGATCAACGGCAATCTTGTTTTGGGCCCATTCACCGAATCTACGCCTTGCTAGGTGATCGTGTGGCTTCAATTCTTGCACGAGTTGGAATTTGTAAGCACGCAAACCAAGATCTTTTCGCAAAATCTTCCATAAAGTGAATGGACACATATCCAATTCCTGTGCACGATGGCGGATAGACTGATTCGGGTCTTCCTCTACGCTACGCTCTACAGCAGCAATGACTTCTTCTGTACGCACTGTACGACGTCTCCGTGGATGCGTATTATCATTTAGAGTAAACGTGGTGTGAAAACGTTCCATAGTTAATCGAATTAATTGCTCTGATGGACGATTATGTTGACCGTAAAATGGACGTAGTGCGCGATACGTATTTCGAACAGAACCATGATTTTCAAAATAAATTTGCACAATTTGGAAGCGTTGTTCAGGCGTCAGTCTATTCATGTTGAAATGCCAAACCAAACCAAACATAAATCACTTGACAGCTCACAAAATGGCCGCCAGTTAAAAAAGTGTTGCCAACTTAAAGTTCTATACCTCTATAAAAAACACCCTTTATATATATATATATATATATATATATATATATATATATATATATATATATATATATGAAGTAAAATGCGAACAGTAGTGCGTTTTATAACAATTTATTCTGTGCAACCTCTAACACAGAAAGGATATGATGGAGAGAAGTTTGCATTTACTGTTCGCATTTTACTTCATTCATCCGCGGAGTTGCATATAGTTGTACGTTTGCTGAATGTGATTTCAGTACTACAACGGCATAATGTGGATATATCCACTGCTATTGCATCTCACACGGAGGAATCCGTGAAATCCGCATAAACATATATACGCCATCCGGCGGGAGGTCGGAGAAGCCGCGTTCAGTATTTGCATGCTTCCTTCCGGTCTGTCCTTTGCACAGCCAGGTGCATGTCGGTACCCTGATGAGTCTAGTAGAGATGAAACATGTACCTCTGCCGTATCACTGTGGCGGGGAGGGTAAGTTTGGACTTTCTTCTCGGTATGGTGGTACAGGTAGGCCATCATCTCGATGGTAGTGGAATAGGATAAATTGCGTTTTATAACAATTTATTCTAACTGTGCAACCTCTAACACAGAAAGGATATGATGGAGAGAAGTTTGCATTTACTGTTCGCATTTTACTTCATTCATACGCGGAGCTGCATATAGTTGTACGTTTGCTGAATGTGATTTCAGCACTACAACGGCATAATGTGGATATATCCACTGCTATTGCATCTCACACGGAGGAATCCGTGAAATCCGCATAAACATATATATATATATATATATATATATATATATATATATATATATATATATATATATATATATATATATCCGCATAAACATATATATATATACAAACAAATTTTTTTTTATACTTTAAATACATAACTATTAACAATAAGAGTGATCGAAAGAATTAGTTGAAGTTATTTCAGTGCCCCTCAGTGTTTCCTCAGTAATCTTTTGCTCGTCCTCATTTGGTTTTTTATTACTTTTGTATTTGTTGTTTCTTTTTTTAGTAGAGTGAAATGATTGTTTGCTTATATTCTTGTTCGCTAGCTCCTGTTTCTTATTGTTGTCTGTTAATTTGAAAGCATCATTACTTTGAGTTTTCGTAAGAAATTTCAGATTTTTTGATTTTCCTAATATAAATTGAAGATGTTCATCCGAGTGTTTTTCCTTATTTATATTGGAAATTGCTTCTAATAAATTTGACTTTATTTCATTTATAGTTTTTTTCCCTCGGGAGGTTTGAAGATGCATCTTTAGCATAATTGCTTACGAGCATTTTTAGCTCAACTTCATCCACTATTTTGTTTTTTACCTCAAAATTAGTCTTGACTACAAAATTCTCAAGACAAACACAGTGTATATGCTTACAAATAATATTTTTAATATTTAAATCCAGGCAAGTACATTCAAGTGTATGTATGCAGATATTGCAATAAATACATTTTAAATTACAGCATGGATTATTATAAATTTTTGTAACATAGTGATCTTTATTATCAGGTGTTTTAATAAGAAACTGGTTAGTTGCTTGTGCTCTTATATCTCTTTTTATTGTTAGGGCAAGACGGTGTTGGGCACTTATTTGCTGAGAGTGTTTAGTGGTCTTGCCCTTTGTCAGCTTAATCATTCTATCAACGACTTTATCTCTTATCAGCTTTTGTAGAAAATGTAGTGATTTATCCAACCGTTTAACCTCCTTTCCTTGAAGATATGTATATTTTAGATTCTTGTGCATATTTTCAATATGCATATTTGTTGAAATACCACATTGCTTTCTGTAACAATAGGCTCATTGTTTTGTACAGTTACTATAATGATCTACTAAATAAATGCCCATCTCTTTTGTATTGTCTTCATTAAAAAGTAATTTAATAAAGGCAGCATATTCTTCTTCAAACTTAACGGAGTCCATTGTTCTTTGCAGATATTTTAGGCTCTTATATACCCATTTTCTTTTTTCACTATTTTTAACTTTAGCGAGATTGTTCTGCCATGCACGGTCAACATGCCATGAGCAGAATAATCTGTAATTTACCGTTGAACCCATAACCGAACACCAACCATTAAAGTAAGTATTTGTTATGTCACTCATGAATATTTTAGAGTGAATTCTTCCAACTTTATTTTTAATATGTATAAAAAATAGCTCATTTATATAGGTATCTTTCCTATTACTGTACATACATGCTACTGGAAATCCTTCTCCAAATTCGTCAATTATCATTAGCGTAGTCAGCTCAAAATCGTATGGGTTTAGACCATGCGTACTGTTTATACAAACAAAATTTGAGCCAAATTTCTGTAATATTTGAGCTTGAAAGTTATTCATTAAAATTAAGCAGAAGTCTGATGCTATCAAGAAAGTTCCCAATTCTGCTAATTCACCCTGCTTTTTATAAAACAAAATAGGATCGTTCTTTTGCATTTCAACTTCTTTTATCCAGAGATCAATACTAATAGCATATTCGGTATGTCTACAACCATTTCTTAAATCAACATTATAATTTTGCTTGGTGTTGTTGATATCTTTCTTGGTTATTATCTCAATACGATGGATGTCCTCATTGGATAAATTTTCTCGAAAATGATCTAAAATTCTATAAATAAATATCAGTTAATGAATTTATTATATTCATAACATTACATTAAATTATACATTTACAAGACAATACTTATTGACTATACAGCATTTTAAGGTTTTATATTTTTTATATTAGAATTCTAAAAAAAAAAGTCTGTCCTACTGTGTATATAAAATTATGGAAATTTGTAATTTTAATTTTTACTGAACCTTACTTTTCACTAGATAGTCCCAAAATCAGTTTTGATGCAATCAGATCATTATCACTTTTAGAGATAGTCAAGTGCTCTACATCTTTGTCATGGCAGTAATGGGTCTTATAGTATTTTATTTCACATTTGCCACATTTATAAAGTTCTACAATAATCTGGCTAGTACAAAAACGATCCAACTTTTTACTGCCTTGACTCTTTGCAACTCTTTTTTTCTCAGGACACTGCATTGGAATTTTTCCTAAAAAATGTATCAAAAAATAATAAATAGGTATTGTTACATCAAACTGCAATATTACCTAACTGAACACAATTTAGATATATTTTACTGATATCATTGGTCCTTTTTATTCCTGTCAGTTTTTTAAATTCAACATTATGTGCCTTTTCTTCATCAGCAAGCCAGTTTTGAAATTCTAAAAAATCAATTAGTTGCAGCCCACACATGACATAAGCAGTGGGAGAATTTTAAAAAGCAAGTTAACAATGAATCGGTTTTGTAAATACATACCTTGATAAGTAGTAAAGAATAATTCTTCATATTTATCCAGTTTCACATTGTGTTTTTGTGATAAATGGTATCTTAAATACTCTTTTTGCTTGAATCACATTTAAACAATGTTGATACAAAAGGATATTCAATAATAACTTTATTATCTAAACCATGAACTTCACGAGAATGTCGATTATAATTGCTTTGATGTGCAAAATTTTTATCACACATAAAACAATAAATACCCATGAATTTGAAACGCCTGAAAATTGAAATATATTCACTTAGTGTTAATATTTTCAGGTGTTTTTTGAAGATTATGCAGGTCCTTGGTCTGTCGGATGTTGTGCAATATATGAGCTCACATCCAGTTTCCGTGATCCCTCTTATTTTCCCCTGACATTTCTTGAACGAGGGGGATATCACAGTTCTTCATCTCCCTACACAGAGCCACCAAAGCCGACCTATTGTGATGGATGTTTATCCTGTATCACCCTCATTTTCTTTGCGGTACTCAGACTTCGGAAAGTGTCTGTTTAAGCCATTTATATGATGCTGAATCCACCGAGAAGGTCAAGGTTTGTCCTTTTTCGTCTGTTTTTGGACTTATGTTGCTCCAGTCGCTCACTTTTAGGCCTGGGTTTTACATTCCCAACCGAATCCTGACTTTTTTTCCTCTTCTATCCCTAGTATCCAGACGACGACTTTTGGTCTTTTTGGAAAGTCCTTTGCCTCGATAACCATCATGTTCGCCCCCTTCCCACAAATTCCTCACTTTTCAACAGATTGTTACAGCCAGATTTTTATGGCAGCCTTTGCACACGTCATCCATAGTATGCGTCCCGTATACCGACTGCTTTGTAATTGAGGTTGACTCCCGAAGGCTGCCGTTATCTCAAGTAATCTGTCTAGGATCGGGTCTGTTTGTGCCTAATCCATTTTGATGTTGGGGGCGACTGTGTACAATCAAAGCACCAGCCTGTCCTACTAGACTTCTGGTTCTCTTAGTCGGTCGCTGGGCTTCTGGAGAGGTACTCGAATCCGAATGCAACCGTTTCTTTTATCACATTTCCCTCTTTTCAGACTTGAGGCCTTGGTCTTAGTTTTTCTTTGGTCCAAGTCCCCTCTACTATTTTCTGTGCCTTCCTGATCTTCCTTTTTTGGGCTCTGGAAAGCTTTTTTCCCTGTGGGTCGACTTGCATCTTTCCATCAGGGTCTGATTGTCCGGTAGTAGATTTTTCGGTGAAACTTGCGCCAAACCTACTAAATTCCACCACCAAAGTTTTATCAGAGGAGTCGTTCTCTGTGAGATGCTCCTCTGTTTGTATTTGAATACTGGAGTCGCTCATTGCCGAGTCCTCATTTAATAGTAGTTTGTTTTCTTCTCCGCCCATTATGTTCCCACGAGTACGAAGGAAAAGGTAGTCCGCGTCGGCAGCGCTCCCTTTGCCGGCTAAAGGCTGTATTACTTTGAGACTTCGCCAGGTTTCCCAAAAGCTCCGTTGTAGGCGGTTCAGTCGTCATCCATCCCCTCGGCACGGGTCGTTTTACACCTTGTAATTAAACCTGTGTGCCGTGTGCCCACATGCAGTCAACGGATCGATACCTTTCTCCAGCAGACGGTCTTGTGCAAACATGATGTAGGCATCACTGTGCAGTTGTATCCCTCTTAGTCTGGCTTTCACCCACAGGGAGTTTTCCAGTGTGATTAAACCTACCGGCAGCCTAAGCTTTCGCTGACATAGCTCCCTGTGTCAATCCTTTGATAGTTCGGGGGAACCACAACACATTACATTGGTTTTTATTTTATAAACTTAAGCAATAAAAAATTATTATCTGTTTACTAAAAGGAAAGTAAGATGATTTGTTTATTGCACAGAAGTCAAGTTTTAAACATCCTTTCGCAGAAATATGTTTATATATTTTAAAATTCTACTAGTTTTGTTTATTGGTCAGCGGCCAAGATTTTAATATCTTTTCGAAGGAAAATGTTTTAAAAGCAAATTATTTTACTAATGGGACATATAAATTGGTGCACGCTTGATTTATAAAACTTAAAATATTAACGATGTCACTATCGATCACCTCTTGTGTGCTTATGTTACTACTTCACCTGAAGAAGTTTCAACAACCAGTGGTAATGTGACGTCATTGTCAATCACTTATACTTATATTATTTCTTCAGTCAAAGAAGTCAACCACACCCTTCTCCTACAATTAGGCATTGTTAATCAACAACCACTAGTTATATAACGTCATTGTCAATCACTTCTTGTGTGCTTATATTAATTCTTCAGCCGAAGAAGTCGGCCACGCCCTTCTTCTACAATAAGGTCTTTTTGGTCATAGGACGTCATTGTCAGTCACTTCTTGTATGCTGATATTACTTCTTCAGTCAAAGAAATCGGCCATGCCCTTTTTCAGATCAAAAGAGACTAGAACTCTATGGATAATGTCATCTTGGTCTAAGCTTGCTTAACACATACTAGCCTTGCTTTGCCGAAGACATACAAGTGGATGGAAGATGTCAACGACATCTGAAGAAATGGATGAAACATTCCATCGGGGTCGAGAACCCCGCTTGCTTATATATTAATGAAAACCGGCTTTTTATATTGAACATTAATATAAAAAAATTCTGTGCCTCCCAGTAATCTAAGGGTTGGGTATCCATATATAACATATAGAATATGACAATTAATAATGGGTATGTAAGACTCCCTACTAACTGTAAATAAGTTTTTTTTCATTTAACATATTCCGAAATGTGAAAGTCCATTGTAGCCTAAGTGGTACTGTTAATAAGCTACACCTTTTTAAGGTGTAAAATTTTCGATTATAAATATTATCGAAATTATTTTCTTTAGATAATGAATGTTTGCCCAAAATTTTCCAGATAAGTGACTATAGTGTCAAAATATTTAAAAATTAGCAAAATGTTTCCCTAAAAAAAAAAAATATTGGTTAGTCGAGACCAAATTGTAAAAATATCTTGAAATGATTTTATGTATGTTTTGGGTGTGGTCTTATAACCACATATGAAACTTCCATACTATTGTCTATGTACACACCAAATATAACAGAACAGATTATATTGAAACGTTACTGACGTCATACACTTATTTTGTTATTTCTTCCCTAGGTTCTACCATTATAATAAGATATCAGTAATTTTAAAAATTTTACATTATATAAGTTTAAAATTAATTTTGTTACTGGCAAAATTATATCAAGCGGATTCATATGGCTTCTTCTTCAGGTGCCATATCCGATTCAGGTGTTGGTGAGAGATAAGGGTTTTTATGCCTAAGACCTATCTCTTATAAAATGTATATGGCCTGCACCAACCCCTAACCCGTCTTATTAGGGAATTGTTTTCTACATACTTTATATTTTTTCCAAAAGTATCCACTATTTTATTTAATCAAACTTTTCAACGGCACACTGTATACTATAATTTACCGGAGGATTAATAATAAGATTGTTTCAGGTTAAATATTATAAAGAAATTCTCTACTATAATTCTTGGATAGGAGAAAAACTTAAAGAAGCATATTTACTCCTTAACAAAAATGAATTAAGAAACGTTGAAATAGAGCTTCAAAATAAATGCTTACACTCTGATTTTTTTTGGTGCAAAACAATATTTACTTTTTACATCAAGATTCTGGAAATGAATGATTATTCTTTAATTCACGCCAAAATTAATGAAATTGCCCCCAACAATAATCTAATACGAATATTGCATAATAACCAGATATTTGAAAAAGGAACTGCCGAAGATGTCATTGAAATGCCAAACAAAATTGTTCATGATGCTGATGATCATCATGATAATAGAATTAAAGAATGGGTAGATCAAATGGAGAAATTGAGGCAAGCAAATATGACCAAGTTTTCATATGATAATTCGTAAGTAAATACAGCTTATTTTATTAATATATTAATATATTTAGTGAATTTGATTTCAAAATTTTCTAAGACATTGATATTAAAAAAATGTTATTTTTTTTATGAAAGTTATTGTTTTTTAATATATGTTCCCTTAAAAAAAAAAAGAAAAATAATATAACTTGATATTAGCTTAAATTGACAAATGTAAAAATAACAGTTGTTCCAAAATCCTTAGTTATTTTTTTCTATGCAAATGAGATCAACTTTAAGACCTTAATAATGAAATAAAGAGGTACGGTTTCTTACTTTGTATTTCAAACTGTGGTACACAGCAACATTATACTGGAATCCTTATTCATTATTTTATCTGCGATTTTGTCCGCGTTGCAATCAGTAAAGTGTAAACCTCTTTCGTCAGCAGATTCTATATCGGATATTTTAAAATAATAGACATTAAGCTATAACAACTATTGAAAAAACTATGTATCTAAAATCAGATAACTAGAGGAAGGTAGGGACCCTTCGTACGGTTTTTACATTTTATTTTTTTTTCATATCAACTATTTCAATTAAAAAATAGCTGATTACATATACTACTAGTGTATTTATCTAAGATTAATATCTAAAATTGACAGGTCGTTACATCTCATATTTAATGCATAATTATGACTTAAACTTAATCTGAAATTCGTACAAATCTACCCCACACATGGGGGTACTTTCATACAGTATCGGGGACACCTTCAGACGCAATGGGGCAGTTTCGTACAAGCGAATAAAACTACAAATAATATCCATATTCTTTTATTAAGAAATAAAATTAACAAAAGTTAATAACTTCTCTTCAGTCAACAAAAATAAACGATTCTAGTTCACAAAAACTAAATGATCACTCTTCTAATGAATTATTAAATATCTTTTCTTATAAGTAACAAAAATTTAAACTTTTTTTTAACAAAATTGACGATTTATGCCTTTATAAATTCTACTTAAATAATATAAAAAATAACTAAAACTAAGAAATCAATCATATCTTTGGAGCGAATTCGCACTTTAAACAGTCTATTGTCAAGTAACGAGATGGAGACACTATTGAACATTAAATTTAGACAAATTGACTGAGAAAGTGAACAATTTGGAAGTTCTAGAAGTACAAACTAACGGTGGCTTAGGATCAGGTAGAATCAGTTTAACATCAGTGATATAAACAGTATGTATATCTTCGATATTTGGGAAAATAAATGTCCATGACAGTCCTGGTTTCTTTCTTCTTGACATTAAATTCGGTTTGACTATAGTGACTCATAACCTTTCCTATGTAATAAACGACAGATTTTTTCTTCGGGAACTTGACTAATATAAAAGAATTATCATTAATGTTGTCTGGTAACACATCAAGTGTCAAGTGTCTTGTGTGCATTTCAAAATCATCACAATCAGTTTCATCTTCATCCACCATGGAAGTTGAACTCTCTTGCAAGCTTATATCTGATTCTTCATATTCTGATGCATCACTCTCTATGTTTTTAGCTTTCTTCTTCTTTGTTTTTAAATTGAAATCTTCTAAAGCACGTTTTAATTGTTTGGCCCTAGCTCTTCTTTCCTGTTCTAGTTTCTTCAATTGTTTTTCTTTGTGTTTGTCTTCAATTTGTTTTTTTTAGGTGTATCAGTGTAAATACGTGATTTGCCTGGCTGTCTTCCCGTGTTTGATTTTTTATTTCTTACAGCAGTTGGATACGGTCGGATTGCCTTTGGAGTTAAAAGAGTTTTTTTTTGTGTTACAATTTGATGGATTGGTGGATTATCTAAAGCTTCTTGTTTACAGGTATTTATGTTTGGCATTTGCAATTCACAGTCAGCATTTAAACTCAGTGTGCTACATCTTTGGGATTCTTGCGGAATCTCTAAGAAATCATGTGGGATGGCAAAGATCATCGACAATATCCTGCGTTGTAGGCGTTGCGAAATCATCAGTGATGTTCTGATTAGTTTGAGTATTTTCCAAATTGCCTAATGTATACACCTCAGTTGGAGCAAAATCTGTATCACTAATAGCTAATTTATTAAGGGGCCATATTCCAGGTGTGCTGAACCCACTTGTGATATTTTTTGCCGTGAATGATTCGAAATATGCAATTTTCACAAGTTTAGGAACATTGCAAATGCTTAGTGCTTTGCCAGGATTCATAATATGCCAGTTATTGAAAGCAGTTTTGAGCTTTGATTTAAAGGGCCCGAAGACTCCGATGTCGAGTGGTTGGAGACGATGAGATGTATGAGGTGGGAAAGATAGGTAAATAATGCCATTGTCTTTAGCGTAGTTGATTGCTTCCAGAGTAATATGACTCTCGTGATTGCCACACAATAATAATATGGGGTTTTCTTTTGTGCAAAGTATGTGCTTCTGTATATGTTTTAAAACAGAGACAAATATATCACTATTTATCCAGCCGCTTTTATTCGCAGCCCCAAGACTGCCTTCGGATGCACCATCGATAAAATTATCTTTATAATGCATGCGTGGAAACACGAAGAGTCGAGGGATTGTATTTCCACTGGCCGATATAATACCACCAAAAGTGACAAGTTCGCCTCTTTCTGCTGATACAATCTGTCCGACTTGTTTTTGACTTCTTGGAGCCAAGACTTTTGGAGTAGCTAGAACTATAGACACTCCTGATTCATCAAAATTACAAATTCTATCAGCAGATAAAGAGTGTCGACTGAAAACGAACTTTAAGTTAGTGTAAAACTCAGTAACCGACGTTTTATTGAAAGCAAAAGATGTGGCCGCACTTGTGTTTTCGGGCTTTCTCAAGCTGAGGTCTGGGTTTCTACTACGAGATCCATACGTCCAATCCTTCCCAGCCAATTTAGTTTCTTCCCATTTTGGAGGAGATCTCAAATTCAAAGATTTAGCGTACTCATATGCCAGCTTTCTTACCTGAATTGTCGTGAGTCCATAGTGCATCTTACAACATTTGACAATATATTCATTTAACAACTTTTCTTCAATAGAAAAAACTTGGAAGCTTGTGTATTTTAAAAGAAATGTACGGTTGCTAAATGCTTCATCGTCAGTCCTGTTCTTAAAAATTTTAATGTAGATAGTTTTAAGTTATACTTATCCGCAGCTTTTCTGTATGATAATATTCCGTTTACTACATCCTGTATTGCTGACTACATAGAAGTTTCATCCACTGCTTCGCTACGAGTATTCTTTGGTTTATAACTTCGTACCATGTTTCTAAAAATAAGAAAGTAATAGTAAGTTGGTAGGTATTATAAAAATATACGTACACATCGGCGACAAGGCAGTGAAAACAACCCGTGCAATATTGACTTATAAGGCCATCGATAGGACACGAAATAAACCATCAGCAATCGTCTCGTCTATTTAACCAGGTGGAGCACATTCATACGCGTATGAAGGTGCCCCACCTGGTTCTGTCCGTACCCCATTAACCAAATAATAATTATATAAAATCTCTTTTAATATTAATATGCAAAATAAATAAATTAGTCATTAAAAATATATCTAAGGGATATTTATTAATTACTCAAAAAATACAGTGTAGAAAAAATTATCACATCTATTGAAATAATAGGCGAAAACACTAGTTAACAAATTTACTTACCGAGCGCGAAAACACGATGCGGCCTGTCACTTCACTGTCGCTGGTGCGAATGGCGCGAAACTACAGTTACAAAATAGTGGCTACTCAATTCACACACATATGCAAAGGAACGTCTATACGTCTATTCGTTTGTGTTTTATAAGTATTGTATGAAGATGCCCCGCGTACGAATAGTGCCGATCTTCCTCTATTAACTTTATTGATATTGTATCAGTTATATCATAATTACCTTTCGTAAGCTTTCTAGAATTATTTTCCCCATACGTGGTGACTGGATTGGAATGTTTCTGCTGAACAATATAAATCAATGATTATATTTATGGAAAGTTCAAGAGTTATTTATGATTATTAGTAATGTTATAAAAATAAAACTATAGCAGTAAATTAAAAAAGTAACACTACTAGTTCTTTTAAGGTATAAAGTTTAAAATCTCCCAAACTAACTCTGTTGTTTTAAATGCCATATATATCGACAAATAGGACAATTGTTCTTTAGTTTGAGGACTATATTTTAATATAAGGTATGGTGTAGAATAACATACCAAAATTACAAATGTTAATAATAACTTAACCACTATTCATTGGCCAAAAACTATGTGTACTATACCGAGTGAAGCAAAAATCGTTTTAGATATTGTCTCATATCTTAAGGGTGAGTCAAGTTGTGAACACGGTGAAATATTCTAAACACTAATATTAATTTATAATTAATCATATAAGACAAGAAATAACCATTTGACATTAATTCATAAAGCGACTAATTTTAAAAATGTAGATGTTTCCAACTTTAAAAAGATGTATCTGTGATGGGTTGTAGTATTTATGATATTAAATTGTCTCGTTACTTGGAGTCCCAATGGATTCAAACTGTCGTATTTTACTTGACGCATCAAATATTTATCGATATCTCCTACAAAACGATGCTAACAAACATTAAATTATACAATACTGTTTTTAAAACTTGAACTTTACGGTATTCGAGGCGCAGCCTTAAGCTGTATTAAATTTCTAAGCCCGGTAATAGGGAAAAAATGGATCTAAAAAAAGAAGATCTACCAAAAACTATGACTTCAATTTTAAAATAATCAGAATTAATGACAATAAAATTTTTACAAATAATTTAACCGACTTCTACAAAAGCGCTAAAAAGCGAAATAACGACATAAATTTTTATATAAAATTGAAATTTTTGAAGTCGTCGCTAACTTAATACCTGACAAAATGTGATTCACAGAAAAAGATTGAGAAATACTTTATTTTTAATTGCTTTCTTACAGTAGTATATATGTATCTCGTGTAAATGTAAATTTTTTAGTCTGACATATTTTTTCCTGCATATTGAGTTTGAAGAAATTAATTTAGGATTCGTTATATACGCCACATGAACCGCCCTATATAAATTTTTCTGTTCTCCTTATTATATCTGTTATCATGTTAAATTGTAAAAAATTAACTTCGGTTTCGTAACTTACGACTCCGAAAACCTCCTAATTCCAATTTTGAAAAAATGTGAATAACATAAAATTTTCAACCCACCATATTGGATCCGCCAGATTGAATTTCAAAAAAAGAATTTTAGCACTTAATCTAATCTTAATCTACACAACATATTCCGGAAAAATAAAATTTTTAGAAACCCATATTGCATCTACTATATTAAATTTTTTAAAAACAATTTTTAATTCATTATTTACACTCTCAGAAACCCCGAGTACCAATTTTGAACAAAATTTAGAGATGTTAAATTTTTAGTCCTCCATATTAAATCTGCTATATTAATTTTTTTAAAGATAATTTTAAACGCTTTATTTAGACAAACAAAAAAAACCCATACAAATTTTTGACAAAATCGAAAGACGTAAAATTTTTAGTCCAGCATATTAGATCCGCCATATTGAATTTTTTAAAAATAATTTTAAATTCGTTATATATGACACTAAAAACTTCCCCATACCAATTTTGGGGAAAATCGGTCAAAATTAGTTCTTTTGTCCGTCATATTATCAGCGCCATCTTGGATTTTCCCTAACCAATTTCAGCCAAAATAAAATGGAACCATAGCAGCAACGTCCTGAACATAACGTAAAAAATTTCATTCAACTCGGTTCCGCCTTTCCGGAGTTGTCGATATACATACATAAAAAACATTGCGGCCAAATTTAAAACCTCCTTCTTTTAGAAATCGGTTAAAATGGTTTAATAAACATTTGCTATACGACGCACAGTGGGGTTGCAAGTCTCGAAACGTAATGGGTGTTTCGGTTAGTAATGTCAATTTTTTCGCAAAATTTGAGCAGAACGAAATGAATTACCCCAATAATCAAAGTATTGGCCATCGTTAGCTATGACTTTTCCCCATCTTTCTGTGAAAGAACGGATTCGGCGTCAAAAGAGCTTTTCGTTTTTTGAGGCCGATGAATAAAGCCGGTGGAATAGGACGCCCCATTTAACGTTTTCCAAATAGTTTTATACACATTTTGCAGCGTGGGACAGAAGATTTTCATGTTGAAAAATGACTTATCTTGTCTTTCGGCGTATATTGGTCGTTTTTTCTTTAATGCTGGATTTAATTTAACCAGTTGTTGTCGATATCGATCGCCCGTAATTGTTTCACCAGGTTTTAGCAATTCGTAACACAGTTCCCTTATCATGCCACAAAATATGTCGCATAGGCTTCTTTCCATATATATTGTGCACAGGTTATGTTGTTGAAGGCTCGCCTGAATCTATGATTTTTTATGCTTGGGGGTGTCAAAATAGATTTTCTTTTCATCACCTGTCACAACTTGGTGCAAGAACCCTTTTCTGTCTGGCAAGTGAAATTTTACAAATGTTTTTTCGCCTTTCAATGTATCTTTACTTCAATTTATACGGAACTCATTTTAGTTCTTTCTGGATCTTGTACAATGCGTGTAGACGTTCGGGAAAAGTAGATTGGGAAACACTCAATGCTGCTGCCAGTTGTTTAAACCTTTGAGTCTTGATCCAATAGTTCTTACAAGTCAAACTTTTTCAGCTAACCTGGACGACCCTTGTCTTTCACATCAAAATCACCACTTTTGAAGCGTTGAAACCATCGTTCACCAGTTTTTTGAGTTAAAACATTCTCACCATAAGCTTTAACCAACAATCGATAGCTCTCAACAGCTGTTTTTAAATGACTCCCTGCAAAACGTCTTTTCCTAGGACAAAGTTCGTCATTTTCGAACCTATAAAGAACTATCTTTTTCTATAATGATAATTGATAACGACTAGGCTTGTAATGACGTATCTTTACCTTTCTAAACGCCATAGATGTCATTAGTATATACCAACAAATATACTAGTAACGCCATCTCTTAGTAAAATCAACATTATTAAGCATTAAATATGTCATAGTACATTTTGATTTTGTAATGTTTATGTTGAATATAATAAAGGTTCCAGAAGCTAAAATTTTAATTTTGAAATATTCAGCTCTTTTTAACATTTTTTTAATAAAGTTTAAAAAAGTCCGGTATAAAAATTTTTGTTCTCATGTATAAGTATATAAATATTTAAACAACATATTTATGAAATTTCGAAAATATTGAAGAAGGATTGTGCAAATATGGAGAAGCATTTTCGATATTTTAACAATGGAGATACAATTCAAAAACTTTCATTTAATTTTCAAGAACCAGCATATATATTGCCTCATCATATAATCAAACTTACTTGACGTAATAAATATGGACACAAATGGAATAAATTTTGCTTTAAAGTTTTTAAATGTATAAATAAAAAATATGTTATTTGAAAATTTTATAAAATCACTCATCCGAACTAATAAATTTTTCCTTTGATTAGTTTCACTGTATTCAGGAGAGTCCCCAAATTTTAACGTATCTAAAACTTCTAAGCTGAAGTTTTTTATTTTTTTTCTATAGACTTTTAAAACATGAAATTAGATAATCGAAAGAAATTAAAATTAAATTAAAATATCATTTATTTTTCCATCCACCATTGTAAATAAGTTTGCTGTTAAATTGAATTTTATGCGTTTCATATATAAATTCAGCGGTCTAATAAGCAGAAACGTGTCGAAGACGATCAATGATCACAGATCACAGAAATAATAATCTCCGTAATAAGTGAGGATTGTGTTTTTGATATTCTTTAAAAGCTGTTAGGTACTTTTCGGCTATTTTTGATGATGTCCGTATTATCTCTTTAATCAATTTGGAAGTTTCTGACTGATCGGATGCTCATAATCTCATTTGTATAGCACAAGGTAGTTCTTCAGATAACAATGGGTTGGACAATACTTTGTTTTTATCTCTCATACACTAATACCGATGAAGAACAAACTGACAAAATAACGACTACATGAAGTTCGAATATTAAGTGTTAAGCTACGAGCAGAGTTGGGCATATGCGGTAAAAGATAACATAAATACATATTTAGAAAAGTATACAAAGATAAGTTTTGCGTATCTACATAACACGGCCTCCCTTGAATTGGGTAATAGAGGTTGACGATTTTCTGTTTCTTTGGGCTTCTAAAGTTGATTGTCAGCTCTTTTGGTTTCTTGTGGTTCCAATATTTCTCTATCATTTTTCAAACTATTGTTACGAACTTTATAACATTGTACATTTCATATTAGTTTGTGTTGGTAGTTTGTAGGGTTTTAGGTATATTTTCAAATGTAACGAACTTTGTAGCGTTTTATATTTCTTAATATTAGTTTGTGTTCGTGGTTTGTAGGGTTTTAGGTATATTTTCTAATGTAACGAGCTTTGTAGCATTTTATATTTCATAGTATTAGTTTGTGTTTGTAGTTCGTAGGGTTTTAGGTATATTTTCTACACGTTCATAATTTAATTAAGTAATTTTACCTTTGTTAATTTCCACAGGAGACGACTATGAAAGAAGGTCTGAAACTTTTTAGAGAATTCTATTTCATTATTTTTAACATGGAACGCCAATGATAGAAGGTCTAGAAATCACCGGATTATTCCTTTTTCTTATTTTGATTACCCCATGTAGTATGGAAATCCTTCTAGAGAATTAGGGAATCTTCCGGTATCAACCAAAAGGGTATATAAAGGGTCCAGATCGACTTTCTTAGTCAGTATATTTCGAGAGTTGGTCGACGCAAGTTGAATTAGTTTGACAAGTGTCAAAAGTAAGGTTGGCAATAAAAAGTTATTAAAATTATACAGTGTGTGTAGTTTGTTTGAAGACCGGCCGTCCGGAACAAATTGGTGTCAGAAGTGGGATCAAATCCAGAAGAGGTTAGTTTAGGTTAGAAAATTTGAAAAAGAAGGAAAAAAAGTAAACTGAAATTGTATGCCAGTGGAAACTAGAAGCCAGAAAGCAAAAATGGGATAACAACTTCAAGCTAGTTTGAATCAAATACTGATAATGATTCAAAACATGAAAACAAGCCAAGAAGATATGAAGAAAAGCCAAGAAGATATGAAGAAAAGCCAAGAAGAGATGAAACAAGAATTGAAAGAAGATATGACGAAAAATCAAGACGATATGAAACAAGAATTAAAGACAAACCGAGACGATATTCAGCAATAATTAAAGACAAGCCAAGAAGGTACGATGAGAAATCTAGACAATATTCAACAAGAATTAAAGACAAGCCAAGAAGGTATGACGAAAAATCTAGACGATATGAAACAAGAATTAAAGACAAGCCAAGATGATATAAAACAAGAACTAAAAACAAGCCTGGAGGACATGAGACAGGAACTTAAAAAAAAATCAAGAGGATATGAAGCACATGGAACAAGAAATGCAACAGAAGATTAGCAAAATTAGAGAAGACGTACATGGCGAAGTGACGGGAATCCAGAAACAGATACAACAACTACATCTACAAATTAGAGAAGACGTACTTGACGAAGTACAACATGAGATGACAGGAATGCACAAACAGGTGCAGCAATTACATTTGCAAATAAAGAAGGTAGCCAGTACAGGTGTAATAAAGGTAGATGGTGTTCCTGCAACTAGTGTGATGAAGCCACCTACCTTCGACAGCAAGGTACCTTGGCTTACCTATGTCCGTCAGTTCGAAGCCGCCGCCACCGGCAATAACTGGAGTTTACCGGAAAAGGCACGTGCTCTTGTTCTAGCTCTACAAGGTGAAGCTATGGAGGTCCTACGTAACATTCCGGAAGAAAAACAGAATGATTACAAGTTCATTGTTAGTTTTCTGGAGATGCGCTATGGGGAAGCCCACCTCCAAGAAGTTTATAAAACCCAACTCCAAGGAAGAAGACAAAAATATAACGAAAGTCTTCAAGAATATGAGGCGGATATCATGAGATTAATAAATTTGACCTACTCAACATACCCAGAAGAAATAAAGCAAGAGTTAGCAGTAAATAGTTTTATTGAAGGTTTACGCGACCCAGAAACAAGTCAGGCACTAAGAATTGCCAGACTGAAGAGAATATCCGAGGCTCTTGCTTATGCCCTTCAGTTTGAGACAGCCAAACAGACCTCAAAGAACCAAGGAAGAGTCATAAGAAGAGTCAGTGTTTCCCAGGATGACCCCAATACCAATGAGGAATTCTTCATGAAGTTAATGAAGGAGATACAGGAATTTTTAAACAGACAAAAGGCACATGATAACAAAAACACAACCTTCCATAGCAGAAAAAGAATTCGTTGTTGGAAATGTGGCCAAGAGGGCATGTACAAATTCGCTGTACTGGCAGTACTGCTCCTGACAGTGATCAGAATCAGGAAAACTTCCAGTAGCCAACTTAGAGGGGCGAAAGCTGGCTAGGTGCTACCAAGTCCCACCAACAATAACAATTAAGGTATCCCGGCTGCAAAACAATGGTTCCAGCTTGATAGTACCCGGAAAGGTATGCGGTTGGGAATGTGAAATTGTATTAGACACTGGTTCTACTCACACCATTGTAAAGCCGAACATCTTGGCTCATTGTAAAATTGGTCTTCCGGAGAAGCATTATGTCCTGCGAACCGCCAATGGGGAAGTAATACCTGTGAAAGGGATACATGAAGCCAAAATAACCCTGGGAAGCACCACTTTCAAACATATGGTCATTGTTGCTGATATTTTGGATGAAGTAATACTCGGTCTAGATGTCATGGAACACCAGAAGCTTGTCCTTGATCTTCCTCAACGAGTACTGCGAACTAGAAATGAAGAAATTGTTATGAATATACCGAAAAATAGTAACGTGTCGATCCGGGAAGTTGTACTTCTTGAAGATGCGATGTTACCCTCAAGTTCAGAATGTATAGTAAAAGTAAAGGTTGATGGTTCTGAAGAAGATGAAATAGTTTTAGTTGAACCAAGTCAAGATTGCTCGTTGTATGCAAAAGGAATTCTTCCTGCGAGGACATTGATCCAAAATAAAAGAAGCACTACATTTGTCAAGATGCTGAACTTGAAAGATTATCCTCAACAGATCAAAAAAGGTGATAAGATTGTTACCTGTCAACCTGTCGACGTGATAGTTACCGGTGTCCCGTTACAACCTGAAAAATTACCTGCTAGTCTACCTAAGGTACTTCAAAACCTAGTTAATACGTCGACACCTTTACTAAATCAAGTTCAGGTGGCTAGACTGGAAGATCTTTTAAGAAGAAATCAGGATGTTTTCTCTTTATCGGATAGCGACTTGGGAAGGATCAATATAGTTGAGCATCGAATAAATACTGGTGAAGCATCTCCAATTAAACAAGCTCCAAGGAGAATACCGTTAGCAAAACGTGACGAGGTGGACAAGATGCTTTAGGACATGCAGAATCAAGGCATTATAGAACATTCCCAAAGTCCCTGGACATCCCCAGTTGTACTAGTTAAGAAGAAAGATGGCTCCACTAGATTCTGTGTTGACTTCAGACGGCTTAATGATGTCACAAAGAAAGACAGTTTTCCTTTACCTCGTATTGATGATACGCTAGACACATTAACTGGGTCAAAATGGTTTTCCACATTGGACTTAAAAAGTGGCTATTGGCAAGTACAGCTTCATCCAGAGGATAAAGAAAAGTCCGCATTTTCTACTGGAATGGGGCTGTGGCAATTTAATGTTATGCCGTTTGGTTTATGCAATGCCCCAGCCACTTTTGAACGTTTGATGGAACGAATCTTACATGGATTAACCTGGAAAACATGCCTAGTCTACCTAGATGACATCATTATTCTGGGAAAAACTTTTGACGATCACCTAAACAATGTCGAAGAAGTATTTAAAAAACTGAGAAGTGCACAATTAAAGCTTAATCCGAAGAAATGTCAATTTTTCCAGGAAGAAGTGAAATACCTGGGACATATAATCACAGAAGCAGGTGTACGAACTGATCCAGAAAAGACAGAAGCCATTCAAAGTTGGCCAATACCGAAAAATAAGCATGAACTAAGAAGTTTTCTAGGTCTTTGTACTTACTATAGAAGATTCATAAAAGGATTCGCCGATATTGCAAGACCTTTACATCGACTGACTGAAATTAGCAACAACTATGAATGGTCCGCAGACTGCGAAGCCGCTTTTAATGAACTAAAGAAGGCACTTTGTAATCCTCCAATACTGTCATATCCTGAGTCCGATCAGATGTTTGTTGTCGATACTGACGCTAGTAACTCCTCTATAGGTGGAATTTTGTCCCAGATACAAAATGGCCAAGAAAAAGTGATTGCTTATTTTAGCAAGGTACTCTGCAAAGCTGAGCGAAATTACTGTGTGTTAAGAAAAGAACTACTCGCCATTATGAAGACAGTGGAACACTTTCACAAATACCTATATGGCCAAAAATTTCTCCTGCGAACAGACCATGCATCATTAAAGTGGCTTTTACAATTTAAAAATCCTGAAGGTCAAATAGCATGATGGTTACAACGCTTGCAAGAGTACGATTTTAAAATTGAACATAAAAAAGGCTTGAATCACAAAAATGCAGATGCTTTGTCAAGGAGACCATGCAAGCACTGTAACAGGCACGAAGAGCGAGAAAATCCTGACGATTTCTATTGCCGAAAGACACGACTACAATGCTCTTTGGATTGGGATCCCAAAATCATCTCCAAAGAACAACAAGAAGATCCAGATCTTAACCTTATCGTTAAATTAAAGAATAATAATTCAAATCGACCCACTTTTCAAGAAATCTCGTCCAAATCTCAAAAAGTGAAAGGTTACTGGGCCTTATGGGATTCTTTGACTATGCACAATGGTCTTTTAAATAGAGTTTGGGAGAGCTCTGATGGCAAAGACTACAAATACCAGATTGTTTTACCCACCAAAAGAATTCCAGAAGCACTGCAAGCTTTACATAATGGTTTAGATGGCGGACACTTAGGGGTTATGAAAACTCTTGAAAAAGTTCGAGGGAGGTTCTATTGGCTGGGGAGCTGCGCAGATGTAAAAGATTGGTGCAAAACCTGTACCGACTGTGCTGCCAGTAAAGGACCGAGGACCCGTAGCCATGGTAAAATGAAGCAGTACAATGTAGGAGTACCTTTTGAAAGAATTGCTATAGACATAGCAGGACCATTCCCTATTAGTAAATCCGGGAATCGCTATATTTTGGTAGCTATGGATTACTTTAGTAAATGGCCAGAAGTCTATGCCATACCAAATCAAGAAGCCACCACCGTTGCCGAAATATTGTTTGAAGAATGGATTTGTAGATATGGGGTGCCAGGAGAAATACATTCTGATCAAGGCAGAAATTTTGAATCTGACATTTTTACGAACCTTTGCCAGTTTCTGAAAATCCATAAAACTAGAACAACACCCCTACATCCACAGTCAGGTGGAATGGTTGACAGATTTAATAGAACACTGGAGAATTACATCAGAATACAAGTAAATGAACAACAAAATGACTGGGATAAATGCATTCAGCCATTTTTACTAGCCTATCGTTCAGTCATTCACGAAACTACTGGAAAAACACCTGCTAGCGTAATTTTTGGAAAAGAATTGCATCTTCCAGTCGATTTGCTTACTGGACGTCCACCTGATTGTGAAACAACTTGGGTAGACTACACCAACCAACTCAGTAAGCAGCTTCAAGTGTTACACGAAGAAGTCCGCCAAAAGTTACAAATAGAAAGCGACAGAATGAAGACCCGCTATGTCCTCAAGGCCAATACCAAGGACCAAAGGGCGTTCACCAAAGCTTCAAAAGTCATGGGAAGGTCCGTACAACGTAGTGACTCGACTAAACGATCTGGTGTACCGAATTCAGAAAAGCCCTCATGCGAAGATGAAAGTCGTGCATCTGGACAGATTGGCCCATTATCGAGATCAAGATGGTTGATCGGGACGATCAAGACTTGAAAAGGGGGCAATGTTACGAACTTTATAACGTTGTACATTTCATAATATTAGTTTGTGTTCGTAGTTTGTAGGGTTTTAGGTATATTTTCTAATGTAACGAACTTTGTAGCGTTTTATATTTCTTAGTATTAGTTTGTGTTCGTAGTTTGTAGGGTTTTAGGTATATTTTCTAATGTAACGAGCTTTGTAACATTTTATATTTCATAGTATTAGTTTGTGTTTGTAGTTCGTAGGGTTTTAGGTATATTTTCTACGAGTTCATAATGTATTTAAGTAATTTTACCTTTGTTAATTTCCTCAGGAGACGACTATGAAAGAAGATCTGGAACTTTTTAGAGAATTCGATTTCCTTATTTGTTACATGGAACGCCTATGATGGAAGGTCTACAAAACGTCGGATTATTCCTTTTTCTTGTTTTGATTACCCCATGTAGTATGGAAATCCTTCTAGAGAATTAGGGAATCTTCCGGAATCAACCAAAAGGGTATATAAAGGGTCCAGATCGACTTTCTTAGTCAGTATATTTCGAGAGTTTGTCGACGCAAGTTGAATTAGTTTGACAAGTGTCAAAAGTAAGGTTGACAATAAAAAGTTATTAAAATTATACAGTGTGTGTAGTTTGTTTGAAGACCGGCCGTCCGGAACACTATTATCAACTCTTATTATATATTATAATTATAAATGGAAATATCCGCTGATTAACAAAAACACTGTTTGCTATCATTATATAAGCTTCTTGAATTTATTCATAACTTATTTCTTTTAATTTCAAATATGGTTCTTGTTCTTACATATTTATTTTTGAGATTTTCAAACTGTTATATATGAGGCAATTTTTTAAGTTTTTACAAAAACTGGTAAAGATAAAACATTTTTGGAACAAACTTTTTAAAATTTCACTTTTAAGATTTATGCACTTTTGCATGCGTTCAACCAATTTTCGAAAGTTCTTTTCCCACTCTGAGTTTGTATCTCAAAAACATGGTTTTTGAGTGCTTCAACAGCTTCATCTGTTGATTAAAATCGTTGTCCACACACGTTTGTTTGATATTCGGGAACACAAGGAAATTGTTAAGAGATAAATCAGGTGAATATGGACAATGATACATTAATTCGATGTTTTTCTCCTTCAGATAATCAATTGATTGATGTCTTGTGTAAGAATAATGAAGAATGATGTGACGTTTTTGGTTCTGTTTTCTGACTAAAAGCAACGGTTGCGACTCTTCCACTACAACCGAAGAATCAAGCAACCATTTCCTTGGAAGTACTTCATGAACGAATAACTTTTCTGGGATTCGATTCATTTTAGAACAGTGGAATGTTGCTTAATTTCCAGTTTTTACGAATACATCCAAGTCATCACCGGTACCGATATATACGAATTTTGCAGTTCCTCAATAGAATTTTTTGAACATATCCTTACACCAATTAATATAAGCCTTTTTTGAGCTATTTCTGTTGATGCTTCATTACCAAAAGTTGAATGCTGCGATCCAACGAAAAATTTCCATTTTTTCACAAAATTTATTTTTTAACGCTCACTATAAAAAACTACTCAGTCAATTTCTAACCAACAACCTTTATCATAATAACCAATGTCATATTTTACAAAAATACTTATGTCAAATCTCAATAGAGAGAGCCACTTATTGGTCGTTTGTAAAAACTTAAAAGGGTGCCCTCGTATATCGCTTAGTTTTTCTGACTTTAATTTTTGACAATTGCTGGTGATCGTTATTGGTTTGACAGAGATGACCAGTATTTCTTGGGAATTTATCTTAATTAGCTCCAAGTGGTTTAGTGGACGTTAACCATTAGGCAGTTATTTTAATTCTGTATCACTATTTTGCAAGTTTCTTCTTGGGATAAAGCTTCTTATGGGCATACGAAGATGTTTGCTCTTCGAAGCATGGATGGGATCCACTCTGCAATGTAAAGGACGATGAAAGAATATTTCCCCATATGTTGTCGAGGCGGTTTGCATATAAGGGAAACGAGCGTCCAAAGTTGCGAAAACACAGTTGTAATGTAATGTAACAGCGAATGTAATAATTTTAGCAAAAATGTTTTAGTACAACGCTATAGATAATTGAAAAATCTTGAATTTGGTTCCTTGTTAAATTTCATCTATTAGTTTTGCAAAAAAGCTAAAGAAACACAAAGATTGAACTTTTTTCCCGTATCAAATAATTATTGCAAAAATAAATTTTCCTTATTTTCTTGTTGCTTGAAAAGAGAATCATTGAAATTTTGAATAAAACCTTTTTTTTAACCATCTCGAAATTATTATTAGTTACTGAAATATTTTAACTTGTTTATCTCGAAAAGCTTATCGCAAAATGAAATTTACTATTTGTTAACAAAGTCTCGATCAGAAGTATATTAGACTCTTCGTAGTTGTTCCGTCGGGAAAGGTAAATGTCTTTATCAAAGAATGTAACTCTTAAAGTTATTATGTTTTACGCTTTGAAGTTTACTTTTCAGTTTCTATATCGCACGCGACGGCTAACGTGCTGCTATCCCCACCACGAAGCCCGTTGCCCGCTGTCGCATCAACCGTGACTAGGCTCTAATTTGTGAATGATTTTTTTATATCAAGGGACAGCTTTTTGCAAAAAAAAAACAAATTTCCATGAAAAATATAACGATTTCACTATCCACTTCTCTTAGATTCGTTTATTTATTATTATAAACAAAATCTCTATTGACTTTTTGACAAAAAAAAATCCTAACTCGACTCCTGTTTGTCGTTGAAAATATTTGTAATGCAGTTACCTTTCAATATACTAAACTCAGAAACCCGTTCTACCGACGGGCGATGCTGTAGCTCAATTTGTTTATAAAAAAGTACTCAATTCCTTAAGGATATAAATAGAAGATTATTTGTTCAGTTTTCGATTTATTTTTATTATAACATGAAAGTAGAGGAATTGAAGGGTAGAATATACTTTTTATCGAATCTTTTAAAAAATATCCGCTTTCATTTTGCAATAAGCATCTCAGGATAAACAAACTAAGACTTCTCAGCAACTAAAAACAATTTCAAGATAATCAAAAAAGGGTTTTATTCAGAATTGCAATGGCTTTCTTTTCAAATAACAAAAAATCGATTGGCCTATTAAACCAAATAAAAAGTTTGGAATTATTTTTTAATACCGAAGGAATAGTGGTTTACCTAGCTTAATGAGCAATTTTTATAATGAAGGTATCTTAATAATTGTCGAAAACGTTCTCGCAGGTTGTATTAAATTAAACGGGAACATTAAAATTATTCTTAATCATATCAGCAAAAATAGATAAAAACCAAATTTAACTTTCATATATTTAATAAAACAATGTCTTACGTGTGAGGACAAATAATTTCATTTTAAAAATACATCAAACAAATTTTTCTTTTCCATTAGAAATTAGGAAATATTTCCGCGCCTTTTAAAGAATAAATTTGGAGATACTATGTTATTTTCTAGTATTAGCAAAGATTATTATAGCTATAGATACCTCACGCCGTGTTAACTTTTTGATAACCTCTATGGAGCCAGGCGATTTAGGGCCTGGCTCCCGCGGGGCCGAACGTAGCGTAATGGATCTTTGCCGTGGTAGGTTTCCTCCCCGTAAAGGTAAATTATGTTATGTCGGATATTCTCACGGTTGTGATGTGTAATCGAAGGTTTTCGGGCATCCCGTGTATGTGCTGAGTCCCTCTCAGGACTGTAAGGCAGTTGACGTTTCGGTGAAATATCATTCATCATTTTCAAAGCTCACTGTATGGCGTCTACGAGCGAGTTAATTAAATTAACCAGTTAATTTATTATAAATTTTTAATTAGGATATGCTTTTTTCAAGGCAGCACTATTTGTGATAATTTTCGTGATTTTTAGGCAGGCTTTAAACCCATAAGATCTAATTTTGTTGGTTACTCCTTTAACTACTAACTTTTTCTAAGATCTTATAACCTTAAGTTAACGGTTTCATTGTTTATTTAATGCCCCCAAAATATTAAAATATTCAAAATATGATACTATGTGGAAATGTGGTTTTAAACATAGAAAAATAATTTAAAAAAATTGAAAAAAGGTTAAAAACGGTTAAATATCGACTTTGTCATGTCGAAAAAAATTATAAAGATCCAAATACGAAAGATCAAATTTTTACTTTCAGTTTCTACTACATTCAAGAAAAGGTAAAAAATATATTTTTTGCATCAATCTGTTCAAACTTTTGAATTTTCGAAAAATGGCCTCCTTCTATATGTCCGATTCTATTTAACCAATTCAAGGTTTCCGAAAAATGGATTAAAGATCTTTCCAAAACAAAAAAAAAAACGTCACTTATAAGTTGAAAAATAATCAAAACTCGAGATCATATTAAGGTTTAAAGTATGCCTGAAAATTACAAAAATTAACAAAAACAGCGCTGCACAAATGGAACCATAAAAAAAAGCCGATTCTAATTAAAAGTATATAATATATTAAGTAGTTCTAGACGAAGAAAATGCTTTTTTGCAAAATTTAAAGCCATCCGGAAATTTGGCTAGTATTTAAAATTGTAAACTTAATCTAAGGAAAATGCATTCAGAAAAAAGTTTATTCCCTAAAATCAAAAAAGAAAATGTATATTTTTTTGCATTAATCTTTTGAAAATAAGCTATTTTGCTAATTTTCAAAAATATTCCTTTAACGACTGATATATTCATTTCTTTACAACCGATCTGAGCTTTTGAAAACAAAATCAAAGGCTTTTCTAAAATACAAAAGCCTATTCTAATTAAAACCATATAATTAGTCATTTGGTTGAAAAAGTCTTTTCAAGATAGAAAAAAATTGAAATCGACACAAAACTTTAAATTGATATTTTCAAGTTGGAAAACAAATTAAAGGCGTAAATTGAAAACCTACAAGTCTTGCCACTGTTTCCTATGCGTTGAAGTAAGGGTTTATGTTTCTAAAATAAAAATTAAAAAGATATGTTTTTTGAACTGGTCTCCTGAAAATGAGTAATTTTTCAAATTTTCGAATATAGGCCTTTTTTGTTCTTTTCAAAAACACTGAACTTTTGAAGTTAAAAATGAAAGGTATTTTTGGAACAAAAAAATTGAACCTTACCAGCCAAGAAAAAATAGAAACTCGAGATTCGATGAGAATTTGTACTTGCCCAAAAATTATAAAAATTCACAAATACACCGCTGCACGACTAGTGGTGTGAAAAGACCCATTCGAATTAAAAGTAAATAGATTGGAAAGGTTCTTTGAAGAAGTCGAAAAAGCTTTTTTCAAAATTCATATGGAGCCAAACCTCTAGATTTGGCGAGTATTTGAAAATATGCGAAAAGTGGGTTAAACCGAGCCCGTCTTGCAACTTTCAGTGGACATATCTAAGCTTGTTGGATACCTTAAGACTCCAAATTCCGGATGAGTTTGTTTATCGTTTTATAATAGTAAAATAACACATATTTTTTCCAGATTTTTTTTAACTTGAAGTGCATCGCGAAATGATTCAATATTAATCCGTTTGGGTTCTTGCAGAAAATTGCGAGTTTCTACGAGGAACCAAACTGACCAACGGATGTATTCCAGGGTTAATACTGAATTACTCCGCTATAACAACCAACTTATAACATGGCGGACAAAAAAATTAATATAATTTTTTTAAGTCAGCTTCAAATTTAAAAGTTATATAAAAAAGCTGCCAACTGCAATTGCAACTCTCAACTGAACCACAAGGAAATAGAACATAAATCGGAAGTTATGTAAACAATTTCCTACTGCGATGGAAATTCACCAATAATTAATTTAAAAATAACTAATTCGACTAATACAAAACCAACTTCAAAACCATTCTAAATAGATCTACATTAAATTAATAACAATATGGAACAGTTTTAGGTTTATTTTTTAGTGGCATTTTTGTGATAGGTTTATTATTCTACAAAAAAAAATATATTTTTTTAGTATTTTAATATTTGTGCTTACTTAATTATGTAGCAATAATATTTATAAGTAAACAATATTAACCATTTCTGCATTTAGTTGAATAGAAAACTGGAGCAGTTAAAATTACTTGCTTAAAAAAGTTACTATGTCAAAACGATTAGAATTACATGATAGATTTTGAATGTAAAATATCAAAATCTGTGATTAGACAATCTATACTCTAGTAATACAAAGGTAACTATACATGTTTTCTTATAGCGACTCAGGATAATGTTACTGTATGAATAAAAAATATACATCTAAATCCAATATTAATAAAACAATCAACGGAAGATTTTTCACTCCCTACGTCGGCTACTAAAAGGCTTGACCGAGTGCAACACATTAATGTGGACAATAAGGACAATTAAAAAATCTCACCATAGAGCTACTTAAATTTGTGTTCTTAAAGTTTAATTACTTATGTCAACAATTTTAATGAAACAAAAAAAATGCCACTTTCTTGAATAAGATTTATAATCTAAAAAGTTTAAGCTTAAATTTGTATTAGAAAAACTTTTTTAGTTGTCAACTAACTGAAAAAACCTTATACTAATTATAAGAGTAGGCGTACTCTGTTCAAATCACTATCTCAGATTGCAACAGAATACCAATAATTTAATATTTTCATTACTATTGCGTTTGTTTCTCCTACTAAAAATATAGAATTTTCCATTTTTTATTTTTAGTAAAAAGTGGAATATAAACACCTACTCTAAATTAACCCTATCACAAGAACTGGCTATGTAAAATAGATTCCCTTATACCGACAGCCTAACGCTCAGTTTTGCAATATTTGTCTCCCTTTGAAATGATCAGTTATACTACGTTCCTTTTTAATAAATCGATTCATCTGACAACATCGCCATCTCTCGGCATAGTTCGTGGATCGCTAATATCAATTTATTCGTATTTCGGCCGATTTTGCCGCAGAAATATAAAAACGCGGCTTGTCATAAGCATGAGATATCTTGAGCGTTAGATATGATAATCTTTATATGATAATCATTGGTATTAGCTACATCAATAAATCAAAATTCCTAATAGTGTAAATGGCGCAAAGTGAAAAATGATTTTTATCTTTTCCAAAAATTATGACGTGAATTATACTATTGATAATAAGTTTGCGATATAATTTTCTACCTTAGATCGGTGATATTTTGATGTGAACATTTTGTTTCAGGGAGACTATCAAAATAAATACTGTTTTGCTGTTTAAGTTACTTTTCAAAGTTGTTGTTTAGTTTTAAAATAACCTGCATATTAAAGTTTCGATAAGTAAAATTTATGTTTTTTTTTTAGCGATAATATTTCTTTCGAAGAAGCTAACAAAATGATTGGAGCCGTTAGATTATGCTCGAACTTTATAAAGTATTGTCCATTAACTCGAACCTATTGGGATTTTATAGTTATTTCTCTTTCATCTTGGGTTTCTTACTGTCTGAAAGCAAGAAATCTTATAGAAAATTCTCAGGTATGGTACTGCATATTAATATTTTTATAAGAATTTTTTGTTGACAAGATTTAACAATACATTACTGATGGTGCAAAAATTATTGTATAGCAGAATCCAAATATAACAGATGAAAAGAAAATTTTACTATCGAACTATTTTAATTAGAACGTTAAAATTCATATACAGATTCAGCAAAAAGTTGGAGAGTGAAAGCCGTATTCTCCCCTCTTTCTTATTGGCGGCGAATAGAACCTCGTAACCCCAAACGTGAATAATACTCCATGTCCAGTTTTATGCTCCGCTCATTAAAACGAGATGGTTTTACTGCTTTCGCTCTTTTTCTCTCTCGCACTGTGGAAACGGCCGGTATTTAGGTGAGCAATCTAGTATTTCCTAAATCGATGGTATTTAGTATAAAGTTATTAGGCTGTGCCACGCTAAAAAAGTCTATTTTTATAGATAAGACGTCTTCCCATGTATATTTTCATGATTTTTTATGACCATTTCTAAAATGTTTGAGCCGCTAACCTCAAAATCTATAAATCTTATTTTGGGGGTCAGTAAATTACTACAGCACACATTTTCTTGAAAATTCGTGTCCAAGCTTGTAAAAAATACTTAATTTAAAAGTAAATAAAAAAAATTAATAGAGCCTGCCATGACAGACGAAACGTTAAATAGCCTTTGAAGTAACAAATGAAATAAAAACCTATATCCAAGAAATTAAAGAATTAGTATTATTAAATGGTTTAAGAAGAAGAAGAATATATACATATATATATATATATATATATATATATATATATATATATATATATATATATATATATATATATATATATAAATATGGAAAAGTTATTTTATTCTCCTTACAACCGTTAAGAAAGGGGACAGACAGTATATTCTCTGCGAATTTCACTCTGGCTCTCTCTCCATACTAGTTTCGACCACCTAATGGTCTCATCAGTGGAGCTGTAATGAACCGAGAGCAAAATTCACAGAAAACAACGGACCGGTACGAAATTATTAAAAATAAACAATTTCACGGCCTACGTATTTGGAAAAGTTATTTTATTCTCCTTAAAACCATTAAGAAAGGGGACAGGCGGTATATTCTCTGCGAATTTCACTCTTGTTCTCTCTCCATACTAGTTTCGACCACCTAATGGTCTCATTAGTGCAGCTGTAACGGACCGAGACCATTAGGTGGTCGAAACTAGTATAGAGAGAGAGAACCAGAGTGAAATTCGCAGATAATATACTGTCTGTTCCATTTCCTAATTGTCGTAAGGAGAATAAAATAACTTTTCCAAATACATAGACCGTGAAATTGATTATTTTTAATAATTTCGTACCGCTCCGGGGTATATTCAGATGTTCGTTTGTACTATTTAAGATGACAGTCCGGTATCAAGTGTTGCAGGTAATATCTTGCCGGTATTTTACGATATGGAGATTTTAAGTAGACTGTTGTTTTCTGTGCATTTTGTTCTCGGTTCGTTATAGCTCCACTGATGAGACCATTAGGTGGTCGAAACTATTGGGGAGAGAGAACCAGAGTGAAATCCGCAGAGAATATACTGTCTGTCCCATTTTCTTAACGGTCGTAAGGAGAATAAAATAACTTTTCCATATTTATTTATTTATATATATATACATATATATATATATATATATATATATATATATATATATATATATATATAGAATAGGCTCCGGATTGTACCTGTAATAAGGCACTTTTTCTACCTGGTTCACCTTTTCTGCTAACTCTTGGTGGAGTATCTTAGCGGCTAAGTCATGTCTCTCCTTATACTCGGTTGCTGCAAACGCTTGGCATCCTCCAGTTATGTGCTGAATTGTCTCCGATGTTCGACAGCCATATCTGCATTGGTCATCTTCTAGTGAGAGATCTCTAATGATGAACTTCCGATAGTTCTTCGTCGGAATAACCTGGTCTTGGATAGCTAACAAGAAGCCCTCCGTTTCCGGAAACATCTGTCCTGAAATCAACCAGTAGTTCGACGCTGAGTCGTCGTCATTGTCCCGATTGACCTCATTTGGGTGCCGCCCATGAAATGGCTTCCTTAGCCAGGCTTGTAACTTCTCTTGGTCTGTTTGGTGGTGAGAAGCAATATCTTGCTCCCTCAACTTTAGCGGCGTTGAATCGTCTGCCTCGCATATTGCTCGATGTAGTGTGGAAGAGTCCGCTAACCTGTGGAAATATGAACATAAATTTATTATTTGTTGGTCGAGCTGCTTACCAATATCCACCAATCCTATTCCTCCTTGGTGCCTTGGAAGCATTGTACGTTCAATAGCACTCCGAGGGTGTTGTTTTTGTGCTTTTGTTAGGAGTGTCTTTATTTTTCTTTGCAGGTTTTGGATGTCCGTCCTGCTCCATTTTACAATTCCAAAAGAGTAGCTCAGCGCAGAGCAAGCATACGTGTTGAGCGCCTTAAACAAATTTCTACTATTTAAATTGGTTCGTAATACCCGTCTCACCCTCCTGACAAATTCGGCTGTCAATTCGGCCTTCATAGTACCATGGTCAATTATTTTAGCCTGCTTCCATTGCAGGTATAGTTTCACCGTTCTGCATTTCAAAAGCCCCAGGTTGTATCTTCCCTTTAACGATGTTCAAAATACGGCACTTGTCAAGTTCAAATTGCATTCCGATATCCCCGGAGAACTCCTCCAGAATTTTAAGCATCTGTTCCAGCTGGTTTCTGGTAGCAACCATTAGTTTAAGATCATCCATGTATAGAAGATGATTCACTCTGACTACCTCTTCGTTGTTATTTCTAACACTAAAGCCGCATCTGGTTGAGTTCAAACGGCGTGATAGTGGATTCATTGCAAGACAGAACCACAATGGGCTAAGTGAATCGCCCTGAAATATTCCCCTTCATATCGGAATGGTGTTAGTTTCGACAGTGTCGCGGGATGGCACTTGCAATTGGATCCTAGTTCTCCAGGTTGACATGATGCGTTCTAAAAAGGAAACAAAATTATTATCGACTCTATACATTCTCAATATAGTTTTAAGCCACTCATGTGGCACCGAGTCGAAGGCCTTCTTATAATCCACGTAGGCAGCATAGAGGTTTCTTCGGTTGGCACAGGCTTGGTTACATATGACAGAGTCAACAATCAATTGTTCCTTGCATCCCATTGCTCCCCTCGTACATCCTTTCTGTTGAGTTACAATGATCTTATTTTGCTCACAATGCGCATAGATGCGTTGGATCAAGCAGGAGGTGATCAACTTATACAGTGTGGGTGGGCAGGTGATCGACCTATACTTAGCTGGGTCATGTGTGTTATGTTGGTCCTTTGGTAGGAGGTACGTAATACCTTCGGTCAAGAACAATGGCATTTTTACTGGGTTAAGGAAAACATCATTAATAAGATTAGCCAGCTGATGGTGCACACAGCAGAACTTTTTGAGCCAGTAGTTCAGGATCCCGTCGAGACCTGGAGCTTTCCAGTTATAGGATTCCTTGATTATTCTTGAAATTTCCTCGGTGGTAAATGGCTCAAACTGCATCTGGCTGTAATCTTGGCAGATTTGGTGTTCTTCATTGATCCAGCCAGCTGCGATGTTACAATCGGCTGGTGTGGAAAGTTGGTTTCCCCAGAACTCTTCTCTCTGCTCTCTATTGGGATATCTATTATCTGCTATATTAGGTGAAGAGTTTAGCATTGTCTCATTTTCGGTTATTGCTGGTCTTGTGCCTCTTTAGCCGTCCTGCAATAACAGAGAGCTTCTGTTTCAGCGAATCTAGGCATTGCTGAGCAGTAAGATTCGCTGGATCTTATTACGAATGATATCGGACACGATTCATGATTTCTTCACCTCGCCTTTGCAGTCGACTAGTTCTTGTGCCCCTGATGTACTCCGTCAGCTGTCCTATATCTACTCGAAGATTTTCAATTTTCTTATTTAGACGTCTTTCCCATGGTGTTGTGTTGGGTTCTGTTCTTTCTGATCGACGCTTTGTTGTAACTTTAATTTCTAGAGCTCTAACTATAGCAGTCGCGGCACAGTAGATGGTCATATGTAAGGACTCCAGAGTGTAGGCATCTGAAACATAAGCTGGTAAAATCCGATTGTTCATGATGTCTAACATGGCACCTAGCTTTTTGGATGAATTAATTTTTGGCAGTGCCAGTCTTCTTAACGGATTGCTTCCATCATACTTCAACACCGCAGCACTCATTTCCGTTGACAGTTTTTGATAAAAGAGTTCAATGTTGTCCTGTTGGGTTTCGTCATTCAGCTGTTCCTGTTGTTCTTGGACCTCAGGTTTCGGTTGTGACTCAGGTTCAGCAGGTAAGAGTTGGTTGGGGTTCCCGCACAGCATCTTCGGCGGGTAGAGCTCTTGGAGTTATCTGACCCTCGTGTTGATGTAGTTGTTGTTGTTGTTGCCTGTCCACAGCGATGTCAACTCTCATGCCGTTCTTTGGTTGTTCTGGGTCTAGCTGTGGCGCAGGTTCTGCGGTTTGTTCATTGTTATCGTCGGTGTTTCTTATCTCTCGTTCTATTTCCGCTTTGATGATGTTAAGTCGCGCTTCTGAGATAAGTTTATTTCGGAGAATAGCTCTGTATTGGTCTGCTATTCTCTGTTGTGACACTTGTAGGTGTGGATATTCCCTACAAAATTCGGCATGAAGCTGTTGTCTATAGCCGATTGTTTCTCGTCCTAGTTCAGTCACCCTATAAAAAATGCGCATTACTGTTTCATTCATGGACGTTGTCCATTTCATGCGCTGTCTCGGAAGTCCCGCCTGAGTGAGCGCTGGCTGAGGTTCCTGCGCAGCACCTTTGGAGGGTGGAGCTCTCGTTGTTGTTTGGCTTTCATGTTGTTTTTTGTAACTGTGAAACTTCATTTATTGAATTGAATTATTTGAATATATGTTGTGTTATTGCTTTGTAAAAATCAAAATTTTTCCAAAGGAAGAGCGTATTGATATGATTTTTATCCTTGGAGAATGTCATCAAAATTGTTTGCTGTCTTCTCGAGTCTATGCTCAAAGGTTTCTTGAAACCATCCTAAATTAGCCGTTTTTTTTTGAGACTATTAAACCAGTTTCGGGAAAGTGGAAGTGTCAGTTATAAAAAACCTGTTATAAGAAAACCTGTCACTGAGGATGAAGAAAATGTTTTTACTGTACTTGGTTCAGTGATCGAAAATCACATCCGAAAATACAAACATTAGCCAAGCAAGTGTTTCAAGGATTCTTAACAAATACAGATTTCATCCTTAGAAAATCCAGCTTTGTCAAGAGCTTTACGGAAATGATTCTGACACCCGAACTGAATTCTGCTTGTGGGTGTTAAATAAAATGGCAGAAAATTAACACTTTTTTGATAATGTGTAGTTTAGTGATGAATGTACTTTTCCTAACAATGGTTTCGTGAATAGACACAACTTCCATTACTATTCTGATTCAAATCCGTATTAATACAGAATTATGAGAAACCAGAATAGGTGGTCGGTTAATGTGTGAGGAGGACTACTAGGTCCATACTTAATTGGACCCTAGTTTTTTGAAGGACCTTTAAATGGTTTGATATTTCGCAATTTTCTTTTACACCAACTTCCAGTGTTATTAGAATATGTTCTTTTAAATATTAGAAGAACTATGCGACTTCAACTGGGTGGAACTCCGCCTCATTATTATCGCAAGGTTCAGCAGTTTTTAAATGTCAACTTTTAAAACAGGTAGATTGGGAGAGACGGATTTCAAAATTGGCCCCCGAGATCTCCTGGCTTAACTCCACCAGATTTCTTTTTATGGGGATGTATCAAAGGAATTGTCTACAATGCACCCCCTACAACACCACAAGATATGAAAATACGCATAAGAGACGCTTTTCAAACTGTCACCCCGCAAATGTTGTCCAGAGTTAACAGTGGTTTCGAAAAAAGAATATATGAGTGTTTGGAAATGGATAATCGACATTTCGAACATCTACTATAAATATTTTGCTTCTATTTTGTGCTGTCGTCACTATATAATTACTATTATTGCTGTTATAGCCTGTTGGACGACTATAAACCACGTTCCTAGTTTCTGAACATTCAAAAATGTATTTCAATTTTATTTCCAAATGCCATAGGCAACAAGATACATTAGAACATCTATTCAAAAAACACAAAATGGGACAGAAAACGATTATTTGGCATATTCCGTGAAAATGCGAAGACTTGGCTATACGACACCCTTATACCATTCGACAGGTATTTAAGAGGTACATTTTCTGGTAAGGTAAAGAGTATAGCGTTCTATTTAAATTAATCAAGTTATAGCACTTAAATTTCTTATTTAATTAGTTTAAATTTTTGGACACCCTGCATAATATAGCAAGTTTATTATAACTGGGATAGAAAATACGATTTATTGTTACACGTCAATGCAAATTTCGAGTACATAACTGAAATACTTCTTAAGTATTTGAAACATGAAAATTAGGTTAGATTTTGTCAAGGTTTATTAAAAATAAAAAATATAGATTATCGAATCCAACATAGCAGACTGAATCTTTAAAATCATAAAAATAAATTCGAAAAAGGTCTAGTGTGGTTCAATAGCTATTTAATATGCAATTTAAAAGGAAAATAAAAATAATAATTGTATTTCTATGAATAAAATATTGTGCTTGAGTTCAAGATATATTTTAAAAATAATTACATGGATATCGATAATCGTTAAAAAGGCGATAGTACTTTTTCCTCTATGCTTAGGACTTCTTAACAAATACCAGTGCAAATAATTTGTAACTAATATAATATTTATTGATTAACATATATGAATAAATAATACGACTGTAATAAAATTAATTAAAAGAACTTTTCATTCATTGACTTCTTTTTAAACAGCTCTTTTCTCATTCTCCAATACGTACGAATTGTTTTCCGAATGCTTACGATATCAAATGCAATGTAAGGATCCGTCAACGCCAGAAGTTGGAACACATCCTCCATATTGTTTTCTCAAGAAGATTTTCGGGCAAAGTTTAGGCGATAGTTTCTTATCAACTTGTTCGTTGATTTTTGTGCTCTTTCGATAGTTTACCTATCGGTAAGTTTTGCAAATGCTAGATGTCTTGTCCATGGATAAGTAATGGTAAGTAATTTGTGGATTCATGTTAGCATGTTGTACCAGGAATAATCTTTGAAGAACAATCTTGCTGTTTGAAGTGTGTATTCCCAAATCTTCTCTATTGCAATTTAATATCCACTTCGAATAATTTGCAAAATGACGTGAAACCGGAGGATCAGTTTCCACTTTACCCTTATTATAATAGCTGACTCATCACTGTTCTCGAAGAAACGTCGAGCCGTGTTGCTTGGCATATCAACATGAAGTCCTAATCTCTCCCCTTAAAGTCCTGTTGAATGGCGACCTTTGTCTGTGCTTTCACCTCTTTGTCTTTCTGCTTACGACTTGCCACTTCTGTGTGTCACGTTGCTACGACAAATACAAGCAGCATTCGAAACATCGAATACATGCATGTATAGTTAACAGTCGTAGCTTGAAATACTCTGTATTTACCGGGACACGGTATCAATGTTGTTGAACCGAGATGTTGTTTGACAGAGATATGTATGTATGTGCGTAGAGTGGGGTCTGTACACTGCTGCCCAGTCGTAAGAGTTATCTTATCGGCTAGAGCAGGTCCTCCAGTCCTATTTCCCTCAGGAACCTTAGGATGTAGGGCGACTTCAAGGTGGGTAGCTCCCCTTCTTCGACTTGGTGTGTTCCCAAGAACCGCTGCACTCTGATACGATATCAATAGAGGTTTCGTCCTCCTCACAGAATCTGCACTCTTATCTTTCTACCAATCTCAGTTTCTTGAGATGTCTCTTCAGATGGCAATGCCCCGTCAGGACCCCTGTCAGAATTCTGAGTTGGTTTTTACTTAAGCTTATGCATTCGTTGAATCTTTTCTGGTCGTAGTTCCACAGAAGTATCTTCGTCAGGACCCCTGTCAGAATTCTGAGTTGGTTTTTACTTAAGCTTATGCATTCGTTGAATCTTTTCTGGTCGTAGTTCCACAGAAGTATCTTCGGTTGTCTCAATCCTTGCAGCTCCTTCCAATAATTGAATCTTCTGATTTCTTCTTCTATCTTTAGTTTTTCCAACATTATACTGCTACTGATTCTACAGAAAGGCTCTGGCCCCAGAAATGGTGTTTCATCCTCTTTCCTCGCGAACATGTCTTATGTCATTCCCCTCTATCCCGGTGTGTCTCGGTACCCACATGAGTGTGACTTTATTATTGTTACTCAAACCATTCAATTCCTCTAGGCATTCCCAGATCATCTTGCAGCTGATAACTTGAGAGCTCAGCGCACTAATGGCTGCTTGACAATCTGACATAATGATAATCTCTTGACCGGGGTAGTTTTTCTCTTGTCAGAGGTAACAACGTTTGACCGATTTCGTTCCAGCCACAGCGTTCACCTAGCCGTCTATCATCGTCATAGATAAGTTGTACTGTAATGAAGCTAGTGTGGCAAAGAGAACTCTTTTACGTGGCGCAAGTTGTTTAGTTGGAGTTGATCATTTCCTTTTTTTTTTAAAGACGTTTGTTCGGTTTCCTTAATAAATTCTAATTTCAGAGGCCTGCAATTCATTGTAGAGGAAGGTTTGGGATGGGACAACAGAATCTGTTCTTGTTGAGTTTGCGTGTTAACACCTGCTGATTGAAATGGAATAAGAGACATGAGCAATAAGTTTGTATCAGAAATGCCCGGATCAGTGAATTTCATTTTGTACTTGCTCTGACTTGACGTTCCATCGAAGCCCCTTTTGCAAATGAAACTCAAATTTGCAAATCTAATTTATCGATTTGTTCAAGGGCGCCTAATTGAAGCAATATAATTCAATCCACTGTGTGATCCAGTAAGCCTTGCAATTTAACCTCGGCTTTTGATTTAGTAGAGGTTAAATAATCGTCATGGGGATAACATGCTTTTTTTTGTATTTTACGCACCAAAGTACGGCGGAAATATATTTACTGCTGTCTTTTTATCCTAATTTTGTAATCACTGATATTTGTCTCTTAACAATCCAATGACAAATAGAAGAGCAGCACCTTCATTGGCATTAAGCAAGTTCGGAAAAAACTGGAGATTTTGAGATAATTTGTTTTATTTTTTTTTATAAAAGTTAATAAAAAAATTAAATAGGGATTTTTAATTAAGTGCATACCTCCTGAAGAAGCCTCCATTTTAAAATGTGGAGATCAGAGTACGAAAACCAGAAATAATTGACTTGAACGACGCACAAATGTTCTCGACCTACTAACTGGGCGCGACGCTCTCCAAGACTGCTGCCTTTGACCTGAAACGAAACCTTAGAAAGAAAAGACTGTCCTTTCATTTTTCCGAGATTTAACAGAAACGTTTCTATAGCCAACCTTTTGGTTTCAATTTCTTAACTTTTTTATTTTGGCTACATTTTCTCAATTCTGACCCACTAGGCCTTTCGGGTTATTTCGGGACGGAGTACTCCCTTGCGACACGAAAAATTAACAGTAACTAGAAACTAATGAGAAGGTGTATTGCTTTTCGTCTAAACTTATAACGTAATCGACGGAATTTGAAATATTTAATGACTATTTGATGCATTTATTGTTTTAAATACATCAAATAGTCAAAATACGAAATAACTATTTTTTGTTGGCCGTTGGGCGTAAAGAAAACTGATATTTCTGTTACAAAATAAACATTGAATTTAATAAAAATACTAGTGAAACGTAACGGTAATTTCTAAGTAAATAATTATAAGTTAATAAACCATTTTAAAATTAAAAATCATTCTCGAAAATAAACTTTGATTCTGGTAAAAAGGAAAAGTAACACATTCAGTAATTGTAAATAAATAAACAAATAATTAAATTCTATTTAAATCAATAAAAACACCTAAAATTCTACAAGAGGTGTTCAAACTTTTTCACCAACCATGAATCCACCAGTATTGGCTTTGAGGTCATAGCGAGTTTTCATTCTATCGCTTTCTATTTGTAATTTTTGGTGGACTTCTTCGTGTAAGACCTGAAGCTACTTAATGAGTTGGTTGGTGTAGTTTTCCCAAGTTGCTTCATAATCGGGTGGACGTCCAGCAAATCGACCGGAAGACGTAATTCTTTTCCAAACATTATGCTAGCAGGTGTTTTTCCAGTGGTTTTGTGAATGGCTGAACGATAGGCTAGTAAAAATGACTGAATGCATTTATCCCATTTATTTTGTGGTTCATTTACTTGTATTCTGATGTAATTCTCCAGCGTTCTGTTAAATCTCTCAACCATTTCATCTGACTGTGGATGTAGGGGTGTTGTTATAGTTTTGTGGATTTTCAGAAGCTTGCAATAGGTCGTAAAAACTTCGGATTCAAAGTTTCTGCCTTGATCAGAATGTATTTCTCCTGGCACTCCATATCTACAAATCCACTGTTCAAACAATGTTTTGACAACGTGGTGGCTTCTTGATTTGGTATCGCATCAACTTCTGGCTATTTACTAAAGTAATCCATAACTATCAAAATATAGTGATTTCTGGAATTACTAATAGGAAATGGTACCTGCTATGTCTATAGCAATTCTTTCAAAAGGTACTCCAACATTGTACTGCTTCATTTTATCATGGCTACGGTTCCTCGGTCCTTTACTGGCAGCACAGTCGGTACAGGTTTTGCACCAATCTTTTACATCTGCACGGCACCCCTGCCAATAGAACCTTTCTCGAACTTTTTCAAGAGTTTTCATAACCTCTAAGTGTCCGCCACCTACGCCATTATGTAAAGCTTGCAGTACTTCTGGAATCCTTTTGTTGAGTAAAACAGTCTGGTATTTGCAGTCTTTGCCATCAGAGCTCCCCCAAACTCTATTTAAAAGAGCATTGTGCATAGTCAAGGAATCCCATAAGGCCCAGTAACCTTTCACTTTTTGAGATTTTGACGAGATTTCTTGAGAAGTGTGTCGATTTGAATTATTATTCTTTAATTAAGCAAAAGTAAAATTAATTAAATAAACTATGAACTAGTAGAAAATAAACCTAAAACCCTAAAACCCTACAAACTACAAACACAAACTAATACTATGAAATGTAAAACGCTATAAAGTTCGTTACAATATAATATGTACATCTTTCAGATAACTTTACTTCTCGCGTTCGAGTGCAGTTACCAACTTCTACATTTAATTCTGGGGGCAATATTTCAGATTCTGTGGCAGAAAAATGTTCTTCGTTCTCCTCACTTTAACTGCTCTCGAAGGCACTTTCTTCCTGAGCTACTGGTAAAATATTGTCATTTAATTCCTCACCATATTTCAAATATTCATCAATTTCGTCTTGTTTTTCCTCTTCTGTTTTTCCGTCATACTTTTCTTCAAGATTTCTATAGTAATTATCTTCAGTTATGTTTTCTTGTCCAGAAATATTCCTTTTACACGGTATAAGTTACTCTGTATGTACTATATGTTCCTTTTTCCCATTTACTTCTTTGATTTTATACGTAACTGGTCTTTTTTTCTCAATAATTTGGAATGGTCCTGACCATTTTGGATAAAATTTTGTCGCCATTGTTTTATTTCCCGTTACGGCTGGAGTATACAAATAAACCAGGTCTCCTAATTGAAATTTTTTTCTCAATTTCTTGGAATTATGTTTTTCACATCTTGCAGTAATACTTTTTTCAATATTATTTTTGGCTATATCATGGGCAGTTTGCATTCTTGCTAACAGTTTGTTTGCGTAGTTTTCATCTAACTCGTATTTTACTTGACTATCTTATTGTAAGATGTATAGGAAGTTCCGTGTCACGCCCAAACATCAAAAAGAATGGTGACTCTTTGCGGTAAATTTATGTACGCTAATAAGCAATATGGTAAGACTTTATTCCAATTAGTATAGTGCTTACTGACAAAATGACTCATCATTGTTTTAAGGGTTCGGTGTATTCGTTGAATAATTTCGTTTGAACTGGGATAATACGGCGTAGTTTTTAGCTTTTTGATTCTCAATAAAATACAGTTTTCTTGAAACAGTTTTCCTACAAATGGGGTGCTAAATCTGCATATAATGTGTTTTACAAATGCTTTTGCGACAGTTTCTGCTTTTATGTCTGGAAGCGGTATACATTCAGGGTATCGTGTTAGGAAATCTATACAAGTTAGTATATATTTATTGTTATTGTAATTTTTATTTAATGGGCCTACTATATCCATACTAAATCTTTCCCATGGTTAGTATGGTACATGTGTTACTTGCATTTCCACAGTGGTTTGTTTTTCGTAGATTACATGATAGGCATTCTTCGATGTGAATTTTAACATCTTTTCTGATTGTATTCTGATAAAAATCATTTTCAATTAATTGACGTGTTTTCTGTTGACCTGCATGACCTGAATAAATAGAATTCTGGTAAATCTGTAAAATTTCCGGTATGATAAGCCTTGGAGCAATAATTTGATCATTCCTTTGATGGACTTCTCTGTGTCGCATTACTAATCCATCACCACTTTTATAATATAAATCATCTTCGAGCTGTAATTGTCGGAGTTCTTCTCTGCTCCATATAACTGATGATATTGGCATTACTTCTTCTCTTCATTGACCTTCCTGGAGGACTGCCATTATATTTGCAACAAGCACGTCTCCTTCTGTTCTTAAACGAGTAAGTGAGTCAACATTACTGTTTATGAGTCCTTTTCCATATTAAATTGTAAAACTGTATTCCATTAGGAACTTTGCCCATTTAACTAACCTTGAGCTTGCATCCTTTATAGTTAACAGGTACTTTAGTGGTCTATGATCAGTCATAATAATGAAATGGGTTCCAGTAAGATAATTTTGAGTCCTGGAATAACATATTGGATGTTCCACTCCATTATACACTTGAGTAAGAATCACCGCTATGGATGTTCCACTAGCATCAGTATTTACAATAAATTGTTTGGTAAAGTCTGGATATCTTAAGATAGGTGGAGAAATTAGAGCTTGCTTTAGGGTCTCAAAGCATTATGTGGTTCATCTTCCCTATGATATTTTACATTGTTTTTAGTTAACCGTGTAAAACGTTTGCTAATTTTCGCAAAATTTGGAACAAATTTTCCATAAAACCCACATAGTCCAATAAATGCTCTAACTTCTTTTACTGTTTTCTGTGGATGCGTCGTATATCCTCCTTTTTTAATTTGAAGTTAAAACCAACAAAGTGTCATTTTATTAAAGCAGAAATCCGATTTCTTCTTTCATAAAATGACACTTTGTTGGTTTTAACTTCAAATTGCTTTCTCGTGTGTTTTCGAACACGTTCCTTAGACGTTCCAAGTGCTCATTTACGTTACTTGAAAATACTATTATGTCATCGAGATATACTAAACATTCTTTAAAGGTTAATTTCTCCAAAATATGGTGCATCATCCTGCTCCAAGTAGCGGGAACGTTTTTCAAACCCCTAGCTATTCTTAGGAAATGTTACTGATTATCAGGTGTTGAGAATGCCATCCATAGTGAAAGATAGACTTGCTTCCGATAACTTATCAGTGGTTTCCTGTATATTTTGTATGGGAAAATAATCCGTCTTTGTAATTTCATTAAGCAAACGGTAGTCAATTACCAGCCTGCATTGAACCTCTTCTCCAGGGTGTATTTTCTTCTCTAATAAAATGGCAGGAAAACCCCATGGTGACTGATTTTCTGTTATTATTCCGTCATCGAGTAGCTTCTGTATTTCCTTTTTCATAGTCTTCTGTCTATGATATGGTAGTCGGTATGGTCTTTTCAATATGGGTTGAACGTTTTCTGTAATAATCCGATGAACAACATGTAATGTTACACGACTCAATTTTTGCTGTGGGGCTTTAAATATATCAATATACTCCCCGATTAGCTCTCGCAATTTATTCTCATCTACTGTACTCGGTTTATTCAAATTCGTTACTTTTAGTATCTCCCCTGCATCTTTTAAATCTGTTTTTATTATCACTCCTGTATTCTTTATTTCAGAAGGTTTTTCAATTTCGCGCGTCAAATGCTCTAGCAACGATAGATTTTCTTCTTATAATCTTTCTTCTCTTAACTCTTTCTTTTCTTCAATCACAAACTCTTGATCCACTTTTAATCTTTCTTCTTTTAACTCTTTCTTTCCTTCCTTTGGAATATCTTGTGTCTCCTTTAATCTTTCTTTCACGTGCACGTAATCATGAACAGGTAGATCTCTAAAGAAGAGATAATCGGCCGTATTCTCAGACGAGGTTAAAGGTTCCTCATGGGAAGGGTGTTTTCTTATATCCGAATTCAGACGACTGCGAATTATCTGAACACTGCGATCCACCCTTATTCGCAGTAACGAAGAATCTTCCACATGAGAATTCCTTAAAACCATGTTCTTTTCTTCTTTACGTTCTAATGTTCTTTTCATACTAATAATATCTGCCTCTAGCTGCAAAAATCTTTTATCCATTTCTTTCTTAATTTTTATCATCATTACTTCGTCAAAATTCAATGGTTTATCTTCACATAGTGGGATCGTTATCTCAAAAGCATACATGCAATTATTTACCCAATCAATTTTTATTTCATAGTCCCGAAGAAAAGGTATTCTTAATAATATTTCTGCACGAAATGATTCGATGTCTACCATAATAAACTTGTGCTCTATCACTAAGTCGTTTGCCAAAGTTATCGGTAAAGTTGCTTCTCCAAGTATCGGTATATTATTATTTTGAATATCCACCAATGTAATTTCACTACACTGAGTTATGAACCCCTGGGCAATATTAGAGTGTATTAGGGATACTACTGCTCCAGAATCAACCTTAATTACGTTACAGGATTTCGGGGTTCCTTTTTCTGGGCACGTCTATATCCCTACACTATTAGTTTTATTTATATCCTTCATGCCTCGTTGACAGCCAAACTTCGAGATTGGAAAGTGGCTGCGTTGGCGTTTAAATTTCGCAACTGAAATGGTTGATTTCTCTTTGAATAACAATTTCTAGCTATATGTTCAGGTTTTTTAGAAGAATAACAAAGTCTTTCTATTTGCTTCCGTCTCTGTCCGTAATTGTTAACATTTTTATTATTAGGACACACTTTACTAAAACGTCCTGGGTTGTTACATTTATAACAAATTATGCCTTTATTGGTTAAACAATTGTTTGCAGAATGACCTATTTTGTAACCTTTAGTGCAACTTTTTACATTGAAAGGTTTTCGCGTTTTTCGGTTAATATCTTGTCTGCCATTTGCTCGATCAAAGGTTTCTACAGCTCTACATTCACGACTGCTAGTAGGATGTAACCATTTTTCAATCGACTCTTCTCTTTCGGCAATATTCAAAGTATCTTCTAAGTCCTTAGGGTTTCAGTACTCTTTGTTTTAAAGACGTAACTAATCCCAAGATAAATTGAGTAGTAATATCCTGCTCTAGTTTCTTTATTAAGGGTTCATCGTTTGCGGGATTTCCTGTTAAGTGTTTTTCTATTTTCTGTGTGATTAGTGCCTGATAATTTTGAATATTGCTCAAAGACATATGATTGGTCTATAGTTGTATGAATTTTCTGAGTATTGGCTTTGGGTTTTATATGTTTTTTCCTGTGAAAAACTAGCCAACGGTACCCTGGTTCTATTATAATTTTGAATCAGAAATTCTGCCTATAGTCTATTCCAGGAGCCTTCCAGTTATGACTTTTTTTTCAAAGTTTCTCTTAATTCTTCTATTCAGACTATGTGGTCTGGTTGTTATTGTACGTTTTTTTTCTCAGTTCTCTTGAGATCGGTGTTGTTGTTTCTTTGTGCTCTTTCAGGATTTACCAAAGGTTTGCACAAAATTCTTTATTTCATCTGTATTTGGTGGTATTTATTATTTTTTAAGCTTTTGTAAAATAGTTTTTCCTTTCTGTTAAATTAGTTTTTCTTTCGTTCGATTCCTTATACCTTTTAAGAATTGCATAGTATATTATAATGCTTGTTTTAGTGTATATAGTGCTTCTGTTGATATTTTGTTGTTGTGACTGTTATTTATGATGTGCTCTATATATTTACGATTTTTTTAACGATATTCTTTACAGTATTGTGTTAAGCATTTTTGTTTTTATTTTGTTTTTAAGTCTTACATGTCACGTAGATTTTGATTTAGTCCTTCTATAATTCGTTCTGAATTGTGTATATTGTATTTTTTTTAATTGAAATTGTTGTATCCGTTGTATAGACCAGGAGATGAATGTATATCTTCTAGTGTATTTATGTTGGGGATGGGTTCTTCCAATTAGGACTTTGATAAAGAGAACATATCATTTTGCAGATAAGTGTGTGTCTGTGTAACAGCATGGCATGGCCATTCTTTTTTGCTAAATTGCATCTTGATTTTTAGCAAGAAAAACGTGATTTCTTCTGTAAGAAATAATGGTATTTTCTGTGAATCAAGCAAGACAACTTTTATCAGAACAGTCAGTTATTGGTCCATACTCCAAAATATTTTAAGCCAGTAGTTCTGGACATGATCAGGACCCAGGGTTTTCCAATTGTGAAGTTCTTTGATGATGCTAGTGGCTTCCTCGGTGGTGAAGTACTCAGATTTCATCTGAGTAATCCTAGCAGACTTGATTTTCTTCATGTGCCTAGCGTGAATGTTGCCGTGGGCGGTTGTAGCTAATCGATTTCTCCAAAACTTCTCTATTTGTCCTTTGTTCGGATACCTATTGTTTGCAACATTCGATAAAGAAGTCTAACTTCCGACAAAAAGTCTTTTCTGATCGCTCAAAAAGGGCACTGTCTCGTTTTCGGTTGTTGCTCGCTTTATATATTTTTAACCGACTTGCAGTCAAGGAAAATTTTTGTTTCGGGACATTGTTGTGTAGAACTATTTATTAGGTTATTTTCCGAGTGGTATTAGACCCGATTCAATATTTTTTGTACTTGTCTCCACGGTTTTTTAGTTCTAACACCATTAATATACTCTGTCATCTGCCTTATGCCTTTCCTAAGATTTTGGACCTTTTTATTAAGTATTTTATCCCAGTGTAGGATCCTAGGTTTGTGGGCTTGGGTAGCCTTTTTGCTGTCTCGTGGCGATCCTAACCTCCATACTTGTAGCTACTACAATTACGGCTCAATAAAAGCAGCATATTTAAATATTCTAATGTCTGAGCCTATGAAACATAAACTGTCAAAACTATTACTTCATAGACTTAAGCTAACAGCTTTCGTACTCCCTCCGAGGAAACATTCACTTATCCCAAATATACTCAAACATCAAAAAAAAGGGAGTTCTATGGGGACCCTTTCCATGTTGTCTGGCCCTAGCTGATGTTATGATCCTCTACATATCCCATAAACTTCCGAACAGTTCGAGTTGTCCTAAGTGGCATTGCCTTTTGCATAGCCTTATGCAGGTGCTCGCTAAGGCCCTACCCCTTGATAATTAAGACTCTTGGGTAGTATGTCCATTGTCGATAAAATGAGGATCGTCCGGACGCTATTCATTCCCCACAGTCTGCGTATTTTTACCTCCAGGTCTCTGTATTTGGCGAGCCTCTCTGTTTTAGTGTGTGAGCCTCTGAAACCTAAAATGGCAAAATTGTTATTCCATAGTCTAAAGCAAACGAATTTTGCTCTCCCTTCAGGGAAATATTCCTTGATCCCAGCTATTCTCGCATATCGTAAGAAGGGGGCTCTATGGGGACCCTTTCAATGTTGTCGGTTCCTAGGTGATGTTATGGTTCTCTGTATTTCCCATAAACTTGTGGACAGTTCGCACGGTCCCAAATAGCCTTTCGTATAGCCGTATACAGGTGTTCGCTAAGGCCTAATCCATTGATATTAAGCAGTAGAGTCTTCGATACTAAGGCGGTTGTGGATAGAATTATGGAGATCATCCGGACGCTATCCATTCCCCAATTCTGCATATTTTTAGTTCCAGGTCTCTGCATTTGGCGACTTCTCATTTTGCTTTTGCTTTTCCGTTAGATTTTTGTCGTTTGGCATGGCAACTTCTATTAGTTCTGACCGCTTGGCTGTTTTATCTACTAAAATTAAGTCTGGTCTGGTTTATGCAACTATATGATCTGTAAGCAGAGTTTGATCCCAGTACAGTATGAACTCGTTATTCTCCAGTATAGGCTCCTGGCTGTATTCATAGTACGGCACTTTCTCTACATTTGCCAACTCTTGATGGAGGATCTTGGCGACTGAATCGTGTTTCCCTTGAACTTCGATGTGGCAAATGCTTGATATCCTCCTGTTATGGCTTGTCTCTGATATTCGACATCCATATCTGCATATCTGGATTGAGGGATTTCTGACTCTGTGTTTCAGATAGTTTCTCGTTGAGATGACCTGATCTTGGTTAGCTAATAGAAAGCCTTCAATTTCAGAAAACATTTGCCGTTACGTCAACTAGTAGTTCAACATTAATTTGTTGACATTTTCCAGGTTGACCTCATTTGAGTGTCGTCTGGTTGGTAATAAGAAGTCAGTTTGGTCCCTCAACCATAGCGGTGTTGAATCTTCTGCCTCCCATATTGCCCAGTGTAGCACAGAAGACTCTGCCAGTCTGTGAAAATATTAACATAAGTTAGTTAGTTTTTGATCCAACTGCTTACCAATAGCCACTAATATTCTTTCTCTACGGTATCTTGGTAGCATTATCCGCTCAAAAGTACTACGGGGATAATATTTGTGTTTTCGTAAGGAGTGTTCTGACTCCGCTGCATTCCTTCTACGTCCATCCTGCTCCATTTCACTATTTCAAAAGAGTAACTGAGTGCAGAGTACGCGTAGGTGTTGAGTGCCTTAAATAGATTTTTACTATTTAGGTTGATTCGCAATACCTGTCTCACTCGTTGGTTAATTCGATCTTTATAGTTCGTTGATTAATTCTTTGTGCCTGTTGCATGCTCAAGTATTTATAGGTCTGTTCTGCCTCCATTGTCACAATGGTTTGGCCGTTCTGTATCTCAAATCCATACCGAACAGCATTCCTATATCATCGCAAAACATCACAATTTCGAGCATTTGTTCGAACTGATTTTTGGTGGCAACCATCAATTTAAGATCGGCGTATACAGAAAATGATTTAATTTTACCACCTCTTCAAAATTATTCTTAATTTTGAAGCCGCTTCTGGTGAAATTTAGACGACTTGATATTGCGTTCATGGCTAAACAGAACCATGTTTAGCTCAATGAATCTCTCTGAAATATTTCCCTTCATATTGGGATTATGTTTGTCTTGATGTTGCATTTGGATCCTAATTCTCTAAGATGACATTTTCTCTGTAAACTTTGGTGAAGATTCATTATGTTGCTAGATTTTACAACCAGCTGATGCAATTTGTCCTGTGCCCATATTATGAACTCTTTGTTCTCGTAGAACTTAGTAACGACTGTTTACCTGTCATAAGCAATCTTTCAAATGAGCCACATTTGTTGAACTCGGTAACCCAAATTACAGTATTTTAAAAATTTTTAATTATCCTTCATTTTAGTATATCGTAACTGTAAAAAAAATGTTTAAACAAATCGTGTATATGTTTCAAAGATTTTTCGGGTAACTAGTGATTTTCGTTACTCCATGATGAATTTGGCAATTTTAAAATATTTTTAATAGTATATTTTTGGACATATTCAAAATTTTTTTTACTACAAAATCAAGTAAAAGGTTTCCATGACATAACCGCTTAGTTGTCCTAACTCATCACATTGCATAACCGAATACTGGTCAAAAAAATTAGGCAAATTATATAGATAACAAAAATTATCTGAAATATCCTATTAAACTTAGTTGTACATAACAATGGAGAAAACCTCCACAATATCACTTGTATTTTTTTTTGGAGGTTTGCAGAATCCTTGGCGTATTATATAATAAGTTTATTTTTTAGTCAAATATTTACTCTTTAATTCACAATCATGGTCTAACTTTAAACCTTCATGTAGAACCGTAAAAATACAAAAATGAAAAAATTGTTTTCTTTTACTACCTAACCGGTAAAAAAAGAACATTTTTTGTTTTCTGAACACAACTAATTCGAAGGTCCATCTCTAGAATTGTATCCTAAATTTTTTTATATAATGGTTTGTTTGTTGATATCTATAATAAAAGTTCTAACAATATCATAAGCACAATAAAACTGACCCGCTAAAAGATGTAACGTCCATGGTAACTATATGCGCTTTAAATATTTAACATTTATGGTAAATCTGGCTATTAATTTTTTAGTTCCAGTCAATATTGATATCAGTAACTGAGTTATATATAGATATTTGCAAGCGAGTGGTAAAATTTAAAGAAGAAAATGTAAATATCAGCTATGTCAATGAGTGGGAAGATGTTTTATTGGAGGATATTCACGCTGATTTTGCTCAAATTTGGCTTTTTTTGTCAGGTAATTTAGTGAGTAATATTAACTATTAGTTTTAAAGCAAAACTCTTTATCTGTAGGTTTAGAAATCATATATTATTTATTTTTTTATTAATAACACTAGCCTGTGAAGATTTGGCGTACGGCATATAAGTAATTATATGTAGTGAAATCGGTACTCCTGAGCTCAACAAAAAAATAATAATTTGTCCATTACGTAACATTTTTTAGGTACAGCATTTCAAAATATTGTTATAAGTTTATCTCTTAAAAATCGCTCACTGGGTTCGCAGAATAAAACGCAACACTTTTCACTAACGAAAATCAAATACAAAAACTTAACACTTTTATCACAGTTAAACTCTAATTACTAGGTCTTAATATATTCGATATTCAAATACAACTATACAGCTATCTTAAAACTCATATGCTATCCCTATTTATATACCTATAGAAACTCCTAGAAATAACAAAAAATATACTAGCATAAAAGTTTCGGTACATTATAATAAAAATTACTCTGATTGGTTCGGTATTGTGGTTCTTTGACAGAATAAATTCTTCTGTGCCAAGCGTTGTTAAGCTTGTCGAAAGAAAATCCATGTTGACGATTCAGGTCCCTTTCGAGAATAAAATCATCCTCTATATCGGCAACTAACACCAAATGGTTTAATTTTAGCCCTCCAAGATGAAACTCCACTTGCATTTCTCCAATTACATCAGCTGCTTCTCCAGTTACAGTTCTCAACATTACTTTTCTGGACAATGGTAGGATTTTAAATTTATCAAAAAGGTTTGACTTTATCAGAGATACTACTGCACCAGTGTCAACGGTTATGGTAATAGGTGTACGAATGGGCTACGAATGGAAAGAATTCTGGGGGCCTTCTCGATATTGGTCAACACCCGCCCCTTAATGTGGACTAATTGTAGTTTTCTTGGTTCTCTTCTGTGTGGTCTCTAGACAATGAATGAAACCTTAATCGCACTCGACAGTCTCTTCTCATATGTCCAGTTCATCCGCATCTCTAACACTCTATCTGGTTTCTTCTGTAACGTGAAATATCACCTTTGGTGTTTAATTCTTCCCGATTTCTTCTAAAACGTGAAGTATCATTTATTTTCTCTAGTTTCTTAATTGTTTCAGATAAAATTTTATCCGTTGTTTGGTTCAACGGATCCTTCAACGAATCCTTGTTTTCCTCTATGGTAACGCCTCTTATTTTTGGCCTTGACTCATTATAAGCTTATTAAACTTGCTTATAAACAACATACGCTGTATTTCCTGATCTCTGATTCCATCTATAAAATACTGGATCATAAGCTCTTCTCGGAATTCTTCCGAGACTCCTGGGTAAGGCAGATGCAAAAGGCGTTAAACATTAGTTTCATATTCGTGCAGACTTTCTCCATTTCTCTGGTGTCTTGACTTGAGCTATGAGTGATATAACTGGCGCCTATGCTGATCTCCAAATCTTCTTTCCAATGCAGCACTAAGAATATTATAGTCTTTTTGTTGGGTTATAGGAATTATTTGCAATAACTCCAGTGGTAGTCCACGAAATGCAATTATTAACGCAGTAGCCACCTCTTCGTAATTCCAGTTATTTGCAGTAGCAGCAGCTTCAAATTGTCATTTGTACATTATTTAAGATGTCTGACCATCGTAAGTTGGGGGTTTGATGTTCTGTCGGGTGGTTATTACTTTATCAGAATGGCCATGCGTCTTTATTTTATTAAATTCTCTTTGAAGATCCTTCATTTTAGAATCTATAATATCTACTTTTGATTCCATCTCGTCTACAATTTCTTTCACTTCTTGTCGCACTTCTCCCATATCTTGCCCTACAGTTGATTCTATACTATTTACTTCTTGGCATATTTCTCCTATGTCCTTTCGCACTTCACCTATCTCTTTCTTAAACTTTTGCGTTTGACCTAGTACAATTTGATCGAATTTTTGCTGTCCCGGTACAATGACCTTTTGCATCCATTTGCAAAGTTTATTTTCATTTTTAATGCGACGTTCTTCTTCTTGTTTTGTTCTTTTTCTTCTTATTTTTCTTTCAGACCACATTGTTCTTCTTTTAGGCGACGGTCCTCTTCTTCCTATTTTTCTTATTGGCAACGCACTTTCTCCTATTCTTCTTTTTGACGACTTTGTGACGACGTTTTTCTTTTTCTTGTTTGTCTTGAAGGCGACGTTGTTCTATACGTTCCATAAAATCAGCCAATGTTTTATTTATTGGCTCAATTTCGGCTGTTTGCTGTCTGATATTTACCATACAAGCTTCTAAAATATTCTTGAAAACTCGTTTCTAAACTTCTTTCTTGATACGAAATTCTATGGTTAATTCCGTTTTTCGCTATTTCTTCTAATTTCGAAACAAAATGTTCTGGAACTTCGTCGAAAATTCTTTTCTAAGCCTCTTTCTCAATTACAAATTTAATGGCGAAGTTAGTTATTCGCTATCTCTTTGGGTATCAAAATAGAACGTTCTAGAACTTTATCGAAAATTAATCTTATTCTCTTGCTTAATAACAAATCCAAGATTGAAATACGTTTTTCTCTATCTTTTCTAATTTCCAATAGAATTTTCTGGAAACCCGGTGATAATCTTCACTTCTGACACCAATTGTTATGATTTTATCTCTTAAAAATCGCTCACTGGATTCGCAGAATAAAACGCAACACTTTTTACCAACGAAAATACAATACTATATTAACTACTTAACACTTTTATCACAATTAAACTCTAATAACTAGTTCTTAATATTTTTACTATTCAAATACAACCATCTTCAAATTCATGCTATCCCTATTTATATACCTATAGAACCTCCTAAAAATAACAATAAATGTGCTAGCATAAAAGTTGAGATCTGTCTAGAAATATGACTCATCGATATATTCCTTTCACCACATTATAATAAAATGACTCATCGTATCGAGATATTATTTGCAATACAAGGGCACATTAAAAAGTTATTTTAGTCCTTCGTTACAATATGCTTTTCCAATATCGTTCCCTTTACGCCGTTTGTCATTTCAGTGTCATAGCGAACCAAAAATTATCTTCGACAGTGTTGATTCTACGTTTTTAATGTATCGGTTTCTAATAAAAAATGAAAATTAGAGTGTCCTTAATTATCCCAACTTGGCTGGGCTACACAACTTGTCCCAAACCATCTCCACCAGAGATCTCATCAGGAAGAAAAGGCTTTACAACTTGTCAACTAAAAACAGTTAAATGATGACATTAGTGATATCATTTAGCCAATGAAATAGTGTTGAGTTCACGCTTAAAGGAAAAATAATCGCTAACAAAGTTTTTACTAAAAAGAACAATAAGTTAAAAGAATATAACATAATTTACTGCAAGGATGTGAGAAGCCTTACCAAACATTAAGGAGCACATACATATGAAGCGACTTAAATTCATCCAAAAAAAGGTCGCACTTCACAATGAGAGTTAATATACTGATGTAATTGTTATCCACTACACTACGTTGACAGAAAAATATGACAACATGAATATTGTCTTAGAGATACAAATGCTCTGAACATCAATGGGTGGTATGGGGACACTTTAAAAATTCAGGAATTTGATAAATTTGCAAGGTGGCTCGGAAAACCTAGGAGAGCTCGAAACATCACGAAATAAATTTAAAACCAAGTCTATAAAAAGGATTCGCACTTCTTAAAGTTAAGAATACTACCGTTTCATCTAAATTTTTAAAGCAAAATTCGGACAAAATTAATATATATATATATATATATATATATATATATATATATATATATATATATATATATATATATATATATATATATATATATATATAAATATTTTTATATATAAAGTTTCATCCTTTCCGCCCGACCGTCTGTATGTCACAGATCACAATCTTTGTCAGTTGTTAATTTTTAGCCATGAATTTTTTCAGGTAGAAGGGTAGCCGTGTATATTGCAAAAATAACAAAAACAAATATTTATCTTTGCTTTTGTCGTTTTTCAAAGTATTCTCCACGATGTTCAATACCCCTTAGCGTGTGTTTGCACCAATCCGAAAAACATTTTTGGTATCACCAAAACATGTTTTTTGAACGCTTCAATCACCTCTTCCGGCGTAGAAAATGATTTACCACGCAGTTTATTCTTCATATACATGAACAAAAATAAAACCTTGGGTGCCAAATAGTGTCTATCCGCCAGATGACCCATCAATATCACGTTTTGCATGCACAAAAAGTTCGCATTGTCATGATGGAGAATGATTCATCTGTCTGGTTTATTTTTCTCAATTTATTGAAGACTTCTGGCAAACAAATGGTTGTTTACCACTTAAAATTGATCGTTATACGATTCTCTAAATATACAGTTGCCAATTTTTCAAAAAAAAAACAGGCGATCATTTTCTTCTAACCGCCTCGTGCGCGAGCAACTTTTATTGGTTTTGTCTCATCATGGAAGACAAGACTTGTCATCTTGATCTTAGACATTTTTTTTGAAGCACCACGATGGTATTTTTTGAGCATTTCTTCGCACTCGTTCCACGAGAACATGGCTCCTTCATGGCCAAATGTCCCTGCATTATATACGCTGGTATTAATAATGCCCAGGGATGCCTCAATGTTACGGTATGTCACATGACGATCTTGAATTATCAGTTCACACACTGCATCGATTTTGAATAACTTCCACGCGTCTCGTCCGTGAGCAAACGACCGCCCCGATTAAATTCAATGAAACAGCTATATACAGTGTTTACTGTATGTAGGTGCTTCATAGCCATATAAAGAAGTAAGTTGATCGATGCGCAAAATCCCACTAAATTATTCACGAGTTAATTACATTTTTTGGTCCAGATGAAATTTTAAAATTACTGTATCTAACACAAATAACGTCCTTACGTCAAAACGTACGTATATCATCCAAAAAATATCAAACTTTACAATGATGGCACCTGGCAAGTATGAACGCTATTTATGTTGTTTACAGTACGTTTGAAATTTGATCTGGCGAAAAAATTGAATTAACTCGCGAACTTTTTTCGCCAAAAATAACCACAGTGAATTCAATCGTGGCCGTAGTTCGCTCACAGACGAGTCACATTCAAAGTCATGGGCAAGAACACATTCACGCTATGCGTAAACTTATAATGCAAGATCGTCATATGTCATACCGTGAAGCATCCCTTGACATTAGTACCACCACTGGAGAATATTTTGAAAAAGAATATGATCATTTTCAATGGTAAATATTTATTTTCTGTTGTTCCCGAAATATAAGCGGCTACCCTGATACCTGAAAAAAATTCATTTGAGAAAATTAAAAACTGACTGTGACATACAGACGCCGGGCGGAGGGGACGAAACTTTAAGGGTTGCCACAGAACCCAAAAAATGAATTTATGTACTTATATTAATTTTCTCGGTATATTTTGCTTAAAAACTTAGATTAAATGATAGTATTCTTAACTTTAAAAAGTGTATATATCTTGTTTTGTATTGACATTGGCTAATAAGCTATGTAGCCAGTCACAAAGTGACATCCAACAAACAAATAACTGATTATTCAAAAATATATTAAAATCAATGGAAAACAATTTTCACTAGCTCTGGAAATATTGATAAAATCAGTTAAAAAGGTGTTTGACACTTCACGCCGCTGGGGTCCGTCAGGGCAGAAGGATAAAATTTAGAATATGAATTCATAGTTTTAAATTTATTTTATTTAGATAAAGCATAATTGCTATTTTTTTAACGCTAGGAGATTAAGAACATTAAAAAGACCTTGAACTTTACAATCGTTTATCAAAATTTCAAATAATGTATTTATTTCATTCTAGTATTTTCTACACTAAAGAATTATACGATTCAGGTTGCATATGATGAGACATCACAATTTTCTGTTAAATGACGATTACGTCATCAATATTTATTTATTTAAATACTTTTCGTACCAATATTTTTTTTTACAAAATTCAGTAGATTCTACTTTGAATATATGTAGCAATCCTGTTTGTCTATGCTCAAAAGCGCAAAAGATGTTAGGGAGTTCCCCGAAATAATCAACATGGAGTTTTAAGTAAGAAAGAACCTAAGTAGGGGAAGTCCCGCACGCGCTATTTACTTGTTTGAAACTGTCCAGTCCCCTAATTGGATTTGACGTATTCTAAATTTATGTTCGTTTACTATTGATTGACTTTTACCAGCTCTGAAATGTCATCTAATGTAGACAGATCAAAATTTAACCAAAAATTATTTGAAAATTTTAAAAACCCAAACACAAAATTACAAAATGTACAAAAATTAGTTAATGAAGTTTGGTGTGGTTAAAAGAAACGAGCAAAGTCCGACAAATAAGTCGATATGATTGTGTCCAAGAGAATTGAAAAATAATTACATCGATCCATTATTTGGAGAACATAGCATCAATACTTGGACCAGATCAAGTGTTTTTCATATCTCAAGATGATAAAGCTCGGGTCCCTCTTGATGTAACTGCAGCAAATAAACAAGCACCTCTTTTAATGCATATGGAATATAAAGTCAAATTGCCTGATCACGACTGGGTAATTGCCGAGCAACCGTCTGTTTATGATGGAATTAAAATAATTGCTAGTATGCTAGGACAACCGCAAGCCGTTGGATATTCTGGACCAACGTACATCGTCATTCGAAGTGCAAAGCATTGTTCATCCACTGCTAATAATCATGCTTAAGATTTCTAAACGCTTCTCGACCTTGAAGAGTTTCAACCATTGGCTAAAACTGTCCATGGATTTGTAAAACCAGTGGTGATTATGAGCGTTGATGGAGGGCCAGATTAAAATCTACGATACCAAAAGGTAATAGCGTTTGCAATACAACACTAAGCGACATGATCTCGATGCATTGTTTATAGCTACGAATACTCCTGGCAGAAATGGATGGCCGTAACGTTACAATTGATGAGAATTTAGAAAACGCCAATTTCCAGTTTGCTTTAAATGTATTAGCAGAGGTATGGATTTCAATAGTAATTGATGATTATCCTGTTTCTGCAAAATATGTTGGATCTGGTGAACTTGACCTTCCTGATTTACCCGACATTAAATGGTATTCAGAACGTGTTCGTGAAGTCCATATTTACTTCAAATTGTGAAATGTAAAAACAGAGGTTACTGTCGTCTAAGAAGTAGTTTGTTTAGAATATTAAACAACAGATTTCTACCACCACCACTAAAAGCAAAACATACAATTGATGACTTGATTTTAGACGAAGGAAGGCAATTTCTTAGTCTCCCTCTCCGTTTAGCCCTACACTTAAACGGTTCAACTAAAGAGTTTCTACAGATGCCCTACGATTATTTTTGTCCAACTGTAAAACCTAAATTATCAAGTCGAACATGCAAAACATGTGGTCTTTATCATGCCTTTGTGAAGTCATTAAATCGCCACAGTAAGGAGATCCATAAAAATAAGAACCCGGACACCGAAATTAAAGTGCGACCTATAAGAGTTGCTGCTCGTCGTGCTAATGAGATGACGTGTTTAGTATAAACTTTAGACGAATACCAAGACGTTGAATGGCTTGAAGAACATAATATCGATATCCCGAAAGAAGAGAAAAGTGAGCAGATACACAACACTGAACAGCAAAGATCCAATGTCCATATGAATGTGACATGGTTATTGCGTAACATAGATCTTCGTAATAATTTTCTGAGACTCCAAATGAACGATTACTTTTATAGTTCCAAGGTTTAAGTTTTTCCAAGAATTTAAGGACAAATATTGAATCAGGCAAAATAACAAAATGCTGAAATTCACTATCCAGAATAACATTCAGTGCTTCAGATATAGCTGCATTGGTAAAAATGCTACAATCATCAGTTATTTTATATGTACGTTTACGGTTCATTTAGGAAATGAAAATTGCTGCCCCAGTACCATCTGGTGTTTTAGAAGAAGCATCTTTGTATATTAGTATTGGGCCTTTAAAATAATAAAGTTAATTATTTAAAATGTGTTTGTTGAGTAATCTGGGGGGAAATTCTATATCAATTCTGTGGATAGAACTATAATATTCATAGTCGGCAATGCTAAAAGAAGTGATATCATTTAGTATTTTGTTATAATTTTTGAATGCTTTACACAAAGGAGTTCAGTTTTTATGATAGCAGTAATTATTTTTTAGGTCCAATGTATTAAGTCTTGCTACATTTTATACTAAATCAATTTCAAAAAAATTTATGTTTAAATAAAAATTTAGCATTTAGGGAGGCTCAACCATAAGTTCTTCTATTGGAGTAGAACACATTGCACCTATACAAATTCTTAGAGCCTTATATTGAACCTTATCAACCTTCTGTGAATTTTACAAGCAGAGCTGTAAAGAATACTTCCATAAACCAGGATAGATCTAATATATGTTTTGTAAAAAAAATGTTGCTGTTTGGACATCGGAGCCCCACCACACTTTTATAACAGCGCTTAAAAAATTAATGCCCTTATTACACTTACTCACCAAGTGATTAATATGCTCTTTCCCGGTTAGCTTTTTATCCAAGAACATGCCTAAATACCTAACTATAGTCTTGTTGGATATAGTTAAATTTTGTAAATTTATGTGATCTATATTGAACAGATTGTGCCGAGTGAATGTACAAAATTGGATTTATTAGGAGAAATTTCGAAACGAATTACCCTAGACCAATTTAAGATTTTTTCTACTGCTTATTATACCATTTGAACACTGTTATAATATTTATGATGTTGTGTGTAGATACAAAAATTATCAGAATATTCCAGAATTCTAAAACCAAATAGGTTGTGAACATCCGCTGTATATAGATTAAAGAGCGAGGGACTGAGTACAGAACCCTGAAGCAAGCTAGAATAAACAATTCTAGAACATATTTTCTCGTTAAAGTAATTTCTAACTTAAACCATCCTATTATTTTACAATTTAACAATTGAGCTGGATATAATACGAGGTATTCCAAAGTTTCTCACCATTTTTGCTTCTAAAATAGTCAAATTTACGTAGTCATATGCACTTTCAGTATTAAGATATAGGGAAGTAATATTTTCGTTATTACAAGAACAATTTTATATATCAAAAGTAATACAAGATACTGCATCCGGTGTACCAAAACCCTTTTTTACATCGGTACTGATTTTAGGGTAAAACGTTTTGATTAATCAGCCAATATTCTAAACGTAATTTGATGAAACGTTCCAATATTTTTAGAAAACATGTAAGCAATGATATAACTCTATAAGAGGAGCCCAAGTTGACATCTTTATCATGTTTTCGTATGGGAACAACAACCACTTTTTCAAACTCCGGTATTTTTATTCCTAGAAGATAGACCATATTAAAAATATCCAACATCAAAATTTTTGCTTCGATCGGCAGACAGGAAAGCATACAATATTGTATATCATCGTATCCTGGGGCAGTATTCTCAATATTCTTCAGAACACACTCCAATTCATTGAGTATAAAGGGTTTACAAATAAAATGACCAGAAGGATAATCCATACTACACTGTTTTGATTCAGTAGGAGCTGTACATGGAGCAACTCAATCAAAAAATTCATCGAACCAACCATTACTGTGGGATTTCTGATAATCAGTCTTCCTCGACATTCTACATACTTTCGACCAAAACATAGATGAAGGGATATTTTTATTTAAATTGGTACACCATGTATCTCGCTTTCTCTAGCCTTTGTTTTAAGATTTTTTTAGCTACAACTTCCACTTTTTTACATTTCAAAAAATTTTCTTTTGTAGGTTTTGTTTTATATTCTTTAAGAACAGCTTGTCTCTTATGAATTTCTTTATCACAGGTTACTGGGTCATACCAAGGTGGAGGAAGTCGACAGTCATATATGAATGGCTTATGTCTTGGAATATTTGCGTGTGCGGCGCTATTTATACAACTTGTTAAAAATTGATATGTGTTCAGTGTGTATGAAGATAGGTTTTTTTGAATTTGTGTTCAATATCAAGGGTATATAACTTCCAATCAGCTCTTTTAGTGTTCCTTTTGGTTTTAGGATAAAATTTACCTTTTGTTATATTTTCAAAATTAAGACTTATCAAAACGTGATAGTGATCCGAACAAGTGTATATGAGTGAGTATACCAATACAATTTATTAGATATATCTGAAAAAGACAAGCAGACTTTGCATCACCTGTCCCTACACGTCTAGTGGCCGATCCATCATTTAATATAATACATCCTTGTTATCTATAAGACTAAAATTTATTCTTCCACTAAATCATCCTTTGAAGAGCTCCATACCTTGCTATGTGCATTAAAATGACCACACACGAGAAAAGGTGATGATAATTGCGCAATAAGAAGATTCCAATCTTGTGAATTTATTTTAATATTAGGAGGCCTATATAAAAATATAAAAGTAATGCTTTTATTAGCTATGGTTACAATAGCACCACACACCATAATACCTACATTAAAATTTCGTACAAACTTAAGAAGACGAAAGTTCAATTTTTAGAACATAAATACAGCAATCCCTGCAGGCTTACATTTTTACTAAGTTGAAACCAGGTTTCATTAATTAATAGAACCCGAGAAATTAGATCTTTCTAAAGGTTTTAATTTTGCCGTAACGCCAAAAACAATCCCCTTGGAAGAGATAATTTCGAATATAGAAGCTGCCCTAAAGAACATCCCTGAAGAAAATTTCGAACAAGCAGAAAAGATATAACTCAAATTTTGAAATCAAGCCGGTCTCCTAACTGAAACAGATCCAACAATATACCTTGAAAAAACTACGAAAGCCAAGATCAAAGCCTCAAAACTAGACCCAGAAACTGAAAAATCTATAATACCAAGGGCAAAATCAAGCCATTGTCCAAAACTGTATGGCCTACCAAAAATACACAAAACAAATACACCACTCAGACCAACAGTGAGCGCCGTGAGATCTCCAACACAAAAACTGGAAAAATATTTAGCAAGTATCATGCAACCAAGAGTCGAACTGGCCCATTCCTTCGTAAAAAAACTCCGAAGATCTAACGAAAATAATCAAAAATAGTCACCTCGAAGAAAATGACATCTTAGCAAGTCTCGACATAAAATTGGTATATGCAAGCATACCACGAAGATTTTCCAGCCTACACAATTGAACTTGTAAAACACTGCCTAAAAAACACATATTTCATGTTCAATAACTAAATATACAAACAAACAGATAGTGCACCTATGGAGTCCTCACTTTTACCAATTATAGCCAACCTTCTTATGATATATTTCGAACAAGAGGCACTGCAAAAGGTAACTTTAAAACCAAAATTTTAGAAACGCTATGTGGATGATATTTTTATAATATGGCCATATGGAAAAGAACACCCGGACGATTTCCTCCTATACCTAAACAATATCCACCATAGAATCTAATTCAGGCTAGAAATCGAGAAAGATGGGAAACTTCCTATTTTGGACCTGTTATTAACTAGGAAACCCAACAACATCCTGGGTAGCATATATCGAAAACCCACACATACTAACCGATATCTCAATGCAGAATCACATCATCATCCCTATCAAAAACAGGCTGTAGTCAACACACTATTATCAAGATCTCTCCGCCTAACAGAACTCGACACAAAACATAACGATTTAAGACACATTTCAACAGCTCTAGAACGGAATGGTCTCTCACAATCAGATATAATGTAAATCATAAAAAGACAAGAGAAGACCACTACAAAAACCAAGATCAAACAAGGAACAAAGCCATAATCCTATACATAAGAGGAATAACGGACATAATCGGAAGAATCTTAAGGAAACACAACATACAGCCCATATTTAAACCACAAAAACAATAGCCAATATTCTAGGAAATCTCAAAGATAAGACCAATCTTGAAAATCATGGCGTTTACAGCATTCCATATGCAGATTGCCATCAAACATACATAGAACAAACAAACAGGCGCATATCAGCAAGAATTCAATAACAAAAAATAGTCTCAAGAATAAACAGACAACCTCAGCTCTATTTCAACATCACCTAAGAACCGAACATACCATCGATATCGAAAAAGCAAGAAAAATAGCATCAGTACAGAACTACAACGTCATAAGAGAGGCCCTAGAAATCGAAAAAGTGGTACAGCTGAATAAACGAGATGATGCTTGACATATTCCAACTACATGAAAAACATTAATAAAAAATTAAGAAACAAAACAACAAAAATCAACCAATACACGAGAGAACAGCATACAAGAATCAGATATATTGCATTCGGCAGAGGGGAGGAGCTCGCGAAGCCGCTCGTACAATTAGAAAACGAGCCAGATAAACAAAATTCAAATTTAACAGAGGCCACCATCAGTTCTCAGCGAGTAACGAGACGAACTGCACTTAAAAATGCCAAATCAGATTTTGGCGAAACGTCGTGAAAACGATAACCAAACATATATATATATATATATATATATATATATATATATATATATATATATATATATATATATATATATATATATATATATATAATGTTGAATGTTCTTACGGGTGTGAGGTGTAATCTAAAGTTTTTGGGTATCCTGTGTGTGTGCTGACTCCTTCTCAGGACTGGCCGGCAGCTGACGTTTCGGTGAAATCTCATTCACCATTTTTAAAGCTTCTTGTACAGCGTCTGTGGGCAACCTAATGATTGCGACTTGGGCGCGATCTGTTTTGTGTGTAGCTGGTACGTATTCGTTGACTGAATGATTCTAGCCAATCAGGTTGCGAGATTTGCTGCATCTCATCGGCCCTCTTGCAAATGCTCGCGGTCGTATTGCCGAGTTGTGATCCGTTTCTTTACTACCCACCACTGGTTGATGTTTCGTTAACAGATTTTTCCCAGTCTTTGACAACCGCTGTCTATCATCTCTACTATTTGAGTTTTCGGGCCTCTTTGCAATCTCGATGGCTGTCCTTATAACTCTTGTGGACAGGTTTTCAAATCTCCATAGAATTTGTTCCTGAGAAGTTGATCTTATGTCCTGTGTTTAACAAGGGTTGGGCTAGTACCGAAGAAATTGTTTTTGCTTGACAGCGTTTATATATTCGTCTCTTCTGGCGCCTATTTTACGATTGGTTTGACTTACGTAAGATGAGCTGTATTCTCCTCATGGATTTTCGTATATTCCCTGGTTTTCTAGAGGGATTTTTTCTTTACAGGTTGATAGGATATCCTTTACTTTACGGTATGTGGTGAGAATGGTTTCAATGTTGTGTCTCTTGAGAATTTATGCAATTTTGTCTGTGGTTCCTCTGACATAAGGAACAAAACCTTTGGAGCTTTTCTCTTGGCTTCCGCGATTTTTCAAGACCGAGCGTTTGTTTTTTAGAGCCTTATCTATACGCTCTTTTTTGTAACCATTTGTTTTTAGGGTGTCTTGCAGTATGTTGATTTCTTTTTGGTAATTTTCTTGATCTGTAAGGGACTGAGATCGAAACGCAAGCGATTTCACTACGGCAAATAATTAGGTGGGGTGGTGATTCTTCTTTTCTTTTTAATAGGTTATCTAGAAATGGTAGTTTTCTTTCCTGTTCTATTTCCATGGTGAATTTGTTTATGTGGTTTAGTAAATTTATGATACTCTCTTCTTTATGTTGCCAGATAACGATATGTCTTCTACGTAACGCAGCTACAGTCGTATTTTATGTGAGAAGTCTCTAAATAAATTAGCGAGTTCCGGAGATAGCGGCGATTTCATAGGTGCTCCTTCGATTTATGTCGCTGGCCTTCATAAGTAAAATAGGTGTGTAGCTAATTCGATGATATATTTTCGCAGATTGTGTTTGTTTTCTATTACAGAAAGAGCTTCTTTAACTGATATTTGACGTTGTTTTTTTTTATTATTTCGCAGAAATGTTGCGAGTTTTTAACATAGGAGACCGTTTTTTCGATGAAGCTTACTATTGGTCTTAAAGGTTCTCCGGCCTTGTGTATTTTGGGTAAGCCATAAAGTTTAGGTCATATGGATTTTTGCCTTGGTGTGACCTTCTTATTTATTTCTTCGCTCAGTAGAGATGATTTCTTCTTTTCTAGATAAGTAGTATGGTCTATGTTTATTGATTTATAGGCAGGATCGTTTAGAATGGCGACCATCTCTTCATGATAGTCTGTTTTGTTTAGGACCACTGTCGAATTTGAAATGAAATGAAATGAAATGAAATAATTTATTAGCCATAAAACTGATACTTCAGCATTGGTTTCGTCTATACAATTAAATAAAAAATATATACATAGCATACCTTAATGCTAGAAAAAACATGAAACAGTTAAATTGGTTAGTATCATTAGATACTTGTTATAATATAAAAAATGTAAAATAACTTAATCTAATATTTAATAATAAAAACCACAGATTAAAATCCTACAACAACTAACGGGAAAAAAATAAAACGACAAGAACACATTTCGTAGCACTGGTCAGCGAAGGACGCAACGAAACAATCACACACAGTAAAAGAGTCAGTACATCCTACAGGCTTAAGTATTCGTTAAAAGAATAAAATGACCCCTGAACAAGAAATTTTTTTATTTCTGTTTTGAATTTATTAATGTTTGGTATGTTTTTTAATTTTACAGGCAATTTGTTAAACAGAATAATGCAATTATAAATTGGGGATTTCTCAAAGAATGCCGTTCTATGTTTAGGTATGCTAAGAATGTCACTATTTCGTGTATCATATCTGTGACCCTGGCCAAGAGTTTTAAACTCTGAGTAATTTTGTTTTACATATAAAATGCATTTTAGAATATAAATTGAGTAAAAAGTTAAAATGCTGTTTTCCTTAAAAATGGGTCTACACGAATCCGTCGGCTTAAGACCAAATATCAACCTCACTATTCTTTTCTGAGCCAGAAACACTCTATTCACTTCACATCCTCTTCCCCAAGACATGACATTGCTTGACAGATGACTGTATGCCAAAGAATAATACACAGTCAGCAATCCAGCCCGGTCTAGAGATGACCTCATCTGCAAAATAGCAAAGAAGGCAGAATTCAATTTTTTACAAACATGTTCGATATGGGAAAAGAAATGCAGCGACTCATCAAGCCACGTGCCTAAAAATTTAGTATAAGCTGAGGTTTCAATATTATATGTTTCTTTATCCTCTGCCAGCAATGGTTTTTTAATATTGAAATTTAAATATACAGTCTTTGTTGGGTTAAGTATTAACTGATTACGCTGACACCAAATCTCCAGCTCCTCACATACCCCTCCCGCTGTACGCAACAGCTCCTCTGGGGCATCCGCAGATATAGCTATCGTGGTATCATTCAATTCCTTTGTCAACTGGAAGTGTTACGATAGCGATATCTTTGCTTAAATATACACCAAAGTAAACTTTAAATTTTTCTGTACATGATAAATTGCCTGCCAAAAAAAATGCCGCAATAGTGGCTGCCAAAATTCACTTTCCTCTACTTGTGTATGTAGGTGTATAATTTAAAATTATGACGAAAATTTTTCTTTAATAAGCATATTTTAAAGAAAATAAGATTATTTTAATCTTTACATTTAAGTACTTGTTTACATTCTGTGCGATCCGTTTTATTTTAGTTATTTTGTGAAATGCGTTGTTATTTATTTTTGAATTTTGGATTGGTATGACTTTTCACATTTTTCTTTATACTTTATTAGATTCAGTTTTGTTAAATTAACTTGAAACTGTAGTTACTTAAAAATATGTATTTTTAATTGTAATAGTATTTTTTTTTAAATTAATTTTTACCATATTTTTTAGAGAGACTTTCTATTGCATCTGAAAATACCATATCTAACCTTCCCCTTATACAATACTTTGGTCCAGTCACTGAATACTTAAAATTCGAACTCATATTTAAATCGAAAGATAATTTTCCAAAGTGGATCACGTTCCTAAGGAGAAGCTGTTGTTTACTTACAAATTCACAGACTGCCTTACAGCTTTGGGGCTACAGAATGTTAAAAAATTTAATACCAGGCCTTGTTAAAATAGACGTTCAGGCAGTTAATTCAAGAACACCAACCAATGGAGGCCTTATTTTTGAACAATTTAAAGAAAAATTTATCCATGTGCAAGATGTTGTTAATAGTATGTTGATGGATGTTAAGTAAGTCACTTAGATAGATAATTGAATATGTTTGTGGTTCTTTATTTATCTTTTTTTTTTTTGGGGGGGGGGGGAATACTGGTAAGTTTATTTATAAAAGCAATGCTTTCACACACATTATCCAAAACTAATTATTCAGTTTTATTAGGACGGGTCGGTATCAATAATATTTTTGATTTGCCACATATGTATTTCCTTGTTGATAAGTTAATTTTTAGTATATTGATTTAAATCAATTTATATAACCATTTTAATTTTATTTATTTAATTTTATTAAGAAAAATATTTTTTGGTTAAGCTTTAATTGCCAATAATATATTAATAATTGTCTTGCTGTAATAACAATTTTATAGGACACCCCATTTTAACCAATAATATCAAATGTTAATCGAAAATGATTTTCAAGTCTTGAGTCTAGCTGACCACAGGTCTAGCTATCAGCGGCTGCACACAGTGCTAGCCATACCGATGACTCGACTCTACTTGACAAACTCTTTTACAACATAAGTGTAATAGGTTTCTTAGCCTATCTGAAGAGTTCTGAAAGAACCAATCACTGAATACTGCCTTGGTATTTTTCAAAACGTAACGAGTACAAAGTACTCGCGCACGGCCTGGAACCCGTCTGACCCAGATAGGCTAAGAAGCCTATTACACTTATGTTGTAAAGGAGCTTGTCAAGTAGAGTCGAGACATCGGCATGGCTAGCACTGTGTGTAGCTGCTGATAGCTAAACCTGTGGTCAACTGGACTCGAGACTAGAAAATCATTTTCGATTTTTAAAATGACTGATGATCATGTGATAAACTCCACATCTGATGAGTCCAAATGAGGATGAAACGAGCCTAGGGAAAGGTGAGCTCCGCTCAATACACACATGTACACACCAATCGGTGCCAGGTACACGGCGGAACCAACGCTAATTGTGCCGTGGAAGGGGTAAACCCGAGACTCTAACACTTTTAGGTATTACCAACAACTTGTACGTTCAAACAAGTTTGGGTCAGAAGTGTTCCAGGCCATGCGCAACGCAACCGCGTCGTCAGCACTCTTAGTCCTGTGGATTGGGCCGAGGTAATCTGTATCCGTTACGTTTTGGTAAATACCAGGGCAGTATTCAGTGTTTCGTTCTTTCAGAACTCTTCAGATAGGCTAAGACACCTATTACACTTATAAAATATTAAGTTACTAACTTGGTCAGTGTCAGCCAGTTACAACTAACAAAAAAATACATTATTTTTAAATATGACATATTTAATTTTTATTTTACGTAACTTTTTCAATCACGTCAAGTATATTCCTTAAAAGTTTGTAAATATATTGTATCCACTATTGATATGTAAATCCCTACGAGATTAAATATTCAGATTGTGTCGAATACTGGGAGATGGCGCTGCTTGTATTAGACTTCATATTTGGTCTGATTTAAGTTGCTTAAAGGATTCTCTTTTATTATAGTTTTAGGCCCGCCCACGTAAAAGAAGAATTATACATCACATACAGCTCCGTGTATGAGTGAAGTGCATTTACTGTTCGCATTTTACTTCACTCATACACGGAGCTGCATATAGTTGTACGTTTGCTGAATGTGATTTCAGCACTACAACGGCATAATGTGGATATATCCACTGCTATTGCATCTCACACGGAGGAATCCGTGAAAGCCGCATAAACATATATGCGCCATCCGGCGGAAGGTTGGCGAAGCCGCGTTCAGTATTTGCATGCTTCCTTCCGATCTGTCCTTTGCAAACCACGTATCGCACCAAACGATCCCCCCATGAGAGCACCGTTTAGCGTGTTTCAAAGCCAAAAAAGTAAATAAATAAATAAATAAGTTTTTGTCCTTGTAATTTAAAATAAGATACAATAAAATCTTGGCTAAGCGGACGTGAAACTTGTCAATCCACATCATTCTCGTGTTAAAAAGTACAGAGCATTCCTAAGTATGGAAAAACTCCGGGTCCGAAAGATGGCGACGAGTCCTATATTAGGACGAAACAGCTCTGTCCTTATATCATTTTTCTTTATTTTGTCTTTTCTTGGGTTTAGGTTCTATATTTAATAAAAAATATAAAAAATTTTAAAAATTTGAATACTGTTTTGAAATGCCTTGTTTGTTTTTTAAAATTATAGATATGTGAGTGTTAATTGTATAAAAATATTTTTAGGAAAAGAAAATTTTGAAAATGCCTTAAATAAAGGGCGAAACGTCAATTCTTTTGTATTTTTTATTAAATATTGAACCTAAACCCAAGAAAAGACAAAATAAAGAAAAATGATATAATCTATGGTTCAAGAATCAAGAAAAAATATATATATATATATATATATATATATATATATATATATATATATATATATATATATATATATATATATATATATATATATATATATATATATATATATATATATATATATATATATATATATCGGGTGTCCCAGACCACCCGCCCACCCCTTTTAAAACCTAGGGACATGAGTTTTTTGATAATTTCAAAATCTTGAATGACTATGTCAAGTACGCTCTTTCGATTGGTGACACTTACAATTTCCGGTTCTGACCGGAGGTGGGTTTTTCAGATCGGAAGTTCGTTTTTTTAATGGAACATACATATTTTTATGACGGAATCTGATTCTATGCAACAAAATATGAAACATTTGTTTAAAAAAAATTTTTCCAAAACGTCTTTCTTAATCTCTAAATGATCTTTAAATTTCAGTTCACGTTCTGTTCATACAAAATCTCTTATGTACTTTGGTAACCGAATTTTCAGAAAGATAGCTGTGATATCTAACAGTTCTGTGTCATCTCAAAAGACAATGTCATTTTGGGGAGTCATAATCATATTTTTACTGCAAAGTTTTCTAAAGATAGCAATAGTAGATAATCACGTTTTTACAGTTAACAAGATTTAGTAGCACATATTAATCAATATAATAAAAACGACATAAAGTAATAAACACATTTTTCTGTTAACCAGATTTATTAGGAGATAATGTTCATTTTATAATAACAAAACAAAAGAATAATCACACTTCTTTTTCTTCAAACAAAATTTTTTAAAAACACAAAAACTTATTTCATAATAACAAAAGTAGATTATAACGTTTTTACTGCAAACAAAATTTTTTAGCAACATAATAATTCTTTTAATAGTAACAAAAATGAATAATTACAGTTTTACTATCAGCAAGATTTTTTAGAACATAATAATATATTTTATAATAACAAAACTAAATAATCGCTTTTTTACTATTAACAAGATTAAAGTACTTTCCATCTAAAGCCATAAAAGCGTGATTATCTACTATTGGCATTTTTAAACAAGTTATTATTTTCTTAGAAAATCTTGTTTGCAGTTAAAATGTGATTATGACTCCTCAAAAGGACTTTGTCTTTTGAGATGATGCAGAATTGTTAGATATCAAAGCTGTCTATCCGAAAATTTGGTTAGCAAAGTACATAACAGGTTCTATGTAAACAGAAAGTGAACTTAAATTTAAAGGTCATTTAGAGGTCAAGGAAGACTTTTCGAAAAAAAATTATTAACAAATGTTTCATCTTCTGTAGCGTAGAAACCGATTCGGTTATAAAAATATGTATGTTCCATTTAAAAAAACAAACTTCCGTTCTAAAAAGTCCACTTCCGGTCGGAACCGGAAATTGTAAGTGCCACCAATCGAAAGAGCGTATCCGACATAGTCATACAAAATTTTAAATTTCTCAAAAAAACCCATTTCCCTAAATGTTAAAAAGGGTGGACTGGGACACCCGGTATATATATATATATATATATATATATATATATATATATATATATATATATATATATATATATATATATATATATATATATATATTGTTGCCGGAACCATTCTCTTTCGTTTGGTTTACGTATTATTTTTGTCCCTGAAGATATTTTTCCCGGAACTGAAACGTCGCGTTCTGTCGGCGTTGCAGCCCTGTTAATTGGCGTAGAGCCTATTGAGTTTGGAAAAAGTGAACTTTTGAGATTAGTAGAGTTTTCGTATGACACAGAAATATGTCTCTGCGTCCTTGCTCCGTGCGCAACAATATTTGTTTCATGCGGGAACCGGTTAATAATATTTGGGGCGCTCTTGTTTAATCTTAATCTACCTAGTTTATAAGTATCCCTGTTTCTGTCAATTTGGAAACCCTCCTCAGGGTTGGACACCGATTCGAAGTATTTAATTAATTCTTTCACGGGAGTATATTTTTGTTTTGTCTCGTCTATAGTTTGTAGGGAGTTTGCCGTGTGACGAAGTAGGGTGGTAGGTTTCCCCACCGCCGAGGTCCCACCAATTCCACCCGGGAAGTCCATATGACCACCCGCCTCATTAAACACGGACTGATGGGATGTTTCGTGACTGGACATGTTGTTAAAGAAGAATAATATTAATTTAAAATAGGGGCAAAAATTTATCAAAGATTTAGTCACGATTAATTACTTGTCACGGTGGGCTTTTAATTAAATAGTTTTTTGCGTTTGTTATTATAACAGGAAATTAATAATGTAGAATGTCTGTTGTTATGTTTATGTCTGTCCTGTGCGCATCTATAGGTCTGATCTTTGCACCTATCGTTGTTGATAATATAAATTAACACTAAAATAAATTTTTAACAGTTCAACTAAAATCTTAATTTCTAATAAATTCTTATAGGCTATTAATTAAACTAAAGTCCTTGAGGAATGTATCCCGATCTTTTACAACAATAAGCTCTTTGTTTGATTTACAATGTTATTATACTAAATTTGTTGTTAATAAGGTTACATCAATAATTGATTAAATTGGTTTTGTTCAGTACAATATTTCCAAACCGTCTTGCAGGTACGGCTGTACAAACCTTATCTTCACTTGAAAAATTATTTAAATTAAATCTTGTCAGTTTTCCCGAATAAACTATAGGTTGCTTCCCGAATTCCAATAATACAATATGTTTTCAGGAGCGTCGGATAATTTTAATATTTTTGATTGTTAGAACTGAAATTGATTTTATTTAGTTCCGAATTGCACGTTTGATAATTACAATGTATTTTATCTTACGTGCATTCTGGTATTTTATATTTAAAGATTTATTGATTGTATTAACTCGGTAATATTAATTAATCGAACAAAAGAAAAACAACAAAATAAACTTAGAATTCTCAAACAAAATAAGCAAAAAGTCTTTTCTAGAATAAGGGTGATAAAATCAACTTGTTCCGAGATTTCTATTACAAGAGAATCTCGTTACAAAAAACAAACAAAACGTAATGACTAAGTACAACAATTATAACACAAAATAACACAATTAATATTAATAAAATATTAGTGTTGGCAAACGATTAAGATTAAATCAAATTCAGATTTAATCAGAAATTGTCAGAGTACTCAACTGTATCGGTAAAAGTTTTTTGTAGGGCTATGAGTTGCTAGAGCTTTTATCTGCTGACGCAACTGTCGGCAAGCGGCTTGTTACCGACAAAAGCAAAGGAACAAAGACGTCTGGGCGACAGGCGTCTGGGTTTTTCCCAACTTACAAACTTCACTTAAAATTTCGATTTCACACAAAGAAATTTATTTTAATTATTTCACGGTTTTTTACAACATTATAAGCGCGATTATAACGTTAGTATTGTTAATGAGTATGCTTGTTTATGCAGTTATTCATTAAAACTTGTCACAAACAATAGGTTTAACACAAAAGTCTCAAGTTCTAGTTTTTCAATTTCACGCGGGGAAAGTCTTTATACGGTTAAGAATAATAATAATAAGATCAAACTCAAAGCAGAGTTTTTACGCGAAAATCTATCGCTGGTTTTTCCCGTAGAGCCGAACACTTATCGGACTCTACGGTTAGCCTGGCACGAAGTTTTCTAACAGAACAAACAAGTAGGACTTAGGCGCACCTTTGGAAAGTGACTTTCAACTTTCCAAACTTACCAAAGTACAACGTTTGGTTACTTTGCTTGCCTACTTGTTTGTGAAAAAACAGAATTACTACCATATTCGCGAATGGGCGCAATCAATAATATTTCTTCTGGTAGACAATCTAGGCATTAATTTCTTGGGAGAAATTAAATACTCTAGAGGCTCTCCTATTGAAGATCCCCGGGAGCTTTCGCTAGCTTTGTGCAAGTGCTAGGTACTAACTCCTCGGCAGCGATCTCGCGACGCGTGGACAACCCAGCGAAATGCGTGTAGATTGTCTTTCGAAACTGACGCCCAAATCTTAGCCTGCGGTTTATACTTCTTCTATCCCACGATGTCAGGCAAGAATAAGAGAGTGCATGTAATTTTGGAATGATATTTATACTTTTCTGAGGGTTGATTTGGCAACCCGCCCTGAAAGTTCTGCGGAGCCAATCAGGATGGTGCTGTATGACGGTGCGAATCTGCACTTTTTAATATTTAAAATTTACAATAAATTAACGCTGAAATTACAAATGTTGCGTATATATGTCAGAGATTTTAATTACCCGCGTGATTTTGTATATGTTTTGTCTACGAAAGTTTATCCTTTACTGTCGTTTTTGCCGTTTTAAGTTTTCGTATTTATATGAGGCAAACTTCCAACCGCTGCGCCGAATCTGGGCACGTGACGGGTGGAGTTTGCCAAGGGAGTCGGACGTTAGTTATAAGAAAAAATTTCAACGTGTTTTGTTTATTTTATTTTGGACTATCGACATGTAAAACACGTTTTACAACAATATATATATATATATATATATATATATATATATATATATATATATATATATATATATATATATATATATATATATATGAGTTTGTGTTTTTCCGGGAATACATCCGTTCGTTAGCTATTTCCATAGTTGGAATTTGCAGACGTTTCGCCAAAGTCTCATTCAAGTGCTCGTGTCCGTAGTTGACGTGAGGTGCCAAATGAGACTTTGGCGAAACGTCTGCAAATTCCAACTATGGAAATAGCTAACGAACGGATGTATTCCCGGAAAAACACAAACTCATATTTCTCCATCCGTGAAACACTAAAAACTAACATATATATATATATATATATATATATATATATATATATATATATATATATATATATTGTGTATTCAGAATTATTAGAAACTGACTAAAAAGTCCAACCACTTGTAATAATGAAACTGCAATAAAACCTTTCAATCACAGCGGTAATGTTATACCAAAATCCATCCAGGTCCAGAGTAATGTTTATTTTTAATTCTAAATTTAATTTTATTATGTTCGTAGGAAAAAGGTTAACAGGCAAGAATTAATTTTTATATTAAATTAAATAAAACACGATAATAATATTATACATTATAATATTTGCATATGTATAAATACTTAGTTAACACTAAGTTCTATATAACCAAACTAAATCTATTTCACTGTCGCTAATGTCATCTACATTAATAACTAATTTTTCTGTTGAATTTTTAAGATAGACATAGGTTTTTTCTATTTCCTTTACATGTTTTACACTATTTTCCCAGTTAATTTGAGATTTTTTTTTCGCCTCACTATTAGTTAAAGCTAATACATTAGAATTAAGTGTAGGTGAAATATTATTACGACGAATTCCTTCTTTAAGTTGGTGCCATATTTGCTTAATGGGATTGAATATACAGTGGTAAGGTTGTAACCGCAATACTGTGTGACCCATACTTTCCGCAAGTTCGTCGCAATAATATTGTTTTTTAATAGACAAACTTTTAAGCATTCCAATAACTCTTTTTTTGTATAATTTTGATGAAAATATATATCATTATCGTACATATAGTCTTGAATTTTGGCTTTTGGATCGTTTGAACAAGGTGCTTTGTTTAATTGTCTACTATGGTAACTCGCGTTGTCCATAATAATAACACTATTTGGCGGAATATTAGGTAATCATTTGGTTCTAAACCAATCTTCAAATAGCTCCGCTGTTGTGACGTCATGATAGTCAACACAAGAATATCTAATATTTTTGGATGAAAGAGACCAAGCATTCGGCACAAACCCGTTTTCAGATCCAGCATGTAAAATTCTTATTCTTTTACCGCCGTTTGATGGCGCACGTGTCACATACTTTCCTCTAGAATCGTCCCATCCACTGGTTGGGCTGTCATTGGTATCACTCCATGTTTCATCTAAATAAATTATTGGTCTTTTTTGTGTTCTATAGTCACTGATTTCTCTCAAATACTTCCCCCGCCATTCTTGAAGACGCCTGGATTCCATTAGAATTTGTCTTTTATTAATCTTTTTGAAATTAAATCCCATTCCTGGGATATACTTCCACAAAGTCGTTCTTGAGCACTTAATTTCGATTTCATCTCTTTCAAGTATTTTTATTAAATTGTCTAAAGTTGGAACATATTGGCCTTCATACATTTTTTAAAATTTTCGTCGTATAATGTCTTCGTCACCATGGTCTAACTTTCTCAAAACTCCAGCATCACTTCTTTTTTTGCGTTCTAAAATTGGCTTTTGCGTAATTTTCCACACCATGGAAAAAGTTTTCCTTGTAAGTAAAGCTGTTTCCTCTACAGCTTTCTTAAGGCACAAATTACCGCGCTCCATTAAGATTAGAAACACTTTCTTAATAATTTCTTTAGCATCTGTTAATAGGTGCACTTTTCGATTTGTTTCACTTTTACAAATCTCACAAGAGCTGCAAGGCCGCCACATTTCTAAATAATTATTGGGTTTACGGTAGCAAATGAAATACGAAATAACCACGTGTAGTGTAACTAAAGACACAATTTAGACTGGCTATTTCAGTTCAGATTCAATTATATTATACATAGTAAATGTAAATAATACCTAGAATTTTACCTGCATTTGCAAATTATTCCGGGCCTGTGCGGCTATAAATTTATACCTGCCCTATGTTTACCCGACTTTTTAGTCTGTTTCTAATAATTCTGAATACTATGTCTATATATAGTTAAAACGCTGTATATCTTTACGTCAAAATTTGACATATGCATCAAACTGTTATAGGATCGGAGTGGCTCATTTGTCGAATGGTTTATAAGCAAGTTTCACAAACTAAATATCCTTAAGAAAGAAAAATGTTATACAGAAAAATTTTAAAATCGAAGTTTGTCCTTCTGTATAGACATATCGATAAATTTTATATCCCGTTTGTATAGAGCTATTTAATGACGAGTTTAAGTGCTTATAATGGGTTCGGTATTTTACGTGAAATTTTAAATATTTTAAAAGCGGATTAAAATTTCCTCTTTTATAGTGCTACACTGAGAGATGTACTACTGCTAAAAATAATTTACTTTACGTATTAGTACATTCTTTAATAAGCATTGCCTTTTTAATATGTTGTTTTTAGCTAATAATTTTGAAATTGTAGAAACTATTGTACTAAAAATTTTACACACACTCTTTTTAATATTGGGATTAGTAGGGTGATGCTTGAAGGTACAAGTGTGGGTGCTTGTGTGTATGTTCACTTTTATAATTGAACCTATGATGTAATATTTCACCTATGAAATTTATGACAATGAAAGCTTTATTTATTTATTTTATAAAGTAAATCGTTTATATTCTAAATTATTGGTAACTATTTCGGTAAAAAAAAAATTATACGCAATTTGTTTATAAAGTTCTATTTTTATTATAATACTCCAGTTAGATATAACAATATTAGGGTAGTCTAATTGAAAATTAAAAATAAATTGACTATTCTAAAGAATCGGAACCAAAAAACAGTATTTTTAGAAACCGTCGGTAAGTATATAATATCCTAGAAATTATTCAGTGTTTTATACTTAATGACTGTAACTTTACGACTTCTGACTGCAGTAAGCGAAGTAGTTAAGCTGCAAAAATATTGAATAAAGAGATAAATAATCTTCATCAAATAGCCTAGTTTTCTTAAAAATAAATACAGAAATTTAAAAAAATGTGTGCTTCAACAGATAGGAGTTAACACAACGCACGATTCATAGCTCTGAGGCTTTTATTGACCACATTCCAAGATTCCTTATGCCACATCCTCACAGATAAATTTATAAACATAGAAACGTGTAAAATAATGAAAGGGGTTCGGTCCAGGGCATCCAGATCTAAGGCCCCAATATTGCATCAGGTTCACTGAAATAGAGTAATACATGCATAAAAAATAATACAGACACGGAACAATAGAAATCGTAAGTGAACTAATTACAATTTATATTAATTATTTATTATTGTTATATACTTAACACTATTTTTAAAAATTATAGGTATATATACAATATCCTAGAAATGATAAGTATTTTATATTAAATTATCTTAACTTTATGATCTTTGAATGCAAAAGCTAGGGTATTCAAGCTACAAAAATATTGAATAAAAAAATAAATAATTAATTAGCTTCTTCTTCATTAAATAACTAGTTTTTTTAAAAATAAATACAGTAATAAAAAAAATGGGCGCCTCAAAAGGTAAGATTTAATACATCGCACGACTCATGGCTCTGAGTTTTTTATTGACCTCATTTCAAGATTCCACATGCCACATCCTCACACATAAATGTATAAGCATATAAACATGTAAAATAATGAAAGGGGCTCGGTTGGAGGCATCTAGGTCTGAGGCAATATCTAGGGCCCCTATGTTGCATCAAGTTCACTGAAACAGAGTAACACATACATAAAAAATAATACTGCCATACAAAAATAGAAATCGTAAATGAACTAATTACAATTAAGATTGATAATTTATTTATATATAATAGATATAAAAAAAGGTAACATACTCTTTCTTATTTTATATAATGCCATGGACAAAAGAAAAAAATATCCTATATAGAAATGGAAAAAGAAAAAAAAAAGTGCTTAAAAAATGCCAATAAAAAATTTTTGTTAAAAATTTAAAAAATACGTAAAAAAGAATTGTATGAGAATATTTTAGAAGTTGTGACATTCTTATATATGAAAATGCCAAAAGAGATTTAAAAAAATACACAAATGAAAATTATTAAAAATATCTGTACACCCACATATTATCAAAAACTGAAAAGAAAATTAAGGGTCAAGACGACTTCTCTTATTCTAAGGAATTGCTATCACTCTCACCAACATTAATAATAACTGGCTGTAAAGGAACTCAAATTTTCTTTTCAATTTCCCACTGCTTTTTAATAATATTATTTGTGTGTTCGACATAGCTTAATTCTGTTTTGTCACACTTCCTTTCTTTAACTTGTAGAATCAGTTGGTCATAATTTCTCTTTGCTTGACTCCATACCATTTCAATTGGGTTAAACTGGCAATGGTATGGAGGCAAGCGTAAAACTTTATGTCCAGAAGAGTCTATTAGCTGATCTACTGCAAAGCATTTTGCAGGCTTTGGTACCCGAGATATCAAAGACCACAAAGTATCTTTTGTAGCATCTTCTCCAAAGTTGATATATTTTTCTTTAAGCCATGCTTCAACCCTTTGTTGGCCATTTTGAAGTTGTCTACTATGATTGGGAGCATTATCTAAAACAATTAACGAAGGTGTTTCCAGTTTTGGCAAAAAATCTTTTAACTAAGCTTCAAAGTTTTCTGAAGTCATTTCTCCATGGTAATCTCCAGTTTTTGACATCGATTTAAACATCAGCATTGCATCTTCAACGAATTCATTTTCATTTCCTGCATTCAGTACTATTTATCTGAAAAAAAGTAGAATAGTATGTGGCAGTACAAATTATTAGAAAAATTTTCAACTGTTTGCAGAAACACAAATTGGTCTTAACGAACGGAAGCTTTCATGGTTTTGGTTAATTGAAAAATAGTGGTTACTGAGTTTAGACCGAGTCAAATTTGAATTGTTATGCGACTTTTTACCTAGATTGCACGAGACATCTTCAGGGATCTTGATTTCACGTTATGAGAACATGGAACATTGCATGTGTTTATTTTTTAAAAATAAGGTTCATTGTTAAAAATATACTGTATTATACCCCTTTTTGGTTTATTTTTAAGCACCTTTAGGTTGTACAAATTATAGGTGAAGACTGTGCAATTAAATAATTGTAATACTTATTTCAAATCTGTTTTTTTAGCACAATAAAACATGTTACCATTTCAGCAGTTTCGATTGGCAAAGCATAACACGTCTGAGAACTCTGGCAAGAACAGTGGCAAACCATATTTTAGTTGTGTTTCCTTAAACCAAATTAGATTCTACATGTTACAGATTTACTTCACGTTTCAGCAAAATACCTCTAAGCAGTTTTTACATTTTGATAATATATTTTTTTTTCACAATTTTTAACGCCCTGTATTTCGAAAACGAAATATTTTAGATATATGTTTAAATCAAATTATTTTATAAAACAGCTTAAGAAATCACTACAGGATTTTTTTTTTGGATTTAGGAAGCCTGTATCCAAGTAAGATGATTATTATTTTGTAAAATGTAAATTAAATTATTTGGTTAACTTTCATTTATTAAGGAAACATTTTTATCATATTATTAAATTGAAAAACATACAGAAATTAAAGTAAGGAATTTAGTTAGCTAATTCAATCTCCCCAGGAAAAAAAGGATTAAAGTAAAAATTTAATATTTAACATCCTGCTAATAGGCAATGATCCAAGGATTATTTAAATAAAGCTTTTTGCAACCTGTTATAAATGATGAAATAAATTCCAATTGTGTAAGTGCAAATAACTGATATATTACCTAAATCCCTCCCCGTACTGATCGAGTGCCATTGTCCTGTCATGATCGTCTGTGGGTGCCATTGTGAAAAATCCGTGTCTCGTCTATAAAGACTGGCTCAAATTTATTTTCCCCTTTTTCTTCGTTCTTTAAGTATTGTTCAAGAAAGTCTCTTCTCATTTTCTGAATTTGTGGTTTCTCCATTAAACCTCTACGTGGGTCATCCTTGCTACTTGCTTGAATTAGTAAATTAACCTCGTATCACTAAAAATGTAAGGAAAATTTTTTAAATGTACATATTTCACACTATAAACAAATATTTTTAAAGTGATTTTTGGATAAATGATTAGGGGACACATAAAGTAGAATTAAACTTAGGAATTCTAAAAGTTATTTTTCTCTAATTGACAATTATACCAGCTATATAAAATTTTGAAAAATGTTGGGGCTAAATGTGGCAAAAATATGAATTAGGAGCTTCAAAATATATATCCCGGGAACTAAAAGTAAACAAAAAATAATTAGGTGAAACAATCCCGTAACAAGACAAAGTGCAAAGAGTGGAAGTTAATAGATTCCACGGGATTTATTCATATTTTTAAAATATTTTAATGGTATTTGCTTACCTGAATTATAGCATTTAATATTTTACGAAGAAGAGGTTATTGGTAGATGGAGGAGGCAAATTTTCAATTTACACTGTCATACGTTTTTAGGATTTTTGGGTACCGGAATTCAAAAATCGTATCAACTGATGTATAATTATATCAGAATAAGAAGTCGGCATATGGGTGGAAATTTTAGTTAAAATCAAAAATAGTGATTTGGCTTAAAAAAAAAATTATTATACGAGTTCAATGGATCAATTAAAGCACATCTAATTAATGATGAGGGAAGTTCTGGGTAGTCAAATTTACTAATATTTTTATACATATATATTGATATAATTTTATTGACAACCGTGTGTGTCACTAAGGTTTCACACTTTATTTTCAGGGTATTGTTCCTTTGTAGTCACAAGTATGTTTTATTAAGACTGAAATACATTTTAAGCACTTTTTGAGTCACTTAAAGAAAAAAAGTTAGAAACAAATTCGACAAAAAAATATTATGCAGCAGAAAATAAATATCAGTAGGGCTCAAGTCAACTATGTTGTTTTTACAATCAATTCAAACAATTCAGTTTCTAAAAAGTGCCACTATTTACCTCTATAGGATTACAATTGAGCAACTTCATTTTAACATAATCTTAACTCAATTTAATCTGATCTTATGTTATAGGACAGCTTCTTATGTTTCGGAATTTGGGACTCTCCATACCTGGAGAAGACGAGTGGTTCTCCATAGCCTAAAACACCAATACAAAGTGCTAAGAGTGGCCTCTTCCATATAGATTAGAGGTTGAAAAAATTGTGGGGTCCTGTTAACTAAAGAGAACATTATACTGAGAATTGAGCCACGATTTTGTTTTTTTTTCCAAAAACTACCTTCAAGTACCCTTTTTACAATGATTTTATTATCGTGTTCTATGACCTCCTAGATCTTCACTAAATCCAATAATTACTCAAAAATCTAAAACATTCTTGTGACAATTACTAAAAAATTTCCACTTAAATAAGTTTGAAATACTGTATATTTTAATAAAGCTCGACAAAATGTTGTTTAACGTTTTCGAAAGAGATACTTCAGTATAACAAGAAATAATCTCTTATTAATTACTTACCTTTACATCTTCTAGCTGAATTAAATTTTCCATATGTATCCAAATAAATATCCAGTTAGAAAACCTAAATAAATCCTATAAAAAAAAGCACTATAAAGTGTATCCAGAGTTTAAAGTCACAAGCACTAAACACTAGAATATTAAATAGCGGCACAAAGTGTTTAAACTATTTTATATTTTAATATAATAAGAATATCACGACGTTGTTGACAAAATACATAAAATGTGTTTTGTAGCTGTTATTATAGAACGACAACGTAATGACCCCATTACTCTCAAGTGAGGTTATGTATTCAAAACTGTCAAACAATAGCTGTTGTTTTGTGTTTTGTTGCTACGGCCCCGATCCTGTGAGATATTTGTTATCTCTTTCATTATTAGAAATAAAAATAAGGAGGGAAAACCACTTAATATTTTAGTATTTTAAGACTTCTACTACAACTGGAGTAGATATGGAGTAGGTAAGCGTGTTAACCTTCACATTTTTATAAAAATATTAATGGGATATTTTGTAGAATTATTAAATTTTAGATAATAAAACATGTTAAAAATTATAAAGCAAATATAAATGTTGTTTCAATTTTGGAAATAACTTATTTTTCTCTACTCCGAGAGGAAGACAGAAAATCGAAATGAACAACCCTAGTTATATTTACGAGGAACATTTTTTTGGATATATGGCAACTAAAAACCGTTATAATTACTAAATTTTTAAAGATATACACCGTTTTGAGTATATTTCTATATTCCACTGTGAAGCCTCTAAAAATGTTTTTTTTTATGTCGTTTTCATATAATATTGCAACATTAACGTTTGCACTTTCCTAATATCACAATATTTTCAAAATCTACAGAAAAAATCTTTAATTGTGCCCAAAGTGAACCATGTATTTAGGTTTTATAGGTTTCGGGTCCATTGATCTATGTTATATTGCTCAGATCTAATAGATCTAACATTTATGTCACCAGAATCTGTGCTTAAGAATTTAAGGTCATTTAAATTTCATCGTTGAATGAATGAATGAAAAAGGGGTCGTGATACTAGATCATCGATGCCTAGGCCTCCATTGGGCCCTTTACATCTCACCATATCTGCAGGTTATTCGAGGCCGATCGCCTTTGCGAATCCAAGTTGCCTCGTTAGTTGAACCTGCCTAACTGCTTCCGGTAACAAAACAGTATCTCCATTTCGGAGATCTGTCTCAGCCCGTTGAGTAATGGGCACTCTCAGAGAACATGGTCAACAGTTTCATCCTCCTCCAAACACCATCGCCTTCGACACCGATTCTATGAAGGTGGCCCCTTTGGTGAGAATGTCCTGTCAACGATCCAACCACAATTCACAGCTCTTTCCTTCACAAGGAGAGAAGCTCCTTAGTACGCCGTGCACTAGGCCCAATTATATGTTCCTTAGCACACCTCATTCCAGGAGCTCTCCTCCACGATTCAATAAATTTGCTTTCCAGCAGCGATTTTAATTCCCTTTTGCCAATAACAATTGTAACAGATAATATTGTTTGGGGTCCATACGGTTCAGTCGCCGAACCCAACTTTGCCAGACGGTCTGCATTCTCATTCCCGCCTATGCCCGAGTGGCCCGGGACCCATACGAGTCTGACTGTGCAGTCTTTCCGTGTCATACCATTTAGTACATCCTTGCCCTCAGACACCAGTCACGACTCTGGACTTCAGTGCAAAAATCGTTAAAACTCCTTTAAATTATAGTTAATATTTTTAAGCTGTAAATTTTAGGTGAGGGTGCTTGGCTTTAGGTTTTGGGACTTGAGGGTATAGGCTTCAGAGTTCTTCCAAACTTGAAGCTGTGAAGTTTTCTGTTGGTAAGATGATGTGGTATTTCTGAAAAAATCCCGTTTTAGACTTCAGCAATTATTTTTAAGGTTATGTTTAAGACAATTTTTTTAAAGAGCGGAGTTTGTTTTCATTTTCTAAAACCGTGGTTGCAAAAAACTCTGTTACTTACCTTAAAATACTTTACGTGCAAAATAAAATATTACAATTTTGGATGCTCAACTTCAAAATACTACAATTCAACCAAATATTAACCAAAGTTATTATTCAAAAGCTTAAATGAAAGATTTTTATTTGTAAATTTTAAAATAAGTATTATAATATTAGGTAAGTGCGAACGTCCATGTTTCGATATTATATGAAAAAGACATTTTTTCAAAAAATAGTCATTTTTAGGGGCTTCACAGTGATTCTATGAAAGGGGCTAGCGTGCTCCTTATTTTTTCTGTAATCTACATTAAGCAAGCTCCAACTTAAAAAAAAAGTTCTCTTCTTGATATATTTATTTCTGTCGAAGATTTACGATTTTGAAACCTCATTCATTCATTCATTCATATCAGCCCGTTTTCATCCACTCCTGAATGTAGGCCTCTTCCATATTTTTCCATTTCTGTCGGTCCGTAGCGATCCCCATCCAGTTTTTTCCGGCAATTTTCTGGATGTCGTCACGCCACCTCTTTTGGGGCCTGCCAACACTTCTCTTGTTCTCTCTTGGCCGCCATGCTGTTATCTTGTATGTCCATCTGTCTATGTCATGTCTTGCGATATGTCCAGCCCATCTCCATTTTAGCTGCGCTACTCGTTTGCTCACATCTGTTATTTTCGTTCTTCTTCTGATTTCTTCATTTGGAACTCTATCTCGTAATCTAATTCCCAGCATAGCCCTTTCCATTGCTCGTTGTGTAACCCGAAGCTTATTAATGGCTTTACATGTTAGAGAGGTTGTTTCAATACCATAAGTAAGAACTGACAGGATGCACGACTCGTAGACTTTTCTTTTCAGACTTATGAGGGTGTTACTGGATTTAAGAATGAATTCGAGTTTGCCAAAAGCTGCCCAGCTGAGACTTATTCTTCTAGGAATTTCAGCCGATTGGTTTTCCTTCCCTATTTGTATTTTACTTACATATATATATATATATATATATATATATATATATATATATATATATATATATATATATATATATATAGGAATCCGTAAAAGCCGCATAAACATATATACGCCATCCGGCGGGAGGTCGGCGAAGCCGCGTTCAGTGTTGCATGCTTCCTTCCGATCTGTCCTTTGCACAGACAGGTGCATGTCGGTACCCTGATGAGTCTAGTAGAGACGAAACATGTACCTCTGCCGTATCACTGTGACGGGGAGGGTAAGTTTTGACTTTCTTCTCGGTATGGTGGTACAGGTGCGCTATCATCTCGATGGTGGTGGAATGAGATGGATTGTGTTTTATCGCAATTTATTCAAACTGTGCAACCTCTAACATGGAAAGGATATGATTGGAACGAGGTTTGTATTTACTGATCGCAATTTACTTCATTTATACTCGGAGTTGCATATAGTTGTACGTTTGCTGAATGTGATTTCAGCACTACAACGGCATAATGTGGATATACCCAGTGCTATTGCATCTCACACGGAGGAATCCGTGAAAGCCGCATAAACATATATATATATATATATATATATATATATATATATATATAAAAAAAAAAAAAGAAAATTTTTTTTTTTTTTTTTTAGAAACAGAACAGCAAAATGTCAAGGAATAAATTTTGAAAATGCCTTGAATAAAGGGCGAAACGTGAATCGTTTTGTGTTTTATTAATTATAGAACCTAAACCCAAGAAAATACAAAATTAAGAAAAATGATATAATCTATGGTTCAAGAATCAAGAAAATAAACAATATATATATATATATATATATATATATATATATATATATATATATATATATATATATATATATATATATATGAATGAATGGGTTTCTCTTTTTTTGTTCATTTAGTTATTGAGGTTTATTTGAACCGAACCTTTTCTAGGAAAAAAAATTCTGTTGTGCTACAAATTGCACATCCCGGAATTTGATCCCAGTTTTATCTTTATATTATGATCGTATGTTAAAACATGTTTAACGAGAGTGAAGAATAGTACTCCTCTACGGTAATCACTTTTATTATTTTTACATAAAGTCTTGGAAACACTTCTTATTCAGTTATCACAATACATTGATTTTCATATAGATAGGAGATACATTTTTCATTTATTTTATAGCTGTTCTGATATTACACTTTTTAAAAATTTGTGGTAATCTCATGTGTATACCGTAACGAAAAAAATCTTTTTTGTATGTTGTTATTACGACCATCGTCATCACTATAACCAGTATCAGTATCTCTTTACTGAATTAACTTTTTTTTTACAGAATTGGAGAAAATACCTGCAAAGTCGAACCATCATATGACTCTTTTACATACACTATTGCATATTTACTTTTATGGGATATTATGTTATGCCTTTGTGAACAATCATCACCAGAACTACGATATCAGTATGCGGATTGGCTAAAGTAAGATGTTATCCATTATAACTTAAATATTAATCAATTTAACTGTTAATATTTTTAGTTAAATGGAAAAATAATATTATATTTCTTTATTTTGTTTTCTTGTATTAATATATATTACATTGCAATATATACGGTTTCGAAGAATAATTTGAATTGACCACCAGCATAGTGTCTTATTCAGAACATTAGCGAACTGCATAATTTTTTCTGAATTTTAAAAAAGTTTCATTTACTATTTGACATTCCTTATAAGTAATAACGGGTGTTTTGCTTATACCTAAGTGATATGATGTGTTTTAAGTTTTATAAAAATTTTATTATTTGACCAAAATACTTTTATCTGAAAATTATATAATGTTAATTACATTTCCTCTCCATCTATTGATAGGGTTCTTAAAATTTATTTTGAAATTTCGTTACTCATTAGATATATTAGGTATATTATTCTTTGGGCAGTATTAGCTAATTTCGGAATTAAGGTACCTCAACGAAAGTAAATAACCCAGATATAATGAAAATCTCCTTCGTCCGTCTGTAAAATTAATTTTTGTTTACAGTTTTTCATTCTGGCATAAAATATTATTGAGGTCGGCTTCAAGTATTTATAATATTAATAAAAATAAAATATAGAGTATGTGGTGATTTTCGACAAGTTTATTAAAAAAGTGGATGGTTAGTGGACGTTATGTCAATAACAACCTTTGTTTAGGACATCTGAGCTCTGTACAAAGTTATTTATAATATTTTTTACTGACTTCATCGGTTACTCTGAAACGACCGCACCAATTTGAATGAACTTTTTTACGTTATGTTCAAGAAGTTGCTGCGGTGGTCCCATATCATTTTGGATGAAATTGATGCAGTAAATTCCGAAATGGCGCCGATAATATAGCGGATAAAAAAAAAATTGGCCGATTTTCACCAAAATTGGTATGGGGGAGTTTTCACGGTCGCACATAACGAATCAGAAATAATTTTTTAAAAATTCAATATAGCGGACCCAAAAAGGCGGACAAAAAAAGTTAATTTTGTCCAATTTTCTCCAAAATTAGTATGGGGAAGTTTTCGGAATCGCACATAAAGAATCTAAAATTATTTCTAAAAAATTCAATATGGCGGATCCAATATAGCTGAAAAAAGAAATTATTTTTGCCGATTTTCTCCAAAATTGGTATAGGAAAGTTTTTGAGGTCTTACATAACGAATCTGAAATTATTTTTAAAAAATTCAATATGGCGGACCCCATATGACGGCCAAAAAAAGTAGTTTTTTTCCGATATTCTCCAAAATTGGTATCGGAGAGTTTTCGGAATTGTACATAACGAATCAGAAATTATTTTAAAAAAATTCATTATGGCGGACAAAAAAAAATTTTGTCCGATTTTCTCCAAAATTGGTAAGGGGAAGTTTTCAGAGTTTCACATAAAGAATCTAAAATTATTTTTTAAAAATTCGATATGGCTGACAAGAAAATAACTTTTTCCGATTTTCACCAAAATTGATATAAGGGAGTTTTCGGGGTCGCACATAACGAATCTGAAATTATTTTTAAAAATTCAGGATGGCAGATCCAATACGGCGAAAAAAAAATTTAATTTCTCCTATTCTCTCCAAAATTGGTATGGGGGATTTTTCGGGATCGCACATAGCAAAATTGAAATTATTAAAAAAATAAATAAATATGGTGGATTCAATATGGCGGGTTAAACATTTTACATGTCCTGATTTTGCTCAAAATCTTTGGATGTGCTAATAACGAATTTAAAATTATTGCTACTACACTTCTTGTGTTTAGTTTTTCCTATATTTTTTTATAACGTGAAATATCACTTATTGTGTCCAGTTTTATAATTATTTCAGATAACATTTTCTCCGTTGTTTGGTTCGTCAAATTCTTGTTTTCCTGTATGGTAACGCCTCTTATTTTTGGCCTTGACACATAAGCTGCTTCTGTTTCCAAAGCCCTATCCAACGCTTCATTGTAATAGTTAAACTTGCTTATACGCAACATACACTGTATTTTCTGATTTCTGATTCCATCAGTGAAATACTGGATCGTAAACTCTTCTCGGAATTCTACTGTACTCCCGGATAAGTCAGATGCACAAGGTGTCGGATATCAGTTTCACATTCTTGCAAACTTTCTGCATTTCTCTGGTGTCTTGACCTGAGCTGTGACTGATATAACTAGCGCCGATGCTGATCTCCAAATCTTCTTTCCAGCACTCAGGATTTCATAGCTTTTTTTTGGGTTATAGGAATGGTTTGCAGTGCTGGTCCATGAAATGCAATTACTAAAGCAGTAGTCATTTGTTCGAAGTTCCAGTTATTTGCGGTAGCGGCAACTTTAAATTAGCATTTGTACATTATACAAGAGGTTTAACCGTCGTTAGTAGGGGTTTAATGTTCTGTTCGATCGTTATTACTTTATCAGAAGGACAATTATTCTTTATTTTATTGACTTCTATCTGAAGATTCTTCATTTTAGATTCTATCCCGCCTACGATTTCTTTCATTTCTTGTCGTACAGTTAGACTTTTGCGTTTGTTCTTGTACAATTTCATCGAATTTTTGCTGTCCTTGTACGATGACCTCTTTGCATCCATTTGCAAAGTTTATTTTCATTTTTAACACGACGTTCTTTTGCTGGTTGTTTGTCTTTGAGGCGACGTCTTTCGTCTTTTTGACGACGTTCTTCTTCTTACTATTTTTCTTTCAGACGACATTGTTCTTCTTTTAGGTGACGTTCTTTCATACGTTCCATAAAATCAACCAATGTTTTATTTATTTGCTAGTCCTTTGGCTTTTACAGAAATTTGGTAGATAGGTACAAGGTAATAACTAATAGAGGATGTTGTTTTGGGTCGAATGAATTAGAACTGAGAGTAATGTTGTAATATAGTAGGTCTTGTCAAATATATATTACATCGTAAGCTTCTGTTGTATAAAATCTAAGCAACCTATTATACAATAGATGTGACGGAATCTCCTCTTAATCCCAGTAACTCGTTTTCGTATTAGTTACGTTTAGTTTTTTTTCATGTTATAAAGTTCTTAATTAAATATAATGGTTATTTAATTGTGTATCTTAATAACTTAATAATTCTACAAGGGTTAACGTAACAGGTTGCCAGATTTTAAAAATTCCTTCTATTATACACTAGTGGAAGCAGCAGGCAATGGTGCACTACTACTACGTTATCGCTCGAAAATGTTATCTTTCTCGCTCCGACCGTTTGGTTTTGTGCTCCACCCTCATCGAGGAAAAACTTTTTACAAGAAAATATTTTGGACTTGGAAAAAAAAACATAAAAATTGCCAGAATTGTTGAAAATACACAAATTCAAGCCCGACCACTGCAGAAATATTCACAGGTGATGGTCTACAAAGTCAATGAATAAAATGGTTATAAGCCATATAGTGATATTCAGTCTTCAGAGCCTCGTATTAAGAATTATAGTCATAATAAAAGAAACTAAAGAAGTAATGGTTGATGGCCAGACGAATGAATTGTGTAAAAAATGTGGACAGTCGCATCGTTTTAAGGGTCCTGTTCAAAATGTTAAATGTAACAATTCTAATTGTAAGGATATATTACCAAATTTGGCTTTAAAAAAAAAAGATAAATAATGTCAATTTAAATTCTGAGTCTGAAAGAGTTGTATCTAATAATAGTGAACAGGGCCTGTTTGTCATGAGGGTTATTAATGACAATATAAATGTAAATTAAACATGATCGTTGGATATAAAAATTAATAATAGAATTTTAAATTGTAATATTGATACGGCAACAGAAGCAAATGTCATATATTTTAAAAACTTTAAAAAGCTAAATGTCAAAGCTAAAATTATTGCTAGGAATCAGGACTGGGTTTATATTGATTTTTTGTAATTCAAAAATTAGTGACTTAATTAAAAAAATCATGATATTATTTTATTTTATTTTAGATTTTTAGGTAAAAGCTCACAGGGGGAGAAAGTCGAGAGTATTTAATCATATTTATAAAATGCATTTTATTTTCTAGAATAAATACCCACCTAAATAATTCACTGAATATTATTATTTTTTTTTAATATTTTTATTATTCATATATATATATATATATATATATATATATATATATATATATATATATATATATATATATATATATGGCATTCTATCATTATTGCGTCCTTTCAAAAAACGATCTTACAACAACCACTGGAAGGAGTGATGTTAGACAAATTTAAGCCGTGTATGTTGGTAGAGAATTTAATTCTCTACCTGGGTATCGTCTTCAAATTAGAGAATTCGTCTTTTTTTTATACATTTTTTTACAAATTTCGTACTTTGTTGACTCCTTTCAAATTCTAAACAGTATCAGCTCCACACGAATGTATATTGTACATTATTGCTTCCAGCGCAATTACCAAACTTTTATTTTTTATTGAAGTCAAGGAAAAAATATAATATATTTTTGGATAATATTGTAATAGTGGTGTAGAAACAGCCACCTGAGGAACATCTCACCGGTAGTTTCCGAGGCCAAGAAGATTCAAATATCATAAATTACGTTATAAAAAGTATGTCAAAGAGTATCTGTGGAACCCACTGATGAGTCCACTGCCAGCGTCAGAACGAAACACACGGGATTTTATTGGTCGAAAATTTGCAAATCGTTCTGGGTTATGATGAATTTCAACTATATATTCAATAGCAGTTCATTTAAGATTAAAATGGATAACTTAAATACAAGGTCTGAGACTCTGCTTTTGTCATCGAGCACTCAGGATTATTATATGCCATTTATTAACATTAGTTTAGCATGTCTAATGTACAGGTTTAGTGATTATAAATGGATTACTCATCTAACTCATTTATTTAATAAGCTTCATGAAGATGTAATCGTAGTATATCTAAGGAATTTTTTACAAAGATAAAAGAGAAACAATCAAACGTTAGATTTTAAATTTATGGGTGCATGTTCAGCTTCGACAAAGTTTAAATACCTCAAATCAGATAATAATATAGAGGATGTTCCCTTAAAAAATTTAAATTTTATGTCATATATCCAAAATCTGATGTTTCATTGTTTTTCTTTAAAATTTGTAAGAAATTATTTAGAACCGCTACCATTTGGGTGGCTCATTTATAACGATACATCCTGTAGATGAAGAGGAGGTCTACAAGTGAACTATGAACATTCTTGTTTGTATTATAACAAAATAGATCGGCGTGACATACATATTGACATTTTATTCAAATATAATGAAGCATTAAGAAATAAAACATTGACAGCAGAGGGCTTAAACTGACAAGAGCCAAGCAAACTTTAAACCCTAAAAATATAGGCATAAGTAAATAATTTTTTTTATTATTGAACCGGCAAAAATGGAGAACTTTATTTATTTTCGAGATAGAACTATTTCTCTTACATACTTCAAGGCTTTATTGCCAGGTTCTTATCCTTAATATCCCTATATAATCATTTATTTGTTGATCGTAAGCAAAACAAAATTGATCGACTATAAGATTTAATTTTCATGGCAACTAGATCGGGTATAAGTTTTAAATTCTCTTATTGAATCTGGCTGATATACTTCCGGATTCACTAAAAAGTTTAAAAATTTAGACCTTATTTAGCTGTCATAAAAGTGAGAACTGCAGTTTGCCAGTTTATATCGTAAATATCACCAAAAATATCGTGTTTCAGTTGCAATAAAAAACGAGGGGAAAAATCTTGGAACTGTTAAATAGAGAGGTGTTTTTACGGAATTGAGTAAAAGTTTTCATTGTTACCAATCAGTATTTCCTCATCATAGGGTCTTCTCGGGAAAACTTCTATATTTCTAGTCTATGATGAACATATTCAAAACTTGACTGGGTTAGTGTTGCATGTGTCAATTTAAAGCTTTCGTTGTCAAATTAGTAGGGTTTAAAATTAGATAACTTTAGTGAATTAAAATGGTAGATTTTATACATTTTTTACGGGTATTTTTGCTCAATATACAAGGAACGATACCTTCTTTAGAGACAATACCTGCTTATAATCATACAATCAGCTTTGCGCTTACTACTCAAAAGTTAAATAAATATAGTTCTTAATAACTAATCATCAAAAATGCTATTAAAATAATGAATGAGTTATGTTGACACATAAATAAGAAATATAAAGTTATAAAAAATATTAAAAAATCTGTTTTTTTCTTTTAGAAAATATAGAATAAATATTAAAACTATTACTTTTTTTCTTGTATTCATTCTGCATAAACACTTTTATTTTGGTTGTCTTTATTTTCCATCAACTTCATATATTTTTGATTTTCACATTCTCGCCTATTTAAAAAATTCTTCTTTCCCTTTTTATGCGCAGATGTCTAAGGAAATGAATTATGAGGTTTTCCTTGGTTTAAATTTAGAGCAGACTAGCAACAACATCAGGAGATGTGGATAGAACTGGATCATCAAGATTTGGTAATATGTTTTCATCAATATCGCCTTCAGCATCACTTTCGTCGTTGTTACTATCTAACAAGTTTTCTTCCATGGCAATATTAACTTCATCGAGAGTTTTACTTTTAAATTCATCAGGTACACCTTTTTCAATATGATTCAAAGCTTGAAAACTTTGGTTGCCATCATCTGGAAGTCTATATTGTAGTGAGGACTACCTGAGTACTAATCATGTTCCTTATAGAAATACAATCTAGAAACTTTTATTAGTCATTGTGTAGGAAGATTCTACACTTTTATTCTAAAATGTACAGGTGTATATAAGTAGAGAGAATATGAATTAAGAGTTAAAATTTAATAATAAAAGTGTAAACAAGTAGTTATTAAAGTGTTGAAGTGAACAGTAGTATGATTTTTCGAGCAGAGTGAGTCAATATAACATAAACAGGGTAAAATCGTAAGAACTGGTGTCAGAAGTAAGGATTATCACCGAATTTCCGAAAAATTCTATTTGTAAAACAGAAGAGATAAAAAAAAAACCAGGCTTAACTATCGGATTTGTCATGAAATATGATGATAAAATTAATTTTAGATAAAGTTCTTAAACATTCTATTTTGAATCAAAACATAGCGAAAAACCGAATTTACCATCGGATTTGTCATCTAGAACGAAGCCTAGAATCGAATTTTCGACGAAGTTCTACAACATTCCATTTGGAACCTGAGAAGAGGTAGCGAGAAACTGACTTTACCGTGGAATTTACAATCAAGAATATTTACTTGGAAACTAGAGAATATGTCGAAAAACTGTCTACACCATTAAATATGTCCTCAAGAAAAAAACATGGAACCAAATTTTCGACATATTACTGGAACATTCTATTTGGACACTAAAGGATGTAGTAAAAAACTGACTTCACCATCGAATTTGTCATAAAGAAAGCAGCTCAGTACCGCATTTTCGACAAAATTTTAAATCATTCTATTTAGAAACTAGAAGATGGCGAAAAAATTACTTCACCATCGAAAAAACAAGTTTGGAACCGAATTTTCGACAACGTTTTAGAAAATTATCTTTGGACACTAAAAGATAGAGGAAAACTGATTTCATCATCAAATTTGTCATTAAGAAAGACACTTAGAACCGAATTTTCGACATAGTTCTAGAACATTCTATTTAGAAACTACAACGGCTAGCGAAAAAGAACTTCACTATCAAATTTAATATCAAGAAAGAAGTTTACAACCGGGTTTTCAACAATATCCTAGAAGTTTATATGGTAAATACTTGACAACAAACAGCCGAAATGGAATATATAGAAGAACGTCGCTCTAAAGACAAAAATGAAGAAGAAGAATCCGCCAAAAAAAAAAACAACAAGAAGAATCACGTCACCGAAAGAAAAAAAAGAACAATATAAACTTTGCTAATGGATAAAAGGGACCATTGTAAAAGAATTAGATAAACGCAAAAGTTTAAGAAGGAGAGAATTTAAGTGTGACAAGACATGAGAGAAGTACGCCAAGAAGTTAGTAGTATTGAATCAATTGTGGAACAAGACATAGGAAAAGTATGACAAGAAGTGAAAGAAGTCGTAGACAGGAGAGAATCTAAAATGAAGAACCTTCATACAGAAATCAATAAAATAAAGAACCATGGGCTCTCCTAAATACTGGACAGAACATCGAACACACAATTTACGACGATCTTGAATAATGTGCAGATACCAATTAAATATGCCGCTACAATAAATAATTGAAAATACGAAGAGATGGATACTTTATCAGTAATTGCACTTCGTGAATCAGCACTGGAGTTCTTGCAAACCATTTCTACAACTCAACAAATAGAGCGTATGTTGCTTATAAGCAAGTTTGGTTATTGGAGTAAAGCCTTGGGCATGGCTTTGGAAATAGAAGGAGCCTATAATGTGTCAAGACCAAAAATAAGAGCGGTTTCCAGAAAAGAAATCAAGGATTTATTGAGTCAGTGGAGAAAATGTTATGTGAAATCTTTAAGGAACCAAATACAAAAAGCGATACTTTACACTATAAAAGAAACCAGATAGAATGCTAAATATGTGGACCAAAGTGTTGGCCAATATCGAGAATGCCCCCTGAGTCATTTTTATTCATAGCCTAAGAAAGACCGTCAATAGTCTTATAATTGAAGGATGTCAATGTTACGCCTTATATCATAACTGTTGATACTGGTGAAGCAATACCTCTGATAAAGTCAAACCTTGTGGTAAAATAAAAATCATACCTTGTCCAGAAGAACAACAATGGGAACTGTACTCTAGAAGTAGATGTGATTGGAGAAAAGTTTGTGGAGCTTCAACTTGGAAGGCTAAAATTAAACTATTTGGTGTTAGTTGCTGATATAGAAGATGAGCTTTTTCTGGCTATAGACCTGATTCGTTAGTATGGATTTTCCTTCGACAACAAGCTTATCATCCTAAAGTTTAGCACCAAAAAATTTATTCTATCTATGAAATACAATACCGAGCTAATCAGAGACGTTACCTAGCAAGAAAACCAAAATAAAGGGAAGCACGGAGAAGATCGTTTACGAAATACTGGACAGGAGTTCTGGCAGCCACGTCGAATTGGTACAACACCTCAATCAGCCCTGTAAATATCTACTACCGAAGGCAATAGTCAATTCAAATAACATCATATTAATAGGAGTAATGAATATTCTTCCTATGTCAAAATTATTAAAGAAGACGAAGTAGCATTATACGAGCTAATTAAATGTTTGGTATAATGTAAACAACTTGGCAAATCTATATGAAAGTCGTGATATAACGAACTTATAGAAGAGCTTCAGACAAATTCAAAACATCTTTCGTCTCAAGAATTTGAAGAAGCTAAGACGTTTATTAGGAGGCAAAATAATGCTTTTGAAGCAAAAAATGGTAATACACGTATGACGAACATCATCTAGCATGATATAAATATTGCCAGTGCACAACCAATACGGCAGCCATCCAGAAGACATCCCATAGCCCAATGCCAGGATGTGGAGTTCTATGTAGACAAAATGATGAATGAGGGGACCATAGAAGAATCATCTAGTCCTTCGTTATCTCTTATAATATTGGTAGCTAAAAAGGTGGAACAACTAGATTTTCTTTTGACTGCAGAACGTTCAAAGACGTTACTAAGAAAGACTCAGCGTTCGTCGGATCACAATGGTTTTCCACACTAGATCTAATAAGTGGATATTATTGGCAAGTAGGCATTAAAAATAAAGATACGGAGAAGACTGCTTTTTCCATTGGCACTGATCTCTATGATGTTATGCCAAATAGAACTGCGAGGTCTTACATGGAAAATAAGTCTGTGATGTCATGGTTATGCGAAAAATATTACATAATCTACGGGGAGTTTTTGCAAGAATTGAAAACGCCAAACGCCAACCATCGATTTAACCTCAAAAAGTGCTTACTATTTGAACAAAAAGTTGAATTTCTTGGGCATGTAGTATTCCACAATGAAGGAAAAAAGCAAATAAGAAAAGATAGGCCTCAACTACATGACCAACATAAATGGAGAAGTTTTCTACGGTTATACACATACTATAGAAGATTCATAGAAGGTGTTGCCAATATTGCTTCACCCTTACATAAGCTTATTGAAGAAAAAATTCTTTATTAATGAACTTCTGATATCGATAAGCAAGGCTGCGTTATATTCCAGTCCAATTTTAGGCTATCAACAAGATCATGAAAAACTCATGTTGGATATTGATACCAGCAACAAAGTGGTAGAAGCTGTATAGTCTCAGATTTAGGATGGCCAAGGACGAGTTATTGAATAGCAAAGTACATTTAAAACTGGAAAAAAATTATTGTGCCACGAGAAAGAACTGATCGTCAGGACCAAAGCTGTCCAACGTTTTCATAAATATTTATGTGAACAGGAATTTTTGATTAGGACAGACCACGCAGCTCTTAAATGGCTCCTAAATATGAAGCAACCTAAAGGACAAATAGTAAGATAGCTTGAAAAACTACCACAGTAATATTTTAAAATCAAACATAGACTAGAAAAATTGCATAATAACTCAGATGCCCTGTCAAGAAGGCCGTGTAACGAAGAATGCAAGTACTGTAGCAAAATAATACAAAGAGAAGTGTTTCCTATTCAATCACTTTTGTCGTTGATCCAGAGTACAGCTCAGATGAGAAAAGATCAACTTGAACACAAGTGACATTTCTTCAACTTAAGGAAACTAATGAAAGACATCGTAATTAGAAAGATATAGGTCAATGACTTACACATCTGGGTTTAGAGGGACCACTATCGATTGAAAAACCTTTACTAAAGAGATTCTGGAAACATACCGATGGCAAGGAAATCAAAACTCAGGTGTACCTAGAAACAAACTTACAGTAGTTTTAGTAGAAATTCACAATGGAAAATCTGGTGCTCATTTAGGAGTTAACAATACTTCAGACAAACTTCAAGAAATATTTTACTGGGTTAATTATTATCAAGACGTAAAATTATGGTATAAACAGTATTCTACATGTGCAGTCAGCCAAGGTTCAAGCACAAGATCTAAGGGAAAAGTAAAGAAATATAATGTTGAAATATCTTTTGAACGGATGGCTATTGATAAACCTGAATCCTTTCCAGAAACAGATATAGGCAAAGAATAAATCTTGTTTGCTATTGACTGTTTCAGTAAATGACTTGAGGTATTTGCTATCCTTAACAGTAGCTGAAGTCTTAGTCAACAATGTGTTGAACCGATTTGTAATTCCTTTGGAGCTACATTCTGGCCATGAACGTAATTTGAATCTAAGCTTTTTTAATAGAACCATTCAAGAGTATCTCTCAAAAGTTGTGAATAGATATAAGAAAGATTGGAACAAATATTTGCTAATCTTCTTAATAGTTTACTGATTTTCAATTCACGTAGGTATTATTCGGAAGGGAACTTAGATTGCCTTGCAACTTGAAAGTTTGGAAGTCAAAGAAAGGGTGGATGCCGTACAAGAGAAGTTACTAGTTAGAGAAAACCTGGATCTGGCAACAAACAGAATGAAGACAAAATATGGCATCAAGGCAAACCCGACATGGTTTGGGCAAAGTGACAGAGTTTGGTATGGAATCCACAGAGGAAGAAAGACAAATTACTAAGTTGAGTCAGGTTGGGAAGGATCATGTATTGTTCTGAAGAGAATCAATGACGTTGTTTATAGAATCCAACGAAGTCCCGCGAACAAGTGAAAGCCATACCACGTAAGTATCGAAGCTGATCGGGATGATTAAAATTATGAAGGAGGTGGTGTAACGAGAACCACCTGAATCCTATCCTCTTCTTTATAGAAATACGATCTAGAAACTTTTGGTAGTAATTTTTCTAGGGAGATTCTAGACTTTTTATTCTAGTATGTTGTATAACTGTACATAAGTAGGTAGAGTATGACCTAGGAGTTAGTTGTAATTTAATAGTGGGTGAATTGGATCTCATTATCCAATAGATTAAAAAGTTGAATAAGAGTGGTCAAGTGTTTTTCAAGGCGAGTGCACGTTATTGATGACGGATTTTTTGCTCTACAGCGATAGGAATGTTTCCTTAATATTTTGTGCTCCGCAACATTAGTTAATGAATTTGCTTTTGCTAGTAAGTAGCTATTTTTTGTTAGAACAAAATGGGTTTCTTAAATAGAATATTAACTCGTGCTCTTTTCTTAATAATTCGTATTATTAACATGTAAAGGCATTTTTTGCAATTCTCTGGAATGTTTTTGGTTTAATAATATTACTTTGCAGTAAAAAGACTCTACCAAGTTATTATGGAATCTTTATTATCAGCAAAATTTATTAAATTGTATCATAATATCTTTAAGTCAGTAGTTAATGAAATGACAGTTACTTTGTTATTTTTTTAAATTTCAAATTATTCGTGGCCTGTGATAAAACTTCAAATCTCCAATTTGATTTAAAGAGGTGAAGTAGAGTTTTATAGCTAGCTTCTGCTTCAGCAAAGGCAACATAAAATTAAGGAACATTTTTCCTATAAACAATAATAAACATTTGTGATAGTTATATTACAACACTGCTTTAGTGATATAAGAATATTCATCGCAAAAGTCGGAGATAAGTAAATATCTTTTTTAGAATCGTACTTTGCGGTACATTAGTCAGCTCAAGTTTTCCCAATTCAGTGAGGATTTTGGACAGTTCTTTCATCTTTCAGGAAGCCACTTGTATAAAATGGTCTTCTCTGTGAAAAACTATATTTGTATACCTGCACCCGAATTCGCAAATTAATACATCATTGCTTCCAAAAATATCTTGTCCGCGCATCCGAGGAAACACATTTTCTGATAATCTGTTGTCAACTATTTTGTTAGTTACCAATTTTGATTGACATGCTCATTCATTTCATCTTAAATAAAATTATTACTTAAAATAAATTTCAAGGCCACTCCAATAATCTATAAATAGAATGCTACGTTGCCAAATATCGGTCGCAATAATATTAAGAAAGTGAAAGAAAAGCGTAAGGGAACGATAAACTCTTGTTTTCAAAGTGATAATATTGATGAGTCCAGAAAAATTTTCTAAATACATTTTTATTTCACCAGTCTTAATAGATGGCGCGGAACTGAAAATATATTCAGAAAGATCATGTGACAGCCCATGAAAAAAATTTAAAGTCGCCTTGTAAAAAGCGCGGAAAACTCGAAAATACTTCGGTCGTTATTGCGTCCGGTATACGGACGTAATAAATAGATAACCGTAAATGGTCAATGTATGGCTGCAACAATGGTAGCAGCCATATATATATATATATATATATATATATATATATATATATATATATATATATATATATATATATATATATATTTCCATGTTATCGGGTCCGAGCTGATTTGGTCTGTATGTTCTACGATCTTTCAGACGGTTCGCGCGGTTGCAAGGAGAACTGCTTTCTGAATCGGCTTATACAGATGCTCACTAAGGCCCAGTCCCTTGATGTTCTTTGGTATCACTCAAGTTGTTGCTAAAATTAAGGGAATCGTTTGGACGCTGTTCATTGCCCATTGCCTTCACATTTGCACCTCCAGATCTCTGTATTTGGCGATCTTCTCGTTGTATTTTGGCCTTAGGTTGTTGTTGTTAGGTACAACAATGTCCATTAGTGTAGTTCGCCTAGAAATTTTATCTATTAGTATAATGTCTGGTCTATTATGAGCAACTGTTTGATCCGTCAGAACCGTTCGGTCCCAATATAACTTGAACTGGTTGTTCTTAAGAATAGGCTCCGGATTGTATTTGTAATAAGGCACTTTTCCTACCTGCAATAGGTTAAACTTATCTGCTAACTCTTTTGTTCTTGTTGATCGGTGCTCTGTCATAACTTTAATTTCTAAAGCTCTAGCTATTGCAGTCGCGGCACAGTAGATGGTCATATGCAAGGACACCAGAATGTAGGCATCTGAAACATAAGCTGGTATTTTCGATTGTTCATGATGTCTAACGTGACACCTATTTTTTTAGATGAATTAATTTTTGGCAGTGCCAGTTTGCTTAACGGATTGCTTCCATCATACTCCAATACCGCAGCACTCATTTCTGTTGACAACTACTGATAAAAGAGTTCAGTGTTGTACTGTTGGGTATCGTCATTCAGCCGTTCCTGTTGTTCTTGGATTTCAGGTTGTGGCTCAGGTTCAGCAATCGGATCGTTGTTATTGTCAGTGCCTCTGATCTCACGTTCAATTTCCGTTGGTATTAAGCCGAGTTTCAGGGATTAGGCTATTTCGGAGAATAACTCTGTAATAGTCAGGTATTCTCTGCTGTGACACTCGCATGTGTGGGTACTCCCTGCAAAATTCGACGTGTAGTTGCTGTCTGTAGCTATTTCATGCGCTGTCTTGGTCATCCCTTTTGAGTAAGAGTTGGTTGGAGTTCCCGCACAGCGTCTTCGGCGGGTGGAGCTCTTGGTGTTGTTTGGCCCTCGTGCTGATGTAATTGTTGTTGTTGCTGCTGGTCTTCAGCGATGTCCTCGCTCATGCCGTTGTTTGGTTGTTCTTGAACCTCAGGGTCTGGCTGTGGTGCAGGTTCGGCGAATTGGTCATTATTTTCGTCAGTGCTTCTTATCTCTCGTTCGATTTCCGCTTTGATGATGTTAAGTCGCGCTTCTGAGATTAGTTTTTTTCGGAGAATAACTGTGTATTGGTCAGCTATTCTCTGTTGTGACACCTGTACGTTTGGATATTCCGTACAAAATTCGGTATGTAGCTGTTGTCTATAGCCCGTCGTCTCCCCTCCTAGTTGAGTCACCCTGTAAAAAATGCGCATTATTGTGTCGTTCATTTTATGCGCTCTCTTGGAAGTCCCGCCTGAGTGAGCGCTTGCTGAGGTTCCTGCGCAGCACCTTTGGAGTTTGGAGCTCTCGTTGTTGTTTGGCTCTCATGTTGTTGTTGGGCTGTAGCTTCTTGTGTAACAGGGATCCGCCTCCTCAACACCCTGCCACTTAAAGGTTGCGATATCGAAATGTTACTCCCCCCAGAATCCGTGGAACCGACCGCTTCTACGGTGTGAGATTCTGGATCATTAGTCCTACCCACCTGGGGTACATTATGTTTTACAGTCGACATTTCATTATTTAAAATTTGAAATATACATTATATATTTATATTACTAAACTTATATTTTACAAATAGATGTAAGCGTATATTTTTCTATATATTCTTATTCTTATTAAGAAATTAGATTTTATTGTTTATCCTTCAGCAAAATTTTAATTTATTATTATTAATATTAACCAATGATCAATAGGTGGATATAAAATATTTTTGTAATTAAAAACCTGAACCACTTTTTACTTATTTATTATATAGCAGAAATAACAATAATAATAATAATAATATAATAATAATGTGGTTCTACCTTGTAATGAACCCACTATCACGCCGTTTGAACTCCACCAGATACGGCTTTAGTATTACAAATAACAACGAAGAGGTAGTCAGAGTGAATCATCTTCTATACATGGATGATCTTAAACTGATGGCTGCTACCAGAAACCAGCTGGAACAAATGCTTAAAATTGTGGAGGAGTTCTCCGGGGATATCGGAATGCAGTTTGGACTTAACAAGTGCCGTATTTTGAACATCGTTAAAGGGAAGATACAACCGGGGGCTTTTGAAATGCAGAATGGTGAAACTATAGCTGCAATGGAAGCAGATCAAACATACAAATATCTAGGTATGAAACAGGCTAAAAGAATAGACCATGGCACTATGACGACCGAATAGACAGCCGAATTTGTCAGGAGGGTAAGGCGAGTATTACGAACTAGTTTAAATAGTAGAAATTTGTTCAAGGCGCTCAACACGTATGCTTGCTCTGCGCTGAGCTACTCTTTTGGAATTGTAAAATGAAGCAGGACGGACATCCAAAACCTGCAAAGAAAAATAAGGACACTCCTAACAAAAGCACAAAAACATCACCCTCGGAATGCTATTGAACGTACAAAGCTTTCAAGACACCAAGGAGGAAGAGGATTGGTGGATATTGGTAAGCAGCTCGACCAACAAATAATAAACTTACGTTCATATTTCCACAGGTTAGCGGACTCTTCCACACTACATCGAGCAATATGCGAGGCAGACGACTCAACGCCGCTACAGTTGAGGGAACAAGATTTTACTTCTTACCACCAAACAGACCAAGAGAAGTTACAAACCTGGCTACAGAAGCCACTTCATGGACGGGATCCAAATAAGGTTAATCAGGACAATGTCGATAATTCTGCGTCAAACTACTGGTTGATTTCAGGACAGATGTTTCTGGAAACAGAGGGCTTCTTGTTAGCTATTCAAGACCAGGTTATTCCGACGAGGAACAATCGGAAGTTCATCATTAAAGATCCCTCAATAGAAAATGACCAATGCAGATATGGCTGTCGAACATCAGAGACAATCCATCACATAACTGGAGAATGCCAAGTGTTTGATGCAACCGAGTATAAGAAAAGACACGACTCAGCCGCTAAGATACTCCACCAAAAGTTAGCAGAAAAGTTAAACCTATCACAGGTAGGAAAAGTACCTTGTTACAAATACAATACGGAGCCTATTCTTGAGAACAACCAGTTCTAATTATATTGGGACCGAACGGTTCTGACGGATCAGACAGTTGCTCATAATAGACCAGATATTATACTAATAGATAAAATTTCTAGGCGAACTACACTAATCGACATTGCTGTACCTAACAACAACAACCTAAGGCCAAAATACAACGAGAAGATCGCCTAATACAGAGATCTGGAGGTGCAAATTCGAAGGCAATAGGCAATGAACAGCGTTCAAACGATTCCCATAATACTGTCAACAACTGGAATGATACCAAAGAACCTCCTGCAGAACATCAAGGGACTGGGCCTTAGTGAGCATCTTTATAAGCCGATGCAGAAAGCAATTCTCCTTGCAACAGCGCGAACCGTTCAAAAGTTCGTAAGAAACACAGCAGACCACGTCACCTAGGACCCGATAACATGGAAAAGGTTCCCACAGAGCTTCATACTTTTGGTATCTTTGTGTACCTGGTATGAGTCAATATTCCCTGGAGGGAGTGCGAAGCCGTTTGGCTTGTAAATCTTTTATAATAATAATAATAAACAATCTTTATTTTAAAGTATACTCACATACAATAAAATAGCGTCATACAAAAAAATACATTAGTAGCAACATTGCATTCTGCTTAATGTCATACTTTGATTTAAATTTGAATAATATTCATTTAACGAATATGGTTCTATGCCCACAAGTAGGTCAAATATTGTCTTTTTCAACTTTTTAAAAATTTTTTGTTGCTTAATATAGTTTCGTAAAGAATTATATATTTTAATACACACATAATAAGCACTTTTTTACTCATAACCAGTCTATGTTTAGGATATATATATAATCCATTGTTCATGTTGGATATATCTTTTGCGCCTCACTATTTACAAATAAGTGCTTATTTTTAACAAAAAAACAATATACATTCCTGTATGTAAACTGCATGAACTGTAAGTAGTTTATGTTCCTTAAATTAGTAGTCATTAGGCCCCCGTAGCGTGGGAAAAAACCGGTGACCTTGAAAGCTGGGCGTGGTCACATGGTCGCGTGCCATGAGGTGACGTAATGGGTGTGGTCGGGTGGTCGCGTGCCATTATGCGTGGGTGTGATCTTGTGGTCGCGTGCCATGAGATGACGTAATACTTCAATTAAATTAGTAGGTACTGGATACCTTGGTATATCTTATTTTTATTAATTAATTAAATAATTCCCTATATAAATGTCACCTGCCATCTGTCATATGTCACCTGTCAAAGTCATATGACCTACCATCTGTCATGTCACCTGTCAAAGTCACATGACCTACCATCTATCACATTGCACCTGTCAATTCAAATAAACTTTTAAATCGTCTTCTTGTTAGCTGATTATTTTGCAATTGGCAAATGCAAAGGTTCAAACTGATAAAATCTCAAATTAATCATTATACCGAATGTATAATAATTAAAATAGGATTATTAACAGTAAATAGATTCAATGTATTTTATGACATTTATAAGATAAGACCTTAACGAGGTGTCAGGCGAGAACTGATCCCTTAAGTCACACCCCATTTTCGATTTTATGAATAAAATTTAAAGCAAAAACCATTAAAACGTAGATTTATTTAAGACCCTTTTTATTATTACATTCAAAATATTGCAATTATAATTATACAATTTAAATCAGAGTAACTTTATTGCATTTTCGGTCTTTTATATCCATAAGGTTCTGAGCTGCCGTCAGGTAAAAATTTTCTCTTGGTTGAATTTGGTTTATATAATTTGATTTCTGTGCAAGTTGTTACCAGGTGCTCCTTGGTTCGGCGAATGTTCTTGGAAACAATTGGTACTGGATCGGACTTTTGAAGAACCATATTCTTTATGGAGTCAAAATTAATAAGTTTTGCTGCTTCATAGTTTAGAGAAATCCCCTTAACTTTGCAAACAACCTCTTCTCTATTATTTTTCGTAGAAAAAACGTTAAAAGCATAATTCTTAGGGCCACCAGATACAAAGTTGTTGATATACGAATCAGGTCCGTAATTTTCCAATTCATCGGTCATATTTCCAATAAACTGTCCAGTGGATATGTCGATTTCGTTGTCATTTCTTGTGGTATAAATAACTGAGTCTGTATCGTAATATAAAACTCTGCTACCGAGCTGATCCAGATAGTCATATAATTTAAGTCTTGCCTGTGCCGTGACATATGCAGCTATTACCACGTTAACCGTAGGTAAAGGGTGAAATGCTTCTTCTTTATACTCGTAATTGACAATAAGGGTATTTTCATTAACAGGAAGAACACCATTAACGTAAATTGCTGCATTTGTAAACATTGCATAAAACTCTGCAGAATCATTAATAATTTTCGTTTTTGGTTGGTTTTATCTCTGTCCGAATTTTCCCCAGAAGCTATTAAGCATTAATTTTGCCAATGACCTGAGACCAGGATTGTCTAATACCTTATTGTAGTCTAATTGAACATCTTCTTTCTCGAAAAATTCCTGAATATATATGTTCTTTTCTTCTTCCGTTTTACAATTTTTAGGCCAATCAGAAGACTCTTGTTTTATTTTAATAAACTTATTCATCATAGCTGTGAACAATCCCTCCTGTTCAAGTTTTTGTTTACTAAAACGTTCAGTCTTATACTGCCAAATTTCGTAAATGTCTAAAAGTGTACAACCTTTCTCTATAGCCTTCGCTACTTCATCAACTACCCAAGTTCCAGAAAGTGCTCGGTCTTCATCGTTATGGGTACATTCGTATCGATTCATATTTTGCCCACATTCTTGACAGAGAACAGACATTAATTTATTGTTCATTTTCATGGGCAAAACGGGATGATAGAGCTCACTTGGAGAAAGAATCTTACATTTTATAATGCCGTCTGTTTCATTTAGATTTAACTTTCTACACTCTTCTCCTACCCAAATTTTCGGATGACCAGTTGGAAATTTGCCATATTTACAAACATAAGGATACAAAGAACAGACATCAGCATATTTAATTTTTTCCCCATCTTTAACCTCATAATATTCCCAGACATTTCCAGTTCGACCACCATAAAAAGCATCTCTAGGATTTAAAGGAATAGAATTAATTAGAGGATGTGTTTTGGTGTAACTTTCAATCTCGGGATTGTCTTGTAGCTGTTTTCTAAATTCACATTCCCACATTTCATTTACTACATAACCGAAACTTTTTAATCTTTCAGTTTTTGTCACAGTTGCTTCATATCTTAAATTTAGAGTTTGTGTTGGATCTTCAAACAAAGGATCATTTCTACCATTTGGATGACATTTTAGACACCCATGATAATAACATCCGTGAAATTCGAAAATTTCATTTGTTTCCGGACAAAAACCATCAACTTTTACTCCATGCAAAATAACTTCTTGATCTTTCGCAGCATGTATAATATTTATTTGCTTTTGATTTTCCATACAGATTATCCACTGAATTCCAATTTTACTTTGATTATCCCTCCATCTATATCCATTTTTGGGAATTATTCCTATTGTGTTAGATCTTAGGAAATTTCTTCGAAATACCTTGTTACAAGCGGATGCAATGGTAGTGGCTTCACTAAAGGGACATACATTCGTAGTTGTCAATAGTTGCTCTCTAAATTTTAGGCAAGCTCTGGTTAGAATTTCTACGCCTGAAACACAGTAGTCAACTAACTCTTTCTGCATATCAAATTGATCATTTTTGTGCTCTTCATACCATTTTATAAACTTTTCTCTGTCTTCAGCCTTCATACTGTCTGGACTATAGTACTCGATTGACGGTAAAGATCCAATATAATTTTGGTTTGCTTTTGTGTTAAACAAATGTGGAAAATAGCCTTTCTTAAAATCATCTCCTAGTCCGAAAGCTTTTGGTAACTTACTAAGAGGTATAGGAAAATAATCTTAATCAGAAAAATTGAACTTATCAGACTATGCCTGATAAGCACTCCAGAAACTACACGCACTACTGAAGAAAATTCTTCCACAGCCCTCTTTGTTATATACCACAACAATTATGAAATAGCTGAGCCGAATAAAAACGAATACACCCGACTAGAAAATAGGAAATACGAAATAGCATCTGGGCACCTAATGCAAGAGGGTATGATACCCTTTGCGGTGGAGGGTTGAAAGTGGTGCGATCTAAAAGATCTCCAAACTCGACAAGGGAGCGTGGAGGAGATTTTTTCATTTATTTTTTTGATAAAATGTACCGTTTTTAAGATATTATCAAAAATAGATTTTTTCCTTTATAAAAAATTAAAAACAACGGCACATTTTATAGAAAAAATAAACGAAAAAATCTCCCCCCCATCCCCTTGTCGACTTTGGAGATCTTCTTTTAGATCGCACCACTTTCAACCCTCCACCGCAAAGGGTATCACCCCCTTATATAATCATTCATAAATACCATACATAAAGTATTCTAATTTACAACAATTTTTATGGACATAACAATAACCTCACACTCTCTGACACAGCGAATTTTACTTTTTAAAGAGAACCCCTTTAACACCACTAATTCTTAATCAAAAATTGAACTTATCAGACTATCCCTGTTAAGTACTCCAGAAACTACACGCACTACTGAAGAAAATTCTTCCACAGCCCTCTTTGTTATATACCACAACAATTATGAAATGGGTGAGCCGAATAAAAACGAATACACCCGACTAGAAAATAGGAAATACGAAATAGCATCTGGGCACCTAATGCAAGAGGGAATGATACCCTTTGCGGTGGAGGGTTGAAAGTGGGGGAGATTTTGTCATTTATTTTTTTTATAAAATGCACCGTTTTTAAGATATTACCAAAAATAGATTTTTTCCTTTATAAAAAATTAAAAAATTGAAATATCTCCACAACGGCACATTTTATAGAAAAAATAAACGAAAATGTCTCCCCAAAGAAGTTCTCGCCGAGTTTGGTGGTCTCTTTTTAGAAAATATTACTTTCACCCCTTCACCCTCAAGGGTATCACCCCCTTACACAATCATTCATTAAATACCATACATAAAGTATACTAATTTACAACAATTTTTATGGACATAATTAAAACCTCACACTCTTTGAGACAGCGAATTTTACTTTTAAAATGGAATCCCTTTAACACCACTAATTATTAATCAAAAAAATTGAACTTATCAGACTATCCCTGTTAAGAACTCCAGAAACTACACGCACTACTAAAGAAAATTTCTCCACAGCCCACTTTGTTATATACCACAACAATTATGCAATGGGTGAGCCGAATAAAAACGAATACACCCGACTAGAAAATAGGAAATACGAAATAGCATCTGGGCACCTAATGTAAGAGGAAATGATACCCTTTGCGGTGGAGGGTTGAAAGTGGTGCGATCTAAAAGAAGATCTCCAAACTCGACGAGGAAGCATGGGGGAGATTTTTTCATTTATTTTTTTGATAAAATGCACCGTTTTTAAGATATTACCAAAAGTAGATTTTTTCCTTTATAAAAAATTAAAAAATTGAAATATCTCCACAACGGCACATTTTATAGAAAAAATAAACGAAAATGTCTCCCCAAAGAAGTCCTCGCCGAGTTTGGTGGTCTCTTTTTAGAAAATATTACTTTCACCCCTTTACCCTTAAGCGTATCATCCCCTTATTATAATCATTCAGTAAATACCGTACATAAAGTATTCTAATTTACAACAATTTTTATGAAAATAATAAAAAACATCTTCGACACCAAGAATTTTTCTTTAAATGACAACCCCTCCAACATCACTAACATTTATTAAGGAAAAATAAACTTACCAAGCTATCCCCGATGAACACTCGGAGAAACTATGCACACTACTGAAGAAAATTCTTCGGCAGCCCTCCTTTTGTATACTCGGCAACGTAACGAAATGGGAGGGGGGGTGTATCAGTTTTTCTTTCCCTCTTCGAGTTTGGAGATCTTCTTTTAGATCGCACCACTTTCAACCCTCCACCGCAAAGGGTATCATTCCCTCTTGCATTAGGTGCCCAGATGCTATTTCGTATTTCCTATTTTCTAGTCGGGTGTATTCGTTTTTATTCGGCTCACCCATTTCATAATTGTTGTGGTATATAACAAAGTGGGCTGTGGAGGAATTTTCTTTAGTAGTGCGTGTAGTTTCTGGAGTTCTTAACAGGGATAGTCTGATAAGTTCAATTTTCTTGATTAATAATTAGTAGTGTTAAAGGGATTCCCTTTTAAAAGTAAAATTCGCTGTCAGAGAATGTGAGGTTTTTATTACGTCCATAAAAATTGTTGTAAATTAGTATACTTTATGTATGGTATTTAATGAATGATTGTGTAAGGGGGTGATATCCTTGAGGGTGAAGGGGTGAAAGTAATATTTTCTAAAAAGAGACCACCAAACTCGGCGAGAACTTCTTTGGGGAGCCATTTTCGTTTATTTTTTCTATAAAATGTGCCGTTGTGGAGATATTTCAATTTTTTAATTTTTTATAAAGGAAAAAATCTATTTTTGGTAATATCTTAAAAACGGTGCATTTTATCAAAAAAATAAATGACAAAATCTCCCCCACTCTCCCTCGTCGAGTTTGGAGATCTTCTTTTAGATCGCACCACTTTCAACCCTCCACCGCAAAGGGTATCATTCCGTCTTGCATTAGGTGCCCAGATGCTATTTCGTATTTCCTATTTTCTAGTCGGGTGTATTCGTTTTTATTCGGCTCACCCATTTCATAATTGTTGTGGTATATAACAAAGAGGGCTGTGGAAGAATTTTCTTCAGTAGTGCGTGTAGTTTCTGGAGTACTTAACAGGGATAGTCTGATAAGTTCAATTTTTGATTAAGAATTAGTGGTGTTAAAGGGGTTCTCTTTAAAAAGTAAAATTCGCTGTGTCAGAGAGTGTGAGGTTATTGTTATGTCCATAAAAAATTGTTTAAATTAGTATACTTTATGTATGGTATTTATGAATGATTGTATAAGGGGGTGATACCCTTTGCGGTGGAGGGTTGAAAGTGGTGCGATCTAAAAGAAGATCACCAAAGTCGACAAGGGGATGTGGGGGAGATTTTTTCGTTTATTTTTTCTATAAAATGTGCCGTTGTTTTTAATTTTTTATAAAGGAAAAAATCTATTTTTGATAATATCTTAAAAACGGTACATTTTATCAAAAAAATCAATGAAAAAATCTCCTCCACGCTCCCTTGTCGAATTTGGAGATCTTCTTTTAGATCGCACCACTTTCAACCCTCCACCGCAAAGGGTATCATAACCTCTTGCATTAGGTGCCCAGATGCTATTTCGTATTTCCTATTTTCTAGTCGGGTGTATTCGTTTTTATTCGGCTCACCCATTTCATAATTGTTGTGGTATATAACAAAGAGGGCTGTGGAAGAATTTTCTTCAGTAGTGCGTGTAGTTTCTGGAGTGCTTATCAGGGATAGTCTGATAAGTTCAATTTTTTGATTAATAATTAGTGGTGTTAAAGGGGATTCTCTTTAAAAAGTAAAATTCGCGGTGTCAAAAAGTGTGAGGTTATTGTTATGTCCATAAAAATTGTTGTAAATTAGAATCCTTTATGTATGGTATTTATGAATGATTGTATAAGGAGGTGATACCCTTTGCGGTGGAGGGTTGAAAGTGGTGCGATCTAAAAGAAGATCTCCAAACTCGACGAGGGAGTGTGGGGGAGATTTTTTCATTTATTTTTTTGATAAAATGTACCGTTTTTAAGATATTACCAAAAATAGATTTTTTCCTTTATAAAAAATTAAAAAATTGAAATATCTCCACAACGGCACATTTTATCAAAAAAAATAAACGATAAAATCTCCCCCACGCTCCCTTGTCGAGTTTGGAGATCTTCTTTTAGATCGCACCGCTTTCAACCCTCCACCGCAAAGGGTATCATACCCTTTTGCATTAGGTGCCCAGATGCTATTTCGTATTTCCTATTTTCTAGTCGGGTGTATTCGTTTTTATTCGGCTCACCCATTTCATAATTGTTGTGGTATATAACAAAGTGGGCTGTGGAGGAATTTTCTTTAGTAGTGCGTGTAGTTTCTGGAGTTCTTAACAGGGATAGTCTGATAAGTTCAATTTTCTTGATTAATAATTAGTAGTGTTAAAGGGATTCCCTTTCAAAAGTAAAATTCTCTGTCAGAGAGTGTGAGGTTTTTATTACGTCCATAAAAATTGTTGTAAATTAGTATACTTTATGTATGGTATTTAATGAATGATTGTGTAAGGGGGTGATATCCTTGAGGGTGAAGGGGTGAAAGTAATATTTTCTAAAAAGAGACCACCAAACTCGGCGAGAACTTCTTTGGGGAGACGTTTTCGTTTATTTTTTCTATAAAATGTGCCGTTGTGGAGATATTTCAATTTTTTAATTTTTTATAAAGGAAAAAATCTATTTTTGGTAATATCTTAAAAACGGTGCATTTTATCAAAAAAATAAATGACAAAATCTCCCCCACGCTCCCTCGTCGAGTTTGGAGATCTTCTTTAAGATCGCACCACTTTCAACCCTCCACCGCAAAGGGTATCATTCCGTCTTGCATTAGGTGCCCAGATGCTATTTCGTATTTCCTATTTTCTAGTCGGGTGTATTCGTTTTTATTCGGCTCACCCATTTCATAATTGTTGTGGTATATAACAAAGAGGGCTGTGGAAGAATTTTCTTCAGTAGTGCGTGTAGTTTCTGGAGTGCTTATCAGGCATAGTCTGATAAGTTCAATTTTTCTGATTAAGAATTAGTGGTGTCAGAGAGTATGAGGTTATTGTTATGTCCATAAAAATTGTTGTAAATTAGTATACTTTATGTATGGTATTTAATGAATGATTTTATAAGGGGGTGATACCCTTGAGGGTGAAGGGGTGAAAGTAATATTTTCTAAAAAGAGACCACCAAACTCGGCGAGAACTTCTTTGGGGAGACCTTTTCGTTTATTTTTTCGATAAAATGTGCCGTTGTGGAGATATTTCAATTTTTTATAAAGGAAAAATCTATTTTTGGTAATATCTTAAAAACGGCTTATTTTATCAAAAAATAAATGAAAAAATCTCCCCCACGCCCCTTTGTCGAGTTTGGAAATCTTCTTTTTTATCGCACCACTTTCAACCCTCCACCACAAAGGGTATCATACCCTCTTGCGTTAGGTGCCCTGAGGCTATTTCGTATTTCCTATTTTCTAGTCGGGTGTATTCGTTTTTATTCGACTCACCCATTTCATTATTGTTGTGGTATATAACAAAGAGGGCTGTGGAAGAATTTTCTTCAGTAGTGCGTGTAGTTTCTGAAGTGCTTATCAAGGATAGTCTAATAAGTTCAATTTTTTGATTAATAATTGGTGGTGTTAAAGGGATTCTCTTTTAAAAGTAATGTCGCGGTGTCAGAGAGTGTGAGGTTTTTGTTATGTCCATAAAAATTGTTGTAAATTAGTGTACTTTATGTATCGTATTTATTGAATGATTGTATAAGTGGGTGATACCCTTGAGGGGTGAAGGGGTAAAAGTAATATTTTCTAAAATAAATAATAGCCTATCTGTCTGCTTAGCTAGGAATAAAGTGCCATAACGACGACAACAAGTGTAATAGTTTGGAATAATTTTTTACATCTTTCTTTAGTTTTGTAAGGATTGATTTTTTACTGATATGTCAGGTTTAATTTTGTTTTTCATATAGTTGCTTTAATACCTTTAAAATAATATCAAAAAGATCACATGTGAGCCCTGGCTCCCACACAACATTCTATTTTTACCATATTGTTGAAAACTAACTTTTTGTTTCAGTTATTTTATTAGGTTCCATTTTTTTGGTAAGATGAGTCATTTCAATGTTGATCGTTACAGAGTGAAGGTGTGCTGAACTTAAGAATAATGGAAAAATTTGTCATCGTTAATGATTACATCAATAGAGTACGAAGGTATAATTTTACTGGTCGTACTCTAGAATTTAAGTTAAAGCCTGTGCCTGAAAATACTGAACCTGTTGGTTGGGTGAAAGATGCGATCAATCAAGTTATCCAGAAAGCCACACAAGAATTAGAACCTCAGGACCAGGTTGGTTTTAGTTTTTGCTCAAAAGACTTTAACCGAGGAGAAGGTTGGATTCGTTTCAGACCTGCAGAGCAGGTAAACTTTGAAGATGTTTGGGATGTTATCAGCAGCATCTATCAATCCAACTCGACCGGCCTTAACACGGATTCTTTTTGTCTAAGTGTAACATCAGTTCGACCACCGACAGGAAGAGGAAGAGTGTTGAAATTTAACACCTTTGAAGAGGAGTGTAATAGACGACGAGGTCTCATTGTAATTAAGAACAAGGATAACCTCTGTTTACCTCGAGCTTTGGTAGTGGCTATGGCAAAAGTTGAAAAAGACCCTGAATTTGATAAAGTGAAAAAAGATACCGGAAAAGTACAAACAAGTAGAGCTATGATATTGTTGACAAACGCCGTAGTAACTATTCCCGATACAGGATCTGGAATTCTTGAACTGCAGAAATTCCAACAATATTTGAAAGATTATAAAATTGTCGTTTATAAATATGGAGCTAAAGGAAGAGATGTCATTTTTGAAGGTGCAAGTGAAGGCTATAAAAAACTTAATTTGTTACACCACAATGGTCATTTTAATGTTATATTATCTTTGACAGCTACCTTTACATGTCGATATTATTGTGAAGACTGTCACGTTCCGTCCAATAACAAAAATGCTCACAGATGTGGAGGTACGTGTCCAGCTTGTTTTCAGTCTCCAAAATGTGCTTCTAATCAAGTTAAAATTAAATGATAGTTGTCATAGACATTTTAGAGGTCAAAATTGTTATGATAATCACTTAAAGGTTGGTTCGTGGAAAAAATCTACTGTTTGTACTGAAATTAGGTGCTGCGAAAATTGCTTCAAAGTCATAAAACATTCGAGGTAACATATATGCGGAGAAATTTTTTGTAAAATATGCAAATATCATGTCCCTAACAATCATTCCTGCTATATTCAAAAAGATAAAAGCAAACCTAAAACAGAGGATGTACTCTTTGTATTTTATGATTTGGAAACCCGACAGGAAAAGGTTTTAACCAACGGTTCGCTTTTACATCAGGTCAATCTTTGTGTATATAAACAATGTTGTGATAAATGTATAGATGAGGCAAATCTTTATTTTTGTCAAAAATATGGATATCGATCCAAAATAATAAAAGAAGAAGAAGATCCCACCGGAACATTTATCCAACATTTATTAGAAATAAGAAAAAAGTTTAAAAATGTGGTGATAATTGCACACAATGGTCAAGCCTTTGACCACCAATTTATTTTAAACCACATTTTGACAAAAACAGATTTAACACCAGAATTAATTATGAGAGGAACAAAAATAATCATGAAGCTAATTGATAATATTAAGTTTATAGACAGTCTAAATTATTTTCCTATGCCTCTTAGTAAGTTACCAAAAGCTTTCGGACTAGGAGATGATTTTAAGAAAGGCTATTTTCCACATTTGTTTAACACAAAAGCAAACCAAAATTATATTGGATCTTTACCGTCAATCGAGTACTATAGTCCAGACAGTATGAAGGCTGAAGACAGAGAAAAGTTTATAAAATGGTATGAAGAGCACAAAAATGATCAATTTGATATGCAGAAAGAGCTAGTTGACTACTGTGTTTCAGGCGTAGAAATTCTAACCAGAGCTTGCCTAAAATTTAGAGAGCAACTATTGACAACTACGAATGTATGTCCCTTTAGTGAAGCCACTACCATTGCATCCGCTTGTAACAAGGTATTTCGAAGAAATTTCCTAAGATCTAACACAATAGGAATAATTCCCAAAAATGGATATAGATGGAGGGATAATCAAAGTAAAATTGGAATTCAGTGGATAATCTGTATGGAAAATCAAAAGCAAATAAATATTATACATGCTGCGAAAGATCAAGAAGTTATTTTGCATGGAGTAAAAGTTGATGGTTTTTGTCCGGAAACAAATGAAATTTTCGAATTTCACGGATGTTATTATCATGGGTGTCTAAAATGTCATCCAAATGGTAGAAATGATCCTTTGTTTGAAGATCCAACACAAACTCTAAATTTAAGATATGAAGCAACTGTGACAAAAACTGAAAGATTAAAAAGTTTCGGTTATGTAGTAAATGAAATGTGGGAATGTGAATTTAGAAAACAGCTACAAGACAATCCCGAGATTGAAAGTTACACCAAAACACATCCTCTAATTAATTCTATTCCTTTAAATCCTAGAGATGCCTTTTATGGTTGTCGAACTGGAAATGTCTGGGAATATTATGAGGTTAAAGATGGGGAAAAAATTAAATATGCTGATGTCTGTTCTTTGTATCCTTATGTTTGTAAATATGGCAAATTTCCAACTGGTCATCCGAAAATTTGGGTAGGAGAAGAGTGTAGAAAGTTAAATCTAAATGAAACAGACGGCATTATAAAATGTAAGATTCTTTCTCCAAGTGAGCTCTATCATCCCGTTTTGCCCATGAAAATGAACAATAAATTAATGTCTGTTCTCTGTCAAGAATGTGGGCAAAATATGAATCGATACGAATGTACCCATAACGATGAAGACCGAGCACTTTCTGGAACTTGGGTAGTTGATGAAGTAGCGAAGGCTATAGAGAAAGGTTATACACTTTTAGACATTTACGAAATTTGGCAGTATAAGACTGAACGTTTTAGTAAACAAAAACTTGAACAGGAGGGATTGTTCACAGCTATGATGAATAAGTTTATTAAAATAAAACAAGAGTCTTCTGATTGGCCTAAAAATTGTAAAACGGAAGAAGAAAAGAACATATATATTCAGGAATTTTTCGAGAAAGAAGATGTTCAATTAGACTACAATAAGGTATTAGACAATCCTGGTCTCAGGTCATTGGCAAAATTAATGCTTAATAGCTTCTGGGGAAAATTCGGACAGAGATAAAACCAACCAAAAACGAAAATTATTAATGATTCTGCAGAGTTTTATGCAATGTTTACAAATGCAGCAATTTACGTTAATGGTGTTCTTCCTGTTAATGAAAATACCCTTATTGTCAATTACGAGTATAAAGAAGAAGCATTTCACCCTTTACCTACGGTTAACGTGGTAATAGCTGCATATGTCACGGCACAGGCAAGACTTAAATTATATGACTATCTGGATCAGCTCGGTAGCAGAGTTTTATATTACGATACAGACTCAGTTATTTATACCACAAGAAATGACAACGAAATCGACATATCCACTGGACAGTTTATTGGAAATATGACCGATGAATTGGAAAATTACGCACCTGATTCGTATATCAACAACTTTGTATCTGGTGGCCCTAAGAATTATGCTTTTAACGTTTTTTCTAAGAAAAATAATAGAGAAGAGGTTGTTTGCAAAGTTAAGGGGATTTCTCTAAACTATGAAGCAGCAAAACTTATTAATTTTGACTCCATAAAGAATATGGTTCTTCAAAAGTCCGATCCAGTACCAATTGTTTCCAAGAACATTCGCCGAACCAAGGAGCACCTGGTAACAACTTGCACAGAAATCAAATTATATAAACCAAATTCAACCAAGAGAAAATTTTTACCTGACGGCAGCTCAGAACCTTATGGATATAAAAGACCGAAAATGCAATAAAGTTACTCTGATTTAAATTGTATAATTATAATTGCAATATTTTGAATGTAATAATAAAAAGGGTCTTAAATAAATCTACGTTTTAATGGTTTTTGCTTTAAATTTTATTCATAAAATCGAAAATGGGGTGTGACTTAAGGGATCAGTTCTCGCCTGACACCTCGTTAAGGTCTTATCTTATAAATGTCATAAAATACATTGAATCTATTTACTGTTAATAATCCTATTTTAATTATTATACATTCGGTATAATGATTAATTTGAGATTTTATCAGTTTGAACCTTTGCATTTGCCAATTGCAAAATAATCAGCTAACAAGAAGACGATTTAAAAGTTTATTTGAATTGACAGGTGCAATGTGATAGATGGTAGGTCATGTGACTTTGACAGGTGACATGACAGATGGTAGGTCATATGACTTTGACAGGTGACATATGACAGATGGCAGGTGACATTTATATAGGGAATTATTTAATTAATTAATAAAAATAAGATATACCAAGGTATCCAGTACCTACTAATTTAATTGAAGTATTACGTCATCTCATGGCACGCGACCACACCCACGCATAATGGCACGCGACCACCCGATCACACCCATTACGTCATCTCATGGTACGCGACCATGTGACCACGCCCAGCTTTCAAGGTCACCGGTTTTTTCCCACGCTATGGGGACCTAATGACTACTTAAATTTACCCCGGCACGATTCCCGATAATTTAGATTTAATAATATTCTCAGTGCCCTTTTTTGACATATAAAAACATTCGATATGTCTTTACAGTTTCCATACAGAACTATTCCATATCTTAACCGGGCCTCAAAATTTGCGTACTAAAGCATTTTCTTAATATTTATTCCTACATATCTACTTATAATTCTAAGTGTATGACAGACAGTATTTAGCCTACCTGTTAAATATTGAACATGGCATTCCCAATTCATACAACTATCTAGAAACATACCTAAGGACTTTACATTGTTCGTAACTTGTACTTCACAACCATTTATAGTCAGTTTCTCCGGTTCTATTAATTTGGAACGATTGGTAAAAAAAATTGGAACATTTGTTTTTGAATTATTTAATATATGTTTGTTTTTTGTAAACCAGTTACCAACCAACATCATAAATTGTTGTATGTCAGGTTCAAGAGAGGCAATGCCCCTGTATGATAACAAAATGTTGGTATCGTTTGCGTAGTTTGTTATTTTACAGTTGTCATTATTCTTACATAATTCATTTAGATTGTTTACATATGATACGGACAATATAGGTCCAATTACACTTCCTTGCGGTATTCCGACCGTTATATATTTATTCCCTGAATATACTCTATTAATACCTTTTCCTATCACTACCCTTTGTTGTCTGGACGTTAAATATGATTTGATCCACTTCAGAGCTGTTTCTCGTATACCATATAAATATAGTTTCTGGTATAATATTCCATAGTCTAAGTGTCATATGCTTTTGATAGGTAGAGAAACAACACTACAGGGATCTCCTCATTCTCTATTGTTTCAATGATATTTGTTATGAACTCAAATAATGCAGTTTGTGTTGTTTTGCCTTGAATGTATCCATGTTGAGTTTTATTTAAAAGATTGTTATTGTTCATAAAGTTGATTATTCGGTTACAAACAACACGCTGGAATATCTTGGCAAATGATGATAATAAGCTTATAGGGCGGTAATTTTCTTTGTTTGATTCATCGCCTTTTTTAAAAACAATCAGTGCCTGTTTTAGTTGATCTGGAAATTTTTCGTATTGAATAGAAATATTTATTATGTACACCAGCGGTTTTAGAATGGCACTTATTACAAATTTAATTGTGTTATTAGATATTTCATCGTGTCCACTACTAAATTTGTTTTTGAGTTTTTTAGCTATTTGTTGCACTTCTTCACTATCTACTAACTCTATTTCAGCTGGATTGTATTTTATCACAAATAAACGGTCTATTGTGTAATTTTGCTAACAAGTTTGGGGCAATATTTACTAAGTAGTTGTTAAAATTATTAGCTATAGCTTCTTTGTTATCATTTATATTTATTTCTTTAACTTTTGATTTTCCCGTTATCTCATTCACTATTGCCCAGGCTGATTTACTTTTGTTGTCTGAAATTCTCAATTTTATTTCAAAACTTCTTTTTTTATATTCCTTTAACAGGGTATCATACTCTCTTTTTTTTTGAGGCATACAAAGTTTTATATCGAACATTTACATTTTTCATTAAAAAAAGAATATCTAAATCATTTTTACATCTTGCTACGTCTGGGTCATTCCGCGCAATATATTTTGGTTTGTGAACATTTTTATTTGATACCTTTTAAACTGGAAAATTTTCATAAAATCTATTTAAGAATATTCTTATAAATAAGTTCCACTAATTATTAACTGATTGTTTATCTAGTGTATAAATTTTATTCCAACTCTCCACTTCAAGTGCTTTTTTGAACTGAATTTTATTTTCATTTTTTAATATTCTTCCTTGAATGAAAGCTGGTGTGTCGTAAGTTAATTCTATCGATAATTTTTGCGCAGTATGATCAGAAATAGCAGTGTGCATTACTTCAGTATTCATGTTACCGTTAAAGTTAGTTAGTATATTATCAATACATGTTTTGCTTTTTTCTGTTATTCTTGTATATTCTAGTATAACATTAAAAAAGTTATACGAGTTAATAACAGATATAAAATCATTGATACCTTTCATTTTTGACAAAAAATCTATAATAAAATCACCGGTAATAACAGTAATAGTTCTAGGGTTACAAAGAAGTAGCAATTGTTCAATTTTTTCAAGAAAAGTCTCAAAATCACCAGTCGGTGGACGATACAGAGATACTAGAACGACACTTTTTTTGTTTATTTTTACTTCACAAGCGCAACACTCAAAGCAGTATTCCTCACTTATATTATTTATGTCTAATCTTGTTTTGTACTGCACATCCTTCCTCACATATATTGCACTTCCACCATACTTATTTTCCAAATTTCTGCATAAACTGTTTGCTAGGGTAAATCTTGTTATTCCATAGTTTTTGAGTTGATTTTGTGTTTTTCAATGTTCCGTAATACACAAACAAAAGCACTCTGGATTATTATCCAAAAGTTCTTCTACAAGTTCTACAGTATTTCCAATTGACTGAGCATTTTGGTGAATTATGCAGAAATTACCTTTTAGGGCTTCTTTTTTATTTATCCCAAAAGAATATCTTCTTGAGTAACTCGTCCATAATTTATATTCTCTTTATATTTTTCGATTTTATCTCGAAATGCTGGACACTTTAGGTCTCTTGCTGAGTGTATCCGATCTTTTAACTTCAACCGTTTGCAGTTTGGACAGTCTATTGGTGTTTTCTGGACACCCTTTTCCCTCATGTTTGTCACCGCATTTATGGCAGCAGACTTCTCCTCTACAGTATTTTGAGACATGTCCAAATAAACAACATTTATAACAGATAGGAATATTAAAATATTCTTGTACATACACTCTTGTTAGTTCAGATGTAAGTGTTTCACTTTTTATCAACCATTTAAATATCATGGGATTGGTCTGTAGGATCCAGTTTTCCTTCTGTTTATTTCTACAATCTTTTATAGTAATAATTTTAATTTTTTCACCTATATTTTCACCAAATGTCTGCTGCATTTCAGGATTTTCCTCAATTAGAGTTGCCACGAATTCTTTCGTTTTATATCCCTTGTCGATTCCCGTAAACATTATCATTGGGTCGGTGTTTTGGATTTCTTTGATCTCAAAATTATGGCTAGATTTCAGGGTTTCCTTCAACTGAGTTTGTTGTTCTTTTTGCAATCATTTTCACCTCTTAATTTAACAAATATATATATATATATATATATATATATATATATATATATATATATATATATATATATATATATATATATGTGAAGTAAAATGCGAACAGTAATCGCAAACCTCGTTCCAGCATATCCTTTCCGCGTTAGAGGTTACACAGTTTGAATGAATTACTACAGAACACAATTCATCCTATTACACCACCATCGAGATGATGGCCTACATATACCACCATACCGAGAAGAAAGTCAAAACTTACCCTCCCCGCTACAGTGATACGGCAGAGGTACATTTTTTCTCTCTGCCGGCGGGAGATCGGCGAAGCCGCGTTCAGTATTTGCATGCCTTCTTCTGATGTGTCCTTTGCACAGCCAGGTGCATGTCGGTACCCTGATGAGTCTAGTAGAGACGAAACATGTACCTCTGCCGTATCACTGTAGCGGGGAGGGTAAGTTTTGACTTTCTTCTCGGTATGATGGTACAGGTAGGCCATCATCTCGATGGTGGTGTAATGGGATGAATTGTGTTCTATAGCAATTCATTCAAACTATGCAACCTCTAACGCGGAAAGGATATGATGGAAAGAGGTTTGCAATTACTGTTCGCATTTTACTTCATCTATTCACGGAGTTGCATATAGTTGTACGTTTGCTGAATTTGACTTCAGCACTACAACGGCATAATATGGATATATCAACTGCTATTGCATCTCACACGGAGGAATCCGTGAAAGCCGCATAAACACATATACGCCATCCGGCTGGAGGTCGGTGAAGCCGCGTTCAGTATTTGCATGCCTTCTTCTGATCTGTCCTTTGCACAGCCAGGTGCATGTCGGTACCCTGATGAGTCTAGTAGAGACGAAACATGTATCTCTGCCGTATCACTGTAGCGGGGAGGGTAAGTTTAAACTTTCTTCTCGGTATGGTGGTACAGGTAGGTCATCATCTCGATGGTGGTGTAATAGGATGAATTGTGTTCTGTAGTAATTCATTCAAACCGTGCAACCTCTAACGCGGAAAGGATATGATGGAACGAGGTTTGCAATTACTGTTCGCATTTTACTTCATCTATTCATGGAGTTGCATATAGTTGTACGTTTGCTGAATGTGATTTCAGCACTACAACGGCATAATGTAGATATATCCACTGCTATTGCATCTCACACGGGGGAATCCGTGAAAGCCGTATAAACATATATATATATATATATATATATATATATATATATATATATATATATATATATATATATATATATATATTGTTGTACGATTGTACCCGTTCCGTATCGCGATTTAACTTTATTCGTCCGTAAATGATCGTTAAGAACGTTAGTAATTAACGGAAAATCTGTCCCCGCATGTCCTAAGACTCTCTGCGGAACCGGTACCTCTTCCAGGTTAGGATCGCGCTCTTGTCCATTGCTACAGTATTTATTGTCTCTTTTGCCGAGTGCTTGCTTGGCTCGTCAACGGACGTATCAAATGAAACCGATATGTGTCGTTGGAAATCTTTTGCCGGTACATTTACAACAATATTTGGTTTAGATGGGGATTGGCTTATTTTAGTTCTTGGCTTACTAATAAAACTAGGTGTGTGACTAAATCTAACATATCTTAAGCTAAATCTATGACCGGCCTCAGGAGTTGAGGTAGTCTCATAAAATTCTATTAAGCTTTTCACGGATCTACGCGAGGTATTAGTCGAGTCGAGTCTTTTGTCATTGGGGGAAAATGGGGGGATTGCCGTGTTAAACAGGGCGACGGGTTTCCCCGCCGCCGAGGACCCTCCAAAACCACCCGAGGAGTCTGAATGACCACCCGCCTCATTGGACACGGTCTGATATATCAAAAAAGGACTGGACATTTTTGATAAGAAAGAAATATTTATTTACTTATTCTTTATTTTGTTTTCAGAAATTTCTGGGAATTTTCTGGCACGAAGTATTTAAATCACGGGGAGCTTTTTTAATTACTGGGCTGGGCCTTATTGGCTTTAAGTAATTTAATTTAAAATGTTTAAGATTTTAACTATTTTATGATGTAAAGTTCGAATTTAAAATGTTTATAAATGAGTTTGTCTATGTCTAGTCAAAAGTTTTAGTGTTGTCCAGTCTGTGTCCTATAGGATTAGTTGTGTACCTATCGTTTTTTCCTCTCAAAGATGTTGTAATTTTCTTCAAATAATAAAATAATAATGTTTTGCTAATAGTCCCTATGAGCTCAATTTTGCGCAACGTGTCTATTTTTAACTAAAGACCAATATAATACCATATATTCGGGTCTTTTACAGAATCGGATTAATTTGCTTATAACAATAACTAATTAACTATAAATTAAGGTTTGGAATCACAATATGTTGTTAATATTTATTGTTACTAATGTATAAAGTGTTTGATTTATTAGCTATAATTTTCTATAGGGTTTTGCCTGATAACAAATAGATTATTACAGAACAATTTTCTGAATCTAATCCGAGTTTTCCCAGTAACAATTTGTTTAATTATGTTGTATGAAAAGGGTTTTGTTTATAAACAATTTGATCAATAGTTCTTTTGAACTTAGTGAACTAAATGCTTTTATATCTGGAATTATTAAGTTTTAACTGTAGTTAAAATAATAATAATAAGTTTCGCGCAATGTATTTAACTATAGAGATTATTTAAATAAGTGAATAATATGGTTATTGGTTAACCGTAACTTTTAAATAAAATAACAAATAAATAAACTTTGTAACTCTAAAACTATTAAGATAATAATAAAAGCAGTTAGCTTCTATAAACTTGAAACAATTAGGAATTTTAACTCTATTCCTTCACAACAAAAATTAATTGGTAAATCAAATAATTAAAACTAAATAACAATCAGAACTTGTACAGTTCTATCAAAAGTTTTTTAAGTCCTTAAGGGTTAAAGTTGCGGAACAACTCTATGTTTCCGATCAAAAGAAATCCTTGAGGCTATTATCAATGGCGCTGGCCTGGCGGTGAAATCTGCCGGTTTGCCGACGACGTGACTATCAGTTGGTTTTTGAAAGTTTGGGTTTTTCCCAACTAATATTCACATGTAATAATTGCGGTTTTTAACGGTTTTTGATTTTTAAAATAATTGACACGCGAGTAATTATTTTAATTAATGTCTGGTTTTTTATAATGTTCACGTATATAGTTTTATAGAGTTCCGAGTGAGATTTAACGCACTTCTTTAGAGTCTGATAATGTCTTGTTTTAATTACGCGACTGAGTAATTAGCATTTCTCGCGGCGATAAAATTAAGCGCAATTAATTTATATCCCGGATTTGAGAAAAGTTGTTCACAATGAGTTTGATGATAAAACAGTTTTCTAGTTCATACGGCGACAAGGTTAAACGCAATTAACCTACTTGTCACGAATTAGAAAAACGGTTTGTTAATTAATTTCCCACACACGAGATAATTAATTATAATTGTCTAGAATTTTTACACAAAAGTCTATAGCAGGGTTGGACGCGGAATTCTATTGCTGGTTCCTCCCGCAGTACCGAACACTTATCGGATACTGCGGTTAGCCGTGACACGAGTTTGATTAACAGAAAAAGGTCAGCAGGACTTGAGACTGTGAGGCAAGTGCTGTAATGGTCAGCTTTCCACTTACCAATGCGTGTAAATGATTGCTTAATCGATTCACACTGTGCCTACTGAACCTTTTTAAAAAATTTCACTTCCCTAATCGCGAAGCGCAATAAATAATTAGTTTCTTCGGGAAGGGAATCCCGGCCCTAATTTCTTGGGAGAAATTAGAAGCTCGGAAAGCCCACCAATTGCAAATCCCCGGGAGCTTTCACTAGCTTTGTGCACGTGCTAGCTACTGACTCCACGACGGCGATTTCGCGAACCGAGGATAATTCAGCAAAATGCGTGGAAATTGTCATACGAACAGTAGCCCGTATGCAGACTTGAGGCATAGACTTCTTCGTTGTCAAGTCTGCGTAAGAGCGATGCTACGTGTTTTTCTGTTGTGAAAAAGGGTCACGCACCTTTTCTTTCGATCGGCCAATCGCCGAGCTTAACTTAGTCACGTATTTGAGGAAGAGCTTATCAACGGAGTTTCTCGTCATATACACATAATTTTTGACTCGATGTTTTTCTATTTTGGGATTTTAAATTTAGTTCGAGCCGTTGATACAACAATATATACATATATATATATATATATATATATATATATATATATATATATATATATATATATATATATATAATTAGATTTCCACTTTACCTAAAATAATATGTGTATTGCGAGAATATGTGCTAAGAAATTTTAACATTCATGCGCAACATAATTTTGTCTTTTCAGGCTTCCTGATTCTAAATTCAGAATTATTTAAATGTTGTTTCTTCAGATTCCTTTTCAAACTTCAAAAAAAAATCAAAACTCACGAAAATCACATTTTAAAAGTGTATATAGTAACAGCATTCTAATTGCAAGACAGTTTTTGAAAAACATGTTTCTAATATATTTTTTTAGTTTTTAATCAAAAAATTCTTTAAACAATTTATAAGTTTTAATGATCCTGAATACCAAGTTGAATCCATTATTTTTGGTTCAAAACCTTATGGTCACGAAAAAGAAAAAAAAAATGACCTTGAAGTAATCATAAAGGTCATTGTGCTGGTAAAATTTTTAAACATATTTGGACGTAAAATTTACCACTTTAACGATTGCAGATATAAAAAAAGTGGATTTCCATTTGAAAAGATAAAGTTGACCTTCAAACAACCATGAAGGTCATTCTCAAGGTCAAATTCGAGGTTACCATTTGATTTATCGTTGAAAATTACTTCAGGTGTGATCTTAACCTTTACCAAACAAATCATCCCTAGGCAAGTATTTAGCTGTTCCGTTACCTGCTTACCACCCTTTATTACACCATTAAGAAGGGGTAGTCTTTACCCTTAAAAGTGAGTTATGACCACTACAATAAAGTACGTGTCTAATATTTTCAATGTTTTGCTAGTATACAAAGTTTCATTCAATTCGGTGAGTTACACTTGGGTAGGTTTACTTGTAAGTGGGACATGAGATTAAAAATCTACGAGGATATACGCCATATACCAAAAATTATCCAATATTGGACTTAAACGCGCAACAGAAGAATATCTAAATATTTTGAAACCTATAGCAGTAACCGTTAATATTTTACAAAGAAAAAATGCAACCATTTTAGATGGTGTAAAGCAATGGAAACACAGCATATCTTCGAAGAAAAGATAGAGCTTTCTCTACAAAAAAAGCATTTCATTGTCGATATGACCAAGCATTAAAACCGTATCACTTTGTAGCTTTTATGTTTGATCCCCAAAAACAAAAGTATGACATATCCATAAAAAATAATTTTGACCTTGAAAACTATTGGTAAATTATATGAAGATACGGGATTGCTACCACTAGCAATAAAATTGAACTCACGCTCCAGTCTCTTTAAGAAAATAATGTTTTCGGAAGAAGTAACAAAAAACATAAATGGGATTCAGTGGCGGACCTCTCAAAACGATGAACATGAAATTGCAAAACAATTACCAGTATAAAGCAGTTCCTGTGTGCAGTTGCTTCGGCGTCGGTGGAAAGAGTGTTTAGTCCATTTGGTTTTATGAATTCCGAGTCAAGAAATAGATTATAGATTGAAAAAGGTGGAAAATTGGTATTTCTTTTTAAATTTTACAGTGAAAATTCAGATGATGATAAATTATAAGTTTATGATTTCAAATTGTCTTTTATATTTATATTTTTTAGCAGCTGTAAGTTTTAAATATTTTAGAAATTAAATTATTTGATTTCTAAGTTTATGACATTTTTTATATTCTTAGGCATTGCGTTGTAGCTAGTAGGTCTTTTGTGGAATTTTTTTTTGCGCAAGTTGTTCGAAATCTTATAATAAATATATATATATTTTTTAATTTAAATCATGATTTTATTAAAAAAAATCAAGTGATTTAATTCCTGATTTTAATCTTGATTTAAATCATTTGATTGAAATCAACCCAACCCTGCTAGTAATGTAATATTAAAGCTATTTTCAGCTGAAAGTATACTAATTTTGGGTAAAGCTATTATGGATCTTATTAATGATAAATTAGTATCTATTGAATTTGTTATAGCTGAGATTAAGTGTCGAACAATAAGTGGTCTTCCTACTTGTCAAAAATTGCACTTTGTAAAAAGAATATTTTCGGTAATTCATAAAAGTATACTTGGTAGATATAATGATATTTTCAATGGTTTAAGATGTCTCAAATAAATATCATATATTTGTAAATCATGTTATGTAATTCCAGTTATAGATCCTCCCAGCAAAAATCCCTTTTCTTTAAATGTTAGATTAAAAATTAATTGGATGGAATGATGTCTCTTAATATCATTGCTAGAGTCAATAAGCTGAGTGAATGGGTAATTTCATAAGTCATTGTTGAAAAGAAAAACTAGTCCTTAAAAGCGTGTCTAGATCCAAGAAATTTAAATAGAGCTATCAAAAGCTGTCATTATCAACCACCAATTCTAAAAAATATTCGTTCAAAATTGGCAGGAGCCAAATACTTGTCAATTTTGGATACTCACTGTGGGTTTTTGGATGGTAAAGCTTGATAAAAGTAATCTGATTTATATGTATCATAAGACAATGATAGACATATTCTGTGATATTGTAGGTATTCTTATTTACTTTGACGATCTTTTGATTTATAGTGATACTATTCAAGGTCACGGCAGTATTTTAGAGAAAGTCGTGTAAAAGGCTATAGAAGTAAATTTAATATGGAGAAATGTCTTTTTCTACTGTCTGAAGTACTATATCTGTGTCATATACGAGGGTACTAAATGGGGCCCAAGTCCGATTTCTTACTTGCATTTTATATCATATACTAACTTACATGTAGCTCGGTTGGTGTACGTTTGACAGCTTTTCGAGCAAGATGCATTTATTTATTTTACAAAAACCGAAAAATTGGAAAAACGCTCCTTTATAAAACACTTTTTACCTTTTGGTTTAACGCCATTTCAACTAGCACAAAAATGCACTCAACACTAAAAGACTTCTCCATCATATTCAATTATAAAGTAGTGGATTTCTGAATTTAAAAACGTCATAAGAAAATCAAGGATAAACCATGCTTCGAAGGTTCTGCTGAAGTGCCAACTCCTGAAATAATAGAAAGAATCCATAAGGTCGTACTGGAATAGTGTAGATTAAAAGGGTTTGGGGTAGCTGAAACTGTTAGAATATAAAAAGCAAATTTGGGTAATATTTTACATAATTTTTGAAAATACGGAAGTTCATTAACTCCCCAGGACATTCGTCAATAGTTGCAACTCCTAAAATTAATAAACTAAAGTTTGAAATGTTTGCTCATCTGCCTTATTCGATAGATTTAGCACCCAGCGACTATCATTAATTTCTTAACGTTAAAAAAAGTTTACTGGATAACGATTTGATAGCATCGAGGCAGTTATTGATGCTGTGAACGGCTATTTTGAGAAAATTGGCAGATCCATTACAAAAATGGCATAACTAAATTAGAATACGGGTAAAAAAAGTGTATTACTCTAAATGAAGATTATATTGAAAAAGAAAACCTATAAATAAGTGTTGTTTTTTCATTAGGCCAGAAACCTCGTTGTAGTGCTAATGGTGTATGTGCCCAGATCCTAAAAAAGTTAATACTATTTGTCACTTAGGAATTCCTAAAAATGTTTCGGATTTTAAAATATTTTCTAGGTATGGTTAATTGATGGCATATATTGACAATTTAGTAAATAAAATTACAAATTGACATAAGTTATTGAAGAAAAATAATTCATGTTGTTGGAATGAAATCCACCAGTTCAAGTTTAACCGTCTTATAACATTGTTATGTCGAACACCTATCTTAACATATTTCAATCCTGGTCTTCCTTTAACTTTTTAGATAGTTCAAAATTTGCAGTAGGTGCGGTGATCTTACAAGGCGGTGATCTTACAAGACAATAAACCATTGACTTACTCTTCGACGTATGTAACAGATTGTCAGTTCAGATAAGCTCAGATAGAAAAAGAGCTATGTGCTATCAGCTTAGGTGTATTCATTTTTATCAGTATGTCTATGATCATATTGCAAATGTTAAAACCGATCATAAGCTTCTTGTCATATTATTCAAAATCTCTTTGTCAGAAGTCCCTACTGTTTTGTAATGTATGATGCTTAAGGTGCAACAAAATGATTTGAATGTATCCAGAAAAATATCTGTATATTGCAGATGCACCTAATAGAGCTCTAGCAAATCCACCAGATCCAGATGGAAGAAGAGTTACGTATTCATATGAATGTCTTAATAAGTAATTTAGCTGTGACACCTGAAAAGTTGCAAGAGATAAAGTTTGCTACTCTGGCAGATTCTGACTTACAAGCTATTATTAAAAATTATCTAGAAGACTGGGTACTGTCTAAAGTTAGGATTAAACCTTAATCAAATCATACTTTAATTTTCTTCATGACCTTCATGTAATTGATGGTTTAATTTTCAAAGGAAATTATTTAGTAATTCCTACTATTATGCGAAGTCAAATATTCGATTTAATTCTTGAGGGGCATTTAGGCATTGATAAATGTTCAATGCAGGCATGTTCCATAATATATTGGCCAAATATTAGAGTTGATATCAAAAATAAAGTTTAACAGTGTAAATTTCGAAATGCTAATCCTGGAGAACATTTGTTGTCACATCAACCATCAACATTATTTTTTAATAATAATATATTTGTTATTGGTTGATTATTTTCCATTTGAGGTAACCTCAATGGAGTCTATTAGTGCTAGTGAAGTTAGCATAAATTTAAAGTCTATATTCTCCCGACATGGGATAACTTCTAGTATTATTTCTGGTAATTGTTCATAAATAAATTCAAAAGAATTCAATGATTTTGTTCATTATGAGATTGGATGTAAGTCACCATAGGTCGAATCCCAATTTTCCTCGAAGTAATGGTTTGTTAGGAAGAACAGTACCCGCAGTAAGAAGTATTTTTAAAAATCTCGTGCAACCAAATCAGATCCCGATATTACAATACTACAGTACAGAAATACGCCACAGGCTAATGGATATCCTTTACCTAAACTTTTGATGTCGCGATATTTAAGAATGAAATTGCGAGTTAGTGAGAATATTCTAAAACCAAAAGTTGTTGATAATGTTCACTATAATGCATTTGTTAGGGAGAAAGTGAATAAGATGAAAAATTATTATGATCAGCATTCAAAACCTCTACCTAATATATATATATATATATATATATATATATATATATATATATATATATATATATATATATATATATATATATATATATGTAGGAAATTGAGACTGAATCTCCAAGTGATTTAATCATAGTCGAGACACAAGTAGATTTTCATTAATGAAAATAAAGGTTGTTAAAAGCCGCTTAAACATATATACATACATATATATATATATATATATATATATATATATATATATATATATATATATATATATATATATATATATATATATATATAATACAGTGGAACCCGCCTACAATGGACTTGACGGGATCTCAGCAGATAGTTCATTATAGCCGAGTGTCTATCTCCAGAGATCAAGAGAAACTTAATGATTTGCTTTTAAAATAAGAAATGTAGCACGAAATTATTAATTATTTAGAAATAATGCAAAAACAAAACAGTGTAATTCAGAACCCTTAATTTTTTTTGGAATTTAAAAGTAAAAATATAGATGCAATAAACGTAAATACATTATTTGTAAAAAAAAGTCACTGATGTTCATCTGAACAGAATGTTTTCTTAAATAATTATTTTGCAAAGTCAGCTGAATTGTATTTTAAGTTCGAAAGTATAATAGCATTGTCGTCTGTTACTGAAAATTATATTGTAATTTTTTAACGCAATCTAGTGCCTCTTCAGTTGTTAAAGTAAGTTCTTCTTCATCATAATTGAGTTCTTCCTGCTGTTCATTATCGACTAAACACTCACTAGCCAAATCGGAGTCTGATAAATCTTGTGTAACTGTTATATTATTGTCGACGTTTACATACTCATTGCATTGCTCTAGATTTAGCAAATTATTAATTTTTAGTAATTCACTTAATGGAATTTCATCCTCCGGATCAAAATTAGTTCATTTTTTTTTTATTAAACCAGCATGACGAAAACAAGGATGTAAAATGATAATAGCTGAGACAATGTTGACATTTTCCTGAAATTCTATAACTTTTATGGGCATGTGTTTTCTGTAAATTTGTTTTAAACTCCAAATGATCCCCTAGTCCATAGATTGCAAAACTAATGTTACATTGGGCGGAAAGAATTGATTTTTGATATTATGTAGTATATATTTGGATGAGCGGGACATTTATCTACCAAGAGCAAAATTTTACGAATTTTCTGTAATAAGTTTGCCTACCTAATTTTTCCAATATTTTTCAAAAATTGATGAAGTTATCCAAGCTTTATTATTTCCACAATAATCGACAGGGAGTGTTTTTAAAAAAAAAATCTCGGTTTTTTAAATTTCCCTAAAACAAAAAAAAATGTTAATGAATTTATTTCATACTGCAAAAAATTTAAACCTAAACAATGAAAATATGCAATGCATTTTTGTGATTTTACAAAAAAAAAAACCACTACAATTCCACTTACCTATTATCAATAGTTTTCGTTTTTCAGTACCAGAAGCATTCGCAGTAACCACGCAAGTTTATTCTTTTAATAACTTTCCCCCACTACAGGTTTCACCTTTTAATTTGTGAGTTTTATCCGATAGCATTATATACAAAATTTGTATAAAAAATTAAACCAACTTCTAAAAAAGCGCTAAAAAGCGAAAGGTAACAATATAAATTTTTATATGAAATTGGAATTTTTGAAGTCCGCGCCAAACTAATACCTAACAAAATGTAATTCGCTTTCTTACTATAGTTTGTACATATCTCGTGTTAGTAGTTATTTCATTTAGAAATAATTTGGCGCCGACTTCAAAAATTTCAATTTCATATAAAAATCTATATTGTTTTTTTCGCCTTTCAGAGCTTTTTCAGAAGTCGGCTCAATTTTTTTACATAAATTTTATTTTTCGATCTTTAGTTTTAAATTAAGTACCAAACGAGTTTAGTGTACCTTGCAATGAGTTCAAGGTCGAAAAAAAGTACCCATCTTATCCAAAGTTGTACACAATATTAAAATAAACAACTAAAAATTCTTTGATTCTGTAAAATTTCCAAATATCAGTTTTGAATGAGCTCGTATCAAACAAATATTTAGTCTGCTATAGTAAATTCACTATATATTTTAAATTAATTTTAGATTGGTAATATAGGCCCCAAAACCTCCCAATACCGATATTTAAAGAACTTGAGACCCTAAAATCAAATTTTAAAATGTATGAATAACGCTAAATGGATCCGCCATATTGAATTTAAAAAAGAAAAACTAATTTTAACCTCTAATCTGAATCTACATCCACGAAAATCCCCCAATTTTTGACAAAATCCGAAAATGTAACATTTTTAGACCATCATATTGAATCTGACATATTAAATTTTCTTATAATAATTTTTAATCCGCTATTTACTCCCTCAAAAACGACCCAGTACCAATTTTGAATAAAATCGAAAAATGTAAAATTTTTAGTCTGCCATATTTGTTTGCCATAGTGAATCTTTTAAAAAACGTTTAACTCGCCGTTATTATTTTTTTTTTATAATAATTTCAAATTCGTTATGTGCGGCCTCGAAAACTCCGCCAATTTTGGAGAAAATCGAAAAAAAAAAATTTTTTGCTCGCCTTAGTGGATCTGCCATACTGAATTTTTTAAAAATAATTTCAGATACATTATGTGCGACCCCGAAAAATCCTTTATATCAATTTTGGAGAAAATCAGAAAAAGTAAATTTTTTTGTGCGCCATATTGAATTTTTTAGAAATAATGTTAGATTCTTTATGTCAGACTACAAAAACTCCGCCTTACGAATTTTGGAGAAAATCGGACCAATTTTTTTTTGTCCGCCATAATGAATTTTTTAAAAATAACTTCTGATTCTCTATGTGCAACCCCGAAAACTCTCCCATACCAATTTTAGAGAAAATCGGAAAAACTAATTTTTTTGTCCTTCATATTGGGTCCACCATATTAATTTTTTTTAAATAATTTCAGATTCGTTATGTGAGACCTCGAAAACTGTCCTGTCCCAATTTTGGAGAAAATCGGAAAAAATAATTTCTTTTTTCCGCCCTATTGGATCCGCCATATTGAATTTTTTAAACATAATTTCAGATTCGTTATGTGTGACCCCGAAAACTTTTCTATAGCAATTTTAAAGAAAATCGGAAACAATAATTTCTTTTTCCGCCATATTGAATTTTTTAAAAATAATTTCAGTACCGTTCTATGGGATATCCCGGTTTCATCCATATCGGAAACGTTGTCATCTGAATAATCGTTACATATTACAGGCCAACTCAAGTTGACATATTTCGGGGTTTCGAAAAATAAACTAGGAAAAGGGGGCGAGTCACCCCCAAATTCTCTTTTTTTAATATCTCAGGTTCTAATTAAGATATTTCTTCACAACAGAATTAAATTACTTGTTATTCGAAATAATGTTAAACCCCCAAGAATTTCATCCCTTATTTTTTATTAGAGTAAACCATATATTTGCGTACGTACTTTACTTCTAAAAATTACGAAATTTAATTGAATAGTTTGAAATTTTTTTCTTGGCGAATACCATAAGTAACTTAAGTTGATGGGTTTCGGAGCTTCTAAAAATAAACTAATAGAAGAGGGTAAGCCACCCCCAAATACCTTTTTTAAATCTCAAGTTCTAATTGAGGTATCTTTACACAACAAAATGGAAATAACTTGTTATTTGAAATGATGTTGAATTATGGTATTTTCACCCCCAAGGATATCGTCTTTTATTTCTTAGAAGGGTAAACCATCTATTCGCGCAAGTAATTTAATTCTAAAAATTACGAAATTTAATGAAATTATTTGAAAATATTTTTTTCACGAATACCATAATTAACAATCATTGACATTTGTCGAGGTTTCAAAAAATGAAGTAGTAAAAGAGGATGAGTAAACCCCAAATAATTTTATTTTCAAATCTCAAATTCTAATTGAGATGTCTTTACAAAATAAAATGGAAATTACCTGTTTGTTCAAGTGAGGTTATACCATGTGCAATGCATTGTGAAGTAGAAGGCTGCAGTAATGTTGCAATAATTCGATGTTCATGGTGTAAAAAATCGTTATGCTTAAAACACTTTTTTGAAGATTTCCATTATTGTAAAACATACAGTCCGTAATATTAAAATAAGTCCTATAAAATTCTGTATTATATGAATAAAGATTCTACTTTTGTATTTAAACATAGATTTGTAAATTATTATAATTCACATTATATAGTGATTTTTAATTATCTTATTAATTAAAACAAAAAAATTCTGTAGGCTCTGAAAGTTCATATCAATTGAAATTTGGCAATTTTAAGAATAATAATAAATGTTTGAAATAACATACTTGGAATGATATCCTTGAAGGTGAAAATACTATATTTTAACTTCATTTGAAGTAACAAGTAATTTACATTTTGTTTTGTAAATTTATCTCAATTTGAACTTGAGATAAAAAAACAAGTATTTGGAGGTGGCTCACCCTCTTTTACTAGCTTATTTTTAGAAACCCCGAAACACACCAATTTAAGTTATGTTTTCGTGAAAAAAATATTTTCAAACAATTCCATTCAATTTTGCTATTTTTAGAATTAAATTAATTGCGCAAATATATAGTTTACCTTATTAAAAAATAAAGGATGATATCCTTGGGGGTGAAAATACCATAGTTTAACATAATTTCGAATAACAAGTAATTTTCATTTTGTTTTGTAAAGATGTCTTAATTAGAACTTGAGATATTAGGAACAAGGGTTTGAGAGTGACTCACCCTCTTTTACTGGTTTATTTTTGGAAACCCCGAAACGTGTCAACTTGAGTTAATTATGGTATTGGCGAAAAACATATTGTGAAATAATTTCATTAAATTTCGTAAATTTTAGAATTAAATTACTTGTGCAAATAGATGGTTTACCCTTATAAAAAAATAAGGGATGATATCCTTGGTGGTGAAAATATCACAGTTCAACATCATTTCAAATAATAAGTAATTTCCATTTTGTTTTGTAAAATTATCTTAGTTAGAACTACAGATCTGAAAAAAAAGTATTTGGGGGTAGCTTACCCTCTTTTACTAGTTTATTTTTAGAAACCTCGAAACACGTCAACTTAAATTACTTATGGTATTCGTGAAAAAAATATTTTCAAACAATTCCATTAAATTCGTAATATTTCGAAATAAATTCCATGAGCAAATATATGGTTTACCCTTATAAAAATAAGGGATGGTATCCTTGGGGGTGAAAATACCATAGTTCAACATCATTTCAAATAACACGTTATTTCCATTTGGTTTTGTAGAGTTATCTTAATTAGAACTTGAGATTAAAAAAAAAAGTATTTAGGGGTGTAGTTTATTTTTAGACACCCCGAAACACGTCAACTTAAATTATTATGGTATTCGTGAAAAAATATTTTCAAACAATTCCATTAAATTTCGTAATTTTTAGAATTAAATTACGTGCACGAAGAGATAGTTTACCCTTATAAAAAATAAGGGATGGTATCCTTGGGGGTCAAAATATCAGAGTTCAACATAATTTGAAATAACAAGTAATTTCGATTTTATTTTGTAAAGATATCTCAATTAGAATTTGAGATTTAAAAAAAAAGTATTTGAGGGTGACTCACCCTTTTTAACTAGTTTATTTTTAGAAACTCCAAAACACGTCAACTTAAGTTACTTATGGTATTCATGAAAAAAGTATTTTCAAACAATTCCATTAAATTCGTAATTTTAGAATTAAATTATGTGATCAAATATATGGTTAACTCTAATAAAATAATAGGGGATGATATCCTTTGGGAGAAAATACCATAGTTTAACATCAATTCGAATAACGAGTAATTTTGACTTTTTTTTGTTAGAACCTGAAACATTTCAAAAATACTGTTTTTATGGGCGAACTTTAGGGACAGTTTCACCCCGTTATAATGAATCTCCGCAGATTAGAAAAAAAAACACGCGTCTCTTATTTTTGTTCCCTCAATAACATATTGAAGTTTCATTAAATTCGGAGCCGGACACTTAAGTTACCTTCCTTGTAAATGAAATAATATGTGCTACACGAAAATTCTTTTTCATTTTCAACATAACGCCTTTCTTAATTAACTTTTATGAATAATTATTTATTTTTTTCTTTACAGAATATATTGCCTATTTTGTTATAATTTATTGCTTTTTACCACTTTAGAAATGTGACATTAAAAAACCATATTAAAAAAAGTCTCACTTTATTTTGTAGGAATGATGATATTCTTCATGTCTTTATGTCAAACCTTTTTAAGTTAATATCACCGGAAATTTACCAAAATAATGAGGGAAAAACAAACTCCATTATGGATTATTTTCTAAAAGCCCCACTGGATTTTACCTGCTATAATAAATCCTGTGATAGTGAAACTATCGAGCAAATTGCGTGTTATCTGTATAAAACAGCTCTTGTTCAACTACCTGCTCTAGTAAGGCAATGGTGGACAGATTTGGATATGAAAGCCTCACAGTTAGTTGACAAAATAACAACATTATATGTGTCACCACATTTGTGCTTTGAAGAACTAAATGATGTGATGAATCATCAGACTATATTTAAAAATATGAAGGTAATGTAATATCTATAATAATTATTTGCCACCTAACTAACCCAAACTAAAATTATATTTACATATTTAAAATATTCCTAATTACGATAATTTGGTTTAATAGTGACGTGTGCCAATCTGTATAATACATTTATACCCGAATTCACTAAAATAGTTTAAACCGAATCTAGTTGCAATAAAAATTAAATTTTCTCGTTGGTCAGTTTTTTTTTATTTATGATGTTTTTACAGCTTTTTTTGTATACGACAAACATTTGCATTGGAAAGTTACGGCTAAAAACGTGGAGATAAAGCATTCGAATCGATAAGAGTTTCCAGAAAATAAACAATACTCTCAATTTTTGTCGGTTTAATAATACAAGGCCACAACATTTTCGACCCAGAAACTAGATTATACTTTTCCGAAGGTTTTGACGTGCTGAAACCGAATTTGACTTCTGATTTAACCCATCAGCTCTGGTTTTTCGAGATATCCTAACCTAAATGTGCAAGAAACGCTGTTTTTTGTTATATTAGAGGTTATTGATATCGAACTTGTCAAATTCTAACCTCAGATTTGTGATCAGCAACCTTAAAAACCCCCGATTTCCACGGGTCATTCCAGACAACTTTTCGTGTCACATGTCACATTTTCGAAAAACGAATATTTTTTTAGAATTTCTTAATTTTTTTTTACTTACCCATATGGTACAAATAGTCGCTAAAACCATAAATTTATACAAGCGATATCCCAGAGAGGAAAAATGATTTTGTGACGATTCAAAATGGCTTTTGAACGCAATGAGTGATACTTTCAGATGCCCCGTCGTTTCATGTCGAGAAGTTTCATTCTACACTGAAACATAACCTCCAATATAACAAAAAACAGCGTTTCATGTTAGGATATCTCAAGAACCAGAGATGATGAGTGAAATCGGAAATCCAATTCGGATTCAGCGCTTCAAAAACCTTCGGAAAAGTATAGTCTCGTTTCTGATTTTTTGTCAGCCTGTGTAATAAAGAAAACGTTTATTGTTACACTTGTCAGTTTGAATCCTTTATTATCAAATTATTCAGTTTTAAGTTTGTTGGTGAATTACGGGGTTAAAATTTTTTGTTTTCTATGTACGTATGCATGCATTTTTTTGAGTGTATATGTTGTCGTGGATTTTATGAATGAATGAATACGAATTTTTAGAATTTCAAACTTTTGAAACTCATAAAAAATAAATTGCTTTTACAGCCGGTTTTACTAGTAGTTGCCCAAAAACATTCTCTATCCTTGTAATATAAGGCTATTGCAGTTTATTTCTTCCATATATATATATATATATATATATATATATATATATATATATATATATATATATATATATATATATATATATATATATATATATATATAGGTATAACAATTTTCATTTTAAGAATATAATATTTTCTTTTGTAATAACGCTTTAAAGTTAGGACCACTATTGTTCCGGACGGCCGCTCTTTATAAACACTCAATTGTTTCATACCCTTTTATTGACTTCTCAAAATAGACTGTCCACGAAAGCCGATCTGGACCCTTTATATACCCTTTTCGTCGATACCGGAAGATTTCCGAATCTTCTAAGATACCGGAAGATTGCCAAATCTTCTAGAAGGATTTTCATACTACGTAGTGTAATAAAAACAAGAAAAAGGAATAATGTGGCAATTTCTAGATTTTCTGTCATAGGCGTTCCATGTCGAAAAAAAAATATAATTTTATAAAAGGTTTCAGATGTCTCATGAGGAAATTAACAAAAGGTAAAATGAATTAAACAAATTATGAACTCATAGAAAACGAACCTAAAACTTTCGTTGTATGCTTGGCTTCTTCCTTGGAGTTGAGCCTTATAAACTACTTGGAGGTGGGCTTCTCCATAACGCATCTCCAGAAAAGTAACAATGAACTCGAAACCATTCTGTTTTTCTTCGGGAATGTTACGTAGAACCTCCATAGCTTCATCTCGTAATGCTAGAACAAGAGCTCGTGCCTTCTTCGGTGGACTGCAAATATTGCCGGCGGAGGCGGATTCGAATTGACTGACATAGGTAAGTCACGGTACGTTGAAAGTAGGTGGCTTCGTCACACTAGTTGCAGGAACACCATCTGCTTTTATTATACCTGTACTGGCTATCTTCTCGATTTGCAAATGTAATTGTTGCATCTGTTTCTGGATTCCCGTCACCTCATGTTGTACTTCGCCATGTACGTTTTCTCTAATTTTGCTCATCTTCTGTTGCATTTGTTGTTCTAGGCGCTTCATATCTTCTTGACTTTTTTTTACGTTCCTGTCTCATGTCCTCCAGGCTTGTTTTATACTTTCTTGATCTTGATCTTTCTTAACGTCTTCTTTCAATTCTTGGTTCATGTTTTCTTGGCTTGTTTTCAGTGCAGTCAATTCTTGTTTCATATCATCTTGGCTTGTCTTTAATTCTCGTTTCATATCGTCTTGATTTTTCATCATATCTTCGTTCAATTCTTGTTTCTTCTCTTCTTGGCTTTCCTTCATATCTTCTTGATTTTTTGTCATTTCTTCTTTCAATTATTGTTTCATCTTTTTTTGGCTTTTCTTCATATCTTCTTGGCTTGTTTTCATGTATTGTATCATTATTAGTACCTGATTTAAGGTAGTTTGAAGTTCCTCTTCCATTTTTGTTTTCTGTTTTCTAGTTTCTACCGGCATCCAATTTCAATTCGCTTTTTTTTCTTTATCCCTTCTTGGATTTTATCCGACACCAATTTGTTCTGGACGATCGGTTTTTATACGTACTGAATTGCTTTATTACCTTTTATTTTCAAAAATCTGACAACTTGTAAAACAATTTAACTTACATGCACGACTTCTCAAAATAGACTCTCCACGAAAACCAATCTGGACCCTTTGTATACCCTTTTCGTCGATACCAGAAGATTTCCGAATCTTCTAGAAGGATTTTCATACTACTTGATAAAATAAAACAAGAAAAAGGAATTATCTGGCGATTTCTAGATCTTCCGTCACAAGCGTGCATGTTGAAAATAAGGAATAGAATTTTCTAAAAAGTTACCGACTTCCTTTCATAGACATAAGGAAATTAACAAAAGATAAAATCAATTAAATAAATTATGAACTCATAGAAATGAATCTAAAACCCTAGAAATTAATATTATGAAGTATATACTGCTATAAAGTCCATATACTAGAATTTACCAGAGATCTTTAACATGAAACTTCTAATGCAGCTACCGTTTTTAAAGTTAAAAGGAGTTAGTTAATATGAAATACAAAGTCTAATATTTCGTTAGATATCCTGTATTCTGAATAACACCCTTGCATCTTCTAGGCTGTGATTCAACTCAGTATTGGCATCTCTCCAAGAGTTTAGAGGTTGATTTATGTTGGATTAGTTCATATAATTCATTTATATTGGTCATTTTTTCTGTTTTTCATCTTTTTTTGAAGTCATCTCAAAGGATTTCTATGGATTTAGGTCAGGGTACATGATAGCCAGTTTACTTGAGATCATTGTCCTGTTGGTACAACAACTGACATGTTTTCTTTGGCGAATGGAAGCACATTTTTTCTTGTTCCAAGATTCCTTCAATCCAGACTAAAGAACCATTTCCGCTCAAAAAACAAACACTAATGTTTTCCTCACCCTTTTTTTAAGAGAGTTGTGGTGTAATTTGGGTCATCTGTCCTGAATTAAAAATTATCTTATGGGTCGAGGGGTCACAATTTTTGTTTATACATTGCAGAAATTTTTTAAACAGATCAATTAAAAGCATTGAAGGTATACATATGATACAAAAATAAATAAATAAAGCACCGTCTTATTACAAGCAAAACGTTTGCAATGTACTGAGCTTTTTTGATTACCAATTTTACTTATGCGGCGAAAATAATTACCACCAAAATATTTTTTTCGCTTTGCATAACTGGTGAGAAAACAATAACATACACCATATTTAGTTCATTAAAATAAAATGTTTACTTTTTCTAAAGTCTTGCTAATTAGTTGGCCACCACTGTATTTCTTATCTTGTAGCTTTTCAAAAAGGCAGTACCGAAATCTTATGAGAAACTAGAAAAAGTATATGCAATTTCGAAAAGTTTAATAGATTTACGGATTTGAGTTACAAAAATTGTTTTAATATTCCTGTAAGCTCATTTATCTCCCTATTATCTTCGCCGGATTCTTCAGATGTCAGTAATTGCCTGTTTTCATCCGATAACTTGATATTTTTTAAGGAATGTAAGGTTTTATCAGAATTTTTTAAATAACTTTGTTTCGGCCGAAAAAAGCTTAGAAAAAATATTGGCATATTGTCATTTTTGTGTGTGTTTGAATTAATACTTTTATTTCCGTTAAAGTCTTCTATGTGCACTAGTAAGTAGTAAAATTTCTTTATATTTTTCTAAATAACTACCGAAATAATTATCAGATCGTTCATGTGTTAACAGATTCAATAAACCATCAGTTAAAGTACAAGCTACATTTCCAACTATAAGAATGTGATCCTTCAACTTAGTTAACATTCATTAAACCACCTGGAATTCTCATTTCTAAGACTGAATATGTTTCTTTTGGTTGTTCTAAAAGCTACAATTTGATTCTACTGCTAGTTATCTTAACTCTTTAAAGTCTGGTTTACTAATCACGTGTTATATATTCATAGAAACATAACAGTGACGTAACTTATATTCAGTAGAATTTGTAAGATTTAACTATTGCAGAGGTTTTATGCAATATTATAATAATGAATTTAATATCAATATCATAATCCCCAGTCATTCAAATGAATGGAAAGTACTTACAGATCGAAGGTGCTGAAGGCATATATTATACGTGTATATTTCTCTCTGAGTTTGGCTAAAAAGACTAGTATTGTTCTTCCACTACACCTGTTGGCATAGGGCAATAAGGTTTTCCCTGTATTAAATGAAATAATGTTGGAGAATATATTTTGATATGTATGGATTTAAAAAGAATCAGTAACAAAACGTTTTTTTAAAACTTGGACAAAAGAGTCTCCGCATCTATACTAATAAATTGCTTAATATGTTTAGAATAAAAAGATGTATTGTACTGCAAGGAACTTCAGGAAAACAAGGATTAGAGAGGTGGTGGTGGCGGCAACGAGGTCATTGTAGAGGAAGATAATGTAGATTTTAATTAGGTTTATTAGAGGATTTCAATCATATAACTATTACATTACCAACTATGAATTTATACAAAGATATTTAAATGAAAATATGATTTCAATGAATCCTATACTACTAGAAAACATTAAAATACACCACAAAATCTTATACATAGTAAATTTTTCTAGATAGGTTTCCCAATTTTGGGTATGCCCAAAACTATTACGAGTTATTTTTAACTGAGATATCAAGTCTACATATGACGACTATACAACCGTGCTTTACACTAACACTGATATGTATGAGAATTCACACAAATTTTATTCGTTAAATTACTCCAAGAAAAACCACCACGGTATACTTGTAAACAAATCTAATACAAATTTAACCTGAGATGTTAACTTCCCAATCACATTTACACGATATGTATGTCGAAGTGAAAAAAAAGTAGCTTTATCTCACGCGGGAGAGAAACCCTATTTTATAACTATGCTCAAATACACCCCCGAAGTTGCCATAATTTGGCCTTGTAAGAAAAATTTTCTGGTAATTAAGACAGGTAGCTAACCTATTCCCATCAAGCAGATATAACAGACAACACAACCTTCAGGTTGCAGTGTAAGGACTTCTCTAACCTACTATATCACTCAATCAGTCAGAGACTATCCATATAAAAGATGTTTTATTTAGTCATAGAGTTATGGCATGAAGCTAAATTACATTTTTAATACCTCTTTTAATATACTGTCATTCTATATATAAACCTACATGATTGAACAATCTTTTACATACATAATATACTCTGTTCTATATAAACCTACATTATTTACACACTTTGATGCTTCCTCGACGGCTGCTCGACTTAGAATGAGCGTGCTGGTTCTCTGACGGCCTTTTTATACTTTGGCGGTTGCGCAGGTTATACCTTGGTTTTGCCTGGTTGGTTTCTTCGCTTCTCTGGGTTTGTGCCTCTTCTCGGCCCGCTGTCCTGGTTCTCTGGTGTGTTGTTTTTGATTTGGTTTTGAGTAGAGTTTTCCATGTATTTGAAATATTTTGCGCATCATCTCTCGTGTTAAAGTTTTTAGTGCTTTCTATTTCGAGAGCTTCTCTGATGCAGCGCGTTCTGTAGTGTTTTATGGGTGCAATCTGTTTGCTTTCCTGGAAATTTATAGTGTGTCCTGTCTCCTGATGATGTTGAAATAAAGCTGATGTCGTTTGCTTATTCTTTATGTTATTTTTATGTTCTTGGACCCTTGTAGAGATTCTTCTGTTTGTTTGGCCAATGTATTCTTTTTCACAGTCACTACATGGGATGCTCTCTCGTTTTCCAATGGTATTTTGTCTTTAGGATTGCCCAATAATTTGTGTATTGTTGTTTGCGGCTTGTAAATTGTGCATATGTCATGTTTCCTCAGAATTCTTCCAATTACGTCTGTTACACCTTTTATGTATGACAGTGTGCTTTTGGTTTGGATTTGTCATCTTCTTTTTTCTCTGCTACTGCTTTCGTGTTCTGTTTTATGGCCTTTTTGATATTGTGTTCTTTGTATTTGTTTTGTTTTAGAGCTGTTGTGATATTCTTGAGTTCTTCTTGGCTGTTTGTGGGTTTGGTTAGTCGCAAGGATCTGGAAATCAGTGTGTTGGCGACCGATTGCAATTGTGATGGATGGTGGTGTGATTCGGCGTTCAGGTATCTGTTTGTATGTGTGGGTTTTCTATAGACCGTATAATCGATGCTTAGGTCGTCCTTTCTGGTGACTAGAAGGTCAAGGAAAGGTAGCTGCTTGTTAACTTCGACCTCAAGTGGGAACTGAATGATGTAATGAATGCTGTTTAGTTCCTCTAAGAATATGTCTAAGTTGGATCTTCCGTGTGGCCATATAATGAAGATGTCATCCACGTAACGTTTCCAGAGGGATGGTTTTATTTTGGTTTTTCTTAAAGCTTCTGTTTCAAAATATTTCATAAAAAGGTTTGAGATGACTGGTGATAGCGAAGATCCCATAGGAGCACCATCTGTCTGTCGGTAGAAATTATTTTCATAGGAAAAGTATGTGTTTTTGAGACAATGTTCTGAGAGGTCAATGAAGTGATGTGGGAACTCCTCGTTCATAGCAATCTGGTCTAGAATTTCGTCAATTGGTATGCTTGGATACAGGGATTTGATGTCTAGGCTAGCAAGAATGTCATCTTTTTGCAGTTTTAATCCTTGAAGTATGCTAAGCAGGTGATCTGAATTTTTCAGGTATGAGTCTGCAATTTCGGTCGCCGGTTGCATATTTTGTGCCAGGTATTTTTCCAGTTGTTGAGTTGGTGAATCTACTGCACTTACTATGGGTCTTATCGGTGTTCCTTCTTTATGGATTTTTGGTAGTCCATATAGTTTGGGACATCTACTTGCTTTTTTCCGAGGAACGATGCGCTTTTCGATTTCATCTCCTAATTTGGCGGTTTTGATTATGGTTTTTGTATTTTTTTTAGTAATATGTAGTTGGATCTCTTGTAAATCTTGTAGGTGTGGTCCTGAAGAATTTCTGTCATCTTGGTTTTGTATTCTTCTGTGTTCATGACTACAGTGGCGTTCCCTTTGTCTGCTAGTAGGATGATGATGTTTTTATTGTTTTTAAGATCGTTTAAAGCTTTTATTTCTGAGTGTTTTATGCTTGATTTTGGCGGCTTGCTGGTTCTTAGTATGCGAGCTACCTCCTGTCGTATTATTTCCGTTTCTCCTTCTGACTTCTGGTGTAGCGTGGCTTCAATATTCGCGATAACATCTCATTTGGTATTGTCATTGGGGTTACTGCATAGTTGAAGTCTTTACTCAAAACTTGTTCCTCGTCTTCCGAAATCTGGTAATTGGAGATGTTATGAACGACCTTTGTTATATATATCGGCTTAGTTTGTTGAGAAGTTTTTTGTTGTAGTTGGGCAAATTTCTTCTTTTGTTTGTTAATTTTGTGGTCCGTATCGGTTGCTTTTCCCCAGAAGGATAAAAATAACATAAAGAATAAGCAAACGACATCAGCTTTATTTCAACATCATCAGGAGACAGGACACACTATAAATTTCCAGGAAAGCAAACAGATTACACCCATAAAACACTATAGAACGCGCATCATCAGAGAAGCTCTCGAAATAGAAAGCACTAAAAACTTTAACAAGAGAGATGATGCGCAAAATATTTCAAATACATGGAAAACTACTCAAAACCAAACCAAAAACAATACACCAGATAAACAGGACAGCGGGCCGAGAAGAAGCACAAACCCAGAGAAGCGAAGAAATCAACCAGGTAGAACCAAGGTATAACCTGCACAACCGCCAAAGTATAAAAAGGCCGTCAGAGGACCAGCACGCTCATTCTAAGTCGAGCAGCCTTTTTGATTCATTAATTACATGTTTGATAGTGATGTAACGTATATTACGTAAAATTTGTAAGATGTATCTAACTATTGCAAAGGTTTTATGTGATATTATAATAATGATTTTAATACCAACACCATAATTCATATCTATTCAAATGACGGAAAATACTTATGAATCAAGAATGCTGAAGGCATTTTTATACCATGTCTGTACTCCAAATATTCGCACAGTACATCTAATATATACGGTTACATTTAAAATTGGCGAAAAACAAAATGAAACTTGACCTAAAATGTTTAATTAGTGATGACGGACACATTATGCGAGGAAAAAAGTACAGCATCTTACGGCTCATAATCCAGGGCAAAATAAGTGGCAGAAGAGGCGTGGGACGACGACGAATTTCATGGCTAAAAAACCTAAGGGAATGGTTTGGATGCAGTTCAAAACAACTATTTAGAGCAACTGCCTTAAAAATTAAAATAGCTATTATGATTGCCAACCTTCGCAATGGAGAAGGCACGTGAAGAAGAAGTGATAATATTCATATATAGTTTAAATATTATGACGATTACCATAATCAAGATACATGTAGTCGCTATTGTAATCTTTATATGTTTATGAAGAGATCTTTGCTATTGCACTATAGCTCTGTAACCAGTTTGCGACTACAAACATGTACAGGTTCAAAGATTTTTGAAATATCAAAGTAGAGAGAACCCCGTGGTATTTATATCGAAACTATCCCAATATCCAAGTAGTTTGAATGGCGAAAGTGTCTCGTTTAATTATATAAAATAAGCAATTTGTAGAAAAATGATTGTTGCATCAGTTCCAACACAATGGGTTTTCTAGGTTTTATGTATGATGTACATTCGAATTATGAGCAAGTAATAGTTAAAGAAAAATTACTAATGAATTTTTTTTCACCCTGGAAGATATGCCTATAAAATTATCTACAGGAATCAATCCTACCCGAGATTTTATTGTACATATATAGATTTGAAATGATAAAAATACATTTATGAGTTATTTTAACTAAAACTGGTTACTAATTCGATTTAATTACAGGGTTAGTACAGGATTTTCTAATATAATTAACTATTCTCTTCTCCTCTACATAAACTAATTGTCATTTATCCGCTAGGTTTTGGCCACCGAGAGAAAAATTATGAAGAAGTGAGTTCTAAGCATTCAATTCTGGTTCTGAATAATGATTAATTTTAAACACCTATCAGAAATTGCTAATTGTTTAGGGACAAACCCACTTTACTCACCCGTGTTTTTATATCCCAAAACTAGTCATATTTATAAACAGGTTAATTTTTTAATCATCAATACCTACCTCTGCCCCTGTACATCCATTGTTTTCAATGTTTTGTTTTGTAAGGGGTGAAGAACTCTATTGCTACAATTTGCATTATTAGAATGGGTATTTAAAAAAAATAAAAATTTTTCAATGCTGGATATATAAGACTAACATGTGTGACATTTTGCAACCACATATTAAGTCTAAATATAACAACCATATAATGTTGCCTTACGCTGACACCATTTCATAAATGTTACGTGCTCAAATTAAAACTTTATAAAATAACACATACAAGAATTTACACAAATTTGTGATCTACTTTACAAAGTCTGATTTACTAACCACATGTTATTAGTAGTCTTACATATTTATTGGAACACAACCTGAACCAACCTAAAGTAACATACACAAATTGTCCTTTCTCTTATTATCAGAAATATTATCGCCCTATATATTTTTTTTCGAATATTGCGGGTTCAGTAAACAAAGAGATTAGGTTTAGGGTTTAATGGATTTTTGTAACAAGGATGTGCAATATTAAAATTGTTTTCTTTAAGTACCCTATATATTTTTAAATTAATCTTTTGTAATACTTAAACAATTGAAGCTACCATGATTTGGCTCTGTAAAAAGAACTCTATGATAATTAAGGCATATAACTAACCTGTTCATATAGAGCAGATATAACAAACAACACAATAAATCTTCAGACTACAATGTAAGGGCTCATCAGCCCTAGTCTGCTATATATGTTCTATGTGAACAGGTTAGTTACATGCTTTCTTTTTTTTTTTGGTCTTTTTACAAAGCCAAATCATGGTAGTCTCAAGTGTTTAAAGATTACAAAAGATTATTTCAAAAGAATGCTTAAAGGGTACTTAAAGAAAACAATTACTCTTCCTAGTTACAGAAATCCATTAACCTCTAAATCTAGTCTTTTTGTTCACTGAACCCGCAATATTCGAAAAATCACTTAAAATAAGATGACAAAAAATCGATACAACAAAAGGTATAATAAAAGAAAGTACAATTTGTTTATGTTAATTTGGATTGATTCAGGTTGTGTTCCAATGAATATGTAAGACCACTATTAACATGTGTTTAGTAAATCAGACTTTTTAAAGTAGATGTCATTATACAAGTTTTTACTTTGAACATGTAAAATTAATGAAATGGTGTCAGCGTAGGGCAAGGTTGTTTGGTTATTATATTTAGACTTAATATGTGCGTGCAAAAAGTCACACAATGCATAGATAGCTTGATAATATTACACTTTTATTATTTTTGCATCTAAATGGCTTTTAAATGTCTATTCTAATAATGCACAGTGTAGCAATAGAGCCCTTTACCCCTTGCAAAACAAAACTTTGAGAACAATTAAATGCAAGAGGCACAGGTGGATATTGATGATTAAAAATTGGGATATTTGTACATGGATAAGTATAGTAGGTTTATCCCTAAAGAACTAGCAATTTTTGATTGGTATTTGAAATTAATCATTATTTGGAGACATATAAGCAAGTTGAGTGCTTAATTAAATATTGTTACTGCATCCACTGGAATATAAGACACCTCACTTCCTCATCATTTTCCATCGGTGGTCAAAACCTAGCGGAAAATGCCAATTCGTTTATATAGAGGAGAATAGATATTTATATTAGAAAATACTACACTAAACCTGTAATTGAATCGAATTAGTACCCTTTTTTAGTTAAAACAACTCCTAAATATTTTTTATCATTTCAAATCCGTATATATATATATATATATATATATATATATATATATATATATATATATATATATATATATATAACAAAATCTCGGGTAAGATTAATTTCTGTAGATAATTTAATAAGTATATCTTCCAGGGAGAAAGAAACTTCATTAATTATTTTTCTTTAGCTATTGCTTGCTCATAATTTGAATGTACATCATCCGTATTACCTAGGAAACCCTATTCTGTTGTATGTAACTCAGAAGTTGGTATTGAAACTTCATTTTAAGCAGTCATTTACTTTAGCTTATTTTATATAATTAAATAAGGCACTTTCGGCTCCTAAACTACTCAGATATTCGGACAGTTTCTATATGAACGCCATAGGATTCTCTCCACTGCTTCGATATTTGAGAAATGTTTGAATCTTTAAAAGTTTATTCTCGTAAACTAGTTACAAAGATCTCTTCTTCGAACATATATAGATTACAAACAATAGGGACTACATACATCATGACTTATGTAATTGTCATAACATTTAAACTCTATATGGATACTATCATTTTTTAAACATTTTAGGTCAAGTTTTATTTTGTTTGTTTAAATGCTCTGAATATCTAAAGTTTCACCAATTTTAAATGTAGCGGTAGATATTGGATCTGTGCTGTGAGAAGACTTGGAATACACACATAATATAAAAATGCCTTCAATTCTCTCTATTGATAAATATCTTCCTTCATTTAAATGGATATGAATTAGGGTGTTGATATTAAAGTCATTATTATAATATCACATAAAACCTATACAATAATTAGATTTACGAATTTTACTTAACAGAAGTGACATCACTGTTACGTTCCTGTGAATGAATATATATAAGGTCACTAATACCATGTGACCAGTGAATCAAAATTATATATTTATATATATATATATATATATATATATATATATATATATATATATATATATATATATATATCCTTTTTAATTCACTAGTCACATGTTATTGGTGACCTTATATATTTTATATTATATTCACAGGAACGTAACAGTGATGTCACTTCTATTAAGTAAAATTCATAAATCTAACTATTGTAAAGGTTTTATGTGATATTATAATAATGACTTTAATATCAACACCATATTTCATATCCATTTAAATGAAGGAAGATTTTTATCAATAGAGAGAATTACAAGCATTTTTATATTATGTGTGTATTCCGAGTCTTCTCACAGCACAGATCCAATATCTACCGTTACATTTAAAATATATTTTATACATATTCTCGTGTTTTCCTGTCTTGGTATTCGTTAAAATAATTACTATAAGGTTGCGTTTGCGTTTGGCGACGTTCAACGCAGTATTAGCGTGAAGTTAATGCGAAATTATTATTTAATTCATTGTTAGGGATGCCATTTTGTCTTCCTCTATCCAAAAGATCATTAATAAGTTTATTTTGCACTTGCCAACATGGATCCTGTGGTAAATTTGTGTTTAATTCGCCATTAAGAATACCATGTCTTTTAGAGGTGTTTATTAATACGTATTGATTCTCGAAGTAAGAATGTACAGCCTGCGAAGAATCCGCGCTTAAATCCGCATTAAAAAAGCTACGTCGTCATTGAATAATAAAAAAAATATTATCATATGATTCAAAAGATGTAGACTAACTGGATTGGGTACAAGGAATGTTCATTATCGGGTTATTTTGTCTTAATTGATACCCCTGTAATTCGTCCCGTCCCCCCATGAAATGAAGATTCAATGTTATCTAAGAATTGTTTTACATCGGAAAAAGTGAAATATGGGAATTTAATCGAGTATTTTGGTTCATTTGGATCATTTCATGTTCATCTTGAGTGTAGTATCCTGTTAGGTTGAATTGGTCTTGTGCAACCCCAGGAGGGACCACCCGGACAACCTGGAATGCCACCCACCACATCAGACCGGAATGAACTGTCAGAAAAGGGATTAGACATTTTGTTAGAATAAGTAAACTTTTTCCTTAACTGGAATATTTTTGTATAAAGTTACAAAAATCGCGGAGGGTTGGGTTTTAATGTACTTAATATACGAGAACAATTAAGTATATGAAATTTGGGTCGGATAAGTCATTGATAACTTGGCCAATATTTGCTTTAAATAATATTTATTGACTTGTCGTGAGCTCTTGGAATGTTTTACGTAATAAAAGTCTCTTAAATTTTAAACGAAAATTAAATTTTGGTTTGGGGCTCTTAAGGAATTTCCGAAATTAAAATGTTCCGAAAATTTTTTGTTAACTGCAAACTAAGGCACAATTAGTGTCCTTAGGACCATTAACTGTATTTAGAGTCAATTTATTTTTTTCTTAATAGAAAATTATTTGTATCAAGATCGGAAAAGTCGTAATCGGGTTTTTCTCAATATCAGGTTTTGTCGCAATCAGATTTTTCTATAACTTATAGACGCGTGAATACCATTTACTATTAATATTCTTTTAAGTCGTAAAGCAATAATTTAGAAAGAATCGATGTGGAAAGGTTTTTAGATAACCGTATTTTTACCGACGGCAACTAAAATTCATTTAAATTTGCGATTTTTCCGGTTTTTATTAAAATTAAAAATATACTTTGAGTTTCCTTTCCTAGCACTGAATTATTATCATCTACTTCACAATCTTCTTTATCTTCTTTCTTGAGACGAATTTCTTTCTTTGAATCCTTATAAGTCTAATTAAGACCAATAAGGACCTCCAGCAGTCGTAAGAAGCGCTCTAAGAAACCTCTATTTTTTTTAAAACACTCTACTCGCGTGTTGATCTAATTTTCTTCTGGAAGGGAAACTGAAAAGATAATTTCTCTCAAAATTACCCAGACAGTGGCCCACCTCCTGAAGATTCAGCGTGTCTTTCTCTGACGTGGTACAAGTGTCAGACTACTAAGCAAGGGCAGAAAATTCACGTTTCGTTGAGTAATTGTAAAGTCTTTAATACTCATGTTGCATGTGTATAAAAACTCACACAGATCTGTCTTCTTAAAAATGCAATCAGATTCTGCTCACGATTCGTGACTTCGGGGATCCTATTTAAATAATCTCTCGGCGCTCCACCAAAACTATAAGCAGATACCCAATTAGCGCCGAGCATGGCCTAATCAAACTACCCGTCTTGCCCTTATCGCTGCAATTGCAATTTGCCTGTTAACCGTAAGCTATTGATTTTCAACCATTTATGCGTTGTTTTATAACTTTTTTAGGACCTTATATGCTATATATATATATATATATATATATATATATATATATATATATATATATATATATATATATATATATATATATTGTTGCCGGAACCTCTCTCTTTCGTTTGTTTTTCGTATTATTTTTGTCCCTGAAGATATTTTTCCCGGAACCGAAACGTCGCGTTCTCGTGGCGTTGCGGCCCTGTTAATCGGAGTAGATCCGATTAAGTTTGGAAAAAATGAATTTTCTAGATTAGTAGAATTTTCGTATGACACAGAAATATGTCTCTGCGTCCTTGCTCCGTTTGCAACAATATTTATTTCTTGTGGGAACCGGTTAATAATATTAGGGGCGCTCTTGATTAATCTTAATCTACCTAGTTTATAAGTATCCCTGTTTCTGTCAATTTAGAAACCCTCCTGAGGGTTAGACACCGATTCAAAGTATTTAATTAAATCTTTCACGGGAGTATATTTTTGTTCTGTCTCGTCTATAGTTTGCAGGGAGTTTGGATATTCAGAGTTTGCCGTGTGAAGAAGTAGGGCGGTAGGTTTCCCCACCGCCGAGGTCCGACCTATTCCACCCGGGAAGTCCGCCTCATTAAACACGGACTGATGGGATGTTTTCTGACTGGACATGTTTTTAAAGAAGAAAAAATATTAATTTAAACTTGGGGAAAAAATTTATGAAAGATTTAGTCACGATTAATTACTTGTCACGGTGGGCTTTTAATTAAATAGTTTTTTACGTTCGTTATTATGACAGGTATTTATAATGTATAAGGTCTGTTGTTATGTTTAGTCTGCCCGTGCGTCTGTTCTTATTACCTATCGTTGTTGATAATATAGATTAACAATAAAATAATTTTTTTAACAATTCAACTCAAACTCTTAACTTCTAAGAAACTCTTAATAGCTATTAATTAAACTAAAGACCTTGTGGAAGATATCCTGATCTTTTACAACAATAAACTTGTTTGTTCGATTTACAATATTATTATTCTAAACTTGTTGTTAACAATATTACATCAATAATAAATTAAATTGGTTTTGTTTAGTAATTTCTTAAACCGTCTTGCAAGTACGGCTGTACAAACTTTATCTGCATTGAATAAACTATAGGTTGCTGCCCAAATTCCAATAATACAATAAGGATTCAGGAGCGTCGGATTATTTTAATGTTTTTGATTGTTAGAACGAAAAATTGATTTTATTTAGTTCTGAATTGCACGTTTGATAATTACAATGTATTTTATCTTTTGTGCATTCTGGTATTTTATATTTAAAGATTTATTAATTGTATTAACGCGGTAATATTAATTAATCGAACAAAAAGAAAAACAAAATAAACTTAGAATTCTCAAACAAAATAAGCAAAAAGTCTTTTCTAGAATAAGGGTGATAAAATCAACTTGTTCCGAGATTTCTATTACAAGAGAATCTCGTTACAAAAAAAACAAACAAAACGTAATGACTAAGTATAACAATTATAACACAATTAATATTAATAAAATATTAATCTTGGCACACGATGAAGATTAAATCAAGTTCAAATTTAATCAGAAATTGTCAGAGTACTCAACTGTATCGGTAAAAGTTTTTTGTACGGCTATGAGTTGCTAGAGCTTCTATCTGCTGACGCAACCTTGCGACGTCGGCAAGCGGCTTGGTACCGACAAAAACAAAGGAACCAGGACGTCTGGGCGACAAGCGTCTGGGTTTTTCCCAACTTATAAATTTCACTTAAGATTTGGATTTTACACAAAGAAATTTATTTTAATTAGTTCGCGGTTTTTTACAACGTTATAAGCGCAATTATAACGTTAGCATTTTTAATCGCGTATGCTTGTTTATGGAGTTATTAATTAAAAACTTCTCACAAACAATAGTTTTAACACAAAAGTCTCAAGTTCTAGTTTTTCAGTTTCACACGAGGAAAGTCTTTATACGGTTAAGAATAATAATAGTAAAACAAACTCAAAGCAGAGTTTTTACGCGAAAATCTATCGCTGGTTTTTCCCGTAGAGCCGAACACTTATCGGACCCTACGGTTAGCCTGGCACGAAGTTTTCTAACAGAACAAACAAGTAGGACTTAGGCGCACCTTTGGAAAGTGACTTCCAACTCTCCAAACTTACCAACGTACAACGTTTGGTTGCTTTGCTTGCCTACTTGTTTGTGAAAAAACAGAATTACTACCCTATTCGCGAATGGGGCGCAATCAATAATTTTTCTTCTGGTAGAGAATCTAGGCATTAATTTCTTGGGAGAAATTAAATACTCTAGAGGCTCTCCTATTAAAAATCCCCGGGAGTTTTCGCTAGCTATGTGCAAATGCTAGGTACTAACTCCTCGGCAGCTATCTCGCGACGCGTGGACAACCCAGCGTAAATGCGTGTAGATTGTCTTTCGAAACTGAAGCCCGAATCTTAGCCTGCGGTGTATACTTCTTCTATCCTACAATGTCAGGCAATAATAAGAGAGTGAATCTAGTTGTGTATGTTTTTCGAGTGAGTGGACTTCCGTCACTTATACTCGTTCTTTTTGTAAGCAGTATACTGCATGCCCTTTTTACATTATGTGATGTGTTTTTTTTTTCTTTTTTTTTATGTCATCACTATATTTTTATCTATCATCCTCTTAAACTCTCATGTGTTACGTTCGGATTACTCTTTACGGTGGTCTTATTGGTGCATTTACATTTCTATTTTTCTTTCTTTGTAGGTTGGGATTTCTTTTTATGGGGAAGGAGTTTTGGATGATTGGATTGGGGTGGGTTAACATTTTTTGTAGGAATTTTTCTTGGTTTTTTGTGAAGGTTTCTTGGATTGTTGGTATTTTTAATTCCCTATGTATTTGAGTATTCCGAACGTACCACGGAGCATTAATTATACTCCTGAGTACCTTATTTTGGAATACTTGAATCTTTTTTTTATGTGTGTTAGCAAGCTGGCACCAAGCTGTGCTAGCATACATAAATTTGGGTTTTATAACTTGATTGTATAGTAGTAATTTGTTTTTTAATGAAAGTTTGCTTTTTCTGAATAACAGTGGTGTTAGCCTGCCATATGTTTTTTTGGCTTCGCTTAGTTTATCCTGAACATGTTCATTCCAAGTCAAGTTTTTGTCTATGATGACACCCAGATATTTGATGAATTCTTTCCATTCCACCTGTGTGTCATTTATTATTAGTTCTGGACCGTTGTCCCGGATTCTGGAATTTTTTATTATGATGGCTTGGGTTTTCTCTTGATTGACCTTGATCTTCCAGAGTTTCGCCCAAGTCATCATAACATTTAGGCAGGTTTGTAAATTCCTGTGTATGAAATTTATTTTTTTGTGCCTACTAGAAATGCAGGTGTCGTCAGCATATATTGACAGTTCTGTCCTTGGAGTTTTTGGGATATCAGCTGTGTACAGGGAGTATAGGACAGGGGATAAGGGAGATCCTTGCGGCACTCCGGCCTCCATTGTTTTTTCGTTGGATTTGGTATCTTCAATCCTCACCACAAACCTTCTGTTGTTAATGAAGGAATCTATATATTTTGTGAAATGTGGGTTAATTTTGAATTTGTGGTGAAGCTTGTATACCAAACCCTGGTGCCAGACCTTGTCGAACGCCTTCTGGATGTCTAGGACTACCAATCCGGTTTTTTTACCTTTTTGGAGCTCATCCAGAGTGCGGTCAACCAGTCTGACTACCTGTTGTTCTGTGGAATGAAATTTCCTGAAGCCAAATTATTCATCTGGAATCAGGTTTTTGTTCTCTATTTCATCCCACAGTCTGGAATCAAACATCCTTTCACATAATTTAGCTATGGAGGGGAGTAGACTGATTGGTCTCCAATTCTGGGGAAACGTTCGGTTTTTATTTGGCTTCGGTATCATACAAACCACCGCTAGTTTCTAGTTGTTGGGGAAGTGTTTGTATTCGAACGTTTTGTTTATTATTTTTGTTATTGTTTGTATTGCGTTGTCTGGTAGGTTTTTGAGGGTTATGTTTGTTATGTTGTCGTAACCGGGGGCTTTTTTGTTGTTAAGGTATCTGATTTCGTTTTTTACTTCTTCTATGTTGGTTTCTGGTATGTTTTCTATTGCAGGGTCTGTGTCTGTTGTAATAAATTGATTCGCTAGCCTCTCAATTCTTTCCTCCCAGTCGATATCGTCGTCAGGGTCTTCGTTTAGGGTGAATTGAGTTTCTAGCGAGTCAGCAAATGCGTTAGCCTTCTCAATGTCTGTATAGGCCATCCCGTTGGTTCCATGTATTGGTGGTGTTTTTGTTTTGTATTTGTCTCTGAATGTCTTTTGTATCTTCCACAATGAATTGTCTTCTGGCGTAAGTGTTAGTAAGAAGTTTTCCCAGTTCGCGTTTCTAACTTCATTGATCTCTCTTTTAATTTGGTTGGTCAGCCTATTTGCCTCTCTAGTAAATCTGGGGTCTAGTGTATCTTTTGCCCTGCGTCTTAGTCTGTTTCTTTCTCTGCTCACTGCTTTAATTTCAATTGGAAGAGTATATGGGTTATAGTTCTTAATTTTTGTTTTAACTTTAGATGTTTCTATTGCAGTTTTGATGTTATTTGTTAAAGTTTCTATTGCATCCTCTAATGATTGTTTATTTGTGATTTCTGGAATGTTTGCTATGTTTGCTTCTATTTTCTCTTTAAAATTTATCCAATTTATTTTTGTTAAATACTCTTCTGTGGGTATTGCGTCGTTTTCCCCGAGTTTTATTAAGACTGGGCAGTGATCAGCGCTAAGATCATGTATAACTGAGGCGTTTGTCTCTTGATTGATATTTTTGGCAACTCCAATGTCCAAGAGATCAGTGGAGTTATCCGCGAATCTGGTCGGTTCATTGGGGCTTATTACAAATACGGGATGATTTCCTCTATACTCATTGAGAAGGGTTCCGTCTCTGTTGGTTGCTAATGCTCCCCATTGTCTGTGTTTGGCATTTAGGTCCCCGGCTACTAATGTTGCGTCGTTGTTATGTATTTGTAGTAAATTGTCTAAGTCATCGTTTGTTAGTTGTCTTCTAGGTGGTTTGTATGCCGAAGTTATGGTTAGCGGGAAATCGGCCATGTTAATTACTATTGATGTTGATTCTATTGCGTTAGACTGATAGGAGTTTATCCTGCAATGGTCAATATTCCGCTTAATTAATATTGCAGTACCTCCCCCTCTTCTGTCCATTCGATCGTCTCTGTATACTTCATAGTTTTTAATTTTAAATCTGACTGCAGGTTTTAGGAAGGTTTCCTGGAGGAGTAGGACATCTATTCCGCAATCCTCCAGGAAGTCTCCCAGTTCGTAGATTTTGCTACGCACAGATTCTGCATTCCATGTGGCTATATTGAGGTTTCTGGGTTTTCTTTTAGTTCCCATTGAGTAGAGCCTTCAATATGGGATTCTTGTTTAGGGCGTTTGCCAAAGTGTCCACTCTTTCTTCGATTTCATGTGGTTGAAGGGCCAAAATGCCAATGAAATGCTGGCTAAGGTTATTTATTATTGAATTGTTTGTGTTTTGTGTGTTGTTTTGGGTGTTATTGTTTGTGTTGGTTTGTCTTGTATTTTGATTAGTAGCTGTATGTTGTGGTTGTTGGTTTTATGTGTTTTTTGTTGTTTGTGCAAAAGTTATGTTGTCTGTCACTGGTTTTGCTGGTGGTCTTGCTGTATTTGTTTTTAAGTTTGGATTGTTGTGGTTCATGGGGTTCTTTATGCAACCACTGTAGTTGGCCGGGTGAGGGCCACCGCAGTTTATGCACAAAGGTGGGGTATCTTTTGTTTTTGTGCACGTCGAAAAATGATGGTTTCCGGCACATCTATGGCATTTTGGGCCCGCGTGACATCTATGTTGTGAATGCCCATATTGTTGGCATCTGTGACATTGACTTATTATTTTTTTATTCCCAGAGCTCTGGGCCTCGATAACCACAGGGAGGTTTAGAATGTGCGTAACGTTATAGAAATGTTTTTCTTCTTTTGGGAGTAGAATTTTGACCATCGAGGATTCCCTCCTATGCGGTCCTGTTTTTATTTTATATATCTCTGTTGGGTTAAATCCCATGGCCATGATTTCCTCTTTGATATCTTCTAAAGGGATGTTTCTGTGAATACCTTTGATTAGGATATTTAATTGTTTTTCCTCTGGTAGGAAATAAGTATGATACTGCACATTGTTTTCATTTAGGAATTTAGTTATAGCCCTGTGGTCGTCAGGTTCTTTTGGACTTAGTTGAATTCCTAGATTATTAGTTTTCGCAGAAACTATCTCTATATTAGATTGTATAATGGCTTTGTTAATTTGATGCCAATTTTTGGTTTCCCTAATGACTATTGGCACGGTTGGTTTTTTCTTTTGTTCCCTTGGGGTTTCTTTTTCGGATTGTTTTTGTTGTTGCACTCCCATTAGACTATTGAAATGTTTTTGGATCCCGGAATTGGACGTTTTGGGGACATTTAAGGATAATTCGGGAAGAGCAGAGGATAGTGGGTTGGAGGTTTTTTGTGGGAGTGATGGAAAATCATTTGTTTGTTCCACCTCCATCTCACTATCCTTTATTTATGTTGTCACTTAAATTGGTTATGCTCATGTTCAGGTTTTGATTTGAAAGCTCTAGGCTGTTCATTTTTTGTTCAAGTATTCTGTTTAGGTTTAGAAGTTCATTAATTTTTTGTTTTTGTAATTCTATCTCCTTAGTTTGTTGATTTAACTGAACATTTTGATTCTCAATTTGAGCAATTAAATTTTTATTTTGATAGGCTAGGTTTTCTTTTTCTTTTTGTAATTCAGATATAATATTGTTAAAATATTCAGTTTCATCCACAAACTTTCTTTTATTATGAGAGTTAGAGGAATCGGATTTACATGGGTTAATAGGGCTATGCAGAAACTACTTACCTTCATTGCTGTTTTCGGGGTCTGAGGAGTATTCACTCATCTTGTCGTTGTTGATGGCACTTGTCACTGTCACTAGGTCTTTATCAGTCACTGGAAGAGTTTTGAGGTCTTTTACACTTATTTTGTCCGTATACTTACTACGCACTTTTTGGGCATCGGTACCCGGTCTACGATGACCGCGCGGGTTTATATTTTTAGATTTATTTTTCCTTTCCGGGGGAATTTTCGGTTTTTTAATCAGTCTTTTAATTTTAATTGTGTAGTCTTTACACTTATTTTTGACTTTACTATCCGCACTTGACTTCACTTTATACTATAATAGTACAATGTATGTCGAGGGTTTAGTGCAGTTAGCGTATTGAAAAATACACCAACTACACAACGAATTTCTTTCTTAACCACGCCGAGCTCCGAGAGACTTCCTCACTCTGCGAAGGTGCGAGAGAGAATAAGAGAGGAGAGTGAATGTAATTTTGGAATGATATTTATACTTTTCTGAGGGTTGATTTGGCAACCCGCCCTGAAAGTTTCGCGGAGCCAATCAGGGTGGTGCCGTATGAGGGTGCGAATCTGCACTTTTTAATATTTAAAATTTACATTAAATTAACGCTGAAATTACGAATGTTGCGGATGTATGTCAGAAACTTTAATTACCCGCGTGATTTAGTATATGTTTTGTCTACGAAAGTTTATCCTTTACTGTCGTTTTTGCCGTTTTAAGTTTTCGTATTTATATGAGGCAAACTTCCAACCGCTGCGCCAAGTTTGATCACGTGACTGGGGTGGAGTTTGCTAAGGGAGTCGGGCGTTAGTTATAAGAAAAAATTTCAACGCGTTTCGCTTATTTTAATTTGGACCATTGACATGTAAAACACGTTTTATAACAATATATATATATATATATATATATATATATATATATATATATATATTATATATATATATATATATATATATATATATATATATATATATATATATATATATATATATATATATATATATATTTAGCGTTTTGTGTGCGCTAAACTTATAGTTTTTAGTATGCGTGTAAGTGTGAAATAACAACGCGATTTAAATGTTTAACAATGTTTATTATCTACTGTTGCTTGCACTGAAAGCGGATTTATTTTGAAAGTGGATTCGAAGCGGGAAGACTTGAAGCAATATAAAAACTGAACTATAACGGATAGAGATAACGAATGGAGTATGACTAGTAGAGAATCGGAATGCAGTAGGAATAGAATAAAATAGAAATAGATTTAGAATAGTTATGTGACGGTTTTAGGCCCCTCATACTCTTTTGTCAAAAATATCTTTTATACCTATTTCAATTTTATTATTTGTTATATTTGATTACCCAGTTGTATGTATTTAAAATTCAATATTTTTTATAGTTCATTTTACTACGCTGCACTGAAAACGTGATATTTCTTACTTTACTAAAATAAGCTATACCTTTTCGTACAATTTAAGGATTGTAGCAATAAACCAATCGGGCCCTTTTACGGTCATTGATGACTCGGGATTTCCAACTGCTTGCAACCAAATGTGTACTCGGGATTTCCAACTGCTTGCAACAAAATATGTACGGTGTTGCCATTTAGGCGGAATTATTTCCAAATTTCTGAATCACAACTAATAGACCGCTGAAAAATGTTGCGTATGTATGTCAGAAACTTTAATTACCCGCGTGATTTAGTATATGTTTTGTCTACGAAAGTTTATCCTTTACTGTCGTTTTTGCCGTTTTAAGTTTTCGTATTTATATGAGGCAAACTTCCAACCGCTGCGCCAAGTTTGATCACGTGACTGGGGTGGAGTTTGCTAAGGGAGTCGGGCGTTAGTTATAAGAAAAAATTTCAACGCGTTTCGCTTATTTTAATTTGGACCATTGACATGTAAAACACGTTTTATAACAATATATATATATATATATATATATATATATATATATATATATATATATATATATATATATATATATATATATATATATATATATATATATATATATATATATATATATATATATATATACATATATATATATATATATATATATATATATATATATATATATATATATATATATATTGTTGTAAAACGTGTTTTACATGTCAATGGTCCAAAATAAAATAAGCGAAACGCGTTGAAAATTTCACTTATAACTAACGTCTAACTCCCTTAGCAAACTCCACCCCAGTCACGTGATCAAACTCGGCGCAGCGGTTGGAAGTTTGCCTCATATAAATACGAAAACTTAAAACGGCAAAAACGACAGTAAAGGATAAACTTTCATAGACAAAACATATACTAAATCACGCGGGTAATTAAAGTCTCTGACATACATACGCAACATTTGTAATTTTAGCGTTAATTCATTGTAAATTTTAAATATTAAAAAGTGCAGATTCGCACCCTTACTTGGCACCACCCTGATTGGCTCCGCAGAACTTTCAGGGCGGGTTGCCAAATCAACCCTCAGAAAAGTATAAATATCATACCAAAATTACATTCACTCTCTTATTCTTGCCTGACATAGTGGGATAGAAGAAGTATACACCGCAGGCTAAGATTCGGGCTTCAGTTTCGAAAGACAATCTACACGCATTTTCGCTGGGTTGTCCACGCGTCGCGAGATCGCTGCCGAGGAGTTAGTACCTAGCATTTGCACATAGCTAGCGAAAACTCCCGGGGATCTTTAATAGGAGAGCCTCTAGAGTATTTAATTTCCCCCAAGAAATTAATGCCTAGATTCTCTACCAGAAGAAATATTATTAATTGCGCCCCATTCGCGAATAGGGTAGTAATTCTGTTTTTTCACAAACAAGTAGGCAAGCAAAGCAACCAAACGTTGTACTTTGGTAAGTTTGGAAAGTTGAAAGTCACTTTCCAAAGGTGCGCCTAAGCCCTGCTTGTTTGTTCTTTTAGAAAACTTCGTGCCAGGCTAACCGTAGGGTCCGATAAGTGTTCGGCTCTACGGGAAAAACCAGCGATAGATTTTCACGTATAAACTCTGCTTTGAGTTTGATCTTATTATTATTCTTAACCGCATAAAGACTTTCCCCGCGTGAAACTGAAAAACTAGAACTTGAGACTTTTGTGTTAAACTTATTGTTTGTGTAAGTTTTAATGAATAACTGCATAAACAAGCATACTCATTAACAATACTAACGTTATAATCGCGCTTATAATGTTGTAAAAAACCGTGAACTAATTAAAATAAATTTCTTTGTGTGAAATCGAAATTTTAAGTGAAATTTGTAAGTTGGGAAAAACCCAGACGCCTGTCGCCCAGACGTCTTTGTTCCTTTGTTTTTGTCGGTAACAAGCCGCTTGCCGACGTTGCAAGGTTGCGTCAGCAGATGGAAGCTTTAGCAACTCATAGCCGTACCAAAAACTTTTTACCGAGACATCTGAATACTCTGTCAATTTCTGATTTGAACTTGATTTAATCTTAATCGCTTGCCAACACTAATATTTTATTAATATTAATTGTGTTATTTTTCGTTAAAGTTGTTAGTTAGTCATTACGTTTTGTTTGTTTTTTTTTGTAACGAGATTCTCTTTTAATAGAAATCTCGGAACAAGTTGATTTTATCACCCTTATTCTAGAAAAGACTTTTTGTTTATTTTGTTTGAGAATTCTAAGTTTATTTTGTTTTTCTTTTGTTCGATTAATTAATATTACCGCGTTAATACAATTAATAAATCTTTAAATATAAAATACCAGAATGCTCAAAAGATAAAATACATTGTAATTATCAAACGTGCAATTCGGAACTAAATAAAATCAATTTAATTTATTATTGATGTAACACTGTTAACAACCAAATTAGTATAATAATAATATTGTAAATCGAACAAAAAAGTTTATTTTGTAAAAGATCAGGATATCTTCCACAAGGTCTTTAGTTTAAGTAATAGCTTCTAAGAGTTTATTAGAAAGTTGAGTTGAATTGTTAAAATTTATTTTATTGTTAATTTATATTATCAACAACGATAGGTATAAAGAACAGACCTATAGATGCGCACGGACAGACAGAAACATAACAACAGACATTCTACATTATTAATTTCCTGTTATAATAATAAACGCAAAAAACTATTTAATTAAAAGCCCACCGTGACAAGTAATTAATCGTGACTAAATCTTTTATAAATTTTTTGCCCCAATATTAATTTAATATTATTCTTCTTAAAAATATGTCCAGTCACGAAACATTCCATCAGTCCGTGTTTAATGAGGCGGGTGGTCATATGGACTTCCCGGGTGGAATTGGTAGGACCTCGGCGGTGGAGAAACTACACGGCAAAGTCTCAATCCCCAAACTCCCTACAAACTATAGACGAGACAGAACAAAAATATACTCCCGTGAAAGAATTAATTAAATACTTCGAATTGGTGTCTAACCCTGAGGAGGGTTTCCAAATTGATGGAAACAGGGATAATTATAAACTAGGTAGATTAAGATTAAACAAGAGCGCCCCAAATATTATTAACCGGTTTCCGCATGAAACAAATATTGTTGCGAACGGAGCAAGGACGCAGAGACATATTTCTGTGTCATACGAAAATTCTACCAATCTAGAAAGTTCACTTTTTCCAAACTTAATCGGATCTACGCCAATTAACAAGACCGCAACGCCACTAGAACGCGACGTTTCGGTTCCGGGAAAAACATCTTCAGGGACAAAAATAATACTTAAAACGAATGAAAGAGAGAGGTTCCGGCAACAATATATATATATATATATATATATATATATATATATATATATATATATATATATATATATATATATATATATATTTAGCGTTTTGTGTGCGCTAAACTTATAGTTTTTAGTATGCGTGTAAGTGTGAAATAACAACGCGATTTAAATGTTTAACAATGTTTATTATCTACTGTTGCTTGCACTGAAAGCGGATTTATTTTGAAAGTGGATTCGAAGCGGGAAGACTTGAAGCAATATAAAAACTGAACTATAACGGATAGAGATAACGAATGGAGTATGACTAGTAGAGAATCGGAATGCAGTAGGAATAGAATAAAATAGAAATAGATTTAGAATAGTTATGTGACGGTTTTAGGCCCCTCATACTCTTTTGTCAAAAATATCTTTTATACCTATTTCAATTTTATTATTTGTTATATTTGATTACCCAGTTGTATGTATTTAAAATTCAATATTTTTTATAGTTCATTTTACTACGCTGCACTGAAAACGTGATATTTCTTACTTTACTAAAATAAGCTATACCTTTTCGTACAATTTAAGGATTGTAGCAATAAACCAATCGGGCCCTTTTACGGTCATTGATGACTCGGGATTTCCAACTGCTTGCAACCAAATGTGTACTCGGGATTTCCAACTGCTTGCAACAAAATATGTACGGTGTTGCCATTTAGGCGGAATTATTTCCAAATTTCTGAATCACAACTAATAGACCGCTGAAAAATTGGATAACGTGACAACACCGTACGATACTAGTAAATTATAGGCAGATCCGTTTAAATACCCTCAACTTCCAAGTTAGAGGTCTATTATACTCCTATTTCCATTCTATTCTGCTCTGTTCCATTCCTATTCTCTACTGGTCTAACTCCGTTTGCAGTTAACTATTCTATTGCTATTCTATTCTATTCCTACTGCATTCCGATTCTCCCCTAGTCATACTCCGTTTACAGTGAAATATTCTATTCGTTTTCTCTATCCGTTATAGTTCAGTTTTTATATTGCTTCAAGTCTTCCCGCTTCGAATCCTATTTCAAAATAAATCCGCTTTCAGTGCAAGCGAGACTCCTTAATAAACATTGTTAAACTTTTAAAACGCGTTGTTATTTCACACTTACACGCATACTAAAACTATAAGTTTAGCGCACAACTAAACGCTAAAAATTGGTGACCGCCCGACGTGATCTGAAAGTGTAAGTGTTAGTGCAAAAACAAAAAGAGGTATTCTGGGAAGACTCCACAGTTTCATCACGACGTAAGTATTCTCGAATATTTAGTGATATTTTTATTTCAATTTCCAACCTTCGAGTTAAGTGACAAGTGACATTAAACCAATAACGCCGAGAAAACTTTATTAAAAACTTTGCGTAATATCTGTTTCTGTTGTCGAAATATTTCTTTTCTGTTTTTCACAAGATGGCTAATTCTGAAGTTGCTGCTAATCCTGCTTCAAATGCAGCGACTAATTCCATAGCGATCAGTACCTCACCCGAATTCCTGACTTCAACCCAGCAGATCCGGAGTTGTGGTTTACTATAGTCGATTAAACGTTGCAGATACGCAACGCCGATTTTTAGAGGTGCTCGCGATATTACCTCCGCGTTATATCAACGAAGTACGCGATATCGTCACCAAGCAGATAGACGATAATTCTTATGATCAGTTGAAAGAACAACTGATTAAGCGTCTCGGTGCTAGCCAAGAAGAAAAAACGCGACAACTCTTAGAGAATGAAGCCATGGGAGATGAGAAACCATCTCAGTTCCTTCGACGATTACAAATCCTTGGCCGGGACAGCCGTTCCAGAGGCAATGGTTCGAAGCTTGTGGGTAAGACGATTGCCTCATAACCTGCAGCCAATTCTGGCTACTCAATTACACCAGCCTTTAAATAGCACAGATGAATTAGCCGATAACATTTACGCGGTCTTACCTTCACCTCGGTCGGCAATAGCAGTTGTTGCAGCTTCAACGCCTGAGGCCATTTCCAGAGAAAACCAGCTCGAAACGTTAATTCACAAATTAACATTACAGATGTCGGACTTTAGAGCAGAATTAGCCAGCATCAAACAAAATTTCGTGCCAGAAAACTCACTGAATCGACACGACCGTCCCTCACGATCGCGTTCGCGCTCATATAGGCGATCTCGCTCTCGTTCAGGTGATCCTCGCCCTTCAGAAATATGCTGGTACCATAGGAAGTTCCAGGGAGCCGCTCAGAAATGCACCAAGCCGTGCAATTGGCGATCGGAAAACGATCAGGGCAGTCGATAAATGCGGCAAATAACGCCTGCCCAACGAGATATCGCCGCCTTTTTATTTGGGATAGAATTGCAAAAGTTCACTTCCTTATCGACACTGGAGCCGACATTAGTGTGTTTCCACGATCTAGAGTGCAAGGACCACATGTCAAATCCACTTATGACCTAATGGCTGCTAATGGAACACCCATTGAGACATATGGAACGATTACCCGCATCTTGAACCTAGGTTTACGGCGAGACTTTTCATGGCGATTCGTTGTGACTGATATTTCAAAGCCTATTTTGGGAGCTGATTTCTTAGCGCACTATGGTTTACTGCCAGACTTACAGAATAGCTTACTTCTGGACCCAGCTACTCAGCTTACCTTCCGAGGCGAGGTAACTGAGTGTGACTTACCTAGCATTCGGACTATCTCTGGAAATTCGCCATTCTACACCCTTCTCCAGAAGTATCCAGAAATCACCCGCCCATCCGGAGTTTTCAAAGGAGTAAAACATCAAACCAGGCATCATATCATTACCACGCCTGGACCACCAGTAGCACAAAAACCAAGGCGACTTGCACCGGATAAACTGAAGATCGCGAAGCAAGAATTTGAAGCCATGCTTCATCTAGGACTTGCTCGTCCATCTAAAAGTCCTTGGGCTTCTCCTCTACATTTAGTTCCGAAAGATGGCGATGGATGGAGACCGTGTGGTGATTACCGCGCGCTGAATAGCCGCACTCGCCCCGACCAGTATGGAGTACGTCACATACAAGACTTTTCGCAGATGCTATACGGAAAAACCATTTTTTCTACCATTGACCTTGTACGTGCTTTTAACCAGATTCCTGTTGCCGAAGAAGATATTCAAAAAACCGCCATTTCCACACCCTTTGGACTTTTCTAGTTTCCTTTTATGACCTTTGGCCTCCGAAACGCAGCCCAGACATTCCAGCGTTTTATTGATGAGGTTACCTGAGGGTTGGATTTCTGTTTCGCTTACATCGATGACATCCTCATAGCTTCTACATCACTGGAAGAACATATGAAGCACTTAGAAATACTCTTCACACGTCTAAAAGACTATGGAGTTGTAGTCAATCCAAGTAAGTGCAAATTTGGTTTGCCTGAAGTTAAGTTTTTAGGTTACCTGGTATCCAGCGCCAGTTCACGTCCCCTTGCAGAGAAAATAGAAACCATTAGAGCCTATCCTAAGCCCAGTACAGCCAAACAGTTGAGAAGATTCCTGGGTATGCTCAATTTTTACAGGAGGTTTATGTCCAGTTCTGCAATCATCCAGGCCCCACTTAACAGTCTTCTCCAGGGAAACATTAAAGGAAAGACGCCAATTAATTGGACACAGGAAGCTGAAACAGCTTTCGAAGCCTCCAAGGAAGCCCTCTCACAGGCAACGCTTCTTGCCCATCCCAAAATCGACGCACCACTTGCCATTTTCTGTGACGCTTCAGATTTTGCTGGTGGAGCAGCTCTTCAGTAATGGATCGATGGACAATGGCAGCCACTAGAGTTCTTTTCCAAAAAGCTCAACTCAACCGAACGCAAATATGGCGCTTACGACAGGGAACTTCTAGCTATATTTTTGTCCATTAAACATTTTAGACACATGCTTGAGGCAAGGCATTTTACCATATTTACTGACCATAAACCTTTAATTTATGCTTTCCGTCAGAAAACTTCGCAGATCTCACCTCGACAGTTCCGCTATTTGGATTTCATTGGTCAATTTTCTACCGATATCCGTCATGTAGCTGGCTGTGACAACGTAGTCGCTGACGCATTATCACGCATTGAGGAACTTCAAGTCACGATTAACTACGAGGAACTAGCAGCATCACAAACCAACGATGAAGAACTGGCCAAGCTGCAACGCGAAGGGACATCAATGCAACTCAGACAAGTTCACCACCCTGGGACCAACTGTATGGTATGGTGTGACCTTTCTACCTCTAGTGCCCGCCCATTCCTAACCAAGCCATTCCGGAAAACAGCCTTTGACAGCACCCATCGACTAAGCCATCCTGGAATTAAGGCAACAGTTAAGCTGATGACACAACGCTATGTTTGGCCATCCATCAAGGCCGATTGTAGGAGATGGACTCAATCCTGCATCGACTGTCAGCGATCCAAGGTCACGCGCCATGTGTCAGCACCAATTGGCTCATTCGCCCCGCCTTCCGCCAGGTTGGAACACGTTCACATGGACCTAATCATAATGCCTTTGTCTGATGGTTACAGATACTGCCTTACAATGGTGGACAGATTCTCCCGTTGGCCTGAAGCCGTTCCGCTCAAAGATCAGGAAGCAACCACCGTCGCCAAAGCTTTTTATGACAACTGGATTTCCCGATTTGGCGTACCATTACGAATCACCACGGATCAAGGCCGATAATTTGAGTCTCACCTTTTCAAGCAATTAAGCCGCTTGATTGGGATGACTCATATACGCACAACTCTATATCATCCAGCAGCTAACGGCATGGTGGAACGCTTACATCGGCAGCTAAAGGCAGCACTGAGTTGTCACCAATCCAGCTGGACATCGAGTCTCTCCACAGTTCTCCTTGGCATCCGACTCGCGTGGAAGGAATATTTAAAAGCCACAGCAGCAGAAATGGTTTATGGGCAAACGCTAAGACTCCCAGGAGAATTCACGGCACACCCATCCCCAGATCAACGTGATGATGGATCCTCAACTTTTCTCAAGGAGCTACGCCAGCAGTTTAATGAACTTCGTCCAGTTCATGGCACCCACCACACTGATAGGAAGCCTTTCATTTTCAAAGACCTATCCTCTGCCACGGGATGTCTTCGTTCGCCACGATGCCGTAAAGAAACCCCTTCAGCAACATTACGATGGCCCTTATCCTGTGGTTAGCCGAAGGGACAGAACTTTCCTAGTTAATATCCGAGGCCGTGAAGTCAACATATCCATTGATCGCCTGAAGCCTGCATACATCCTCGCAGAAGACTTGGACATGCCACTGCCACAGAATATGCAGCCGGATTACGTAATATACCATCCTCTTCCAGTCGACCCGCCAACAGCAGATCCTGTACGACCAAGTGTACAAGCTAGAGAGTCTACAATGAAAGGCAACACATCACCAGCAGGAAATCCATTACCTGCTAACTACGATCCGCCGTCCAGGGAACCACATGTTCAGGGTATACCACCAGCTGCGGAACAGCCTTGTCAAAGTCAACCAAGCACAGAGCGACGAACCAGATCCGACCGACGAGTCCATTTCCCGAAACGTTTTCAAGCACGATTCTCGTGAGCTAACTCACTGGCAGGGGGGTGATGTGGCGGCTTTAGGCCCCTCATACTCTTTTGTCAAAAATATCTTTTATACCTATTTCAATTTTATTATTTGTTATATTTTATTATCCAGTTGTATGTCTATTCTATTCCTATTTCCATTCTATTCTGCTCTGTTCCATTCCTATTCTCTACTGGTCTAACTCCGTTTGCAGTTAACTATTCTATTTCTATTGCTATTCTATTCCTACTGCATTCCGATTTTCCCCTAGTCATACTCCGTTTACAGTGAACTATTCTATTCGTTTTCTCTATCCGTTATAGTTCAGTTTTTATATTGCTTCAAGTCTTCCCGCTTCGAATCCTATTTCAAAATAAATCCGCTTTCAGTGCAAGCGAGACTCCTTAATAAACATTGTTCAACATTTAAAACGCGTTGTTATTTCACACTTACACGCATACTAAAACTATAAGTTTAGCGCACAACTAAACGCTAAAGTTAACTGCAAACGGAGTTAGACCAGTAGAGAATAGGAATGGAATAGAGCAGAATAGAGTAGAATAGACCTCTAACTTGGAAGTTGAGGGTATTTAAACGGACCTGCCTCTAATATACTAGTATCGTACGGTGTTGTCACGTTATCCAACTTTTCAGCGGTCTATTAGTTGTGATTAAGAAATTTGGAAATAATTCCGCCTAAATGGCAACACCGTACACATTTTGTTGCAAGCAGTTGGAAATCCCGAGTACACATTTGGTTGCAAGCAGTTGGAAATCGCGAGTCATCAATGACCGTCAAAGAGCCCGATTGGTTTATTGGTACAATCCTTAAATTGTACGAAAAAGTGTAGCTTATTTTAGTAAAGTAAGAAATATCACGTTTTCAGTGCAGCGTAGTAAAATGAACTATAAAAAATATTGAATCTTAAATACATACAACAGGATAATAAAATATAACAAATAGTAAAATTGAAAAAAGTATAAAAGATGTTTTTGACAAGAGTATGAGGGGCTTAAAGCCGCCACATATATATATATATATATATATATATATATATATATATATATATATATATATATATATATATATATATATATATATATATTCTTGATTCTTGAACCATAGATTATATCATTTTTCTTTATTTTGTCTTTTCTTGGGTTTAGGTTCTATATTTAATAAATACATAAAACGATTGACGTTTCGCCCTTTATTCAAGGCATTTTCAAAAATTCCTTCCTTCTAAAAATATATAATTAAAATACACCACATAAAAAATCTAATTACATCTTCGAAAAACAAACAAGACACTTAAAAACAGTAGTCAAAATTTTAAAATTTTTTAAAAATACTTAATTTTACCGGTACGCACCTTGACATTTTGCTGTTCTGCTTCTAAATAAAATTTAAATTTTACATCGTTTACCGAGGATACGTGGAATGCGAATGTGTTTTATTTTTTTAATATTTTTTATATTTTACAATGCATAAAAAAACAAATAAGGACCGGATCGAATACTTAATATTTTTGTTTAAATTAGGCTTGCGTAAATGTGGCTCAAATTTCCCATATCTGTTCTGTCGTTAACAGTGTTTTTATCTTTTTTAATTTCAATCATTTCCTTTATCTTTAATTTTTGGTAATTCATATCTTTGTTTTTTATAATGGTACTGTTATAATCAAAAGTGTGTTTTTCGTCCTGTGTGTGTTTGTTTAACGCTGTTGAGGCGTTTTTTGTATATTTATGACCATTTAATCTGTTCTTCGGTAATTGGTTCGTCATGCATATATATATATATATATATATATATATATATATATATATATATATATATATATATATATATATATATATATTTTGGGACAATTTGTGCAAGGGATCGAATATATTATATTTGATTTATTCATTAGAGGAGTTTTACTTTTTAAATTTGTGAACAATGTATTTAATTTATTATGTAACCTGTGGCATACGATGATATCATGCTTTTTTAACATGTATTTTATTTTTTCTGACAGCTCACTAGTGTACGGTAATGCCACATATTTTTGCTGTTTATGTTCTATGTTTTTTGTTTTTACGCCATTATAAAACTTATATGTTCGTTTATCAATTATTTTGGTGATAGTCTTTTCGTTGAAATTATTATTTATTAGTGTCTCTTTTACTTTTTGCAGTATTTTTGGTCGGAATTCTGGAGACGTTAGGGAGCTAGCACGATCAGATAGACCGACTATAACGCTATTTTTTTGAGTTTTTGAATGATTAGAGAAATAGTTTAGATATCTACCTGACCAAGTTGGTTTGGTGTACCATTCAGTTAAAATTTTGTTTTTTTCTGCGTATAAGTATCATATCTAGAAAATTTATTTTATTATTATTCTCTGTTTCGGACGTGAACTGTAATTTTTCGTTGAAACTGTTAAACTCTTGGAGAATTTCATTTATTTTATTTTGTGGTACGGCTACTATGTAATCATCGGCAAAACGTTTGAAAAATATCATATTAAAATTTAATTTTTCTAAAACTTTTTCCTCTAAATATTCCATTACTAGCTGAGCAATGGTAGATGAAATTGGTGATCCCATAGCACATCCATCCAAGTTGTTTGTAAAAGGTATTTTCGTACTGAAAGTGATTTGTATTAAGAACGAGGTCAACAGCATCCATAAAATTATTTTGTCCACACTATTTTAGCAGAAAAATGTGAAATTTAAAAAAAAAATACATCGCTATCAAAAAATAATTTTATGGTGCAACAAATAAACTTTGCGTCACATGTGACCAAATTGTAATAGTCCTATTTGGATTGAAACATATAATTAATATTGCGCTACATTAAACAAAATATGTCTGGAATAAAGCATTGTCCAAACTAAGAAGTTTTATGTAGGTTGCGTTGAGTCTTATTTTGCAACCGTGGTGCAATTTACAAAAAATGGGCAAAAAATCTAAATTATCTTATACAGCTGAAATTGTGAATATGGGCTAAAAATTGCATTTAGAAAAACTCTTTTTCGATATTTTGAGATATAACCCCACTTTTGAATTTTTTTTTGAAAAAAAAAAAAAAAATTGACAGATGATACTAATCACGTGATTACTATTTTTTTGGTTAATTTTTATCTCGATCGAAGCAGAAATTGATGCCAAAGTGAAATTTCGAATAAATCTACTAATATATATATATATATATATATATATATATATATATATATATATATATATATATATATATGAAATAAAATACGAACAGTAAATGCAAACTTCGTTCCCACCATATCCTTTCCATGTTAGAGGTTGCACAGTTGGAACAAATTGCTAAGGAATACAATTTATCCTATTCCACCACCATCGAGATGATGGCCTACGGAGGCCCTGGAGAAGAAAGTCGAAACTTACCCTTCCCGCCACAGTGATACGGTAGAGATACATGTTTCGTCTCTACTAGACTCATCAGGGTACCGACATGCACCTAGCTGTGCAAAGGACAGTTTGGAAGGAAGCATGCAAATACTGAACGCGGTTTCGCCGACCTCCCGCCGGATGGCGTATATATGTTTATACGGCTTTCACGGATTCCTCCGTGTGAGATGCAATAGCAGTGGATATATCCACATTATGAAATCGGACATAACTCTTTTGGCAGGTCTTTATGGACTTAAAGATTACAAAAGACTATTTTAAATGTAACCGTAGGAGTTTTCTTCAGATAAACAATTACTATCACCAAAATTATCGCAATGTAGAGTATCAAGAATTCATGTATAAATTTAGTTTAACTGCAAAGCGTGCTAATATATAGGCAGGGGCAGATCCACGACTTCTTTCTAGGGGGGCACAAGGGGCAGATGGACAAAAAGTTTTATCCAGGATTTTTCGGAGGGGGGCACAAGGGGCTATATACGACAATAACTGTAAAAATAAACTTGCAATATTGATATAAAGGTTTATTAGTATGAAAACGATAGAAAGATTACATGTTTAATAAACATGTTTCGTTTTTAACCGTCTCTAGGGGGGGGGAGCACGTGCCTTCGTGCCTCTTTCCCCTAAATCTGCTCTTGGATATATATATATATATATATATATATATATATATATATATATATATATATATATATATATATATATATATAAATGTATGGTAACTTCTTTGGATTAGGTTTCAAAAATTAATACTACTATTCTGTGCTTGACGTTTCGCCCAACGTAGTAGGCTTTTTCAAAAGATAATCTAAAATAAAAACAAAATACAACTAACATGGTCACAAACGCACACTCACAAGACTTAGAATTAACACTCAAATGGTACAATATTAATTAAAAATATCAATTGATAAAATAATGTGACATTAAAATCAAAAATTAAAATTAAAAATTACAAATTAATCCCAGATACGCACCTCAATTTACCTTGGCCATTGTAGGGGATTGAGACAAAGAGTAATTAGTGTACTGTATATAGGTTTGATTGCGGAGACGAGAAATTATACAAAATACGGCGACAGCGTGGCACAAATACTAAAATGGCCTACCTTGTAGTCGAAATCACTTCACTAATTTCTTCTTGGTGGCCACCAGGATAATCCCATGCTTTACAATACAGGAACCAGGAATCGGTGACACTGTCACTATATTTCGGAGTAGTTTTTGAGGCGAGAGTCAATATGTTTATGAGACAAACGATAAACCTTTTCCATAAGGCGAGGGACGTGCCAGACGTCGAGTACTACACAACAACTCTTGTACTACACCACGACTATCGTACTACTACTGTTCTGTCCCTTTTTACATTTGTCCAAATGCGCGAGGGCCAGTAAAATGTGTCACGTGTGAACGCGAGTAAAATTGAACTAAAAAGTAATGAAACCTAAACATACCGCCCACCTAAAATGAGACATTTTATAAACAAAAAAAATATTTCTGTACCATCCAAATAAAAAAAACTTAAAGTAGAGTAATAGACCAAAAAAAATATATATAATTTTAATTTTGAGGTAGGGGACATATTTTGGTTACAGGTCTTTTGAAATTACCCTGCGCGGTACGCACAGTCACAACGCGCGTAACTCCGTCCGCACCCGGATGCACCTCTAACACCCGGCCTAAATGCCATTTTAAGGGCGGCGCGTGTTCGTCTTTGAGCAACACGAGAGTATCCTTGAGAATAGGAACTGACGACTCAGTCCATTTGCTGCGTTGCATCAAAGTGTGTAAATATTCTTTGTTCCACCTTACCCAGAAATGCTGATGTAAGGCTTGTAGTAATTGAAAGCGAGATAATCGTCCGAGGTTGGACGAGGTTAAATCAGGTTCCAAAAAAGAGTTTAAGGGTTCCAAATTCAAAGAATGTTCCGGTGTACGAGCTTTAAGATCGTTTAAACGCAAACTTAAAAGGTGTCGAAAATTTACCAAAGTTTCAACTAAGACTAAAACCGTGTTACACTCTGTGTAAGAAAAAATCTGTGTACCAACAAGGAGAGATAAATTAAAAATAAAAAGAGCCTCCGGAATACTTTCCATAGTAAGCTGAGAAGACTCGAGATTAGTTGTTATATACTTGTAACAACGAGAAAGCAAACGAAGAGGTTTCTTAGAATATAAAATCCACAATTTTTGAGCAATCAAATGCTGAAGGGCTTGTTGGCCGGGATGTAACTTTCTAAAAGATAGATGGAAGAACGATTGGTGTCCGCCCACCCTCAGGATACCCGGTTCAACAAGAAAAGGGTTTAACTTTCTAAAGACCTTCGGAAGAGGCTGATTATTCTTCAGCCTTTTGATTTCCTCACGAAATACAATATTTTGAATGTATTTAACTAAACACATGAGAGCTTTATGCAGCTCTGAAAGGGAAAATGGTCCCGAAAGAGTATCCTGCGTGTTCTTATTCAAGAATAAACGCAGAAATCTGCACAAAATGCGTAATATTTTATCCAAGGAGGAAAATCTATCAAGAAGATTTAAAAAGAAGTCCCTAAGTGGAACTAAGGTGGACAAAACGGTCTTTCTTTGCTCCAAAGCAGTTTCCGTGAACTTGAACGTTCGACAAGAATCTGGCCAAAGCTCTTCAGATTCAGAGAGAAAAAAGGGCCCCGCCCACCATAGCGAATGGTCAAGCAATTGAGAGGGTAATAAGCTTCGAGAACCACAATCTGCCGGATTGTGTTCGGAAGGAATATAAAACCAACGAGTAGGAGCAACCTTTTCTTGAATATGAGTAATACGATTAGAAACAAAAGTGTTATACTTATGAGGAGATGATTTTATCCAGGATAGAGTTACAGTCGAATCTGACCACGCATAAATCTGCCGAAAATCAATCTTGTCTTCAAACGGAGACAAAACCGAAATCAAGAGATCTGAAAGGAGTACGGCTGCACACAATTCTAAACGAGGAACAGAAATCGTTTTCAATGGCGCAACACGAGATTTTGCAGCTACAAAATAAGTTTTTATTTGATTTTGGGACGTTTCGTATCGAAAATATATAACGGTTGAATAGCCGTAAGAGGAAGCGTCACAAAATGCATGAATATCACAAAACAAATAATCGAGAGAGAGGAGAATACGAGGTAATTGAAAATTAGACAGTAGAGGTAATTCACCCTTAAATTTGCGCCACTTAATTACAATGTCTTCAGGTGGGAGGTCGTCCCACTGAAGCCCAAGTGCCCAGAGTTTTTGTATTATAAGTTTACCGAAAAGGACAACTGGGGTTAAAAATCCTTCAGGGTCAAATATGCGAGCTAAATCTGACAAAATATTACGTTTTGTACAGGAGGTTTCACTAACACTTACGTTATACGTAAAGATGTCCAATTTGGGTTGCCATTGAAGTCCCAGAATTTTCACCATATTTTCCTGATCATTATCAAATGAAAGAGGATCAATTTGTAGCCAAGATTGCGGTAAATGAGTCAATAACTGTGGATTGTTACTGGCCCATTTTCTCAGCTCGAAACCACCAAGTCGCAAGAGCTCGACGAGCTCCTGTTGAAGCTGTACAGCTTCGCTAACAGTATCGCCACTGCAGATCAAGTCATCAACATAAATAGAATTTTTCAATGCTTGATAGGCTTGAGGATAATTTGCCTGGTAATCATTAGCCAGTTGCTGAAGAGTACGAATCGCCAAAAATGGAGCCGAAGATACACCGTAAGTCACTGTTAGTAAACGATAATCTTTAATAGATTCGTCTTGGGAGAAGCGAAATAATATTCTTTGATAATCACAGTGACTTTTAGTAACCAAAATTTGACGATACATTGCTTGATATCAGCTGTAAACCCTACAGCGCCAAGTCTAAAGCGCAGTAGCAGAGTGAAAATATCTAACTGAAGTTTGGGGCCAATTAAAAGAGTGTCATTCAATGATATATGATTTGCATCTTTAGTAGAGGCGTCAAAAACGAGCCTTAATTTAGTCGTCTGACTCTCTGGGCGTAAAACACAATGATGAGGAATATAGTAAGAGTGGGGTGCTTCTGAGGGATCTTCAATAAGTTCCATGTGTCCAGCTGATAGATATTCTTGCATAAAATTGCAGTAGTCTTGATAAAACGAGGGATTATTTTTCAGCCGACGCTCTAAGTTCAGAAATCTACAAAGAGCGATGTCGCGAGCATCACAAAAATTAGGAGAAGAGGAATTTTTGAAGGGGAGAGCTACTACGTATCTACCAGTGTGAGTTCTATCATGAGATTTAACAAACATATGTTCAGCAGCGTTCTCCTCGGGAGAAAGTTTGGGGGTTTGAGCTACTTGATCAAGCTCCCACAATCTTTTTATACAATTTTCAATTTGAGTTAAAGTACAAAACGTTCCTATGCGATAATTATTTTCAAGAGATACTTTGCCCATAAGTATCCATCCAAAAGACGTATTAACAGCGGAGGGTTTGTGGTAATCAAAACAAATTGATTCACCTTTCAATAAAGAGCCAAAAACTTCAGCACCGATGAGCATGTCAATCGAAGAAGAAATATTAAATTTTGGATCAGCTAAGTTTAAATTCAAAAATTCTTCAAAATGTTTTGCTGGTAAGTCAGCGCATGGCAAATCGGCACAGATTTGTGGTAAAACAACAAATTCTAAAGTTCACAATGAAAATGAGGACGAACTGTGCAAGCAACACCTTGCGTGGCTTTAGTAGCCATAGGTCCTAACCCACCTATAGAAATATTTAGAGAATAAAAATCCAAACCGAGTTTTTTACAACACTTTCCAGTAATAAAATTAGCCTGACTTGCGGAATCCAGTAATAGACGGACTTTTTGAAATTGTCCCCACGCATCTTTGACTTCTATGACTGCGGTGGACAAGAGAACAGTATGGTTACGAGGTAAATTAGCAACGTAAGAGTTAACATCTGGAAAATTATTGTTAGGCAAATTGTCTTTATCTGAATGTGACTACAATGCACCTGTAACGAGAGAGCTTTCCGCCAAATGGGAAACTTGAGTAGGCGCATGCGTGGTTGTATGAGAAACAACTTGAGAACTCTGAGGATGAGAAACAACAATTTGAGAAGATGAGGGCTTAAATTCTGAACCAAAATGTAAAAGTATATGATGTTTTAGAGAACATTTACAAGTGCGAAGAGATGTACATGAAGGCGAAAGGTGCGTTGTACCCAAACAGTTTATACACATTCTTTTAGTTTTAACTATATTATACCGTTCCTGAGGGGATTTTGATAAAAGGGCTTGACAACTATAAATGGAGTGCAACTTATTACAAAAAGGGCATTTTTCTTTGCGATCGATATTGTTTAGAAATGTTTTTATTTTATTTTTAGGAAACTGTAACTTTACTGGAGAAGAAGTAACAGAAACAGCATCTAAAGCGTCACAATGTTTTTGTAAAAAGTCCCTCAAAATACCAAAATTATTTGAGCGATTTGCTGGGTTTTTTAATTCAGTATGACATTCAATTTCAAAACGTGTAGCTAAACTGTGATTTAACCGTTCCATTAATATATTAAATAGTACAAAATCCCATTGTTTAACTGGGTAATGCAAATTATTTAAAGCAGCCAAGTTTTCTTCAAACTTGTCCACGAGATTTCTCAAAGAGCTGACCGAATAATCATCAGACAGTTTTTTAGTACCCTGTATTTCTTGCCAGTGAGTTATAGCAATAAGTCTAGGGTCTTCGTATCTATTAACCAGAGCATTATAGGCAATTAAATAATTTGCATCACATAAAGGTGTACATTTAACTAGAGCAAGCGGGGCTTTATCGAGAGAATTTATCAAATAGCTAAATTTTTCCACGTTGCTCAAATTGGAATTAGTATGTATGAGCGAGTTAAATAAATCATAGAATGTTTTCCATGTTCGAATATCACCAGAGAAAACCGGTATTTCCAATTTGGGCAACCTACCATTATTTTGTGATGGCGCAGAATTAGAGACATTTAAGTTGACAAGGGGTTCAGCTTCAAAAATACTATAATAAATAGCCTGAATTTCAAAATAATCAAAATCGAAAAGTTCCCTAAAAGTGGCTTCGGTTTTTAAAAGAGCATCTTTATTTTCCACGCTTGCTATTAAATCAACGATATTCGAATGATTTTTATCAAAATCATCTTTAATATTTTCCAACATTTTATAGCGCATTTTAAAATGTAAACGTACATTTTGATCTGTTCGAGTTTTTTCCGCGATATTCAATAATTCTTTAATGCGAGAATTAGCAGCATTTCTGCGAGCAATGTATATATCCAGTTTTGACATTTTCAAATCTATTATTTACTTTTCTAATCGATCAATATTTAATAACCAACAAATCAATAAACGATATTGTTATCTTTCCAATTGAGAGCCAGTTAATAAAAATAAATCAACAAAAAATATTACTATTTTTTGTTCTTTAAAAGTACGCGATTTCAGTAGTTTCCAATGCGTTAAAAATTCAAATATTTTATGCAGCGGTATGGAGGGAGTACGACTATGAAATTGCGTGTGACAGGTGCGCCTTTGAGACTTTTAAAGAGCCAACGATAAAATTCTAGAAATGGTACATTCTCAAAGAAAATTTTGCAAAATGTTAATTAATTAAAGAAAATTTTTAATTTTGTGAATAAAACAAGTTCGAAGTGGCCAAAAAATATGTAGGGGATTGAGACAAAGAGTAATTAGTGGACTGTATATAGGTTGGTTGCGGAGATGAGAAATTATACAAAATACGGCGACAGCGTGACACAAATACTAAAATGGCCTACCTTGTAGTCGAAATCACTTCACTAATTTCTTCTTGGTGGCCACCAGGATAATCCCATGCTTCACAATACAGGAACCAGGAATCGGGGACACTGTCACTATATTTCGGAGTAGTTTTTGAGGCGAGAGTCAATATGTTTATGAGACAAACGATAAACCTTTTCCATAAGGCGAGGGACGTGCCAGACGTCGAGTACTACACAACAACTCTTGTACTACACCACGACTATCGTACTACTACTGTTCTGTCCCTTTTTACATTTGTCCAAATGCGCGAGGGCCAGTAAAATGTGTCACGTGTGAACGCGAGTAAAATTGAACTAAAAAGTAATGAAACCTAAACAGCCATGTTTCTCAGTGAAGTATTTGACGATTCCTTCAGTTACTATCAACTTAATATTTTTTTTTTATTTGGAAACCTTTTTACTCAGTTTTTTCTGATTTATAAATAAATTTTATCGATATTGATTATGCAGTGTGTTGCAAACAATAAGGGCTACAATAGGTGGTTTAGTTTATTAGGTTAAAATATATTTGGCTCAGCTTTTTGATATCTTGTTTGTCATTGATTGCTTGTTTTTCTTTTTTTATATGTAGCATTTCCTTTATTTGAAGTTTATGGTAGTTTCTTTCCTGGGTTAGAATCTTTGTGTTCGAAAAACACACGTGTCGTAACGTATATATATATATATATATATATATATATATATATATATATATATATATATATATATATATATATATAAATATGAAGTAAAATGCGAACAGTAAATGCAAATTTCTCTCCATCATATCCTTTCTGTGTTAGAGGTTGCACAGTTAGAACAAATTGCTAAGGAACACAATTTATCCTATTCCACCACCATGGAGATGATGGCCTACCTGTACCACCATACCGAGAAGAAAGTCAAAACTTACCCTCCCCGCCACAGTGATACGGCAGAGGTACATGTTTCGTCTCTACTAGACTCATCAGGGTACCGACATGCACCTGGCTGTGTAAAGGACAGATTGGAAGGAAGCATGCAAATACTGAACGCGGCTTCTCCGACCTCCCGCCGGATGGCGTATATATGTTTATGCGGATTTCACGGATTCCTCCGTGTGAGATGCAATAGCAGTGGATATATCCACATTATGCCGTTGTAGTGCTGAAATCACATTCAGCAAGCGTACAACTATATGCAGCTCCGCGTATGAATGAAGTAAAATGCGAACAGTAAATGCAAATTTCTCTCCATCATATCCTTTCTGTGTTAGAGGTTGCACAGTTAGAATAAATTGTTATAAAACGCAATTTATCCTATTCCACCACCATCGAGATGATGGCCTACCTGTACCACCATACCGAGAAGAAAGTCAAAACTTACCCTCCCCGCCACAGTGATACGGCAGAGGTACATGTTTCGTCTCTACTAGACTCATCAGGGTACCGACATGCACCTGGCTGTGCAAAGGACAGATTGGAAGGAAGCATGCAAATACTGAACGCGGCTTCTCCGACTTCATTCATACGCGGAGCTGCATATAGTTGTACGCTTGCTGAATGTGATTTCAGCACTACAACGGCATAATGTGGATATATCCACTGCTATTGCATCTCACACGGAGGAATCCGTGAAATCCGCATAAACATATATACGCCATCCGGCGGGAGGTCGGAGAAGCCGCGTTCAGTATTTGCATGCTTCCTTCCAATCTGTCCTTTGCACAGCCAGGTGCATGTCGGTACCCTGATGAGTCTAGTAGAGACGAAACATGTACCTCTGCCGTATCACTGTGGCGGGGAGGGTAAGTTTTGACTTTCTTCTCGGTATGGTGGTACAGGTAGGCCATCATCTCCATGGTGGTGGAATAGGATAAATTGTGTTCCTTGGCAATTTGTTCTAACTGTGCAACCTCTAACACAGAAAGGATATGATGGAGAGAAATTTGCATTTACTGTTCGCATTTTACTTCATTCATACGCGAAGCTGCATATAGTTGTACGCTTGCTGAATGTGATTTCAGCACTACAACGGCATAATGTGGATATATCCACTGCTATTGCATCTCACACGGAGGAATCCGTGAAATCCGCATAAACATATATACGCCATCCGGCGGGAGGTCGGAGAAGCCGCGTTCAGTATTTGCATGCTTCCTTCCAATCTGTCCTTTGCACAGCCAGGTGCATGTCGGTACCCTGATGAGTCTAGTAGAGACGAAACATGTACCTCTGCCGTATCACTGTGGCGGGGAGGGTAAGTTTTGACTTTCTTCTCGGTATGGTGGTACAGGTAGGCCATCATCTCCATGGTGGTGGAATAGGATAAATTGTGTTCCTTAGCAATTTGTTCTAACTGTGCAACCTCTAACACAGAAAGGATATGATGGAGAGAAATTTGCATTTACTGTTCGCATTTTACTTCATTCATACGCGGAGCTGCATATAGTTGTACGTTTGCTGAATGTGATTTCAGCACTATAACGGCATAATGTGGATATATCCACTGCTATTGCATCTCACACGGAGGAATCCGTGAAATCCGCATAAACATATATATATATATATATATATATATATATATATATATATATATATATATATATATATATATATATACAGTGCCCTCATTTCAAAACGAACCATCCTTAATAACTTTGTTAAATAGAAAAATTTAAAAAAAAGAAAAAACACGTCAATTTAGATATACAGGGGGAAGTTTAATTTTGCATTTGTTAAAAGTCTGTCAATCGCCTCCTCACCTCCAGCTAACCTCACTTTGATATGTCAAATGGGAACCCCCACCTTGTGACACATCATTGTAAGCAGCATAAAATTGTCTATCCAACCGTATAAAAAAAATTAAATCGGTTGACGTACAAGCGAACAGTGTGCAAAAATGTCTTGTAATAATGCATAATATATCGGCCTCGAACTTTGGTATGTCAAATGATTACCCTATAGTGTGATACATCATTTTAAAGGGCATACTATCTCCTATTTAGCCAATAAAAAAAAACAAAATCTGTTGATGTACAAGCGAATAGTAAGAAAAGATGTGTGGTAATAATAAACACCTTATCACATTAAACTTTATTATGTCAAATGGCTACTTCATAGAGTAAAATATTATTTTAAATTTAAAATAAATATTTTTTTAAAATAATAAACAGTTAAAATATTTGCGAGAAAAAAACTAAGCCTGTTTTAAAATTCATCGCAAAATTCATTGCAGTCTAATCAATCTAGTGTATTTATTTCAATGATATTTTTTGCGGTACCTGATAGGTACAAAAAATCACTGCAATAAATAAAATTTTTAAGATCTTTAAACACCAGTTGTTTATTATTGTTAAAATTGTCATTGTGACGCCTAGTTGAAACGTGAATATAAATGGTGTATACGCTAGCCGAAAGAATAGAAATAATTTTTCTCTATGGAGCTGAAGATCGGTGCGCTCGTAGAACCGCCAGAGCATTTAACGAGAGGCATCAAGACAAAAACGTGGGCCATAAATATGTACTCGAATTGGTACGAAAGTTTGAAGAAACGGGATCCGTTTGTAATAAAAAATCTATTGAGAAAAGGGTTGTAGATGAAGCATGCCAAATCGAGGTACTAGGACAGTTTGCAATAGATCCAACTTTATCCATCTCAAAGGTCGCAGATTTAACCAACATTTCTGCTGGCTCTGTGCATAAAGTTTTAAAACAAAATAAGTTTTTTCCCTACAAAATTCAAATTCTTCAAGAACTCGGAGAAGACGATTTTGATAGGAGAATTCAATTTTGCGAATTAATGTGCCAACGAATTGACGAGGACCCCCATTTACCTAAGAATATCTGCTTTAGTGATGAATCAACTTTTTTTCTAAATGGACTGGTTAACAGACATAACTGCAGATACTGGGATAATGAAAATCCGCACCTTTTCCGAGAAGGGCATACTCAATATCCCGAAAAAATTAACGTGTGGGCAGGAATTTATGGCAATGAAATCATCGGGCCATTTTTTTTGGAAGATAATTTAACTGGGCAAATTTATTTAAACCTTTTAGAAAACACAATATACCCTGCCATTGTGCAATCTTTAGAAAATCAAGTGGATGAAAATGCTGTTATGGTACTAAATGAAAATAATTTGCATTTCCAGCAAGATGGAGCTCCCCCGCACTACGCTTTGGCAATTCGAGAGTGGCTTGTTGAACATTTTCCAGGGACGTGGATTGGCAGACGTGGTGCAATTGAATGGCCAGCACGGTCTCCAGACCTAACCCCTCTAGACTTTTTTCTTTGGGGGTATTTAAAAAGCAAGGTTTATAAAACCCCACCTGAAAATATTGACGATATAAAAGATCGAATTGTTCGGGAATGTAGAGGAATTAGCAGAGAAACCCTTGCCAATGTTCGTGGGGAATTTCAAAATAGGCTTTTTTATTGTCTCGCTAATAACGGCGCACATTTTGAACATTTAATAAAATAATTTTCTTCAACTGAATAAAACTGAATAAACTGCTTATATTTAACACACATTTTTGCATCCTAATTGCCTATAACGTCTATTAACTTAATTTTTTTTGACATCGTTGGATAGCAGATCGTACGTCCTTTAAAATGATGTATCACACTATAGGGTAATCATTTGACATACCAAAGTTCGAGGCCGATATATTATGCATTATTACAAGACATTTTTGCACACTATTCGCTTGTACGTCAACCGATTTAATTTTTTTTATACGGTTGGATAGACAATTTTATGCTGCTTACAATGATGTGTCACAAGGTGGGGGTTCCCATTTGACATATCAAAGTGAGGTTAGCTGGAGTTGAGGAGGTGATTGACAGACTTTTAACAAATGCAAAATTAAACTTCCCCCTGTATATCTAAATTGACGTGTTTTTTCTTTTTTTTAAATTTTTCTATTTAAGAAAGTTATTAAGGATGGTTCGTTTTGAAATGAAGGCACTGTATATGTTTATGTTTATGCGGCTTTCACGGATTCCTCCGTGTGAGATGCAATAGCAGTGGATGACTATATTCTTTTGAGTAATTATCAGTTGATCAAAGTGAACAAAGTGAAACTGATAACTTCATGTTCTTTTGAATATGCATTTACTTGTCATTGGGCTGAAGTAATCATGATTACTTCAAGTGATAGAAGTGAAAGTGATAATGACTCAAAAGAATAGCCCTGATATATCCACATTATGCCGTTGTAGTGCTGAAATCACATTCAGCAAACGTACAACTATATGCAGCTCCGCGTATGAATGAAGTAAAATGCGAACAGTAAATGCAAACTTCTCTCCATCATATCCTTTCTGTGTTAGAGGTTGCACAGTTAGAATAAATTGTTATAAAACGCAATTTATCCTATTCCATCACCATCGGGACGATGGCCTACCTGTACCACCATACCGAGAAGAAAGTTAAAACTTACCCTCCCCGCCATAGTGATACGGCAGAGGTACAGGTTTCGTCTCTAATAGACTCATCAGGGTACCGACATGCACCTGGCTGTGCAGAGGACAGATCGGAAGGAAGCATGCAAATACTGAACGTGGCTTCGCCGACCTTCCGCCGGATGGCGTATATATGTTTATGCGGCTTTCACGGATTCCTCCATGTGAGATGCAATAGCAGTGGATATATCCACATTATGCCGTTGTAGTGCGGAAATCACATTCAGCAAACGTACAACTATATGCAGCTCCGCGTATGAATGAAGTAAAATGCGAACAGTAAATGCAAACTTCTCTCCATCATATCCTTTCTGTGTTAGAGGTTGCACAGTTAGAATAAATTGTTATAAAACGCAATTTATCCTATTCCATCACCATCGGGACGATGGCCTACCTGTACCACCATACCGAGAAGAAAGTTAAAACTTACCCTCCCCGCCATAGTGATACGGCAGAGGTACATGTTTCGTCTCTACTAGACTCATCAGGGTACCGACATGCACCTGGCTGTGCAGAGTTTGCATTTACTGTTCGCATTTTACTTCATTCATACGCGGAGCTGCATATAGTTGTACGTTTGCTGAATGTGATTTTAGCACTACAACGGCATAATGTGGATATATCCACGGCTATTGCATCTCACACGGAGGAATCCGTGAAAGCCGCATAAACATATATACGCCATCCGGCGGGAGGTCGGCGAAGCCACGTTCAGTATTTGCATGCTTCCTTCCGATCTGTCCTCTGCACAGCCAGGTGCATGTCGGTACCCTGATGAGTCTAGTAGAGACGAAACATGTACCTCTGCCGTATCACTATGGCGGGGAGGGTAAGTTTTAACTTTCTTCTCGGTATGGTGGTACAGGTAGGCCATCGTCCCGATGGTGATGGAATAGGATAAATTGCGTTTTATAACAATTTATTCTAACTGTGCAACCTCTAACACAGAAAGGATATGATGGAGAGAAGTTTGCATTTACTGTTCGCATTTTACTTCATATATATATATATATATATATATATATATATATATATATATATATATATATATATATATATATATATACCGGGTGTCAACGAATCTATTAAACAAGTCATAATTTCTAGAGTATTATGTGTATCAAAATGAGAATTGGTACAGGTAAATGGTATGTGAAGGGGAGAGTTTTCGCATATTTTCCACTTTCCGGCCACTTCCGGTTTCACCGGAAATGGCTCCGGTTTTGAATTTTTAAATGGAATACCCTGTATATTTTAACATTTTTGGATTTCTGAGACAATTTTAGATCAGAATGTGACATTTTAAAAACTTTTTACGTCTACTTCATTTTTTTAGAGCCACTTTTAAAATTGCATCTAGGGGGCCATGATCGGACGCAAACTAATCTAAGGGCCTTAGGTGATGTCAAAAAAATACAATCGCAAAGTTTTAGTTACTAGTATGAAAGACAGGAATAAGACAAGTTGACAAAATTACGTTTTCATTTCTAACTATTAATTTTCAAATGGCGACCCTTTTTTGACAACTACTTTTCGAAAAAAGCATTCTTTGACGAATCTAACGGTACTAATTTATTTGCGATTGGATTAGACATAAGAACAGAAATTAAATATTATTAAGCAAAATACTGGATAATTTATTTACTTATGACAAGTGCGCCATGGACAGCCATGATGCATAATAATTTGCAACTGTTTTTATCAAGTCTTCTTTGGAAAACAAAGCACTCACTTAAGTAGATAATGACAGTGACATACGCTCTAAGAACAGACGTAAAAGTTTCTTAATTTTCGTTAATTTTAGTTTAAATTTTCGTTAAAATAATGTATACTCAAAGTGGAAAAGTGGATATGTTATTAATATTTGGAGAGTGTCATAGAAATTCAAGGAATGCTGCCGAGTTGTATGCTCATAGATATCCGAATCGGCAACATCCAGCCCATCAGTATTTTCCGTATGTCGAGACTCGTTTTAGGCAAATAGGAAATCAAGAGGCGGAACAGAGGTTTATCATAAATGAAGAGACTGAGATTAACGTACTTGCTATGGCTGAGGTTGATAAAACAGTTTCGTTAAGAAAAATTAGTCAAGAACTGCAGATAAGTTATGAATCAGCAAGAAAAAGCATGGATATCGAGCATTTAAATATCAGTTACATCAACATTTGTATACTGAGGATGGCGATAGACGGGTAGTGTTTTGTGATTGGCTGCTTCAAAATCATACAGTTAACCCAAATTTTATCGATTTATTTTATTTTCCGACGGATCCCGATTTACAAATAATGGTATGTTCAATAAGCAAAATACTCGGTACTGGGCCCAACAAAATCAACATGAAATGAGAGAGGGTAATTTTCAAGAAAGATTTGGCGTCAATGTCTGGGCTGGTATCGTTGGAAACAGAATAATTGGGCCAATATTGTTTCAAGGTCAGTTAACAAGGGTTAGATACTTAGGTTTTCTTCAAAATGAAATCGAAAATCATCTCAATGATATACCTTTAGCAGTTTTACGGCGAATTTACTTTCAACAAGATGGAGCACCGCCTCAGAATACTAGAGAAGTTCTTAATTATTTAATAGAGCATTTTAATAATCGAATTATTGCAACCAATGGTCCGGTACGGTGGCCAGCCCGCTCACCGGATCATACTGTGCTCGATTTCTTCGTCTGGGGATATGTTAAAGAAAGGGTTTACTATGGAGCAGCCCCAGCTACTCTTGAAATATTAGAAGAAAGAATTTTACGGGCATTTAGAAGTATAACGCCCCAAATGCTACAAAACGTGTTGAGAGAAACAATTGAACGAGCTGAAATGTGTCGTGAAAAAGAAGGAATGCACTTTGAACATTTACTACACTAAACTTTTTAACAAATTCACCTACTGTACTTTGAAATATTTTAAGTGCGTCGTCTAAGTTATTAGTTTATTTTGTTAGTTTTTTGTTAATTTTGTTAAATTTTTAATCCAATTCCTGTCTTTCATACTAGTCACTAAAACTTTGCGATTGTATTTTTTTGACATCACCTAAGGCCGTTAGATTAGTTTGGGTCCGATCATGGCCACCTAGATGCAATTTTAAAAGTGGCTCTAAAAAAATGAAGTAGACGTAAAAAGTTTTTAAAATGTCACATTCTGATCTAGAATTGTCTCAGAAATCCAAAGATGTTAAAATATACAGGGTGTTCTATTTAAGAATTCAAAACCGGGGCCATTTCCGGTGAAACCGGAAGTGACCGGAAATTGGAAAATATGCGAAAATTCTCCTCTTGACATAACATTTACCTGTACCAATTCTCATTTTGATACACATAATACTCTAGAAATTATGACTTGTCTAATAGATTCGTTGACACCCGGTATATATATATATATATATGTATATATATATATATATATATATATATATATATATATATATATATATATATATATATACCCATTCATATCCTCTTCCGAAAAAGAGTTTAAAAGACATGTGTTTTCTAAGCCTACAGAGATGGGTGTACTATGTATTCGCACACAATAGGGAAGAGCTTGCTTCATTTGCAATAAAAGACTAATATTTCTTGTAGAGAAAAATCAGTCTACGATATGTGAATAAAGGTAATTTAAAACCCTATAATGCAAAGAGAAATAGGACTCAACGTGTTATAGCAAATCTTTTGCAAGACTAAATTAATTTTTTAGTCTACGTAGGACAAAAAAATCAAATAAGAAGCAAAAATCTGAGGTAGTCCATTGTTATTTTTTTTCTGAAATTTAAGAAGAGACTTGTAAATAATTAAAATCTTTTAGAAAATATTAGAAATTTAATTTAGTGGTTTGCTGTTGTATATACATCTAAAATTTGAAAGTGAAAAATAGTAATTATGTATTCTGAAAATATGGAGGAAGTCTTAAATTCAGTGAAACCCTTTGCTATGAAAAAATGTTTAAGAGATATGACTAGAGAAGAATTTGTTCGGTTGCCTAAAGAAATAATTATTCCTTGCACCAGTGAAATAGTTTTGGTTTATTATAAACTCCCAGAAGTACTATAACAAGAAAAAATATTTGTTCTGTACTTTGCACTACAATAATCAAAAAGGTGATGGTATAGATTGTCCTGCACCTAGAAAATTTTTTTGTTGTTACTGTAATAATAAAGAAGTAGCTATGAGGTTCGATAATGTGTACAAATAAGTCTAATATAATAAAATAATAGGAATAAAGTGTACAAGTGGGTAAATATATGTAGGTTTATATATAGGATAACAGGATATATTAAAATTGTTGAATCATGTAGGTTTATATATAGGATAACATAGTATATTAAAATAGGTATTAAAAATGTAACTTGGCTTAATGCCACAGCCCTATGAATAAATAAATCATGTTTCATTAATTGAGTGGTCTAACAGATTAGGTTAGAAAAGTCCCTACCCTACAACCTGAAGGTTGTGTTGTCTGTTATATGTGTTTTATGCGAACAGGTTAGTTACCTGTCTTAATTACCATAAAGTTTTTCTTACAAAGCCAAATTATGGCAATTTTGGGTGTATATTTGACCATAGACATAAAATAGGGTTTATCTCCCTCGTGAGATAAAGCTACCTTTTTTTTTAACCTCGACATACATGTCATGTATATTTGATTGGTAAGTTGATATCTCACGAAAAAGTTTCACTAGATTTGTTTACAAGTACACCGTGATGGTTATTCTTAGAGTAATTAAACATATTATCATCACATATCCTTATAGAAATTCAAAACTTTAGTTCAATTAATCACTTTAAGCGATGAAGCTAAATACCAACTTTGCCTTCGTTCTTTTTATTATTTACAATAAAGAAATTTATTGCTATTATAGAATATAATTCCCTTACATTAAATTTCACATTGTTTAAGTGGCTGGTATACAATAAAAGCAAATATTATTTTTATGATTATTATATTATATTATTATTATAATTCCTTTCACTTTTTTTTAGGTTAAGGTTATGTTTAGTATAAGGGAAATATTGGCTATTTATACTGTAGATGAAACTCAAATGGAATTGACAATTACTCTTCCAGTCAATTTCCCTCTTGGAAGTTTAACTATCCAATGTAATAAACAAATTAGTTGCGCTAATCAAAAACAATGGTTACTTCAGTTTAAGAAATGTGTTCTTCATCAGGTAATAATAATCACATAATAATAATTTTACTTTTATACAAAACAACAAATTTTTGTTTGAATATTTTAGACAATGTTGAAGATTGACAACACTTTAGTGTTGTTGTCGGACTTGCATTGTTTTTATTTTTGTTTGTTTGTGTGATGTTGCGATTAGATTGGACTGGGCAATCCACTAAAAATTACCCAGTTGCTCAACATTTTTGATTTTCCTAATTTTTTTAGGCGAGTTCAAAACTCAGGTTAAAAAAAATTTTAGGCCCATACTGTTTTTTGGCTGAAAACTAGTTTGGCGCAAATATATCTAACTTTATTAATTTTAAAGACATCAAGACAAAATAAGAATCAAAATTATCACAACGATATGCTCTAGATTTTTTGTCCTTCCATAATATTACCTAAGTAGTCAGGAGAGGGAAGAAAAAAAATTTACAATTATATAGTGAAAATTAACTGAAATCGGTAATTTTAGTGTTTGCAAATTTTTAAAAAGAATAAAGACTCGCCTTTATTTTTTTTTATTGTAGAGATTTATTATAGAACTACTCACTATCGAAGTTTCAAACCTGAGAACGTTGTCCTATTTTTATATAATTTTTCAAGGATACTCAAAATTCTATTTTGTTAATATTTAAAGTTGAATATCTTAGAAGGGACTGAGTGAAAAATTATGAAATTAATACAGATTACATCTATTTATAATATAAATATATGATAAACATGTAGTAACTGAGACTCAACTGGTTCCAGAGTTAAAGTGCACCAAAGTTGACCAAAAATTGCGTCATGCGCACACAAAATTTAACAGTAATTAATGGTAAAAATTCATTTCCAAAATGTTTTTGGCATTCAATGAATTCAATTTAGAGAAGAGAAATGTACAAAACATGTGTCCTAAATTAACCAAAAATAAGATAGCATTGGAAAGAAAATAAACTATAAAATAATTACTGTTTAACTAGATATTTGTAGGGAATTTCTATTTTAATACATAAAGGTTGAAGTTTTCAATCCAGGTTTCTAAAACTTTCATGTCAGTACTTGTTCTTTGCCTGCTGATACAACATCCTGCAAGTTAAAGCTTGAACAACCGCCTGCATTAGTTAAAGTTGAAATTAGGCTTACTAGTTCTTAGTCCTTTTTTGAGTGATTAAGTGGCAGAGTCATATTAAAAGTGTTGTATCAATATCTTTCTAAAGTTCCTAGATTTTAAATAAAATTTTCATAATATCATTTAATAAATTAATTTTACATAATTATATATATATATATATATATATATATATATATATATATATATATATATATATATATATATATATATATATATATATATATATATTAAAAATAATAATAACAACAATACCCAACAGGACAATGCTAAATTCCTTCATCAGAAACTATCAGTAGAAATGAGTGCTGCGATGTTGGAGTATAATGAAACCAATCCGTTATGCAGACTGGCAATGCCAAAAATTAATTCATCCAAAAAACTGGGCATCATGTTGGACATCATGAACAATCGGATTTTACCAGCTTATATTCAGAAACCTATACTCTGGAGTCCTTACATACGACAATCTATTGTGTTGCGATTGCGATAGCCAGAGCTTTAGAAATTAAAATTACAACAAAGCTCCGATCAACAAGAGCGGTACCCAACACCACAATGGGAAAGACGTCTAAATAACAAAATCGAGGATCTTCGAAAAGATATAGGACAGCTGACCGAATATATTGGGGGCATGAGGACAAGTAGACTTCAAAGACGAGTTGAAGAAATAATGAATCGTGCCCGGTACCATTCTCAATACGATCCAGCGAATGGTACAGCTCAACAATGCCTCGACACGCTGAAACAGAAGGTTTCTGCTGTTGTAGGACGGCTAAAGAGATACAAGATCAGCAATAACCGGACACGCGACAATGCGCTCTTCCAACGACCAGAAAAGACTTTCTCCCGTAAGCTAAACTCTCCACCTAACATGGCAGATAATAGATTTCCCAACAGAAAACAGGTAGAAGAGTTCTGGGGAAACCAACTTGCCTCACCCGCCAATTGTAACGTCGCAGCCGGCTGGATCAATGAAGAACATCAAATCTGCCAAGACTATAACCAGATGCAGTTTGAGCCACTTACCACCGAGGAAATCTCAGGAATAATCAAGGAATTCCATAACTGGAAATCTCCAGGTCTCGACCGGGTCCAGAACTACTGGCTCAAGAAGTTCTGGTGTCTATATCATCAGCTGGCTAATCTTATTAATGATATTTTTCTAAATCCAGCAAAAATGCCTTTGTTTTTGACAGAAGGTGTTACGTATCTCTTACTAAAGGACCAACATAACACACATGACCCAGCTAAGTATGGACCAGTCACCTGCCTTTCCACACTATATAAGGTAATCATCTCCTGCTTAACCCAATGCATCTATGCACATTATGAAAAAAATAACATCATTGCAACTTAACAGAGATGATGCACCAGGGGAGCAATGGGATGCATAGAACAATTGATTGTTGACTCTGTCATATGTAACCAAGCCTCTACCAACCGAAGGAACCTTTTTGCTGCCTACGTGGATTATAAGAAGACCTTCGACTCAGTGTCTCATGAATGGCTTAAAACTATATTGAGAATGTATAGGGTCGATAATAATTTTGTTTCCTTTTTAGAACGCATCATGTCTACCTGGAGAGCTAGGATCCAATTGCAAGTGCCATCCAGAGATACCATCGAAACTAATACAATCCCAATACGAAGGGGAATATTCCAAGGCGATTCACTAAGCCCATTGTGGTTCTGCCTTACAATGAACACATGTCACGCCGTTTAAACTTCACCAGATACGGCTTAAGTATTAGAAATAACAACGAAGAGGTAGTAAGATTGAATCATCTTCTATACATGGATGATCTTAAACTGATGGCTGCTACCAAAAACCAGCTGGAGCAAATGGCCAGAATTGTGTGAATGCAGTTTGAACTTGACTAGTGCCGTATTTTGAACATCGTTAATCGAAAGATACAACCGGGAGCATTTGAGATGCAGACAGTGAAACTATAGCTGCAATGGAAGCAGAACAAACGTACAAATACCTGGGTATGAAACTAGCTAAACGAATTGACCATCGCACTATGAAGGCCGAATTGACAACCGAATTTGCCAGGAGGGTAAGACGGGTGTTACGAACTAGTCTAAATAGTAGAAATTTGTTTAAGGCGCTCAACACGTACGCATGCTCTGCGCTTAGCTACTCTTTTGGAATAGTAAAATGGAGCAAGACGGACATCGAAGGACTGCAAAAAAAAAATAAGAACACTCCTAACAAAAGCACACAAACACCACCCTCGGAGTGCTATTGAACGTACAATGCTTCCAAGACACCAAGGAGGAAGAGGATTGGTCGATATTGGTAATCAGCTTGATCAACAAATAATAAACTTACGTTCGTATTTCCACAGGTTAGCGAACTCTTCCACACTACATCGAGCAATATGCGAGGCAGACGATTCAACGCCGCTACAGCTGAGGGAACAGAATATTGCTTCTCACCACCGAATAGACCAAGAGAAGTTTCAAGCCTGGTCACAGAAGCCACTTCTTGGACGTTATCCAAATGAGGTCATCCAGGACAATGTCGACAACTCAGCGTCGCACTACTGGTTGATTTCAGGACAGATGTTTCCGGAAATGGAGGACTTCTTGTTAGCTATTCAAAACCAGGTTATTCCGACGAAAAACTATCGGAAGTTTATTATTAGAGATCCCTCAATAGAAAATGACCAATGTAGATATGGCTGTCAAACATCAGAGACAATCCAGCACATAACTGGAGGATGCCAAGCCTTTGCCGCAACCGAATATAAGGAAAGACACGACTCAACCAATTAATTAAATTAATTAAATTAATTAAATTAATTAAATTAATTAAATTAATTAAATTAATTAAATTAATTAAATTAATTAAATTAATTAAATTAATTAAATTAATTAAATTAATTAAATAAATTAAATAAATAAATTAATTAAATAAATTAAATAAATAAATAAATTAAGTAAATTAAATAAATAAAATAAATTAAGTAAATTAAATAAATAGAATAAATTCAATAAATTCAATAAATTCAATAAATTCAATAAATTCAATAAATTAAATAAATTAAATAAATTCAATAAATTAAATAAATTCAATAAATTAAATCAATTAAATAAATTAAATCAATTAAATAAATTAAATAAATTAAATAAATTAAATCAATTAAATAAACTAAATAAATTAAAGATACTGGACCAAGAGTTAGCAGATAAGTTAAAACTATTGCAGGTAGGAAAAATGTGTTACTTCAAAAACATTCGTGAAAACAACGAGTTAAAGTTATATTGGGACCGAACGGTTCTAACAGATAAAATTTCTAGGCGAACTACACTAGTCGACATTGCGGTACCTAACAACAACAACAACAACCTAAGGCGAAAATACAACGAGAAGACGCCAAATACAGAGATCTGGAGGTGCAAATCCGCAGACAGTGGGCAATGAACAGCGTCCACACGATTACCATAAAACCATCAACAACTGGAGTGATACCAAAGAACCTCCTGCAAAACATCAAGGGATTGGGCCTTAGTGAGCATCTATTAAACCGATTCAGAAAGTAGTTCTCCTTACAACCGCGCGGACCGTCCGAAAGTTTGTAGGAAGTACAGAAGACTACGCCACCTAGGACCCGATAACATACAAAGGGTTCCCACAGAGCTTCATACTTTTGTTGTCTTTGTATACCTGGTATGAGTGAATAATTCTTGGAGGAAGTGTGAAACCATTTGGGTTGTAAATCTTTGATAATAATTAAAATGTCTGGCCGGCAGTGTGATGCAGCCAGTAGTATATTTGTCGCTACTGTAATGCGTAGACAGTACAGCCAGCTATCCGCTGACCTTTCTCCACCTTTTAAACATCCCTCTGCCCTGACCCACCTACTCACTATTCCTACATAATTCCTTAGAAACCACTTTCTTTCTGCTTTCCGACTGGACCCGGTGTCGAATAGATTCAGTGTTTCCCTCAACCAATCGTAGGAGGCGATTAAATAGGGAGAATTTTAAATAATGAAATGTCGACTGTAAAACATAATGTACCCCAGGTGGGTAGGACTCATGGTCCAGAATCCCACACCGCAGAAGCAGTCTGCTCCACAGATTCTGAGGGGAGCAACATTTCGACATCGCAACCTTTAAGTGGCAGGATGTTAAGGAGGCGAACCCCTGTCACACAAGAAATTGCAGCCCAACAACAACATGAGAGCCAAACAACAACGAGAGCTCCATCCCCCGAAGGTGCTGCGCAGGAACCTCAGCCAGCGCTCACTCAAGCGGGACTCTCAGAAACGCGACTCAACATCATCAATGCGGAAGTAGAACGAGAGATAAGAAGCACCGAAGATAACAATGAACCTACGCCACAGCTAGACCCCGAGACTCAAAAACAACCAAACAACGGCATAAGAGAGGAAATCGCTGAAGACAAGCAGCAACAACAACAACTACATCAGCACAAGGGCCAAACAACTCCAAGAGCTCCACCCGCCGAAGATACTGTGCAGGATCCCCAAGCAACTCTTACTCAAGCGGGGAGACCAAGAGAGCACATGAAATAGAATATGTCCATGAACGAAACAATAATGCGCATTTTTTATAGGGTGACTCAACTAGGACGAGACAACAGGCTACAGACAACAACTACACGCCGAATTTTGCAAGGATTACCCACACATTCAAGTGTCCCAACAGAGAATAGCTGACCAATACAAAGTTATTCTCCAAAATGACCTAATTCCTGATGCTCGGCTTAATAGCATCAAAGCGGACATTGAACGTAAGAAGCACTGACAATAACAACAATCCGATTGCTGAACTTGAGCCACAACCGGAACCTGAGGTCCAAGTACATAAGAACAGCTGAATGACGATATTCAACAGGACAAAACTGAACACTTTTATCAGAAACTGTCAACAAAAACGAGTACTGAGGTGTTGGAGTATGATGAAAGCAATCCGTTAAGAAGACCGGCACTGCCAAAATTTAGTTCATCCAAAAAACTGGGTGTCATGTTAGCCATCAGATTTTACCAGCTTATGTTTCAGATGCTCACACTCTGAAGTCCTTGCATATGACTATCTACTGTGCTGCGACTGCTGTAGCTAGAGCTTTAGAAACTAAAGTTACAACAGAGCGTCGATCAGCGAGAACAGAACCCAACATACCACCATGGGAAAGACGTCTAAATAACAAAATCGAAGATCTTCGAAAAGATATAGGACAGCTGACGGAGTACATCAGGGGACAAGAACAAGTAAACTGCAAAGACAAGTTAAAGGAATCATGAATCGCGATATCATTCGCAACAAGATCCAGCCAATGGTACTGCTCAGCAATGCCTTGATACGCTGAAATAGAAGCTCTCTGTTATTGCAGGACGGCTGAAGAGATACAAGACCAGCAATAACCGAAAACGCGACAATGCACTCTTCCAACGATCAGAAAAGACTTTCTACCATAAGCTGAACTCTCCACCTAATATGGCAGATAATAGATATCCCAATAGAGAGCAGGTAGAAGAGTTCTGGGGAAACCAACTTTCCACACCCACCAACTACAGCCAGATGCAGTTTGAGCCATTTACCGCCGAGGAAATTTCAAGAATAATCAAGGAATCCCATAACTGGAATGCTCCAATTCTCGACGGGATTCAGAATTACTGGGTCAAGAAGTATGCACCATCAACTGGCTAGTCTTATTAATGATGTTTTTATTAACCCAGCAAAAATGCAATTATTCTTGACCGAAGGTATTACGTACCTCCTACCAAAGGACCAACACAACACACATGACCCAGTTAAGTATAGGCCAATCACCTGCCTACCACACTGTATAAGGTGATCACCTCCTGCTTGGCCCAACACATCTATGCACATTGTGAGCAAAATAACATCATTTTAACTCAACAGAAAAGATGCACCAGGGGAACAATGGGATGCAAGGAACAATTGATTGTTGACTCTGTCATATGTAACCAAGCCTACACCAACCGAAGAAACCTCTTTGCTGCCTACGTGGATTATAAGAAGGCCTTCGACTCAGTGCTACACGAGTGGCTCAAAACTATATTGAGAATGTATAGGATCGATAATAGTTTTGTTCCCTTTTTAGAACGCATCATGTCAACCTGGAGAACTAGGATCCATTTTCAAGTGCCATCCAGCGACACCATCGAAACTAACTCCATTCCGATACGAAGGGGAATATTTCAGGGCGATTCACTTAGCCCATTGTGGTTCTGCCTTGCAATGAAGCCACTTCACGCCATTTGAACTCCACCAGATACGACTTTAGTATTAGCAAAGATTATTATAGCTAACGCTACTATAATAATCTTTGGTATTAGAAATAACAACGAAGTGGTAGTAAGAGTGAATCATCTTCTATACATGGATAATCTTAAACTGATGGCTGGTACCAAAAACCAGCTGGAACAAATGCTTAAATTGTAGAGGAGTTCTCCGAAGATATCAGAATGCAATTTGGACTTGACAAGTGCCGTATTTTGAACATCGTTAAAGGGAAAATAGGAAAATACAACCAGGAGCATTTGAAATGCAAAACGGTGAAACTATAGCTGCAATGGAAGCAGACCAAACATATATATATATATATATATATATATATATATATATATATATATATATATATATAGTTCAAGTTATATTGGGACCGAACGGTTCTGACGGATCAGACAGTTGCTCATAATAAAGCAGACATTATACTAACAGATAAAATTTTTAGGCGAACTACACTAATCGACATAGCTGTACCTAACAATAACAACAACCTAAGGCCAAAATGCAACGAGAAGATTGCCAAATACAGAGAGCTGGAGGTGCTAATCCGAAGAAAATGGGCAATGAACAGCGTCCAAACGATTCCCATAATATTATCAACAACTGAAGTGATACCAAAGAACCTCCTGCAGAATATCAAAGGACTGGGCCTTAGTGAACATCTGTATAACCCCATGTAGAAAGCAATTCTCCTTGCAACCTCGCGAACCGTCCTAAAGTTCGTAGGAAATACAGCAGACCACGTCACCTAGGACCCGATAACATGAAAAGGGTTCACACAGAGCTTCATACTTTTAGTTTCATTTGTATACCTGATATGAGTCAATATTCCCTGGAGGGAGTGCGAAGCCGTTTGGCTTGTACATCTTAATGAACAGCATCCACACGATTCTCATAATACTATCTTCAACTGGGGTGATACCAAAGAACCTTTGCAGAACATCAAGGGACTGGGCCTTAGAGCGCATCTGTGTAAACTGATTCAAAAAGCAGTTCTCCTTGCAACCGCGTGGACCGTCCGAAAGTTTGTAGGAAATACAGGAGACCACACTACCTAGGACCCGATAACATGGAAAAGGTCCCCACAGAGCTTCATGCTTTTGGTGTCTTTGTATACCTGGTATGAGTCTCTGGAGGGACTGCGAAGCCGTTTAGCTTATAAATCTGATAATAATAATAATAATATTTTTATTTTCCTTTTTTTGACAAAATTTCAATTTGTCTAGGAATCGTCAACTTGTTAAGACCTAAAACCAGTTAACGCCAGAAAGACGAGCATGTTCAATTATTACTAGTAGATAAAAAAGAATCTACATAGTATGAACATTTTTCTAATAAGTATTGTTTTAATTTTATTTTAAAAATTTTAAGAGAAGTAGCTTTTATTATTTCCTCTGCTAACTTATTAAAAAGTTGGGGTCCTAAGTCATTAGGAGATTTATAATCCAAATTATATTTATTATAGGGCACATGTAACTTATTTTTCTGACGCGTGTTTACTTTATGTTTATCTGTCACAAGTGTGAAACAGAACTTATTTAAGTAAACATTGATATAGATTTCAAAAACAAATAAACTCGGAAGAGTTAAAATTCCAAACTTCTTAAAAATATTTTTATATGAAGAGTACTACATACATTGACAGACATCGAGAGTAGAGTAACTAACGTGGAACTGTTACACCGGATGGCCTGTTCATCCGAAGCCACCAAAGATGCCTACAAGAAGTAAATTTTTCAGTAGTTCTTGTTCAAAATGGTCAAAGAAGTGATCGTCAATGACGTCACAAGTCCAGTGGTTGTTGACCAAAAAGGCCTCATTGCTGCAAGAAGCGGCTGAAGATCAAAGGCAATGACAAAAAGTTACCTGAGTCAGGTGTAAAAAGGTGTGTATAGATAGATGTCGGTTTAGCTGAAGAGTCCTCTGAAGAAATGTAAAAGAAGTGATCGTCAATGACGTCACAGGTCCAGTGGTTGTTGAAGTAGTTACAGGGTGTTCGAAAAGTGTGTTAATAAAACAGTGTAAATGTATGTAAATGAATGTTGATTGTATACGTGTGTGTGTTTGTGCCACCCCCTGTATATGCAAGGCAAAATGTATTAGGAGGAGGAGTCCGCGTGGTAATTAGTAAGATCTGGGCTAGCTTAGATGTGTATTATACAGGTTGTATCAAAAAGAAATAAATATGTTTTTGTATTGATTTTGTATTAGAAGAGCCGAGCCTAGCCTAGCCCAAGCTAGCCACCCTGTATACTGTATGTGTTGGACAAGAACAAATGTATGAGAGAGAGAGATGTAGATAATTTGATTTTGTTGTGTCTATATTTATCTCACTTGTATGTATTTGATATGTGAGAGAGAGAATTTTAGGGTTATTTTACATATATTTTTGTCTCTTTTTTACTTGTAAATAGTAAAAGATGTACAATTTACGTTAGTCAATAATTTAAATTTTATTCAAATCGAATATATATATATATATATATATATATATATATATATATATATATATATATATATATATATATCACTTTTTTTTGACGATAAAGGTGAATTTCAAGTAGATAAGCTAATAAAATTTTACATGTAAAACATTAGAACTTGATACTGTTTTAAAATGTTATTGCTTAATAATAATAATATGTAATTTCTCACCACTTACTTCTACTAATTTTAAATAGAATTTCCTTCTTAGTTTAAAATCTATGTAAGAGATAGAAATAGAGGTTTAAATAGGTTATTGTGTATGTGTTTATTTCCCTCGTATATATGTATCGTATGTGTGAGAGAGAGAGAGTCAGAAGTTTAAAATAGGATATTGTGTATATATTTATCTTACTCGTATATGCTGGCAAATACATCTATTATATGTATATGAGGCAGATGCAAGTTCAAATGGGATATGTGTATATATTTATCTCACTCGTATATATTTATAATAAAAGATGCAATTATGTATGTATATTATACGTTAGTCAACAACATAAAATTAATTTATTTAACTAATAAACCGAAAATATATTACGAGGTCACGTTTTATGACGATAAAGGTCAAATTAGCAGATAAGACTTAATAATATTTACCATGTAAATGTTGGAAATGGATACTCTTAAAATTATTTCTATTATTAATATTTCAATATATACTGTATTTTCTATAGGACAAATTGATACAGGTAAATACAGGTAAAAGTTTAGATGTCTAGGAAATTACAAGAAGATCGAATACACGTAATAGATAGTTAAATATTTAAGTAATATTATATTTGTGGGTAAAAGTATCAAAAAGGCCATATACATTGTATCCAAAAATGACATGTTCGTGTGAAAGATCTTTACCAGCTGGGATGCCAAAGGCACTTTTGCCGCTATGTGCGCATATTTTTCTCTTATACTTTAACCAAAAAACGAATTTTGGTCGACTGCGCATGTGCCAAAAGGGCAGTTTCGTTTTTCATTAAATTTGGGGTTTCTAAACACGGTTTGAGGGGTATTTTTCATCTAAATCGAAATCTAAGGCCCTAATTTGCACCTATTAAGGAATATTTGTATATATTTCACCTCAATCGTATACATTTATAATAATACAAAAAGATGTAAATATATATATATATATATATATATATATATATATATATATATATATATATATATATGTTTTATGTTTTATGTCAGTCAAGAAATTAATTTATTTTAATTAAACTATTAAATCGAAAATACATTGTGTATGAGGTCAGCAACTGATGACGCGAAAGGTCAAATTAGCAGATAAGACTTCATAGTGTTTACCATGTAAAATGTTCGAAATTAATACTGTTTTAAAATTAAGTAAATTATTATTAATATTTTAATATAAACTGTTTTTCTCAATTCGTATCAAGTATGAAATTTTCTGTATATTTTTTGCTTCCCCGTATACACTTATATTAAAAGATGTATGTTTTGTTAAATAATAATAATTTTAATTTAAAAAAAGTAGTTTGCTTGAAGTGAGATTCGAACCTGAACTAATTGGGTAAAAATTTAAGTGAGAGAACAGTGGAAAAGAAGTTCAGGTGTTTTTTCCCTAACCAATTTATTATTTTTTCACTTTTCTTGTAGAAATATAGGTAATTAAAACTATTATTTAAATGCTCATTTATTTATTTACAAAAAATAGTAATTATTACAATGTGTAAAATACTAACTATGATAACCCTTCAAGATATAGTTTTTTAAAACATCATTTTTCTTTCGATGACATTCTGGATGATTACTTCTCACAGAGGGATCACACGAATACCACAACTGTTTGGCAGTTAATTTTTGGTAACAAAAATGACACTGATTTATTTTTATACACTCGGGTACTTGACGAGGTACGTTTTTGTCCGAAATTGTTGTAGAGTGACGAGTAGTAAAAGTTGGCATTTTTTTTTCTTCTTTTAAAATGAGATTTATAAGCAGTGTAGACTCTTTATATACCCCTATTACATCTTATGAAAATAAGGTGGTTGTGCAATATTTCGTTTATTTCAATCTAAGAAATTATTTATTACAAAATTAACGTAAAAGTTTAAATATTTCTTTTCTACAATCTAGAAAATTCAAAGCCTCTGTGATCACTCATCATGCTATGTATATTTATAATTAAAAAATAAATTTTATGAAAAATATGTATAAATTTTACATGTTGTTCTACAACAAAATGATTTAATAATTAATTCGGGATTTCGTATAAATTTAGGGTTGTTACACTGATTACAAAAGAAAGTGGTTTTTAAATCCTCTGAACAAAACAGGTTAATAGATTGATGGTGGTGATCGTTTGGAATTTGTTGCACCTCCTTCTCGAGCTTGTCACTACTATTGTCACTGTTGGCTTTCATCCAAGTAGAAGAGTTGTTGTTATTGTTGTCGTTGTTCAATTTAACAATGGACCAAGGGGTAATTTTTGCAATTATTTTGTCTTGTATCCAAATGTTGTAGGTCTGTAACAAAAAAGTTTAAATTAAATAAATTTATTTTAGAAATAAGTGTTTTTTTTTCTAATACCTTTCCTTGGTACACCTTGATATTTTCGAAATCAGACATTGTTGTAGAGCCAGATGTTTTAGTGAGGGAAATGCTGCTGCTGATTTTTTTTCTAACCTGAAGAAAGGCAAAAGTACAGGAGGAGGAGGAGAAGGACTTGTAATACTTTCAGGAGGCAACATTTTATAGCAACGAAAATATCGTACCTGTTGCCAACGGACAAGTGTTCATGTTTTATTAATCATCGGTTTGAATCGTGCTTCATCAAAATCTGTTGACATTAAATAGTGGAATATATTTAGAAATGGGTGGGTAAAAGGTAACCCATTAACATCAGTTTGTACAACACGAATCCACACAAGTTTTCGCCCCGATAAAGTTGGTAACTCTATTGAGAAACTGTTACTGTCACGTACTTCTTTTAAAGTAATATTCGGAATCGTTTTAATTTGATCGTTTAAATTTCGCGTGGAAACAACGAAAATTCGGAAAAAGTTAAATCTAAAAAGATCCCCCGCAAGACAAATCACACAGTCAGCTGGTAATGCTCGTTCTAAAATTGACCGTAATTAATATCTTTTGAAACTACGAATTTATTCTCTTGTTTTGCAATTAATTCGAGACAATAAAACTCACTCACGGCAACAGTCATTTTACTTGCTTAAAATGAACCAAAAAATGGAATATATATATATATATATATATATATATATATATATATATATATATATATATATATATATATATATATATATATATATATATATATATATATATATATTATATACAAGTTTTCATATTGTTTTCTCTATAAATAAAGATTGTGTTCTTTGTCTAATATTTTTATAAATAATATTAAAGTTTCATTGGTTAAAAAACTGAACAACAAATAAAATAATATTCCCTTCAGTCTAATAAATAGCTGTCTGTGCAATCTTTCATCTTTATCTCTCTCTCTTTTGTCTTGTATAGAGGAATAGGAGGGATAAAAGATACGTTTTTCTTTGTTTAGCAGAGAAATTTGTTACCTCGTATTGAGACAATAATAATAATAATATGGACTTTGGAAATATACCAGATGAATAGTTTGTATTGACTCAAAACTGTTTTTCTATAGGGTGAGGAGAATACAGCTGATTAGAAATAAAAAGTCTATGTAAAATATTTAATTTGTTTTATTAATATATCAACTATATAATAACAAAACATTTTCTTTCAAACATTTTTCTGTCATTTCAATAATTTTGCTCATTAATGTGAAAATTACAATTATTTAAATTAGGGCATCCTATTAATATAAATGTTTTCTTTTATCCTTAAATAGTTAAGTTTACAAATTAAATTTATCAACTTTAACACTTTTCATGTCACTTGAAAAATAAAATTTCTCTCTCTCTCTCTAAAAATTATAAATTGAGATTATAGTTGACATTTAATTTATCGTCTTGAAGCACCCTGCTGCTGCTGCTGTTGCTGCTGGTGCCCTGCACCTCCATTTTGACGAGCATTTCCTCTTGTTTCCTTACTACTTAGATAACGGGTAGGTAAATGTTTAGCTCCCTCATATTTATTAAGAAATTCATGATAATCACATGCTAGACATCTCTCATTTACCATATCTGTTTCTCCCTTACATTTAGGACACTTTAATGTTTCTGGGACTGGCATTTTCACTATAATGATATAATTCTAATAAAATTTTCAATAAATAAATTTATTAAAAAAATATTATATAAATTACTTGTTAAATGTATTAGATCTATTTTTAGTTACCTAGATAGTTTTTTCACCTGTTCATTAAACTGTCTTTTAAAAGCATATCAATTTCAAACATTTTACGTGATAAACAGTATTAAGTCTTATCTGCTAATTTGACTTAACACGTTGATACCTTTTTATACAAGTAAAAACAGGTAAAAAGTGACATCACTATTGACGTCACGATGTGTCATGCTACAAACCTATAAAATTCCACGGAATTAATCTTTTTTGTTGTTGTTGTTGTAATTGACTGTCGTCAGAACGAAGCAATCAAAACTACTGGAGCCATAGATATACGATTGGAATTTGAAACTAGCAAAAATATACCCCGGAATACAACAGTATATTGTTTAATATTACACGATTGTTTTTGGTGAAAATACAATATAGTGAAATCAGTCTCCTAAGAAAAAAACTGAGGGAAAGAAATGTACAGGGTGAGTCAACGATTGGATGAAGTAGGTTTGTGCCTTTTCGGTGAAATTAACAAAGAAACTATATTTATTGTTTGATACAGTTTATTTTTACGCAGATTTTAAAAATATTTAGGACTCTACAGGGTGAGCCAAAAAACTAGGACAGCATAAAGTTGTATTTTTTTAAATAGAAACACCCTATATACGAATCGTATTTTCAATTTAGCTTATAATTTTAAATCTTTTTTATTAAGGGTTTACTATAACAAAACTTTATAGTTTCTGAGATAATTAAGTTTAAAGAAAAAAAGTCACATTTTCAAGCATCAATTCAATCCTAAATAACGTTTTCAATTTTGTGACAAATATATTCAAATTTGGAATTTAGCAAGGCCAAGGACAAGTTAACATAATTTTTACCTAATATTTGCAATAAAAGCTACAGGGTGTTGAACACATCGGCTCAAATTTGAACAAGTTTAAATGAATAAATATCTTTTTTTTTAAATGGTACACCCTGTATATTTTCATGTTATTTAATAGAGTAATAAAAACCCTAAAAGTTTTGTTCAATATATCCTATACCTATTTATAATAGTTTTTGAGATATTTCAGTTTTTCTTATTTTCCATACTTTTTTACAGAAATAGTCTTCATTATCATTATCAGATTTCAGTTATATACCATATGAAAATATATCTATTATATCAGAAATATTGTCGGTAATGAAACTATTTTGTAAAAGGCAATGAAAAAATGTGTTGGTTAAGAAAATTAGTTCAAAATAATATAGAGGAATTGTTACTAATAGGATGTCCAAATTTAAGTAAATTAAAAAAGTATAATTCCCCAGTTAGGAAAAGAAAAAAGCTATATATATATATATATATATATATATATATATATATATATATATATATATATATATATATATATATATGTGTGTGTTAAATGTATTAGATCTTTTTAATTATCTAGGTAGGGTAGCTAGAGTAGGTAGCTTTTTTACCTATCCAACCTAGCTACCTACCCTATTGTAATCGTATATGAAAAAAAAACAGTTTGTATTAAAATATTAATACTTTAATTAATTTAAAACTGTATCAATTTCGAATATTTTACATGGTAAATACTATGCAGTCTTATCTGCTAATTTGACCTTTATCGTCATAAAACGTGACCTCGTACATCTTTTACTATTTACAAGTAAAAAAGGGACAAAAATATACGTAAAATAAACTTAAAATTCTCTCTCATATATTTACGAGTAAAAAAGAGACAAAAATATACGTAAAATAAACAAAAATTCTCTCTCTCGCATATATTTAATACATATGAGTGTGTTTCGCATATATTTAATACATATGAGTAAGATAGATATATAGGCAACAATATCAAAGTTATTAGTTAAATTAAGTTCTTGTAGTTAGGAATAAAAATAGATAGGTGTAACACACAGATGATAGGTTCAGAGGACAAGTTTATACAGGTAAATTCAGTCAAAAAAGTAACATTTTTTGTTAAAAGTGTATAAAAAGACATATTAGCTTGACACACACAAGCAAACCGGTTGCCTCAATCTATAAAAGCCCTACAAGACCAAAAAAAAATAGATATGTTATAAAATTAACAAGGTGTACCTTCTAATAGTTAATTTATAAGAGCAAAAATGTCATTTTATTATAAAGATGTTTTTACAATCAAAAAAGAATGTGATGAATGTCATAGAAAACAGAGGCTCAAGTTTTAGTAAAGGACAGTGAAGAGTACAAAACAGTAACAAGAAGCAGTAAGAGACCGATGTTTTGTCATCCGAAAGCAACATGGAAAACGGACGTTAGAGGAGACAAATGGGGAGAAAAACAAATTGGTGTTTGCTCACCTATTACGAATAAAAAAATTCTTAATTTTTCATTTGGCAATTAACTTTTTAGATGTAAATAAAGACTTTTAATAAAATTTTAATCCTAGTACAAATGAATTGTTTTATTTTTTACAATTTTTAAACTAATAAAGAAATTCCATTTAAAATTAGTAGAAGTAAGTGGTGAAAAATTTAACATTTTATTCAAATTAGATACATATTAAGCAATAACATTTTAAAACAGTATCAATAGGGTAGCTAGAGTAGGTAGCTTTTTTATCTATCCAACCTAGCTACCTACCCTATTGTAATCGTATATGAAAAAAAAAACAGTTTATATTAAAATATTAATAATTTAATTAATTTTAAAACAGTATCAATTTCGAATATTTTACATGGTAAATACTATGCTACTTATATATATATATATATATATATATATATATATATATATATATATATATATATATATATATATATATATATTCGATTTGAATAAAATTTAAATTATTGACTAACGTAAATCGTACTATTTACAAGTAAAAAAGATAGAAAAATATACGTAAAATAAATTAAAATTCTCTCTCTCACATAAATTTACGAGTAAAAAAGAGACAAAAATATACGTAAAATAACCCTAAAATTCTCTCTCTCACATATCAAATACATACAAGTGAGATAGATATAGACACAACAAAATCAAATTATCTCCATCTCTCTCTCACATTTGTTCTTGTCCAACACATACAGTATACAGGGTGGCTAGCTTGGGCTAGGCTCGGCTAGGCTAGGCTCGGCTCGGCTAGGCTAGGCTAGGCTCTTCTAATACAAAATCAATACAAAAACATATTTATTTCTTTTTGATACAACCTGTAAAATACACATCTAAGCTAGCCCAGGTGTTACTACTAATTACCACCGACGGACTCCTCCTCATACATTCTACCTTGCATATACAGGGGGTGACAAAAACACACACACGTATACAATCACCATTCATTTACATACATTTACACTTTTTTATTAACACACTTTTCGAACACCCTGTAACTACTTCAACAACCACTGGACTTGTGACGTCATTGACGATCACTTCTTTTACACTTCGTCAGCGGCGGACTCTTCAGCTAAACCCCACATCTATGTATGTGTGTATAGATATACACACACACCTTTTTTTACACCTGTCTCAGGTAACCTTTTGTCATTACCTTTCATCTTCAACCGCTTCTTGCAGCAATAAGGCCTTTTTGGTCAATAACCACTGGACTTGTGACGTCATTGACGATCACTTCTTTGACCATTTTCCACAAGAACTACTGAAAAATTTACTTCTTGTAAAATTTTCAGGAAAAATTTTCCGAAAATTTACTTCTTGTAGGCATCTTTGGTCGCTTCGAATGGACAGGCCATCCGGTGTAACAGTTCCACGTTATTTACTCTACTATCAAGTGTGTGATAAAAAATACCTTATGGGCGAAAGATGACCAATCCCAGAAAGTGACCCCATACCGTAAGCGCGATTCAACCTGGGCGCAGTAAACAGTAAGAAGCTGTACTTCATCCAGAACAGTGCGTAAATTCCTAAACATATTAACCAAACTATTCAGCTTACCTGAAACATATTCACAGTGATTTTTAAAATTTAAACATACGTCCATATAGATGCCCAAAAATTTCGATTTTTCACACTGCTCAATACAGATGTCCTGAATGAAAATATTTTCGAACATTTCTTCTGATAATTGTGGAATCTAATAAATCTAGTTTTATTATAGACCAGGGCTTATCTGTAAAATATCGAGGTTTCGTGGATCTGAAATGGAACATGGAGATTTTTGCATGAGAGCCTTCAGAATAACCTGAATAATATCATGATAAAATAACATGCTAAAATTCGTTAGGATCGAATCGATAGTTTTTGCACAATAATTTTGCAATCCGATATCGTTTACAAAAAAAATTCAAATCCGACGAATGGTTTCCTAGATACAAACTGTCAAAGTTGACAGCGTGTTTCGGTGAATCTATAAACAATACAGACCTGATTCTTGAACCAAAAACTTTGTCTTGGCGAGTTCTTTTTTGATACAAATATTTAAATGTTTATGTTGTCGGAAACTTTAATAAAAAATGAAAAGAATATCGCCCACGCGCGTGAAAAATGAAAAAAAGAGGGGTGGGGAGCTCTCATTTTAAAATTGAATTCGAAGATTCAAAATACATATCTGAAAAAAATTTTCATTTTCTCGGCTTCTAATGGATCGATTTTGATCATATTTTTTAAACCGATTTATCGCCAATAATGAAGCTCAAATATCATAATGCCATGTGCCCATTATACATTCATCATAGTATTGGACTTTCCAACCGAATCTTTGTTTATTAATATAATTAAGCATTCTATAACGATATATATATATTTACTTTAATTATCGAAATTGTTTAAATATTCATTGTTTAAACAAATTGAAAAAAAAATGGTTTTAAATTATTTTATTCGTAAAATATAGATAAAAATAAAATAGTTATTCTTTATAAATTATATTCAAAAAGTTCACTAAAGCACTATTAACACTAAATATTATATTCCAAACTTTACAGAGTGCAGAAAACGTTTTTTTTTACATTGAATTTTTTTTCATTCGAATCGGGCTCTCTTAGGCTGTGGAATGTCCGGATAACCATTTTCATTGAAATCTTCGTCATCTAATCGTATGTCGATATCGAAACAGTCATTTTCTATTTCTCTGTCAACTTCTTCAAAATCAATTACATTTTCAGAAATTTCTTCTACATCAATATATTGGTTTTGTGCATTTTTGCAAGTTTGTCCATTGCAGTTTGAGCAGCAATCAGTACATTTTAATCCCTGCTTAATACAGCCACATAATTTGGAACACTCTTTTATACATTTAAAGCATATTTTTTTCAATAGACTATCTGGCAACAGTATATCTGTGGTTTCAACTGGTTCCAAACATGATTTCTGCACTTCCCAACCCCAGTCTTTTGGGTCCAATTCATTATTACCAAGCCATTGCTGCATCTGATAGTAAACTCTATAGCAATGCTGTGCAGCTGCAGTTTTTGTCGGCGGGAGCTGGGTCATTTTAAGTTTTTCTTTCTACTTTCCTTCTTAAAACACAAGCATCTCAGCTCATTTAAATTTATATTTATGCTTCTTTTCCCACCGTACTATACAGCTATGATTTTTAAGCCCTCATTTTTAATTTTGTATTGGGAAGAATTAGTTTGGTTGAAAATTAAAGCTTCTTTCCTTAAGTCATGACGCGTGGACCATATTCTTTTCATTTTTTATTAAAGTTTCCGATAACATAAACATTTAAATATTCGTACCAAAAAAGAACTCGGCAAGACAAAGTTTTTGGTTCAAGAATCAGGTCTGTATTGTTTATTCACCGTAACAGGTTGTCAACTTTGACAGTTTATATCTCGGAAATCAATCGATGGATTTGAATTTTTTTTTAAGAAAAGAAACGTCTTTCTAAATACTTTTAAACCATGTATTGCAAAAAAATCCTATGAAAATCCTCTGAGATAATCTATTTGTTTATAAGCAAAAATATCAACAATGTCTTTAAACAGTTCCTGAGGGCGTCCAAATCATCCGATTTTGATTCTGAAAAAAACGTTGGAAAACTTGAGTTCTCTACTATATGTCGAAAATAAATTTAAATACCTTAACGTGATCTTTTTGACTCAGACAAACTTGAAAAATGACCATTTTACGAAACTATTTTTCCTCTTCAACTTTCATCTAAAATGAATACCTTCAAAGTTACACGAGAGAAAATTTGAAAAAAACGTTGTTTTTTTTCGTTAATTTTATATTTTTATCAATAAAAACAATGTCGCCCAACTTTTTGAAATGACGCATATCAAAATTATCGTTATTCAGGTTATTCTGAAGGCTCTCATGCAAAAATCTCAATGCTCCATTTCACATCCACCTGAAAACAGATAAGCCCTGGTCTATTACCATTGAGAAATAAAAAGGTTTTCATTAAACCACCTACTCGCATCCAGCATAATATTATTATATTTTACTTCCAAAGCATGGTCTAATCTTTTAGAAATTAAAAATGATGTATCATCTACATATACATACATAGCGTCCGCAGCAATGCACCGAATTTCATTTATATAAATTATAAATAGGAAAGGGTTTAATATAAACCCCTGTGGGACTCCAACATTCACTCTTATATGTTTAGAACTAATACTTTATTGTGCTCCATTGTCAGTATAAATATTTCTTACGTACTGTTTCCTGTTTTCCAAAAATGTTTCATCCAGTTCAGTGAGGAGTTGCGAATTCCGTATTTAGATAATTTAACTAATAGGTTTAACGCAATCAAATGCCCTGCTGAGGTCACAAAGGACCCGAACAGGACATTCGCCCGCCGCGATACATTTTATAATATTATGATAAAATGAATTTATCGCTGTAATGGTAGATTTTCCAATCGTAAAGCCATGTTAATCTAAGTTTAAAATATTATTACTTTGCAAAAGATTTATCATCCTGTTTAAAAAAATATATACGAAAAATTTTGATCCCGTAACTGGTCTCTAATTAGATCTTTCTTTGATGTCATTGTTTTTATAAATAGGTGTCACTTTACCCATTGTCATTGTAGATGGAAAAATTCCTAAACAAAATGAAAAGTTAACCAAAAAAGTAATGGACCTTATGATAAACCCCAACACTTTCCCTATAAAAAACTGGGTATATCGTCAGCGCCCGCTGAGTGCTTAAGCCTAATTTTTAGTAAATCATAAAGCTCCATCTCTTAATGTGGACATAATGAAAAGCTGTATTCCGCAGGAGATTCCTAATTGAGATATTCGCTTATCACATTGTGAATACGTGGTATTTTCTTCAAAATTTTATATGGAGCACTGTCAAAAAATGCATTAAAAGCATTAGCTATTAAATAAGGACCCGTTACGCAATCATTGCCAACATTAATTTGCAGATTTTTTATCCTTACATTTAATTCTTAATTAAGAAACTATATCCCACATAGTTCTATTTATATCCTTATTATATTTTATTTTATTCTAATAAAAAGTATTTTGGTTGGGTTAATTAATTTTCTAGGATCATTCTTTGTTTTAAGATAAGTTTGTTTTAATTCAGGATAATTGTATTTTAAAGACTGTAAGTTTTTTAGCTTTGCGCTGGAGTCCATGACTTTCTTATAAACCCATTCTTTTTTATTTCTATCACTATAGTATTTATTTAAAGAAAAGTTTATGTTAAAATAATGCATAAAAATATTGTAAAAAATGTCAAAACCCTTATTCAAGTCGCACTGAACATACAACTCATTCAAACTTTCATCTGCAAAATTCCTCTCAAAACCTTTAAAATTCTCATTCGAAAAAAATCTTTTGTAATAACTCTTCTTCCAGTTTCCATTACCAGAAAATTTCATTTCATAAAACACTGTACGTTGATCTGCAATATTATTATCAAGAACACAGACAACACCATTGTCGTCAAAGTTAACAAATAAGTGATCCAAGGTCGAGGTACTAGTGTCACTCATCCGAGTTGGCCAACCCACCCTAGGCACTCAATTAAAACAAAACAATATTTCCGCAAAATGTCTAAATTCTGCGCTGTCGATATAAAAATTAAAATTAAAATCGCCACTAAGCAAAATATTTCTACCTAGTCTATATATATAATCTAAAATATTTAAAATTTCATTAAAAAATACATCAACATTTCCAGTCGAAAATCGATAACAAGCTATTAAAAAATTTTCATTAAATTTACTACATTTTTAGCTAATTCCACAAACTTCAATATTTATTTTCACTGCAAAACTTGTTTAAATTAATAATACAAAACTGTTTAAAAATTCATATTTACACCAGTTTTCTCTAAGACATACAAAATTAAGATTAGAAAAATCACAAAAGTCAACACATAGTTCATTCATTTTGTCGTGGTTCAATCACTGTGAATGTGGTAGCATAATCTGAGGATTATAAACTAAGTCCCTGCATTGTCCTTCTGTTTCAGGGATAAAAAACGTTTAACACAAGCTTTATTTGACCATAGGCTGGGGTCCATTGCAGTTTTAAAATTTTTTTGGTAAATATTAACCTTAAAAGATTAATATTGTTCAGGATATTTAGAAGATAATTGTTCACAGACAACTTCTGAAAAATTACATTTCAACATATCAGATAGTTGCACAATTGTCGTATTAAGTTGCATCCTATAAACATGAAAATCAACAAATTTTGGGACACCCATAATCGATTCCGCGGATCCATCCTGACAGCTGACATAACTTTCTTTATTCCATATGCCAGATGTAACCAACGTGCCAAATAATTCATCTGTTCGAAATCCAATTTAGTATACCCCAAACCATACTATTTCAGAACGCTTTCATAGGAATATAATTACAGACGTCTATCTGCAGCCATATTTCTTTTATTTATCGGCAGTTTCATTGTTCGGGGATTTGGAACAAATTATATTGCTGTTATCTTACTGACACAGTACTTAGATTAATATTAACAACCTTAAAAATCAATAAATTTTCGACAATTTGTGATAAAAACATCCTACTCTATTTTATTTTCAAACCACAATATTTTAAGCAATTCAGCCCTAAATAGCTTCTAGTAATAATATAAAATTATATGGTCCTTTTTTTAGAACGGAAGAATTTGGGACGGATTAGCTTTGTGGAATAATAATTTAGATCGGAAATTTGACGGAGTCGAGGAATGCTTTATCTGCTATGCAGTTTTACACTTTGGAACTTGTCAGTTGCCTCGATTGTCTTGCCAAACCTGCAAAAAAAAATTCCATTCAGCCTGCCTGGTAAGTATCAAGTCGAAATCATTCGAATTTTTTTCTTGGGTGTAGGTTTTCTTCCTTTTAAAATTTTTAAGAAAAACAGCTTTTATTATTTCCTCTGATAACTTATTAAAAAGTTGAGGTCCTCAGCCATTAGGAATTTATATTCCAAATTATATTTATTATGTTTATCTTTCACAAGAGTGAAAGAGGACTTATTTAAGTAAACATAGATATACATTTCAAAAACAAATAAACCCGGAAGAGTTAAAATTCCAAACTTCTTAAAAATATTTTTACATGAAAAGTACTACATACATTGGCAGCAATCAAATGTGTGATACAAATTCCTTATGGGCGAAAGATGACCAACCCCAAAAAGTGACCCCATACCGTAAGCGCGATTCAACCTGGGCGCAGTAAACACTAAGAAGCTGTACTTCATCCAGAACAATGTGTAAATTCCTACACATATTAACCAAAGTATTCAGCTTCCCTGAAACATATTCACAGTGATTTTTAAAATTTAAACATTCGTCCATATAGATGCCCAAAAATTTCAATTTTTCACACTGCTCAATAGAGTTGTCCTGAATGAAAATATCTAGTTTCGAACATTTTTTCTGATAATTATGGAATCTAATAAATTTAGTTTTATTACCATTGAGAAATAAAAAGTTTTCATTAAACCATCCACTCGCATCCAGCATAATGTTATTATATTTTACTTCCAAATCATGGTCCAATATTTCAGAAATTAAAAATGATGTATCATCTACATATACAGACATGGCGTCCGCAGGAATGCGCCGAATTGCATTTATATAAATTGTAAACAGGAAAGGACCTAATATGGACCCCTGTGGGACTCCAACATTTACTCTTATATGTTTAGAAGTAATACTTTGTTGTGCTCCATTGTCAGTATAAAAAATTCTTACGTACTGTTTCTTGTTTTCCAAAAATGTTTTTATCCAGTTCAATGAGGAGTTGCGAATTCTGTATTTAGATAATTTAACTAATAAGATCAACGCAATCAAATGTCCTGCCGCGGTCACAAAAGAGCTCAACAGGACATTCGCCCGCCCCGATACATTTTGTAACATTATGATAATATATATATATATATATATATATATATATATATATATATATATATATATATATATATATATAAATAAAATTTTTATAAAAAAATTGAACCGACTTGTTAAAGTGCGCTAAAAAGTGAAAAATAACTATAAATTTTTATATGACATTCAACTTTTTGAAGTCGACGCTCAACTAATACCACTTTATTGGTAATTGCTTTTTTACCAAAATTTGTATATATTAGTTGCTGTTTATTTCATTTACAAATAATTTGGCGCTGACTTCAAAAAGTTCAATTTCATATAAAAATGTGTAGTTATTTTTCACTTTTTAGCGTACTTTTAGAAGTCGGTTCAATTTTTAACCGACTTCTAAAAGAAGGAGGTTCTCAATTCGTCGAGTACGTATGTTTTTTTTATGTATGTACACCGATTACTCCGGAAATTTTTAGAGTCGGTGCCATATTATTACCTGACAATTTGTGAGTCGCATAAATAGATTAAAAATACTTTATTTATAATTGTTTTCTTACCATAATTTGTATATATTAGTAGTTATTATTTCATTTGAAAATAATTTGGCGCCGACTTCAGAAATTTCAATGTCTTATACAAATTTGTAGTTATTATTCACTTTTTAGCGCACTTTTAGAAGTCGGTTCAATTTCTAACCTACTTCTAAAAGAAGGAGGTTCTCAATTCGTCGAGTATGTATGTTTTTTTTTTATGTATGTACACCGATTACTCCTGAACGGCGGCACCGATTTGAATAAAAAATTTTACGTTATGTTCAGGAAGTTGCTGCGGTAGTCTCATATTTTTATGAACAAAATTGGTGCAATAATGTTCAAGATGGCGCTGATAATATGGCGGCCAAAAAAATAAATTTTTTCTGATTTTCTCCAACATTGGTATGAGGGAATTTTGGGAGTCGTACACAACGAATCTGAAATTATTTTTAAAAAATTCAATAAGGTGGATCCAATATGGCGGACAAAAAAAATTTAATTTTGTCTGATTTTCTCCAAAATTGGTGTGGGCGGAAAATTCAATATGGCGGATCCAAGATGGCGGATTAAAGATTCTGTATCTCCCGATTTTGTCTAAAATCAGTATTGGGGTATTTTTGTTAGTGTTAATTATGAATTTAAAATATTTTTTGAAAAACTCAATCTGGCAAATTCAATATGGGGTCCTAAAAATTTTATATTTTTCGATTTTCTCCCAAACTGATATAGGGGGTTCTTGAGAGTGTAAATTATGAATTTAAAAGTATTTTTTCAGGATTCAATATGGCAAATCCAAGATAGCGGACTAAAAATTTTACATACACAGGTGGGACTGAATCGTTTTTGAGGATGTAAATAGCTAACATAAGTCTAGAAATTTTAAATTTTCGGATTTTATCCAAAATTGGTACTAGGGGGCTTTGAAGGGTTTAGATTTAGATTAGATTAAGACTTAAAATAATTTTTTTCAATTCAATATAGCGGATGCAATATGGCGGGTTGAAAATTTTGCCTTATTTGCATTTTTTCAGATTTGGTATTAGAGGGTTTTCGAGGTCGTGTATTACGAATATGAAGTTATATAACTATTAGGTTAATAAGATACAATATGTGGGACAGAAAATTTTACATATTTCGATTTTGTCTAAAATTGATATTGTAAGGTTCTTGAGGCGTATACAAACTTAATATGCAGTATAAAATATATCGAGCTAAGAAATTTACATCTCAGGTTCTTTAAACATCGATATTGGAATGTTTTGGGGCCTATATTACCAATCTAAAATTAATTTGAAATTTAAGATAGTGGGTTTACTATCACAGACTAAATATTTGTTTGACACAATTTTACTGGTATTTGGAAAACTCTAAGAACCCAAGAATTTTTAGTGGGTTATTTTAGGGTGATTTACAACTTTGGACAAAATGGATACTTTTTTGCCACCTTGCGAGGTACATTAATCTCGATTAGTACTTAGTTCAAATAATTTATGGATATCATAATGGATTCTAAAACTAAAAATAGAAAAATAATATTTTTATAAAAAAAATTGAACCGACTTCTAAAAGTGCGCTAAAAAGTGAAAAATACATTTTTATATGAAATTGAACTTTTTGAAGTCGGCGCCAAATTATTTGTAAATGAAATAAATAACTACTAATATATACAAATTATGGTAAGAAAGCAATTACCAATAAAGTATTTTTAATCTGTTTATGCAAATTACATTTTGTCAGGTATTAGTTTGGCGCCGACTTCAAAAAGTTCAATTTCATATAAAAATTTATAGTTATTTTTCACTTTTTAGCGCACTTTTAGAAGTCGGTTAAATTTTTTTATAAAAACTTTATTTTATATAAATTTTATTTTTCGATTTTTAGTTTTAAATTCATTATGATATCTATAAATTATTTAAACTAAATATTAATCGAGATTAGTGAACCTCGCAATAACTCCAAGATGGTACCCATTTTATCAAAAGTTTTAAGTCAACCTAAAAAGAACCACTAAAAATTCTTTGACTCTTGGAGTTCTCCAAATACCAGTGAAATTGTGTCATAGTAAATCCGCTATCTTAAATTTTAAATTAATTTTAGATTCGTGATATAGGCACCAAAACCTTCCAATATCGATATTTAAAGAACTTGAAACGTAATTTTCTTAGCCCGATATATTTTAATACTGCATATAGAGTGTTTATACGCCGCAAGAACCCCGCAATATCAATATTAAACAAAATTGGAAAAAGTAAAATTTTCAGTCTCTCATATTGTATCTTATCAATCTAACAGTTGTAAAAAGTTTACTTCGTATTCGCAATACACGACCCCGAGAAGCAAATCTTGAAAAATGCGAATAAGGTAAAATTTTCAACTCGCCATATTGGATCCGCCATATTGAATTTCAAAAAAATTAAACCCTTCAAGCCCTCTAGTACCAATTTTGGATGAAATCCCGAAATTTAAAATTTCTAGACCGTCATATTGCATCTGACATTAGATTTTCTTAAAATAGTTTTTTATTCGCTATTTACATCTTCAAAAACGATTTAGTCCTATCTTTGAATAAAATCGAAAAATGTTTGAATCCGCCAGATTGAGTTTTTCAAAAAATATTTCAAATTCTTAATTAACACTAACAAAAATCCTCCAATACTGATTTTAGACAAAATCGAGAGATGTAGAATGTTTAATCCGCCATCTTGGAACCTCCATATTTAATTTCTTTTAAAATAACTCCAGATTCGTAATGTGCGATTCCAAAAACTCCCCCATTTCAATTTTGAAGAAATCGGACAAAATTAATTTTTTAACCGCCATATTGGATACGCCATATTGAATTTTTTAAAATAATATCAGATTTGTTATGTGCGACCCCAAAACTTCCCTATACCAATTTTGGAGAAAATCGGACAAAACTGATTTTTCGTCCGCCATATTGGATCCGCCATATTGAATTTTTAAAAAATAATTTTAGATTCGTTATGTGCGACCCCGAAAACTTCCCTATACCAATTTTGGAGAAAATCGGACAAAATTGATTTTTTTCGTCCGCCATATTGAATTTTTTTTAAATAATTTTAGATTTGTTATGTGCGACATTGAAGGCTTCTCTGTACCACTTTTAGAGAAAATCGGACAAAATTGATTATTTTGTCCGCCATATTGGATCCGCCATATTAAATTTTTAAAAGATATTTTGGATTCGTTATGTGCGACCCTGAAAACTCCCCCGCTCCAATTTTGGAGAAAATCGGATAAAATTAATTTTTTTTGCGCGGCATATTGGATCCGCCATATTGAATTTTTAAAAAATAACTTCAGAATCGTTGTGTACAACCCCGAAAATTCCCCCATACCAATTTTGGAGAAAATAGGGCAAAATAAATTTTTTTGGTCGCCATATTGTCACCGCCATCTTGGATTTTACTGAATCAGTTTCATCCAAAAAAATATGGAACCATCGCAGCAAGTTCCTGAACATAACGTAAAAAATTTCATTCAAATCGGTGCCGCAGTTCCGGAGTAATCGGTGTACATACATAAAAAAAACACACATAGTCAACGAATTGAGAACTTCCTTCTTTTAGAAGTCGGTTAATAAAAAAAACTTTGAAAAAACTCACTATGTAAAGCGAAACGTCAGGAAAAATTGAAAATTTTTGTCGTTTTTCAGTTTAAATGGAAGAAAAATATAAACAAAAGGTTTAAAATAAGTTTCTTCAGCTTCTTCAGGTACTATGTACAATGCAGTGGTGCAATGCTATTTTAAGTGTCAATTACAAAAAGACTTGATAGTATGTCTAAACGTTTGGTCCTATATTTTATGATTTAATAATATAGGAAATTCCAATAAATTATATTATATTTTGACAAAGGTACTTTTACTTAAAATGGTTGGCATATATCGAATCATTTTTACCGTTTATAAATCTATTAAAATGTTCTTTGGTTCTTTTTGAAAAACTTCTACCTGATTGACCTACATAGGTTTTTGGACAGCCCCACAAGTTAGCTTATAAACACATAATTTATCATACATATATATATATATATATATATATATATATATATATATATATATATATATATATATATATATATATATATATATATATATATTGTAACGGATTGGAAGCCGAGCAGGCGTCGAGGAGGCATCACTTGAAAATGCCAGCTGAGATGTTGGAGAAACGTCGTGAAGATTTTTCGATTGACGAACGGATTGAAAACCGGAAAAACACCAGCCCGTATATATATATATATATATATATATATATATATATATATATATATATATATATATCCGAAACTATGAGAGATAAAAAAAATTGTTAAATGGGAATCTTTATTTCCTGACTGCAATTAAAAGTGCTACAGGATCTTGGAGGTATCGGCATGATGGAGCGATTGAGAAAATCAGTATAGCAGTATAGATCGTTACATATTATTGATTACCTAAAATAAATTTTAAGGCACAGTATAAATTACTCTCCGTATCATCAGGAACTATGCATCAGCGTATTCAAGAAAAACATTTATTTTAAACTAGAAGGCATGTGGAGACCCAAGTGATTTTTGATCCACTTACAAGCGTCTTATTTGTTGCAAAATTGATCAGTATAGTTGATATGATAGTTATTACCCTGTAAATCTAATTTTACATCCTCGATTATCTTAAAACTTGGTTCGTACTCTTACTTAGAGGTAATTTAGTCCAAAAAAATTTAGAATAGTATTTAATCACTCTCTCATTTTTGAACCTCTCAGTATATTCTAAATTAATTCTTTAAATTACAAAGTTATTTTCTCCAAATCATGTTATATCTATTGTCAAAATACACTTTTAGATAAAGTTTTTATGCATTTTTACCTTTATTCAACTATGACTTTTACTCTACATAGTAGTAATCTAGTCTAAAAGAAATTTAGAATAGTATTTAATCACACATTTTTTCGAACGTCTCAGTATGTTCTAAATTAAATAATTTGATCAAGATCCTTGCGGAATTGAAATAGCGAGGCTCAAATTGGCAACAATGTGTTATCCTTGGTCGCCGCGAAGTTCTATTACGCTACGTTTGTCCCCTCTTAAAATGTCTGAGAGGTTATCAAAAATTTAACCCGGCGTCGAATGTCTGTAGCGTTAGTTATAATAATCTTCGCTATGAGTGTCATGCCACACTTGAACCCCAGGAAATACTAAAGCAGACAACTTCGCCTTTCAACATCAAAACCCACTCAACAAAATCAATAAAATATTTCACCTCCAAAATCTCAAAAACTCCCTTTAATACATAGTTCGTAACCTCATTCAACTCGATTGGGACCTACAAGACACAGGCAATAAATTACTAAGAATCAAGAAGGCCTTCTTTACTCAGGCGCGGATCCAAGGGGGGCAATGGGGGCGATCCCCCTCCCCAAGAGCTTTGAGATCAGGAAAATAGACCCGATTTTGCCTCTTATATTGGGAATGTATATGTAAAAAATATGATCAATACGCCTTTTGCCTAAGGCATGGGAATGAAATTGGGACTCTCGTATCAAAACTCCAACAATGTCATTGTTCTCTATTTTTAAATTGAAATTCTAATTTATCCTGGCTATTTTTGGAATGATATTATTAAACGGTTTTTCTCTCTTAAAAAAATTAATCGTATTTTTGCTTATGTTCTACGCCGTGTTAAATTTTTAATAACCTCTCAGACGACTTAAGATGAGGTTCCAGCGGGCCAAACGTAGCGTAATGGAGCTTCACGGCGACCGAGAATAGCACGTTGTTGCCAATTTGAGCCTCGTTATTTCGATTCCGCAAGGATCGTGTCTCGTCGGTCGATCCCAAGGAAATTGGAAGGGGATGGAAAACTACAAAAATAGGCTAAATGCCCAAAAAAGTGTTCCACCATGCAGAAAATAAATGTCATAAATTGACATTGACTGGCTATGTGGAGCAAACGCAAAAAGAAATTTCGTAGTAAATTTGTTGCATGAAGTTAGCAATGTGAGAACGCGAAACCAGAGCAGGGTTTGCGAGACCATCGGCGTCACGGCGTATTCTTTATGTTTGCCATCGTCCTCAATGCTTATTTTATTTGTTGTGCGGTGCAATATCATTAGTTAAATTTCGGAATTTATATTTGTGTATGTTGTCAAGACATTTGTATAGACTTTAATTTATATCAGTGTATGGTATTATTTTGTAAATCGCGTGGTTCGATCCCGGAAATTCATTATTTTCGGTAAGTACCTACGTTTTTTTGTATTACATCAGTATGTAAGATTATACTGAAAATCTTTTAATAGATCGACGATTTTAAAGTTTTGTTTGCGATAGTGTGTAGTTTTTATCATTTTTTTCATTTCATTTATTTTGATCAGAAATTAATTATTTTAAAATTTAGAAGGTACATGGAAAACACTTTACTTAATAATAACTTAAAGGAAGAGTAACACATAGTTAATCTCTATGGCCAGATCCTTTTTAATATTGTAGATAAGATAAGATTTTATTTCGAATTATGTTTAAATTTCTTTTAAGGCAGTGTTTACTTCATTAGTCGTTTTATAACCTGAACTTTAAATTGTAATTTTTCAATATAACAACATAAATAAGAGGTTTCTCAAATCCAGTCCTGTCCCTTGACCTACTGCGCAAGTGCAGCATAGCCACATTGAGGGGAGTACAGAGTTACATGAGGAACCAAATTTAGTTTAAGGTATTCTCCTTCCTTTTACCCCTTCCAACTTCCTTGGTCAATCCCGAAAAAATATAATTGATTTGCATTCTGAATGTCCTACTTGCTTGTTGTGATTTATCCCTGCGTTTATTTCATTTTATTTTAAATACTTTACCGAAATTAGAAGATTTGAATAGGCTTCTCAGCGGATGTTCTGATATTAAAATAATGTATTTCTTTTAATAGCATTTTGGAAATATTAAAATAAATAAAATATTTATTAAAGTATAAATACGTATATATTTTTGTTATTGTTTGAATTGTGAGACAATTTTACACTTTTTAAACCGACCAAAAAGAAAAAAGTTTTTAATTTCATATATCTATTAACCTGTCTTGAGAACTTCTCACCAGATTGGATAAATAAATTGATGTAGGACATCAGGGTGGCTTAATAAAGTAAAAGTCATAGTTCAGTAAAGTTAAAAATACATAAAAACTTTATCCAAAAGTGTATTTTGACAGTAAATATAACATAATTTTGCGAAAATAACCTTGTGATTTAAATATTTAATTTAGAACATACTGGAAGGTTCGAAAAAAAGTGTGATTAAATACTATTCTAAATTTCTTTTAGACTAGATTACTACTATGTAGAGTAAAAGTCATAGTTCAGTAAAGGTAAAAATGCATAAAAACTTTATCTAAAACTATATTTTGACAATAGATATAACATGATTTGGAGAAAGTAACCTTGTAATTTAAAGAATTAATTTAGAATATACTATTCTAAATTTCTTTTGGACTAGATTACCTCTAAGTAAGAGTACGAATCAAGTTCTAAGTTAGTCTAGGACGTAAAACTAGATTTACAGGGTAGTTGAAAAATAACTACTTTGAGCAATTTTGTAACAAATAAGATGCTTGTAACTGGATCAAAAATCATTTAAGTCTCCACATGCCTTCTAGTTTAAAATAAATTTTTTTCTTGAATACGCTGATGCATAGTTCCTGGTGATATGGAGAGTAATTTATTGGGTACTAAAGGAAAAAGTCTAAAGGTGTAATATCCGGCAACCTAGGTGGTCAGGCTGTTTCCGGACGTCATCCTATCCATCTTTGTGAAAAAGTGACAGGGAGCTCCATCATGCCAACACATCAAAGATCCTGTAGCATTTTTAATGGCAGTCAGGATATAAATTCAAAAATCTCGGTTCTTAAGACATTTAAATGAATCTAACTTATAATATATTCGCGGAAAAAATAATTTTCCACTATTTGATAATTTAGAATACCGTTCTAAACTTGCGTTTTGTTTAGGTTTGGTTAAGGCATGTAATAACTGTTACTGAATTGTTTGAAATAAAGTTATTTTATAGCCAATCTGTAAATCTCATTCTACGTTCTAGACTTATAACTTGATTCGTGTTCTTACGTAACTGTAATATAGAATAGCCTCGTACAGGATTACTTTACATCACAGATATTTAGACATAATCTCAAGCACAGAAGATACCTAATGAGATTTTGGCGAAACATTTGCAGGTTTCTAGAAGAAACTAATCAAACGCGTGGATGTACTGTTGTATCGATATTGAATCGTGCATATATATATATATATATATATATATATATATATATATATATATATATATATATATATATATATGTATATAATTTATTTTTGTATCTTAAACCTTTTGTTAATATTTTTCTGACGTTTCGCTCTAACATAGTGAGCTTCTTCAAAGTTGTATATTTATATTGAATCTACAAAATTACAATTTTTTTTTAATAAAACATGTATCGCAGTAATTGTCCTACATACCTATTACATTTATATTTTTAAGTTAATTAAAATTGGTAAAAATAAAACAGAATTTACAACAGTCTTAAAATTAAAACAAAACGATACACAGAATAAAATAGTGAAAACTATAGAATAGTACATACCCTGAAAGTAGCTTTGTGCTTATGTTAAAAATAAATTCAAGATTACTAGTAAGTAATTTATCCATATCAATTGCAGACCCAGTTGTAATAATTGAATATATTTTTAACATACGCACAAAGCTACTTTCAGGGTACGTACTATTTTATAGTTTTCACTATTTACCATAACTTTGAAGACGCTCACTATGTTAGAGCGAATCGTCAGAAAAATTGTTTGATTTTCAAATGAAAAAACCTATACCCAAGAAAGTATATATATATATATATATATATATATATATATATATATATATATATATATATATATATATATATATATATACAGGCGTGGATCCAAGGGGGGGGGGCGGTGGGGGCGATCGCCCCCCCCCCCCCCCCCCAAGAGCTTTGAGTTCAGGAAAATATACCCGATTTTACCTCTTATACTATAGTTAATTCAAAGACTAGAGAGAGTAATAAATCATTTTTTACCATTTTTTCTTCGCAAACTACCTATGTTCTTTAGTTCGGTGTCTTTGGCAAAATCTGTTAGATATATATTTTTTTCCTATACAGGGTGATTCAAAAATCGATCACGAAACTTAAGGGGGTGATTCTACTTGACAAAATAAGGGTAGAGCTTCATATAATTTTTTTTCAAAATGTCATTCGTTTTCGAGTTTTTATTTTTTGTTTTTTGAATTACTCGCTTACAGGAAAACCGATTTGACTAATATTTGAAAGATAGGCTAAGTCTTCTGCGCTTCATCATTTTAGTAACAATTCACATTGATTGTTTGCCGCTAGAGGGCACTTTACCTACATTGAAAATTGTTTTTTTGTCATAATTTTTTAGTGTTGACAGCTTCAGTAGTTTTTGGCATAATTTCTGAAAGACTGATGCCTGGCCTTTAAAAAAGGTGCTCTTTATTTACATCGCTAAACCCAACGGTTTAGACGTAAATCACCCTTAAAAATTAAGTGGTAAATTTACTTTTCTCATTTCATTACCACCAGCTACCAGGTAAATAGCTATCAAAGTATACTAGAGCTGTCAGTTTAACATCAAATAAATTCGCTTTTTAAACTATTTAATTTATAATCTTAAAATAACTAATAATGGCTAATCAGTAAATATTCATATTATGGATTATTGCGATATACATTTAATTGATAAAAATTAATGAAACAGTACTAAACAAACTAAAAAAGATTCTCAAAATGTCCCCCATTTTCTTCCATACATTTCCTAACACTCTTCAAAAAATGTCGCGTAACTCGATGAAAAATTCCTGGTGTTTCTTTAATAATTTGGCACTTTTCGATTATCCTGAAGCGAAGATCCTCGACGTTGATTACTGGAATATCGTACACCAATTGTTTCAAATGACCCCAAAAGAAAAAATCCATAGGATTAAGGTCTGGTGACCTCGCTGCCCATGCCAATGGTCCACTTCGTCCTATCCATCGCTCAGGATACGTTGCATTCAAATACTGTCGGACACGTATACTAAAGTGGGGCGGAGCTCCGTCTTGGAGGATCCACATGTTGGCCCTTACTTCCAATGGCACATCTTCCAGATACAATGGGAGACGATTTTGGATAAAATCTAAGTATACGTCACCAGTTAATGGGCCATCAAAGAAATGAGGACCAATAAGGTAATCTCCTATTATCCCTGCCCACACATTTAGTGAAAATCTACGCTGATGTTTCGTTTCTACCACATTGTTTGGGTTCTCGTAAGCATATGTGTGGATGTTGTGTAGATTTGTTATGCCATCACGAGTGAAACCAGCTTCGTCAGTGAATAATATGACGCCAATTAATCGATTATCGTGTTCATACTTAGCTAGGATCTGATTGCACATTTCCAACCGTCTCGGCCGATCATCGTCATAAAGAGCCTGCACCTTTTTTGAATGAAACGGGTAGAGTTGTTCTTCTCTTAGTATCCTCCATGAACTAGCCTGACAGAGCCGCACATCATTCCCAATTTTTCTAGTACTAATACCTGGATTATCTTCAATAATTTCAAGCACTCTTTCTTCTTGTTGCACGTTCCTAGCAGTTCTAGGTCTTCCCCTATTTCCATTATAACTTTTAAAGGAACCACATTCCGCAAGCCTCCTGTGCACACTGGAAAATGTTTGAGCATGAGGGATATTTCTTTCCGGATAACTCTCCATATAATATCTTCTTGCCAACTCTGCATTACCATTTGCTTTTCCATAACAAAAATGGATATCACAATATTCGATATTTGAATATTGGTGATTAGCCATTATTAGTTATTTTAAGATTATAAATTAAATAGTTTAAAAAGCGAATTTATTTGATGTTAAACTGACAGCTCTAGTATACTTTGATAGCTATTTACCTGGTAGCTGGTGGTAATGAAATGAGAAAAGTAAATTTACCACTTAATTTTTAAGGGTGATTTACGTCTAAACCGTTGGGTTTAGCGATGTAAATAAAGAGCACCTTTTTTAAAGGCCTGGCATCAGTCTTTCAGAAATTATGCCAAAAACTACTGTAGCTGTCAACACTAAAAAATTATGACAAAAAAATAATTTTCAATGTAGGTAAAGTGCCCTCTAGCGGCAAACAATCAATGTGAATTGTTACTAAAATGATGAAGCGCAGAAGACTTAGCCTATCTTTCAAATATTAGTCAAATCGGTTTTCCTGTAAGCGAGTAATTCAAAAAACAAAGAATAAAAACTTGAACTTGGACGGCTTGTAACTCGAAAACGAATGACATTTTGAAAAAAAATTATATGAAGCTCTACCCTTATTTTGTCAAGTAGAATCACCCCCTTAAGTTTCGTGATCGGTCTCTAATAATGGACTATTTGGGTTGGATAATAATAGACATTTGGAAGTGTTAAAAAGGATTTTAATCCTTGTCATAGGCGTCGGCAAGAGGTTTATTTTATCACTAAGTATTTATGGCATAGAATATTATTTCGGTAATAAATTTAAAATAAAAGTTTTTATATTATTATTTTATTTCTTATGATTTCTTAATAATTCACATACAGTACAAAATACAGATAATTTTGACATATTTAACACAAATCACAACTGTATTTTTATTATTTTTAATTTTGGCATAAAAACCGTTTTAGGCACATTCAAACTAAAAATTCTTTCAAAAAATTTGAAGTTACAATTTAAATACTTACAAAATATTCATTGTCAAAAAGAAAAGAAGTTAAACATATATAAAAAATAAATTCGTCCATATAATATTAAAATTTTTTTTGGGGGTTATCGGTCATTTTATTATTAATTATAAACATTTTTAGGAAATTTGACGTTTCAGTTTATTTATTTCTTAAATTAAACACTAAAAAGGGATTCAAATGTAATTAATTTTTATATGTTACAGTTAAAATTAGACCTACTTATTTTTATTTCTATTGCACTGGCATCTTAATTTAATTACCTTTATTATATGAAATATCCGATAGGCTTAAAAATAAAATAAACGTGTTAATTCTAATAAAATAATAAAGAAATTACGGCTAATTGGAATTAAACATATATAAAATTAAAGAATGGGACACACTAAAATAAAAATATATAAAAAAAAATAAAAAAAATATATAAACAACATTAAACAATAAAATATAACAAAAACAAATTGTGTTTACACTGGTAAACATTACGTATCTAATTCGTAATCAAATTCAGTGAAGCTATCGTCGCTCCATTAATTGAGTTTCCACATTTTGCTTTATTCTTTTATTATATGGATTTTTCCCAATTTTTCGCAGTAACTTTGTTCAAAAAAATTTTTAAAAAGTTCAGTTAAATTACTAATTTTGTACAATGTATTATTTCAAGCAATTCTGCCTTTTACTTGAGAGAGATATTTCCTTCTCCAACGGAGAGTTTCCGGATGATCTATAAGAACAGATTTCCTATCTGGTTTTTTCCATCAAAAATTAATTCTCTGAGCAATTTCCTGAGCTCACTTCTTTTAATTTCAGGTAAATCCCGATCTTCATTGATTTTAGTAAGAATTTTGTTGATGGATGGGATCTGCTTCTCATAATAAAATGTATGTACAACTCCTTTTATTGCAGTTTTCATCTCTTCTTCCAACGAGGTTTTTCATCTGCCTGTGATCGAATGGGGGAGTCCGAAACATTCTAGTCGTTTTTTCTCCTTCAGTATTTGGTACATAGTAGATTTTCCTGTCATGTTGGAACACATCTCAACAGAGCTTTTAATATTATTATCTAGATATTGATTTCTTAGGGCATCATAAGCATTCATCGTAATAAGTTTTTCATTCAGGAAAAATGCCTTGCTTTAACGATTTTGGAATAAATATAGAAGTGGAGGCCATATTTTTTCGGTATCTTACTAATCTCAAATAATATAGAAAAACAAGCACAAATAAGATAAATCACTAAGGACACACTGTAAGGTGTACTTTTCTCACTGACAGAAATAAAAATGAACTATCAGAAATTTTATTATTGCAGTAAATTTATAAAAGTTTATAATATTTAAATATAATTAGATTTACGGCAGTCCTCCGTTACCTGTGGTACTGGAGCAAGTACGTTGGGGATTTCGGTAACAGGTTTATTACTCTCTCTAGTTCTTGAATAGAGTATAGGAATGTGTATGCTTGCGATCGCCCCCACCCCCCCTCCCAAGAGCTCTGAGTTCAGGAAAATAGAACCGATTCTGTCTTTTATATTAGGAATGTGTATGTTGCTGACACTCCCTCCCCGTTGACAACTTGTTTTTCTCGCGATAGCCGCCCCCCAATAGCTTTGAGAACCCGATTCTGCCTCTTATACTAGAAATGTGTATGTTGCTGGCATCCCCTCCTCTCCAAGAGCTTCAAATTCAGAAAAATAGGCCCGACCCTGCCATTTACACTAGAAATGGGAATGTCTCCGGTGTACCCCCCCCCCCCCCCTGGACACCTTGCTTTCGCTGGCCATAATGTACTTTTGTGGATCTGCCCCTGTATATGTATATATATATATATATATATATATATATATATATATATATATATATATATATATATATATATATATATATATATAATGTTACGAACTTTATAGCGTTGTACATTTCATAGTATTAGTTTGTGTTCGTAGTGTTTTAGCTATATTTTCTAATGTAACGAACTTTGTAGCGTTTTATATTTCATAGTATTAGTTTGTGTTTGTAGTTTGTAGGGTTTTAGGTATATTTTCTAATGTAACGAACTTTGTAGCATTTTATATTCCATAGTATTAGTTTGTATTTGTAGTTCGTAGGGTTTTAGGTATATTTTCTACACGTTCATAATTTAATTAAGTAATTTTACCTTTGTTAATTTCCACAGGAGACGACTATGAAAGAAGGTCTGAAACTTTTTAGAGAATTCTATTTCATTATTTTTAACATGGAACGCCAATGATAGAAGGTCTAGAAATCACCGGATTATTCCTTTTTCTTATTTTTATTGCACCATGTAGTATGGAAATCGTTCTAGAGGATTAGGGAATCTTCCGGTATCAACCAAAAGGGTATATAAAGTGTCCAGATCGGCTTTTGTAGTCAGTATATTTTGAGAATTTGTCGACGCAAGTTGAATTAGTTTGACAAGTGTCAAAAGTAAGGTTGACAATAAAAAGTTATTGAAATAATACAGTGTGGGTAGTTTGTTTGAAAACCGGTCATCCGGAACAAATTGGTGTCGGAAGTGGACCAAATCCAGAAGAGGTTAGTTCAGGTTATAAAATTAGAAAAAAGTAAATTGAAATTGTATGCCATTGGAAACTAGAAGACAAAAACCAAGAACAACTTCAAACTAGTTTAAACTAGATACTAATGATGATACACGACATGAAAATAAGCCAAGAAGATATGAAGAAAAGCCAAGAAGATATGAAGAAAAGCTCAATCCGAAGGAATGTCAATTTTTCCAGAAAGAAGTGAAATACCTGGGACATATAATCACAGAAGCTGGTGTACGAACCGACCCAGAGAAGACAGAAGCCATTCAAGGTTGGCCAATACGGAAAAATAAGTATGAACTAAGAAGCTTTCTAGGTCTCTGTACTTACTATAGAAGATTCATAAAAGGATTTGCCGATATTGCAAGACCTTTCCATCGACTGACTGAAAATAGCAACAGCTATGAATAATCCGCAGACTGCGAAACCGCTTTTAATGAACTAAAGAAGGCACTTTGTAATCCTCCAATACTGTAATGTCCTGAGCCCGATCAGATGTTTGTTGTGGACACTGACGCTAGTAACTCCTCTATAGGTGGAATTTTGTCCCAGACACAAAATGGCCAAGAGAAAGTGATTGCTTATTTTAACAAAGTACTTTGCAAAGCTGAGCGAAATTATTGTGTAACAAGAACTACTCGCCATTATAAAGACATTGAAACATTTTCACAAATATTTATATGGCCAAAAATTTCTCCTGCGAACAGACCATGCATCACTAAAGTGGCTTTTACAATTTAAAGATTTTGAAGGTCAAATAACACGATGGTTACAACGTTTACAGGAATATGATTTTAAAATTGAACATAGAAAATGCTTGAATCACAAAAATGCAGACACTTTGTCGAGAAGACCATGTTCAGAAGAATGCAAGCACTGTAACAGACACGAAGAGCAAGAAAATCATGACGATTTCTATTGTCGAAAGACACAACTACAATGCTCTTTGGATTGGGATCCCAAAATCATCTCCAAAGAACAACAGGAAGACCCAGATCTTAACATCATTAAATTAAAGAATAATAAGTCAGATCGATTCACTTTTCAAGAAATCTCATCAAAATCTTAAAAAGTAAAAGGTTGCTGGGCCTTATGGGATTCCTTGATTATGCACGATGGTCTATTAAAAAGAATTTGGGTGAGCTCTGACGGTAAAGACTACAGATACCAGACTATATTACCCACCAAAAAGGTTCCAGAAGTACTGCAAGATTTACATAATGGTGTAGGTGGCGGACACTTAGGGGTTATGAAAACTCTTGAAAAAGCTCGAGAGAGGTTCTATTGGCTGGGGAGCCGAGCAGATGTAAAAGATTTGTGCAAAACCTGTACCGACTGTGCTGCCAGTAAAGGATCGAGAACCCGTAGCCATGGTAAAATGAAGCAGTATAATATAGGAGCACCTTTTGAAAGAATTGCTATAGACATAGCAGGACCATTTCCTATTAGTAAATCCGTGAATCGCTATATGTTGGTAGCCACCACCGTTGTTGAAATATTGTTTGAACAGTGAATTTGTAGATATGGGGTGCCAGGAGAGATACACTCTGATCAAGGCAGAAATTTTGAATCTGACGTTTTTACGAACCTTTGCAAGCTTCTGAAAATCCACAAAACTAGAACAACACCCCTCCATCCACAGTCAGATGGAATGGTTGAGAGATTTAACAGAACGCTGGAGAATTACATCAGGATACAAGTAAATGAACAACAAAATAACTGGGATAAATGCATTAAGCCATTTTTACTAGCCTATCGTTCAGCTATTTACGAAGCCATTGGAAAAACACCTGCTAGCATAATTTTTAGAAAGGAATTACGTCTTCCAGTCGATTTGCTTACTGGACGTCCACCTGATTCTGAAGCAACTTGGGAATACTACTCCAACCAACTTAGTAAGCAGCTGCAGGTCTTACACGAAGAAGTCCGTCAAAAGTTACAAATAGAAAGCGACAGAATGAAGACCCGCTCTGACCTCAAAGCCAATACTGGTGGATTCATGGTTGGTCAAAGAGTTTGGTTGTACAATCGGAAAAGAACCAAAGGCCGTTCACCAAAGCTTCAAAAGTCATGGGAAGGTCCGTACAACGTAGTGACTCGACTGAACGATCTGGTATACCGAATTCAAAAAAGCCCTCATGCGAAGATGAAAGTCGTGCTTTATCAAGATCAAGAAGGTTGATCGGGACGATCAAGGCTTGGAAGGGGGGCAATGTTACGAACTTTATAGCGTTTTATATTTCATAGTATTAGTTTGTGTTTGTAGTTTGTAGGACTTTAGGTATATTTTCTAATGTAACGAACTTTGTAGCATTTTATATTTCATAATATTAGTTTGTATTTGTAGTTCGTAGGGTTTTAGGTATATTTTCTGCAAGTTCATAATTTATTTAAGTAATTTTACCTTTGTTAATTTCCACAGTAGACGACTATGAAAGAAGGTCTGGAACTTTTTAGAGAATTCTATTTCCTTATTTTTAATATAGAACGCCAATGATAGAAGGTCTATAAATCACCGGATTATTCCTTTTTCTTATTTTTATTGCATGGAAATCGTTCTAGAGAATTAGGGAATCTTCCGGTATCGATCAAAAAGGCATATAAAGGGTCCAGATCGGCTTTTGTAGTCGGTATATTTTGAGAGTTTGTCGACGCAAGTTGAATTAGTTTGACAAGTGTCAAAAGTAAGGTTGGCAATAAAAAGTTATTAAAATAATACAGTGTGTGTAGTTTGTTTGAAGACCGGCCGTCCGGAACAATATATATATATATATATATATATATATATATATATATATATATATATATATATATATATATATATATATATATATATATATATATATATATATATATATATATATATATAATATGTGTGTGTGTGTGTTTGTTTGAAGACCGGCCGTCCGGAACAATATATATATATATATATATATATATATATATATATATATATATATATATATATATATATATATATATAGGTCTGGAAAATCCAAACCAGAACCTGGACGTTTCTTAAGTAAGATAAAGAAAATACTATATTATTCATCAAATCAAAATGAGACAGTCGTAAGCATCGACATACGTGTAAATTGCCAGTTTGGCCCTAGGGTGAGGGATAATACAATGCTGGCGCGATGAAAGCAGGCGGCAGCATATGCCACGCCCTAGCACAACAAGAGGATTTTGCTTTCATTCAGGCCGTCGAAGCATAAGTACTATGTTTCGCGCCAAATTTTTTTGTTACAATGGTAGTTTATTCCACGGAATAAAGAGAGCAGATTATTAAGTGGTACACTTTTCTGGTAAATAATCGGCAGAGTTGCATCTACGTGCGAAAATCTTCCTATTCCTTGAAAATTTAGAATTTCGGAAATTATTAAAAAATTTGAGACAACCGGTTGTCTTAAAATTTGTAAAAAATGCACTGATAATAATGAGAAGCAACCAGTTCCTGAAATTACTGAAGAACGAGCAAATCGGGAGACTGACGTGATTAACATTATCTGTCAAATTTTGACTTTTTTCCAAAAAAAAAATTCAAAAGAGGGGTTATATATCAAAATATCGAAAAAAGTTATTAGAAAAAGTTTATCCAAATGAAATTTTAGCCCATATGCAAGACTTAAGCTGTATAAGATAATTTAGATTTTTTGTCAATTTTTTGTAAATTGCACCACTGTTGCAAAATAAGACTCAACGCAACCTACATAAAACTTCTTAGTTTTTACAATGCTTTATTCCAGACATATTTTGTTTAAAGTAGCGCCATATTAAATATGTGTTTTTCTACAAAGTTCAAATAGGGCTATTAAAATTTGGTCACGTGATACAAAGTTTATTTGTTTTTGACCCTGTATAAGGTAATTTCATAAAATAACTATTTTTAAAAACGTAGTTTGTGTCTAAAAGTAATACACATTAAAGTTAAGAAAATAGTTTAATTGAAAAGACTCAAATTTTCTAATAAAAAATCATTATATAAAAATTAAACGCATTTAAAATTTACTTTCCACCTAATGCAGACTTTACTACTGATGACAATGTATACTTGTTTGTGTTAATTTTAATGTGTATTACTTTTAGAGACAAACTACGTTTTCAAAAATAGTTATTTTATGAAGTTACCTTATACAGGGCCAAAAACAAATAAACATTGCATCACAAGTGATCAAATTTTAATAGCCCTATTTGGATTTTATAGAAAAACACACATTTAATATTGCGCTACTTTAAACAAAATATGTCTGGGATGAAGCATTGACAAAACTAAGAAGTTTTATATATGTTGCGTTGAGTCTTATTTTGTAACAGTTGTGCAATTTACAAAAAATGGTCATAAAATCTAAATTATCTTATACAGTTGAAATTTTGCATATGGGCTAAAAATCGCATTTTGAAATATAACTCCACTTTTGAATTTTTTTTTGGGAAAAAATTAAAATTTGACCGTTAATGCTGTTGTGTGCGTGTGTGTGTGTGTGGGTGGGTGCGCGCGCGCGTGTGCGCGCGTGTGCGTGTGTGTGCGCGTGTGCGTGCGCGCGTGCGTGCGCGCGTGCGTGTGCGTGGGTGCGTGTGTGTGTGTGTGTGCTCACTATGTAGAGCGAAACGTCAGAAAAATTGTGATCTTTTAATCTTCAATGAGAAAACCTATACCCCTGGGTATGGTATAGGTTTTTCCATTTGCAAATTAAAAGACAACAATTTTTCTGACGTTTCACTCTACATAGCGCGCTTCTTCAAAGTAAATTTATCTTGAATCTTGACAGTAGCTACTTTCAAGATGGAAAGCTCTTTTTAAGAAATCGAAAACGCTTTTTTTAAAACTCAGATCGAGCCAAAACTGCAGATTTGGCGAACATTTGAAAATATGCGAAAAATTTGCAAGAAAAGAGCCTATTTTTAACTTTCAATGGGCACATCTCAGCTTCTTGTACATCTTAAGAGCTCAAGTTTCTCATGCGTTTGTTTATTTTTTTTTATAATATAATAACATATATTTTTTTCCTTTTTTTTTGAAACTTGTAGTGTGCAGCGAAATGTTTCAATATTAATCCGTTTGGTTTCTGGCAGAAACTTGCAAGTTTCTACGAGACACTGTTTCCATCCTTAAAACAACAACTGCGCTACAACATCCAGCATGGAGCTTATAATATAGCGGACAATAAAATTAATATTATTTTTCTAAGTCGGCTTCAAATTTTGAAGTTATAGAAAATAGCTGCAAACTGCCGAAACACTTTCAAGTAAGGCACAAAGAAATAAAACATCAGTCAGAAACTATGTAAACAATTTCCTACTTTGATGGAAAAAATACCAATTCATCCATAATTAATTTTAAAATAACTAATTCGACTAATACAAAGCCGACTTCAAAACCATTCTAAGTAAATAAGTAAGTCTACATTAAATCAATAGCAATATGGAACAGTTATTGGTTTATTTTTTACTTTTTCGTGGCATTTTTTGTGGTCAGTTTATTATTCTAGAAAAACATAATTTATTTTTTTTTGTATTTTCATTTTTGGGCATACTTATTTCCGTAATGATATTAATAAACCAACAATATTAACCATTTCTGCGTGTTGAATAGAAAAACCGAGCAAATAAAATTACCTGCTTAAAAAAATAACTATGTCAAAACAATTCAAATTACATGAAAGATTTTGGATGTACAGTATTAAAATTTTTAATTAGACAATCCATACTATAAAGGTTAATACGAAAGTCACTATACATGTTTTCTTAAAGCATTATTCGACTCAAGATAATCTTGGTATATGGACTAAAAATATGCAACTCAACCCACTATTAGTAAATTAACCAAAGAAAGCTTTTCACCACCTACGTCGGCTACCAAAAAGCTTTGACTGAGGGCAACACATTAATGTGAACAATGAAAAAATCTCACCCTGGAGCTATTCAAATTTGTGTTCTTAAAGTTTAATTACTTTATTGAGACAATAAAAAGACACCACTTTCTTAAATAAGATTTATAATCAAAAACGTTTAAGCTTAAATTTGAGAAACTATTTTAGTTCTCATTTATCTGAAAAAAAACCTTATACTAATTATAAGGGGAGGCGAACTCTCTTCTAACACCAGGAATTATCTCAGATTGCAAAAGAATACCGATGATTTAATATTTTTATTACTATTTCATTTGTTTCTCCCTCTAAAATTATAGAATTTTCCATTTTTTATTTTCAAAGTACAATATAAACCCTACTCTAAATCAGCCCATCACAAGAATTGATTATGTAAAATAGATTCCCATCTTATGCCAACCTAATTCCCAAGTTCCCAATATTTGCCTCGCTTTAAATACTGCCCTCGATTCATTGGCATGAGCAGCTTAGGTCCAGGTGCAAGAAACGCTCGCTTTATTCAAGTAGTGCATTATGCCTCCTGCTTTCCCCTTGCCCCTCAAGCACCAATAAAAATATTTGGTGTATAAAGCTCTAGCAACTATCAGTTATCATTTTTAGATGCTATTTTTGGGTAAAAAACATTTTTTACATGAAATGGAGACACAAAAATAAGATTGTTTCACAAGATATCGGACTTACGTTCATAGTTTTTTTAACGAATTGCGAAATATTTATGGCCGAAAAAGCCATGATACCAGACAAAATTCAAAACTAATAAGTAATAGTATAATATTTTTACCTTTTTGTGTTCAATATGTTTCGCTATGTATATTAAAAACACAAATTCCAAAAAAAAATAATTTGTAGGTTATTTACTGTTCAAATTAACACTTTAACTGCTTTATTCAGATTTGCTCGGAGCTACTAAGGGTTTGATGCACCCGAGCTTAAAACTCTTGAATCGAGGGCAGTAAAAGTGGTCAGTTAAACTACGTTACTTTTTAATAAATCGATTCATCTTTATAGCTATAAATATTAGTTATAAAAGAAAGCATCTGACAACATCGCTAGCCCTCGTCGAGGTTCGTGGACGGCCAATTTATTCTTATTTCGGCCGGTTTTAATGTGAAAAAATAATAACGCGGCCTGCCATAACCGTGAGGTATCTATAGCGTCAGCTATTATAATCTTTGCCCATAGGAAGGATTTTTTTTGACTTAAAAGTATTTTAGAAGAGTTTTAACTTTTTGGTTGTTAGGTGATTGGGGTTATATAATTCAACGAGTTTAGTGGAGTTAAGGAAATCTGTGATTATAAGCCATTTTGTATTTGTGATGTTTAAGCATTATTGTATGGCTTTGAGGATTGCGAATAGCTCGGCGGAAGGATGGAGGTTGATTCATGAGGAGAGTAAACTTTTTCGGCGTTCTTTTTTTATGTAGTATGATGCACCAACTGATTTATCTTTTTTTGGAATCAATTGTAAATATTTGTTCGTAGTTATTGTATTTTGTTTGATAATTTGGTGATTTGATGATTGAATCAGTATAGGTTTTACTTCTTTTTTATTTAATAGGGACAGTTCATATTTGTAGTTAATCGGAGGTGGCTCCAAGGAGGAAACAAGTAGATGTTTACCTCATCTATAGGAGGGAGGATTATAGATAGATGGTTTTTTATCTCCGCAGTATAAGCTATCCGTTGACCTGGTATGAAATGCACTTATAGATAGCCTTATACCTTTGTTATGTGTAAGGTTCAATTTTTTTTATTCGATTATAATAGGAATATGATCACTTCAATATATATCTTCCAATGTCGATTGTTTGAAAAGGGGAGTGCCGTTTTGGGAATATATTGTTATGATCACTTCAATATCTATCTTCCAGTGTCGATTGTTTGAAGTGGAGAGTGACGTTTTGGGAACATATTGATAAGTCGATTATGGATAAGGTGCCCGAGGATGAAGATATATATGTCGGAAAGCCATCGTTCAAAATCTTTAAGTGAAGGGAATCTATGATCTGGGAAATCATTCGATCTCTTTTCGGTGTGATTTCATCCCCATATCGAAGTTTGAGAGTAAAAGTCTCCTATAACTAGGAGTGATAATATGAGCGAGATCCTCTTGACTAGTGACTGTGTTTGGAAGTAGATGCAGATGGTTATGTGGAATATTAAATTAGCGGATATTGTGGTTCTAAAAGGGAATTTAAAGGGATTTCTGTGAAAGGGATATTGTCTCTTATGAGTAGGGTTACGCCTTCTGCTGCTCAGAGTGGATTAGGCATATCTTTTCTAATGCAAATGTATTCTTTTATTACAAAGTTATTTGTGGTTTTTAAGTTTGGTTCTTAAATGGCAAGAATTTTTAGGTGTTATCTGTTTATAAGAAGTTTTATGTCATTGAGCTGGTGTAATATGCCAGTGCAGTTTCAATGAATAATGGTGGTAGACGGCTTTGTTTAGGTATGTTTTGTGATTGATTGTGTGAGATCCATTGGTTTAGTAGTGTTTGTTTAATTATCTTTTAGTTTAGGGGGTTTCTTTGAACTAAAATTCAATTGTTCGTGGAGATATTCGTCTAACATCATTTCTAATAGAAATTTACTGGATGCTGATTTACAAGAATTTTTAGGAGGTTTAGATGATGGTGTGTCCGAAGATAGGGTCGGGATTTTCAGGGGCGGAGAGTTTAGGTTTGGTTAGGAATGGATGTGAGGATGATGTGTGGGGGGGGGGGGAAGAGGATTGGGGTGTAGAGAGATTTGTGGATGGGGTAGAGCTTATTGTGATGGAGCAGTGAGGGTTTTGAGGATAACACAAGATCTAAATTTATTATTGGGAAGTTGTAAGGGAGATCTCAGTAGGAGAAATCACACTGAGTTGATACTGAGAATTTTTCGGCAAGAGATATTGTTTTTTTTGTGGCATCTAAACCATATGGAGGTATAAAAGTTGGGTTTAAGTGTCTATATTTCGTTTTTGCTTCAGCGTAATTTATTTTTTCTAATGTATGTATTTTTTGTATTCCAAATTCTTGTTTGCAAGCTGTGGAGTCCTTGTATCTAGGAGAATGAGCCTCATCTCAATTAACGCAGGTGGAGTTAAGAGAAAAAAGGTATCTGTATGGGCTGGTTGACCGCGTAAAGGACAAGTTACTGGTTTCTTACATCCTAGAGTAGTGTGGCCGAAACAGGTACAGTTGAAGCAACGCAAAATGTTGAATATTTGTGATCTAACTACAATTGATAGATGTCTCGCTTTAATTGTGGCGGTTAAGGTATGGAGGATAAAAGATAGGCTATTAGGCTTTTTTCTGGATCTCTGGAAGGGATTCTGGAAAGTCCTATCACTCTATAATCTTTAAGGCCCCCTAGAATTTCCTCATCTGAACAGACAGCGAGACCGATGGTGATTATTACAAAACGTTTAATCGGAGGTGGGCGGTAACTTGTATGTATTTTTAATAGCTTTGAGGCTTGGATGAATTGGCTTTCTTTCAATACATCTATAAGAAGGGATCCGTTTCTGGTTTTAAAAGTACCTTTGAGGGTTCCAAAGTAACCGTGTAGGGATTTGTGAAGAAGAAAGGGGAATATTTCCTTGAAAGATCCTTCGTTTCTGTTTATGATGCAGTATCTTGTGTAATTTATATTGATCGGAGCCTTTACTCTATGTCTTTGACTGTACTGGTGATTCATTTCAGATGGTTTCCAACCACGAATGCTGAATTGTTTGTTGAAGCCGTTAAATGCGCATTATCCCCTTTTATATTTTTTAAATTAGAACTCTTATTGTTCCCAGAGTAGCGGAGGAACAACAGTGACCCGCTTGTTGTAGGACGACATTCTTAAACCAAAAGGTGTCCGATTCCTAGAGTTCAAATGATAATCACTTAGCGCCCCCTAAGCCATGCAGTGATCGGCTCATTCAGTATAACCTTGACTTTGGTTTGGGGGGGGGGGGATTTTTTATAGTAGTTCCCTTCCACTCGAAAAGCCGGTTAAGGTAAGCCCTTAGGCTCGAAGAGCAGTTCCTCCATAATCACCGACTCTCGAAAAAGGAATAAATACAAAAACACTTCACTGGATAAATACATACATGACTGAGGCCCCAGGCACCTCAGACTCTATACCCATGGAAACGCGTCGATCCCCGTTAGAGACGGACCCGCACCTAAAATGATATTAATTATGGCGGAAGAATGCTCGAATTGCTCAATCTTAGGTATTTTTTTCAAAAGTTACGTGAGAACACTGACTTAGAGGCAACTTCTACAGTATATAGGTTATAGAGGAGTGCGATGGTGGAATTCGTTCAGGCAAATATTGAAGTAATATTTTTGTATACACATGATTAACAGCTGAAAAAAAGATCGAAGAGTAGAACTGCTGCACACAGCTTAAGTCGAGTTATAGATATCCTTTTAAGAGGCAACTTAAAATTTGGCACATAGAAATTATATATTAACGTCCCACGATATGAAATTAACCATTTTTTCATTTTTCTCTTAAAAAGGGGCGTACTACTCACGGTTTTAACTTCCCAAGTATTAAAAATTCCTTTGTAAAACAGATTTTTCTGTCCGTGGTACGACATTTAACTGACTGCCATGTCTTGTATTACATTCTTGATTAATATTTACTAATTCTGGTCTATGGACAAACTGTCTAGAGGTACATATCAAAAAATAGAGTTGTCAGATGTAAAGGGCGCTGGGAGAATAAGTATATGGTTTCTTAAAAATTATTTTTAGAATTAACTTTTGCTTAATTTCAAGTATCTCTCTCTCTGTCTTTCTCTTTACACCAATCTATGATATAAAAATATGCCATCGCACCTGGCTTTAATAGCTAAATGGTTTTGGTTTATATAATTTTATTTATTTATTATCACGTTGGTATAAAATCAGGACCGGACTTTATTAACGAGTTCAAAACGCTACAAAGAAATAATAATTTCAGCTCTTTGGACTCGTACGGCACACAACAATAATTGGCTAATCTAGAAAAATTCCAAACTCCCTTTATCACATGATCGATATCATGTTTACGTTATTTGTAATGCCAAATAGACGAGTTCTCTCAGTACTTTGAATCTTGTAAATATTCATAGTTAATTAAAGGTTTAGAATAACACGCATTAGTCATTTAATAAAAGTTAGGGGTTAGGGTAAAAGGTTAAGCGTCTTATTAATTTTTTGAACGGATATATTAAATGTTTGAGAGTTATTAAAATTACTGTATGTAATATCTGTAGCAGAATCCAAGTTGGGATAAACTTTTTTATATTAACGCTAGAAACCCATGGCGTATCCAGTCCTCTGTTAATTGTTCATAAAATACACAAGCTGTAACAGATTAAACGAATTATGGATTTTGTTTTCTTTTAGCGGTTCAACTTACTCAAGTTTTGGCAACCTCGAAGTACCCTCTTTATTAAAAGTTACAAATTACAAATGTGTATTTAAAATAATGCTTTAGATTGCTAAAGGCATTGTTAATGTAACTTCCAAGAATACTGATTTTTCCCTGGGAACCGGACTAAATTAAATTTAATTAATATACTATAATATTAATTAATTAATGAAGTTACTAATTGTGTTTTTTTTTCAGTATAAATGGTTTAGTACCAGCAATAAGAGCAGCTGCCCAATTTGTCGAAATTTGTTTTGAAATTTGAATTGCACATTTTTAAAGTAAAATCATTTAAGCCTAAATTGATTATATATATATATATATATATATATATATATATATATATATATATATATATATATATATGTACGTGTTATATGTATTATATTAAAATCTAAAGACATCATTGTAATTTTTTTTAAACAATAAAGCAGTTACCACAGTATTACGATTTTTTATTTTACATTTGTAACCACGTATAAAATTAAAATATTTTCAATAACCTTATTCTATATCAAAAGAGAAAAATCACAATCTATATTTTTCAAGGTGACAATATTACTTCCATTTTGATGTGATGAACACCTAAAAAACTAATTCATTAGTTCACTAATGACAAATTGTAAAAAAAAAATATGAAAAAATAACAGCGTATGTGGAAAATGGTTCTACGATGAATGTAAGGAATTAGAAAAATATATAAACAAGCCATACTTTGATTACTTTAAGTAACATAAGTTGATTTACCTACCCAATGCTTAGATTTGAATGTAACATAACAGGAAGTTTTTAATATTCAAAATACATTTTGGTAAGAAGAGTGATAGATATCATTTTATACTCAACTACAGCGACCTTTTAAAGGTGAATAATGTTAACATGACCTTTAAAATACAAGTAAAGATCTCGATCTTCATCTAGACCAAGATCTAAGATTTTCTTACCACATCACACAGTCGTTAAAAAAAGCTTATATCAACCTAAAACTTATTTTCCAAAATCGTCATTTTCTAAATAGGGAACTTAAAACTTTGCCTTTCGACAGCTTAGTGCTCCGGCATCTGAATTACTGCTATACTGTTTATGGTCCCTGTCTGTCTGCCTTGGATACTAAACTAATACAAAAACTATAAAACTCTTGTTTAAGACTAATTTATGGGATATGAAAATTCGAACATGTTACTTATAAATTAAAAGAAATCAGGTGGTTGTACATGCAACAGAGGCGACAATTACACTCTACTTGTCAATTTTTCTCCATAATTAATTAGGAAACACCCCCATATTTATATAATAAAGTCAGGTTTCGATGCGATGGACATGATGTGAATATTGTTCGGTTTAAAGGAAGGCTTACCATTCTCTCTCATTCACTGGAGTTATTCAAGAAATCGTTTTCGTATAATATTGCCAAATATTTGAATAAACATGCCATTGATTTTTTGAGTGGATCGGCGTCGAGTCGGAGAATTAGGACCATTGTTTTGGGGGCATGTAAGTGTCGGAGTGAATTTTGTGCGTTTTCTTTGGGTATGTCTACGAATTTTTGTTTCATTTTGCTATTTAAAATTCATTAACATTGTATTTTTCAAAATAAACATTTAGCTGTATTGAAATTAATATTTATGTTGTTAATTAATTTCTCTATAAATTAATATAATTTAATTTTTTTATTTATTTTCCATTATATCTAGGACGAACTGAAACTCGCCTACTATTTCCCAAAACATAACTGTCAAATATTTTATTAAATAAAGAGCTTTATTATTATAATTTTCAAGCCGAACGAACGGCTTCGCACTTCCTCCAGGGAATATTGACTCATACCTGGTATACAAAGATAACAAAGTATTGAGCTCTGTCGGGATCCTTTCCATGTTATCAGGTCCTAGGTGACTTAGTCTGCTGTATTTCCTACAAAATTTGGGACAGTCCGCGCGATTGCAAGGAATACTGCCTTCTGAATCTGTTTATACAGATGCTCACTAAGGCTCAGTACCTTGATGTTCGGTAGAAGGTTCTTTGATATCACTCCAGTTGTTAATGAAATTATGAAAATTGTATGGGCGCTGTTCATTGTCCCTTGTATGCGAATTTGCACCTCTAGATCACTGTATTTGGCAATCTTCTCATTGTATTTTGGTCTTAGGTTGTTGTTGTTAAGTATAGTACTGTCAGTTAGTGTAGTTCGCCTAGAAATTTTATCTGCTAGTATAATGTCTGGTCTATTATGAGCAACTGTCTAATTTGTCAGAACCGTTCTGTCTCAATACAGCTTGAACTCGTTGTTCTCAAGAATAGGCTCCTAGTTGTATTTGTAGTAAAGCAATTTTCCTACCTACAATAGATTTAACTTATCTCTCAACTCTTGGAGGAGTATGTTAGCGACTAAATCATGTATTTTCTTATAATCGGTTGCGTCAAACGCTTGGCATCCTCCAATTATGTGCTGGATTGTCTCTGATGCTTGACAGCCATATTGGTCGTTTTCTGTTGAGGGATCTTTGATGAATTTCTGATAGTTTCTCGTTGGAATAACCTGGTCTTGAATAGCTAACAAAAAGCCCTCCGTTTCCGAAGACATCTGTCTTGAAATCAACCAGTAATTCAGTCGACATTGTCGTGATTGCCCTCATTTTATTTTCGTAGTCAGGCTTATAACTTCTCTTGGTCTGTTTGGTGGTGAGAAGCAATATCCTGTTCCCTCAATTGTAACGACGTTGAATCGTCTGCTTCGCATGTTGCTCGATGTAGTGTGGAAAAGTCCGCTAACCCGTGGAAATATGAACGTAAATTTATTATTTGTTTATCAAACTGCTTACCAATATCCACCAATCCTCTTCCTCTATGGTGTCTTGGATGCATTGTACGTTCAATAGCACTCCGAGGGTGGTGCTGGTATGCCTTGGTTAAGAGTGTTTTCGTTTTTCTTTGCAGGTTTTCGATGCCCATCCTGCTCCGTTCTACAATTCCAAAAGAGTAGTTAAGTGCAGACCATGCGTATGTATTGAGCACCTTAAACAAATTGCTACTATTTAAGTTAGTTCGCAATACCCGCTTTTTTACCTTCCTGACAAAATCGATTGTGAATTAAGGCTTGACGGTGCGATGGTCAGTTCTTTTAGTCCGTTTTATACCTAGGTATTTGTATGTTTGTTCTTCGATTGCAGCTATAGTTTCACCGGTCGTCATCTCAAATGTTCCCAATTATATCTTTCGCTTAATGATGTTCAAAATACGGCACTTGTCAAGTCCAAACTGCATTCCGATATCCCCGGAGAATTTCTTTACAATTCTAAGCATTTGTTCCAGCTGGTTTCAGGTAGCAGCCATCAATTTAATATCATCCATGTATAGAAGATAATTCAATCTTACTACTTCTTCGTTGTTATTTCTAATACTAAAGCCGTATCTGGCTAAGTTTAAACGAAGCGATAGTGGGTTCATTGTAAGACAGAACCATAATGGACTAAGTGAATCACCCTTCGTATTGGAGTTGCATTAGTTTCGATGATATCGGTGGATGGCACTTGCAGTTGGATCCTAGTTCTCCAGGTTGACATGATGCATTCTAAAAAAGCAACAAAATGAATATCGACCCTATATATTCTCAGTATAGTTGTGAACCACTCGTGTGGCACTGAATCGAATGCCTTCTTATAATCCACGTAAACAGCAAAGAGGTTTCTTCGGTTGGCACAGGCTTGGTTACATATGACAGAGTTAATAATCAATTAATCCTTGCATCCCATTGCATCCTTTCTGTTGAGTTGCGATGGTGTTATTTTGTTCACAATGTGCATAGATGCGTTGGGTTAAGCAAGAGGTTATTACCTTATACAGTATATGGTAGGTGATTGGCCTATACTTAGCTGGATCATGTGTATTATGTTGATCCTTCGGCAAGAGATACGTAATACATTCTGTCAGGAACAATGGCATTTTTGCTGGATTAATAAAAACACCATTAATAATATTAGCCAATTAATTGTGAGCACACCAGAATTTTTTGAGCCAGTAGTTCTGGACCCGGTCGAGACCTGGAACTTCCCAGTTGTGGAATTCCCTGATTATTCCTGAAACTTCCTCAGTGATAAAGGGCTCAAACTGTATCTGACTGTAGTCTTGGTAGATTTTGGTGTTCTTCATTGACCCAGCTTGCTGCGATGTTACAATGGCAGGTGTGGAAAATTGGCTTCCTTAGAACTCTTCTACCTGCTCTGTATATTTATTATCTGCCATGTTAGGTAGAGAGTTTAGCTTAGGATCGAAAGTATTTTCTGATCGTTGAAACAGCGCATTGTCTCGTTTTTGGTTATTGCTGGTCTTGTATCTTTTTAGCCATGCTGCAGTAACAGAGAGCTTCTGTGTCTGCTGAGCATTGTCATTCGCTGAATCTTGTTGTGAATGGTACTGGACTCGATTCATTATTTCTTCAACTCATCTTTCGAGTTTACTTATTCTGGTGCCCCGGATATACTCCGTCAGCTGTCCTAAATTTTATCTAAGATTTTCGACTTTTTCTTTCAGGCATCTCTCCCATGGTGGTGTGTTGGGTTCTGTTCTTGCTAATCGGCGCTCTCTTGTTATTTTCATTTCTGAAACTCTAGCTATCGCAGTCGCGGCACAATAGATAGTCAGATTATAGGCCTCTGAAACATAAGCTGGTAAAATTCGATTGTTCATGTTGTCTAACATGATACCCAATTATTTAAATGAATTGATTTTTGGCATTGCTGGTCTGCATAACGGATTGGTTCCATTATACTCTATTATCACAGCACTCCTTTCTGTTGACAGTTTCTGATAAAAGAGTTCAGCGTTGTCCTGTTGGGTATTGTCATTAGGCTGTTCTTGTTATTCTTGGACCGTGTTCCGGCTGTGGCTCAAGTTCAGCGATCAAATCGTTGTTTTTGTCAGTGTCCCTTATCTCGCGTTCAATTTCCGCTTTGATAGTATTAAGCCGCGTTACAGGAATGAGGCTGTTTCGAGGAGGAACTCTGTATTGATCTGCTATTTGCTGCTGTGACACTTGTACAGGTGTATAATCCCTACAAAATTCGGCACGAAGCTGTTGTCTAAAACCGTTCGTTTCTCGCCTAGTTGAGTAACCCTATAAAAAAATGCGCATTATAGTTTCTTTCATAGATGTTGTCTATTTCATGAACTGTCCATTTCTCGACTCAGTGAGCGCTGGCTGAGGTTCCTGCGCGTTATCTTCGAAAGGTGGAGCTCTCGTTGTTGTTCGGCTCTCATGTTGTTGAGCTGTAGCCTGTTGAGCGACAGGGGTCCGCCTCCTCAATACCCTGTCACTTAAAGGTTACGATGTCGCAATGCCCCTTCAAAAAAATATATGGGTCTGACCGCTTCTGCGATGTGGGATTCTGGATCCTAGGCTTTATCCATCTGGGGTAAATTATGTTTTGCAGTCGATATTTTCATCATTTTAAACTTGAAAGTTTTCTCCATTTAATCGCCTCCAACGATTGGTTGAGGAAAACCCTGGACTTCTTCGTAGCTGGGTCCAATCAGAAAGTTGAAGGAAAGTGGTTCCTAAGGGACTGTGTGGATATTGTGTATAGGGATGTTTAAAAGGTACAGAAATTGTATGGTTGTACTGTCTACACAGTACAGTACATTGCCGGCCAGACATTTTATTATTACTATTATGATTTTCAAGCCCAACAGCTTCGTATCCTCTCCAGGGAATATTAACTCATACCATGTATACAAAAATACCAAAAGTATTGAGCTCTGTGGGGGCTTTTTCCATGTTATTGGATCCTAGGTAATGTGGTCTGCTGTATTTCCTTCAAACTTTTGGAGGATCTGCGCAGTTTTAAGGAGAACTGCTTTCTGAATCGGTTTATACAGATGATCGCTAAAGCCCAGTCCCTTGATGTTCGGCAGGAGATTCTTCGGTATTACTCGAGTTGATAAAATTATGGGAATCGTTTGGAGGTTGTTTATTGCCTATTGTCTGCGAATTCGCACCTCCAGACCACAATGGGCTTAGTGAATCACCTTGAAATATTCCTCTTCATATTGGAATTGTATTAGTTTCAATGGTGTCGCTGGATTGAACTTACAATTGGATCCTAGTTCTCCAGATTGACATGATGCGTTGTAAGAAGAAAACAAAATAAATATCTACCCCATACATTCTCAGTATAGTTGTGAGTCACTCATGTGGCAGTAAGTCGAAGACCTTCTTATAATCCACTTAAGCAGCAAAGAGGTTTCTTCGATTGGCACAGACTTGGTTACATATGACAAAGTCAATAATCAATTGTTTCTTGCATCCCATTGCTCCCTTGGTACATCCTTTCTGTTGAGTGGCGATGATGCTATTTTGTTCGCAATGTGCATAGATGCGTTGGGTCAAGCAGGAGGAGATTACCTTATACAGAGTGGGAATGCAGGTGATTGGCCTATACTTAGCTGGGTCATGTTGGTTCTTTGGCAAGAGATACTTAATACCTTCTGTCAGGAACAATGGCATTTTTGCTGGGTTAAGAAAAACATCATTAATAAGATTAGTCAGCTGACAATGCATACACCAAAAGTTCTTGAGCCAGTAGTTTTGGATCCCGTCGAGACCTGGAGCTTTTCAGTTATGGAATTTGTTGATTATTCCTGACATTTCTTCGGTGATAAATGGCTCAAGCTGCATCAGGCTATAGTCTTGGCAGATTCGGAGTTCTTCATTTACCCATCTTGCCGCGATGTTACAGTTGGCGGGTGTGACAAGTCAGCTTTCCCAGAACTCTTCTATCTGCTCCCTATGGGGATATTTATTATTTGTCATGTTACGTGTAGAGTTTAGCTTACGGTAGAAAGTCTTTTCTGATCGTTGGAACAGCGTATTTTCTGGTTTTCGGTTATTGCTGGTCTGGTACCTCTTTAGCCATCCTGCAATAATAGAAAGCTTCTATTTCAGAGTGTCGAGGCATTGCTGAGCAGTAGCATTCGCTGGATCTTGTTACAAATGATATCGGACAGGATTCACGATTTCCTCAATTTCTATTTGCAGTTTAGTTGTTCTCGTGCTCCGTCAGCTGTCCTATATATTTTTGAAGATTTTCGATTTTCTTATTTAAACGTCTTTCCTTTCTCATGGTGATGTGTTGGGTTCTATTCTTCTGATCGGCGCTCTGTTGTAACTTTAATTTCTAAAGCTCTAGCTATTGCAGTCGAACAAGTTGATGGCCATATGTAAGGTTCATGATGTCTAACATGAAACCCAGTTTTTTGGATGAATTAATTTTTGGCAGTGCTGGTCTGTATGCATGGATTGGTTCCATCATTCACGCAGCACAGTTTCTGATAAAAAAAATTCCGCATTGTCCTGCTGGATACTGTCATTACGCTGTTCTTGTTGTCCTTTGATCCCGGATTCCGGCTTTGGGTCAAGTTCAACGAAGCCAAGCGGCTTTTCACTCCCTCCAGGGATTATTGACCCATACCGGGTATACAAAGACACCAAAAGCATGAAGCTCTGTGGTGACCTTTTCCATGTTATCGAGTCCTAGGTGGTGTGGTCTTCTGTACTTCCTACAAATTTTCGGAGGGTCCGCGCGGTTACAAGGAAAACTGCTTTCTGAATCGGTTTATACAAATGCTCACTAAGGCCCAGTCCCTTGATGTTCTGCATGATGTTCTTTGGTATCACTCCAGTTGTTGATAATATTATGGAAATCATGTGGGCGCTGTTCATTTGCCCACTGTTTGCGGATTTACACCTCCAGATCTCTGTATTTGGCGATCTTCTCATTGTATTTTGGTCTTAGGTTGGTGTTATTAGATATAGCAATGTCAATCAGTGCAGTTGGCCTAGAAATTTTATCTGTTACTATAATGTGTGCAGTGGTTTTAACGTATCTGCTAACTCTTAGTGGAGTATCTTAGCGGCTGAGTCGTGTCTTTCCTTTTACTCGGTTGCGGCATCCTCCACTTATGTGCTGGATTGTCTCTGACATTCAACAGCCATATCTACATTGATCATTTTCTATTGAGGGATCTCTGATGATGAATTTCCAATAGTTCTTGGTCGGAATAATCTGATCTTGGATAGCTAATAAGAAACCCTCCGTTTCCGGAAACATCTGTCCTGAAATCAACCGGTAGTTCGACGCTGAGTTGTCGACATTGTCTTGGATGACCTCATTTGGATGCCGTCCATGAAGTGGCTTCTGTAGCCAGGCTTGTAACTTCTATAGGTTGTAATCACAGTAAAACAATTTTACACTTTCCACAAATTTTTAATTTTAATCACTCGACATGTTTCGCAAACTCTGTTGCTTCTTCAAAGGAGTATTACAAAATGAACATTAAAAGATAAAAACAAAAAGGTCTTGATACAGGTAAAATAAGGTTTACAATTCAGAATAAGAGGAAATTCCATAATTATATTTCCAAGAAAAGTTAAGGATAAATAAACAGGTTCAATAAGGGTGATGGGTCTAAATCTATTTGGTCATTAAGCAAATTATTGGAATTTTTGAGTTTATTTATTTCCAGGGATTCAAGCAAATTTAGTTTTAAACCTTTGTTTTCAATGTGTAATATGTCATAATTATTGTTGAAGGTATGGTTTTCTTCTATTAAATGATTGGAATAGTTAGAATCAGTTTTATTTTTTATATAACTAATGTGATGTTCATTAACACGTTTATTAAAGTTTCTACCAGTTTGGCCTATATAAACTTTAGGACAATCATTACATTTTAATTTGTAAACACCGCAATTGTTTCCTTTGTTTGATTTGGTTTTACTATTTTTGATATGTTTACCTAGAGTATTAGTGGTTTTGAAAGCTATATTAATATTCAAGTTTTTCAGAAATTTACTTATTCTATTGCTAATGTGGCCTAAGAAAGTAATTACTTTATATTTATTATTGTTTTCTTTTTTTGTAGGAAAAACTAAGTTTATGGCTTTATTATATAGTTTTTTATTTAGTATTTTGTCTATTATTTTTGGGGAGTAACCATTATTTATAGCAATTTGTTCAATGATGTTTAGTTCATTTTGAAAGTTGATTTTGTTAAGAGGTAAAGATATCAATCGATGTATCATACTGTAAAAAGATGCTAGTTTATGTTGTATTGGGTGTGAAGATGTATTGTGGATTGTAATGTCAGTATGGGTGGGTTTATGATAAATAGAAAAGTCATGCTTATTGTTTGTTCTTTTAATTGTTAAGTCTAAAAAGTTGATAGAGTTATTGAATTCTTTTTCTATTGTAAATTTTATGTTGTCGTGTATGTTGTTAATAAAATTTAAGAAATGGTCTAATTGTCTGTCTGTACCCGTAAAACAAGCTAAAACATCGTCTACGTATCTAAACCAATAGATAAATTTATTAAAAAGGGGGTTTTTTGAAATAATTGATTCAATATGGTCCATGAAAATTTCCGCTAGGAGAGGGCTTAGAGGGTTACCCATGATAAGTCCTTCCTTACTGGTGTAAAATTCATCGTTAAATTCAAAATAATTTTGATTTAAACAACTTTCTAAAGCATAAAGAATTTCTTGATTTTTAATCACATTGTCATTTTTCTTAATTAAAAGTTTTTTAACAAGTTCTATTGTATGTTCAATAGGTATACTAGGGAATAGATTGGTAACATCAAAGGAAACAAATTTGGCGTTATTTGGTAGATTTAAGTGTTTAATTTTTTCGACCAGATCGTAAGAATTTTTAATAGAATATTTAGCGGAGAAATTTGTGTTAATTTTTATAATATCAATTAAATATTTTGAGAGTTTATACGAAGGGGCAGTAAAGAAAGATACTACTGGTCTAATTGGGTTTCCAATTTTATGAATTTTTAAGAGAGAGTACAGTTTGGGAGGTTGTGGGTTCATTAGGGTAAATTTGCGTAAATCCCAGTCTGAAAACAAACTTTTACAGTTTTGTATAACTTGTTTTATAATTTTTTGATATTTATTAGTGGGGTCTATTTTTAGTTTTATGTATTTAGTAGGGTCTAAAAATCCTAGAGTTTTACTAATGTAATCAATTTTATTAATAGCTATTACTGTATTACCTTTGTCGGCTTTAGTAAAAACTATATCTTTGCGTTTTTCTTTAATTTGCTTAATGACTTTTGTATCTTGTTTTGGAAATGAATCTATTAAAAAATGTTTTTTAATCAAAGAAGAGGCTTCATATTTGTAAATAAGATTATTAGGAATATCTTTTAGTGCCAAGTCTGTATCAACCCCAAGAATTTCTGAAGAGTTTGTAGTGATTTTATCTTGAATGTTATGTTTGAAGCCTTTACTTAATAAATTAATTTCATCCTTAGAAAAATTAATTTTACTTAGATTAACAAATCTATCATAGAAATTGTGGTTAGAAAAAGAGCTTTGGGGTTGTTTTAATTTAACTGTGTTTGATTTAGAAACGAGAAATTTAAGTTTCTTTTTTTGCTTTAAATATTTTTTGTTAATAATATTACTTACATTTTCTCTAGTGTCACGATCCAAAACAAGAAATTCTATTGAATGTAATCTATGTAAAAGTTCAGTATGTACTACTTTAAGATAAACACTGTATATTCCACGTTTTTGAAACTGACCTTTCTTCTCAGCTGATAACCATTTCTTTAAACCTGCTGTAGAACCTAGCTGTGCGGCTTTGCTGTTGTTGTTAGTGTTGAGTTTCATATATTTTGGGAAAACGCCTTTTCTTGAACATTGATTAAAAAACTACAAATTTTGGGAACAAATTGCGATTTTTAATAGAAATTTGAAATACCAGGTAGCCAGGAAACTTATAGAAGCTTCTTTTAACAAAACTATAGATTCGGCTTTTACTTGGTGGAAATTCATTATAACTATAGGTTGTAATTACAGTAAAACAATTTTACACTTTCCACAAATTTTTAATTTTAATTTTAATCACTCGACATGTTTCGCAAACACTGTTGCTTCTTCAAAGGAGTATTACAAAATGAACATTAAAAGATAAAAACAAAAAGGTCTTGATACAGGTAAAATAAGGTTTACAATTCAGAATAAGAGGAAATTCCATAATTATATTTCCAAGAAAAGTTAAGGATAAATAAACAGGTTCAATAAGGGTGATGGGTCTAAATCTATTTGGTCATTAAGCAAATTATTGGAATTTTTGAGTTTATTTATTTCCAGGGATTCAAGCAAATTTAGTTTTAAACCTTTGTTTCCAATGTGTAATATGTCATAATTATTGTTGAAGGTATGGTTTTCTTCTATTAAATGATTGGAATAGTTAGAATCAGTTTTATTTTTTATATAACTAATGTGATGTTCATTAACACGTTTATTAAAGTTTCTACCAGTTTGGCCTATATAAACTTTAGGACAATCATTACATTTTAATTCTCAAACTCAACACTAACAACAACAGCAAAGCCGCACAGCTAGGTTCTACAGCAGGTTTAAAGAAATGGTTATCAGTTGAGAAGAAAGGTCAGTTTCAAAAACGTGGAATATACAGTGTTTATCTTAAAGTAGTACATACTGAACTTTTACATAGATTACATGCAATAGAATTTCTTGTTTTGGATCGTGACACTAGAGAAAATGTAAGTAATATTATTAACAAAAAATATTTAAAGCAAAAAAAGAAACTTAAATTTCTCGTTTCTAAATCAAACACAGTTAAATTAAAACAACCCCAAAGCTCTTTTTCTAACCACAATTTCTATGATAGATTTGTTAATCTAAGTAAAATTAATTTTTCTAAGGATGAAATTAATTTATTAAGTAAAGGCTTCAAACATAACATTCAAGATAAAATCACTACAAACTCTTCAGAAATTCTTGGGGTTGATACAGACTTGGCACTAAAAGATATTCCTAATAATCTTATTTACAAATATGAAGCCTCTTCTTTGATTAAAAAACATTTTTTAATAGATTCATTTCCAAAACAAGATACAAAAGTCATTAAGCAAATTAAAGAAAAACGCAAAGATATAGTTTTTACTAAAGCCGACAAAGGTAATACAGTAATAGCTATTAATAAAATTGATTACATTAGTAAAACTCTAGGATTTTTAGACCCTACTAAATACATAAAACTAAAAATAGACCCCACTAATAAATATCAAAAAATTATAAAACAAGTTATACAAAACTGTAAAAGTTTGTTTTCAGACTGGGATTTACGCAAATTTACCCTAATGAACCCACAACCTCCCAAACTGTACTCTCTCTTAAAAATTCATAAAATTGGAAACCCAATTAGACCAGTAGTATCTTTCTTTACTGCCCCTTCGTATAAACTCTCAAAATATTTAATTGATATTATAAAAATTAACACAAATTTCTCCGCTAAATATTCTATTAAAAATTCTTACGATCTGGTCGAAAAAATTAAACACTTAAATCTACCAAATAACGCCAAATTTGTTTCCTTTGATGTTACCAATCTATTCCCTAGTATACCTATTGAACATACAATAGAACTTGTTAAAAAACTTTTAATTAAGAAAAATGACAATGTGATTAAAAATCAAGAAATTCTTTATGCTTTAGAAAGTTGTTTGAATCAAAATTATTTTGAATTTAACGATGAATTTTACACCAGTAAGGAAGGACTTATCATGGGTAACCCTCTAAGCCCTCTCCTAGCGGAAATTTTCATGGACCATATTGAATCAATTATTTCAAAAAACCCCCTTTTTAATAAATTTATCTATTGGTTTAGATACGTAGACGATGTTTTAGCTTGTTTTACGGGTACAGACAGAAAATTAGACCATTTCTTAAATTTTATTAACAACATACACGACAACATAAAATTTACAATAGAAAAAGAATTCAATAACTCTATCAACTTTTTAGACTTAACAATTAAAAGAACAAACAATAAGCATGACTTTTCTATTTATCATAAACCCACCCATACTGACATTACAATCCACAATACATCTTCACACCCAATACAACATAAACTAGCATCTTTTTACAGTATGATACATCGATTGATATCTTTACCTCTTAACAAAATCAACTTTCAAAATGAACTAAACATCATTGAACAAATTGCTATAAATAATGGTTACTCCCCAAAAATAATAGACAAAATACTAAATAAAAAACTATATAATAAAGCCATAAACTTAGTTTTTCCTACAAAAAAAGAAAACAATAATAAATATAAAGTAATTACTTTCTTAGGCCACATTAGCAATAGAATAAGTAAATTTCTGAAAAACTTGAATATTAATATAGCTTTCAAAACCACTAATACTCTAGGTAAACATATCAAAAATAGTAAAACCAAATCAAACAAAGGAAACAATTGCGGTGTTTACAAATTAAAATGTAATGATTGTCCTAAAGTTTATATAGGCCAAACTGGTAGAAACTTTAATAAACGTGTTAATGAACATCACATTAGTTATATAAAAAATAAAACTGATTCTAACTATTCCAATCATTTAATAGAAGAAAACCATACCTTCAACAATAATTATGACATATTACACATTGAAAACAAAGGTTTAAAACTAAATTTGCTTGAATCCCTGGAAATAAATAAACTCAAAAATTCCAATAATTTGCTTAATGACCAAATAGATTTAGACCCATCACCCTTATTGAACCTGTTTATTTATCCTTAACTTTTCTTGGAAATATAATTATGGAATTTCCTCTTATTCTGAATTGTAAACCTTATTTTACCTGTATCAAGACCTTTTTGTTTTTATCTTTTAATGTTCATTTTGTAATACTCCTTTGAAGAAGTAACAGTGTTTGCGAAACATGTCGAGTGATTAAAATTAAAATTAAAAATTTGTGGAAAGTGTAAAATTGTTTTACTGTAATTACAACCTATAGTTATAATGAATTTCCACCAAGTAAAAGCCGAATCTATAGTCTTGTAACTTCTCTTGGTCTGCCTCTCATATTGCTCGATGTAGTGTGGAAGAGTCCGCTAACTTGTGGAAATAAGAACGTAAGTTTATTATTTGTTGTTAGAGCTACTTACCAGTATCGACCAATCCCCTTCCTCCTTGGTATCTTAGAAGCATTGTTCGTTCAATAGCACTCCGAGGGTGGTGGTGTTTGTGTGCTTTTGTTAAGAGTGTTTTTATTTTCCTTTGCAAATCCAAAAGAGTGCAGAGCATGCGTACGTGTTGAGCGCCTTAAACAAATTTCTACTATTTAGACTAATTCGTAACACCCATCTTACTCTCTTGATAAATTCGGTTGTCAATTCGGACTTCATAGTACGATGGTAAATGCTTTTAGCCTGTTCCATACCTAGGTATTTGTATATTTGTTTTGCTTCCATTACAGCTATAGCTTCACCGTTCTGCATCTCAAATGCTCCCGGTTGTAACTTTCCTTTAACGATGTTCAAAATACGGCACTTGTCAAGTCCAAACTGCATTCTGATATCCCCGGAGAATTCCTATACAATTTTAAGCATTTGCCCCGGCTGGTTTGTAGTAGCAGCCATCAGTTTAAGATCATCCATGTATAGAAGATGATTCAATTTTACTACCTCTTCGTTGTTATTTCTAATACTAAAGCCGTATCTAGTTGAGTTAAAACTGTGTGATAGGAGGTTCATTGCAAGGTAGAACCCCAATGGGCTTAGTGAATTGCCTTGAAATATTCCCCTTCGAATTGGGATTGTATTAGTTTCGATGGTATCGCTGGATGGCACTTGCAATTGGATCCTAGTTCTCCAGATTAACATGATGCGTTCTATAAAGGAAACAAAATAATTATCGACCCTATACATTTTCAATATAGTTTTGAGCCACTCATGTGGCACTGAGTCGAAGGCCTTCTATAATCCACGTAGGCAGCAAAGAGCTTGGTACAGGCTTGGTTACATATGACAGAGTCAACAATGAATTGTTCCTTGCATCCCATTGCTCCCCTGGTGCATCCTCTCTGACTTGCGATGATGTTATTTTGTTCACAATGTGCATAGATGCGTTGGGTCAAGCAGGAAGTGATTACCTTATATAGTATGGAAATGCAGGTGATTGGCCGATCCTTAGCTGGATCATGTGTGTTATATTGGCCTTTGGTAAGAAATACGTAATATCTTCTGTCAGAAACAACGGCATTTTTGCTGGGTTTAGAAAAATATCATTAATAAGATTAACCAGTTTATGGTTTATACACCAGAACTTCTTGAGCGGTTGAGACCTGGAGATTTCCAGTTATGGAATTCCTTGATCATTCCTGAGATTTCCTCTGTGGTAAATGGCTCAAACTGCATCTGGCTGTAGTTTTGGCAGATTTGGTATTCTTTGTTGATCCAGCCGGCTGCGATGTTACAGTTGGCGGATGTGGAAAGTTGGTTTCTCCAGAACTCTTGTACCTGCTCTCTGTTGAGATATCTATTATCTGCCATGTTAGGTGGAGAGTTTAGCTTAGGATAGAAAGTATTTTCTGATCGTCGAAACAGCGCATTGTCTCGTTTTTGGTTATTGCTGGGCTTGTATCTCTTTAGCAGTCCCGCAGTAGCAGAGAGCTTCTGTTTCCTGTGTCCAGACATTGTTGAGCCGTACCATTCACTCATGTTGCGAATGGTACTGGGCTCGATTCATTATTTCTTCAACTCGTCTTTGAAGTTTACATGTTCTCATGCCCCTAATATACTCTGTCAGCTGTCCTATATATTTTCGAAGATCTTAGATTTTGTTATTTAGACGTATCTCCCGTGGTGGAGTATTGGGTTTCATTCTTGCTGATCGGAGCTATGTTGTAATCAGCACAATCGATTATCGTATGTAAGGACTCCAGAGTATAGGCCTCTGAAACATAAGCTGGTAAGATCCGATTGTTCATGATGTCCAATATGATACCCAGTTTTTTAGATGAATTAATTTTTGGCAGTGCCGGTCTGCAGAATGGATTGGTTCCATTATACTCCAACATCGCAACACTAATTCCTGTTTATAATTTCTGATAAAGGAATTCAGCGTTGTTCTGTTGAGTATCGTCATTCAGCTGTTCTTGGACCTCGGGTTCCGGCTCTGGCTCAGGTTCAGCAATCGGATCGTTCTTATTGTCAGTGCATCTGATGTCACGTTCAACTTCCGCTTTGATGATATTAAGCCGTGTTACAGGAATTAGGCTGTTTCGGAGAATCATCCTATATTGGTTAGTTATTCTCTGTTGTGACATTTCTATATGTGGATGCTCCCTGCAGAATTCGGCGTGAAGTTGTTGCCTGTAGCCGATCATCTCTCGTCCTAGATGAGTTATCCTGTAAAAAAATGCCCATTATTTACTCATTCATGAGCACAGTCCATTTTATGCGTTGTCTTGGTCGTCCTGCTTGAGTGAGCTCTGGCTGAGGTTCCCGCGCAGCATGGTCGACGGGTGGTGCTCTTGGAGTTGTTTCGCCCTCATGCTGATGTAATTGTTGCTGTTGGTCTTCAGCGATGTTTTCTCTCATGCCGTTGTTTGGTTGTTCTTAGTAGTGAGCATTACCCCATGCGCTCATTCCCCCACTTCTTGACATTGACCCTGACCCGCCCCTTTTGGTCTCGTCCTTGACCTTGATATTCGACCTTGAGTTGGCCTTGAAACTATTGTGCCCAAGGTTGCGCGGGCCTTGCCATTGCTCAAGGCCATCTTGACCTTGCTGGGGGTCATCTTGGATGTGTGACCTTGACGTTATGTGACGTAGTTTAGGGCGACTTTGAATTGTTTTATATATGGTATGAGGCAGTTTCATTCATCAGTTGTCTCTTACTTGCGTAGGTAGTGGCATATGTTTGTGAAAATTGCGGTTCTAAGTTTACCAATAGTTATAATATGAGGCATCATAAAAGTGAATCGTGTGCGGCGGGATTTAATGGAGTGCCAGGGGGTAAACGGCTCCGAATTGAAGAATGTACATCAATGATTCCAGTAATTAGTTGCGCTACATGTAATGTGGATATTCCAGGAAATCATATGTTAGCATATCAATGAACACAACAACATAAAAATAATTCATGTTTGCCGGTATGTCATGGTGTGCAACTCGTTGAATGTGCTTTCAAAAAGAAAATTGCAGGTTAGCAGTGATATGGAGCATTCCGATTATGTAATGTTTTTTGCAGACATTATATCGAAGGTGGTGGAACTTGTTAACAATTTATTACGTGTTCATCACGCTTTAAAAGCTAACATGGCAACTATTGGCACGCACATGCTTCCATCACAAGAAATTTTCAGTGAGAAATTCTTCAACACTACTAATCAAATAATTACTGTAGAAAGTGATTTGGATGTCATTTACCATTCTTTCATCGAATTAATAAAAACGCAGGCGGCAGAGTTTCAGGAGAAAGATTCAGGTATATAAAAATCAAAATCCGATATATTTAACTGATTTTTATAGTTTTTTTTTCTTATAGAATGGGCTCTTGTGTGAATTTTATACTTGGAAGTCAACTTCAAAAAGTATACGCCTAAATTTAACAGGTATGGATTTTCCAGTAAAATTACGTAAGATTAAAAAATCCATTAACGGTCTAGAATCTAAATATGAAAATAATAATAGTAATAGATGAAGTAATTGGTTCACTGAGGTATGCGTCAAGAAAGTTGGATAGACATATAAATTTATTGTTAATTAGAAAAGACTAGTAGTAAAGATGGCGGTGAACATTTTGTGATACGACTTGTTCAAAACGTCATTATTGTTGGATTAAGGATTTATCACGCTTAGTTTCAAGTCAAATTAGTTGTCAACAACATAAAATATATTTTTCTGATGGTTGTCTCATTAATTTTAGTACACCGTCAGCTTTAACTACGATTGTAACCACATTTTTACGCAAACATTCACGGTGGGTTTAGAAAAGCAAATGCGCGTTACATTCGTGGTTTATGCGGATTGCGAATCTGCTTTAAAACCTGTTGAAACGGTACCACCAAAACCACAAAATTATTACACTGTGAAGTTTTAAACATGAACCATATTCTTTTGCTTATTTAATTAAATGCTTTTTTGACACCACAATTTCGAAATTTGAGCAATTTCGGGGGAATAATGCAGCTCAAGTCTTTGTGGGTCGTATAGAGTATGATTTAAGGGCTCTATATAACATATATTTAAAAGACATTCAGCCTATGAAACCATTAACGCCTGAAGAAAAAAGGAAGTTTAATGATGCTAAAATATGTGGTATATGTGAAGGCCCTTTTGAAGATGAATATATTAAAGTAAGAGATCATTGTCACATAACTAGTGCAAAAAGATTTGGTACTGCACATTCCGTTTGAAATTTAAATTATAAATTACCCTCTTTTATCCCTATCATATTTCATAACTTAAGCGGCTACGACAGCCATTTATTTATAAAAAAAATTATGTAAATATGGGGATTAAATTGATGTTTTGGCTCAAAGTAAAGAAAAGTACATATCCTTTACCAAACGCATTTATTTACACGATTATTTTGATAATAAATTGAGAAAAGTCAAGAGAAAATATTTAAAATGGCGATTCATTGAGAGTTTTAAATTTCTATCAACATATTTGGAAAATTTAGGCAGCGGTTTAAACGATGACGATTTTATTGAAACGCGGAAACATTTTTCAAGTATCGAACTATTTAATTTGATGCGTCAAAAGGATGTTTTTCCCTATAGCTTTATTGTCTCTGTAGAAAAAATGAAAAATACATGTCTTCCAAATAAAGATTAATTTTATGATAATTTACGGGAAGAACACATTAGCGCTGAAAGCTATAGGCGAGCAAAAGAAGTATGGCGCTTGTTTGGGTATAAAACTTTGGGGGACTATTTAGACGTGTATTTAAAATCAGATGTGTTGCTGTTGTGTGATGTTTTTGAGCAGTTTCGGAATAATTGTATAAAATTCTATAAATTTAATCCGGCACACTACTATACGCTTCCAAGTTTATCATTTGATTGTATGTTGCGTGTGACTAAGGTAGAGCTAGAGCTCTTAACTGATATAGACATGATACATTTGTTTACGAAAGGTGTACGCAACGGCATATGCCAGTGTACAGAAAAGAAGCACATCGCTAATAATATTTATTTACCAGACTATGACCCAACAAAACCATCTTTATTTATAACATATCTTGACGCTACAAATCTATATGGTCATAGTATGTCACAAGCATTACCATATGGCGGTTTTCGAAGGTTAACAGAGCGCGAAATATCCGATTGAATTTTATGATGCCCATTCTGATCTTTCTATTGGAAAATATCATACCGCCAACAGAAAACGCCAAATTGCCGAAATTAATTCCTAATGTACAAGATAAAAGAAAATACACTATAGAATGTTAAAACAACTCATCGCCAACGGCTTAGTGGTAATGCAAACTCATCGAGTATTACAGTTTAACCAATCAAAATGGCTAAAATCGTATATTGATTTTAATACCAATTTACGTAACAAAGCCACCACGAAACTTGCGAAAGACACTTTTAAATTAAAAAATAATGCGATTTTTCTCATAACTATGGAAAATGTGGAAAATCGAAAGGATATAAAATTAGTAACGTATTGGGAAAACAGAGTAGGCAAAAGTGAAGTTAGAGCATTAATATCTCGTCCCAATTTCAATAGTAGCACGATATTTTCCGAAAACTTTGTTGCTATACATATGAATCAATTTAAAATATTATACAATAAACCAATTTATATCGAATTTTCCATATTAGATATATCAAAGACTGTAATATATGATTTATATTATAATTTTATTAAATCCAAATTTGGCGATGATGCTTTGTTACTTTACACCGATACTAACTCGCTTATATTAAAAGTTTATACAGAAAACTTGTGTGTATTCATTACTTTGCTTTTTATTCAACCCTTATTTTAAAATAATAATTATATTGAAGTATTGACACATAACAAACGGCAAAGATATTGTTGAAAAATTTGTTTAACAGTAAATTAAACGCACTGGTCGAGGAGTAAATGTTCAAAGTAGAGCAGTTTTGTTGACAAGATCCTCCATAGTCTTCTCAATTTTCAATATTCTAGAATTAAGTTCATCGCGCAGTTCGTCTTGTCTAAGTTCATATATTGCATTAATGTATCCTCTAAGTTCTTGAGAAGTTTCAATTAACTTCTTGCGTACATAACCTTTAAGTTGGTTTTTGAATATATTTTTAATAACAATTGTTGAGTCATGCACAGCTTTCTGCGTATCTTGCACACACTGAGCAAGGTTATTATCAACATAACTTCGTGTGGCCGTATCGTCTTCTTCAAGAGGTTCCGATAAGTAGCACAATCTTTTGCTTCCTATATCGTAATCTCGAATAGGTGTAAGTTTAAATCCTATTCCTGAAGGTCCGCACATAAAGTTAAATTCCTTAAATTTTCTTTTGCGACCGAACTTATTAATTGTGTTTACTTCTGACATTGTTATTTGAGACTGATTTGAAACCATTACATTTCACCCTAATATATGGTTCTATTTTATTAATAAACAGACTATGCAGAAAAATATGGATTGCAAAACGTATTTTAGGTGATATTTAATAAATACACACACAGATTCACTTTACTATTGTTTTATTATTAAAAAATGAAAATATAACAAAAAAAATAAAGAAATAAAATACAAAAGTTAATTGCTTCTGTACAGGTATGCTTCTTGTATCACATTAATGCCCTTGCCCTGGTAGTGAACTAGTCCACAAAAAGCACATTGTACAAATTTGTCCCTGAGAAGGTCAATGTAGTTGAAATTGTGTGTCAGATCATTCCGCCAGCAGATACCTTGTCTTTTACAACGATGACAAGTTAAATGTAAATCCCTTGTTATATGCCTGTATGTTTTGGCCGCTTCACTAGGTTGTTCATCAGTTGGCAAAATGATGTTTGAATATGTTGTAATTTTTCAAACGCTGTACTCTATAGTACATATGTGTTACTTTTTAAAATAACCTTGACAGGAACAAAAAAAATCCTTGAAAATTACAACCTCGAAAACGACCCTGGCATTGCCAGTTACGTTGGCCTTGGCCTTGCATCTGACAAGTTTAAATATTATACTTGATGCATCAAACAAAAGCAATAAAGTTGGTGTAGTGGGGAATATAAGCATAAAAGCAGCTGGCTAGAGCTCTTCACAGTTCGTCAAAACAGCAAACAGTGCAAGTCAAAGTTAAGTAAAGTAAGAAAAAACGAAGATGTCTCAAGAACGCAAAGTGTAGGTTCACTCTTGGACGTGCTTAATGTAAGTTGTGGATCTCAGCAAGACATGTTGGAGAACATGAGTAGTCTGGAAGTGTTAACTCCAGGGGTGTTCAAGGATTGGCACAGGGAGCAAGAGGATGTTGAAGACAAAGCCCTTAATGATGGTCGTGATGAAGAGTTGGTGCAGTCGGAGGCGGAATTTCTTCAAACTTGGAGTGAGGAGAAAGAGCTGAAAATAAAAGTGCTAAGTGATATGGTTGTGCGAAAAGCGTCGCGACCAAATCAGGCATCTTCTCCAAAAGCCTCAAAATTACAGAAGCTACTGACTATGCCGAAATCGGAATCGCCTATAAAAAAAACATTTTATTCTGCGATTAAAGGTGTAGGGCAGGCGAAAAAGAAATTTAATTTCAAAAAACCAAAGACGCCCGCACTATTACCCGATTTCTTGTCAACGCCATTACCACCACCACCGACAGAGTCTTTGTCCGTCAAAGTACAAGTAATTCAAGGCCACGATGGACCAACTTCACCAACACCAGCCAGTGTAAATGAAGTGTCGGAGGTAAAGTCTTCACCAGTGAAGACTGATGCGCCACTGTCTCCGATGTCGCAAACCATTAAAGAGTCGGTTTAAGCAATGTTATGAAGATGAAAAAGCATCTGATGTTTCATCTCCTTCATCACTAAACGAAACTGCTTCTTCCAAATGTTTTAAGATATCTCTTGGTTGAAGACGTTACCAGCTCGCAAAAAACAAACTATCGATCATGTTTAGAATAAAAAAGGACTTAATTACTAAAGTGAGTGAAAATGACTGTGTGATAGTAGAACTTGAAAAACAATTATTAGAGTTTCAGAAACAAAGGTGCGAGTGAACGATGTAGAAGACAATTAACGGACTTTGATAAGTTTTGTAGTAGGTGTTAAGTAGTTGTAAGTATTAGTTTTTAATTTATAGTATTAATTTTGTAAATATATTTTGTAGTTTAATAAAAAAATTGGGTTTGATAAAAGAGATTTTAACACATATTTTTTTACAAACATATATTTTTACATATAGAATAAAAATTGCTTGAAAATATGTTTTTGGTGTTTTGTTTCGTATAAGACCTTTCCCACATAATAATCGGTAGTAAAAAAAATGTCAATAATCCACTAAAACTACATAATAGCAATAGTTGTAAATATTTTTGGATTATATTTACAACTATGCTAAAACATGGTTCGGTTTAAGAAGTTCAGGTTCTCTCGTCAGAACTTCTAATACATTGCGTCTCAATATTGTATGTTTTTTATGAAAAAAACATAAAATAATGGTTACAAAGTGTTAAAAACTAAAACTAACATCAAAATATTTTGTGGTCCAGAAAAGGACCGTTTTGTTGTGTGGCAAGAAACATGCGATTTTTTATGGCGTTGTAGAGTCGCACGGTCCTTCAACGGCATCATTATTCTGTGCGCACTGTATAATGAACTCCCAGAGGGCATCCCACCTGGAATCATCCAGATCCCACTGTAGGCAGTTTTCGGTTGTGGAATCCACCACTGGGCATTGGATAGGTTGTTGATCGTTCGACATGTTGAATTTAAATGATTGTAATAAGTATTGGTGGCCGTATATATAGCTATATAAGCGTGCTGGAGATAACGACAAATGCTGTATTACGTATTGGAGTATTGTATGAGGTCTCAAATACGAACGAAAGATTTTGCCGGGTCCCATCAGCACCTAAAATTTAATACTTCGTATCCAATATTGTATGTTCTATAAATACAATATTAGTAACAAAGTACCAATATGAACTAAAACTACGATCAAATTATTCTGTGGTCCTGAAAAGGCTTGTTGTTTTGTGTCCTTAAAAATGCCGGGAAGGTGTGAGGCTTATGGCGGCACATCCTCATCGATAAACCACCAGCTCGAAGAGTCGCAAGGTCCCTGGGGATCTTCGGGTGTCGGTGATGCTGGAATTCGTACATATCCCATTTACGATATGCCATTTGAATACTGGCATCGTTTCCACCTTTATTAATGCTTGTCGTCTGGAATGATGTGACGAATTTTCCATTCGATTTTGTCGATACTAATTTCGGCGTCTATTTCCCGGACGTAGCAATTGGTAAAAGTGCTAGCTAAAATCCTAATAAACGCTTGTTTTACGTCGAAAACACCTTTTGTATAATCTTCGGCGAATCCCATAAAATATTTTAAGGGTAATTTCCCGGAGAATACGTTACTTGCAGTGTCTACAATATCTTGGTTTGCAAACTTTCTAATGAAACAATGGTTTTTAATGTCGTGATGACGCCAGGTTTACGAACCACCGCAACCATCCCGTAGCGAATTTCATCGAACAAAAATGCGAGAGCTTTATGTGATAAAAAAATCTTTGGGTTTAAATTTTCCTTCGATATATATGTAACTTTCAGTGATATCCAGTATAATATCTTGAAAATTGATAGAAATACGGACTCCATCAGAATTGTTGAATGCTGGAGATCGTATGGTTTATACGTATGCTCTTCTAGACTAATAATGGAATTGTCCAAGATGGGTTCGGAGAAAACTTCTATTTTATCGCTGGTGTGGAAATCATTTTCGCACTTTAAGACCGATTGATTTTAAAAATTTATAGTCTTCGGCAGATAACTAGTGAGATGTTTGCGATCTAATGTCTGGACGACGACTAACCTTGATGATACCTCTTCTTTTACTTTTATTATGTTTCGGCGATTCTCCAATCTTAGTCGACACATACATTGACGATTAAAGCAAAAACCCATTTCTATGAAAATTTCTTCAATTCCAATTTCACGATAATTTTCTTACCTTGAAAATTAATTAGATCACCGCTATCGTCCAAGATGCGAAGAGTAATATTGTCGATAATCTGACGTTCTTCCGGTATTAACGGCATATAAATATTATTTTGTGGGCTCCACATCGATATTGAATTCGAACAAGGTGTGACCTTCCACAGAATTCATATAGGCTCTGGAAATTATATTAAAATCTACGCACTACGTACTTTCATTATTTCCACTATTTCGATTGGCTCGTGCTTTTAGTCTCTTTTTAACACTGTATAATTAAATTTTAACATATTACCGATACTTGCCTCTCCCCGGAAATCTATACTATATTGGGATTTCAGTTCACATTTCAGCGTATTATTATTAGCGACTAAGGTAAAGATTCCATCATTCTTTTCTTCAGTTGAATTCTTCAAAGCCTCCGGCATAGCTTTACCTATTTCATCTATTTCATAGGCCCCAGGTGCAATCTGCAATTGTATCGGCTCAGTGGTGTAACCCTCCTTCATGTAGGCAAACTAATTTTTGCTTTGATCCACATTAAAAATTGAATTGTATGTATAAAATCCCAGCAATGCAAGACCATATTTGTTTTCTTTATGTAATTCGATGGGTGGATAGAAATCGGCGCTAAGACACTCGAGTGTCCTGTTAGTGTGAACGTATAAGACATGACCAACCATTAAAACATCCCCCATCTCGGTTTTATTCTTAGCGGCAACATTTAAAAAGGTTCATCTTCACACCTCTTCTCACTGCATTAGATAGTGATGTTTTCATTATTATCTGCTTTTATGCGCTCATCGCTGTTTTTGCAATAACAACAAAATATTTTTCTAGACGTAAAACCATCATCAGCCGTATCCCCGTTCAAATTGCTGCTGGAATAATGTTTGCAATCGCACTGATATTTTAATATATCGATATCGCTTTTGAGGTGCTCGGGCAACTTATCCCTAACGAATGGAATTCCATTTGGGGCGAATGTAATCATTACTTCCTTGGACATGTTTTCTAGCTGTTTCACGGTCATTTTTCTTAATCTACCGGCTAGATGAAATGCTTTCAGTGACCGCAACATTTTAGTATAGTTGTTGCAATTCATTTGCCGAGTTAATGGTGGCGATGATGACATTTTTAAAGGTGATGATTCGACAAGAAACTTTAAGCACAAATGTCCACACCAGACTGTTCCAAAATGCTGTTGACGATCGTATGTATAGTAAATAGTTTCAGTGAACTCATGCCTAATTTTTTATTTTCTTTCGCAAATCACTATTCATATTTTTCACTTATTTTTACACTCACGACATTTTTTTTTATTGCTATTGGTGGCCCATCTATATAATGACGATATATTTGTTCATAGTGAATGTAACAGGGTAAGTTCAACTGTAGTTCCTTATCACACTGATATGGTGCGAGCAGCTTATCCCAAATTTGCAGTAAACGACGTAAGTTTTAAATATTCGAGAGGAAAAAATGCTAGATCCTTTTCTTCAAAATCACACAAACTTTTTAAATCACTTTGATATAAACAAATTACTCTGCCGGCTTGCTCTATAATTTTGTCTTTAGATATTTCCGTAACTGATATTTCACACTGAATGAATGTAAATAGGCTCACACAGTTTTATAGAAGAATTTGCAAGGTCAAAACCATTTCAAGATTATCCCACACTATTACAATGCGCAAATAACTACTTTAAGGTCACACACTCAAGGCGACCTCCAGCAAAGTTAAAGCGCCCTTGAACAAGGTCAAGGTCAAGGCTACGCAGACATACACCATTAGACACTTAACATTTTTCAAGGTCACGATAATGTCGACGCAAGGTCGAATATAATGGTCAAGGGCGATGCCAACGGGGGGAGGGGGGGGGCAAGGCTAGGTTGAAGGGGGATTGAGCGCTACTGATAGTTTTTGTTGCTGTTTTTTGATTTTCGGGTTTTTTCTTCTTATTCTTTGGTTCATTTTTATAGACCATTTTTTTTTGTTTATTTGTTCTTGAGTTCCTTAACAGACAATGTTTAAAAGCTAAATAATAAATTTATGTTTAACATTAAAAATTATTTATATATATGTATATATATATATATATATATATATATATATATATATATATATATATATATATATATATATATATACATATATATATATATATATATATATATATATATATATATATATATATATATATATATATATATATCTTTTTTTTTCGATTTCAAGGGCCTCTCTTATGACGCGTACCTTGTAGTTCTGTACTGGTGCTATTTCTTTTGTTTTTTTGAAGTCAATGGTATGTCCGCTGGTTTGGTGATGTTGAAATAGGGCTGAGGTTGTCTGTTTGTTTTTGAGGCTATTTTTATGTTCTTGGATTCTTGCTGATATGCGCCTGTTTGTTTGTCCTATATAAGTTTGATGACAATCTGCTCATGGAATGCTGTAAACGCCATGATTTTCAAGGTTGGTCTTGTCTTTGGAATTTCCCAGGATGTTGGCTATGGTTTTTTGTGGTTTAAATATTTTGAACGAACGGATTGAAACCCGGAATAACCAAACTATTCATTCTACCATCCGTAAAAATCTACGATATAACATATAACACGGAGGAATCCGTGAAAGCCGCATAAACATATATACGCCATCCGGCGGGAGGTCGACTAAGCCGCGTTCAGTGTTGCATACTTCCTTCCGATCTGTCTTTTGCACAGACAGGTGCATGTCGGTACCCTGATGAGTCTAGTAGAGACGAAACATGTACCTCTGCCGTATCACTGTGGCGGGGAGGGTTAGTTTTGACTTTCTTCTCAGTATGGTGGTACAGGTAGGCCATCATCTCGATGGTGGTGGAATAGGATAAATTGGTTTCTGTACCAATTTATTCAAACTGTGCAACCTCTAACATGGAAAGGATATGATGGAACGAAGTTTGCATTTACTCTTCGCATTTTACTTCATTAATTCACGGAGTTGCATATAGTTGTACGTTTGCTGAATGTGATTTCAGCACTACAACGGCATAATGTGGATATATCCACTGCTATTGCATCTCACACGGAGGAATCCGTGAAAGCCGCATAAACATATATACGCCATCCGGCGGGAGGTCGGCGAAGCCGCGTTCAGTGTTGCATACTTCCTTCCGATCTGTCTTTTGCACAGACAGGTGCATGTCGGTACCCTGATGAGTCTAGTAGAGACGAAACATGTACCTCTGCCGTATCACTGTGGCGGGGAGGGTTAGTTTTGACTAACTGACGTAAAATGCGAACAGTAATGGCAAACTTCGTCCCATCATATCCTTTCCGTGTTAGAGGTTGCACAGTTTGAATGAATTGCTACAGAACACAATTCATCCTATTACACCACCATCGAGATGATGGCCTACCTGTACCACCACATCGAGAAGAAAGTCAAAACTTACCCTCCCCGCTACAGTGATACGGCAGAGGTACATGTTTCATCTCTACTAGACTCATCAGGGTACCGACATGCACCTGGCTGTGCAAAGGACAGATTAGAAGAAGGCATGCAAATACTGAACGCGGCTTCGTCGACCTCCAGCCGGATGGCGTATATATGCTTATGCGGCTTTCACGGATTCCCTATCACTGTGGCGGGGAGGGTAAGTTTTGACTTTCTTCTCGGTATGGTGGTACAAGTAGGCCATCATCTCGATGGTGGTGGAAAAGGATAAATTGCGTTCTATAACAATTTAATCTAACTGTGCAACCTCTAACACAGAAAGGATTTGACGGAGAGAAGTTTGCATTTACTGTTCGCATTTTACTTCATATATATATATATATATATATATATATATATATATATATATATATATATATATATATATATATATATATATATATATATATGTTATGTATGTCGGATATTCTCACGGGTGTGATGTGTAATCGAAGGTTTTCGGGCATCCCATGTACATGTTTTAATAAAGTATAGTGAATTACATATTTTTCTTTATTTTTTAAATTTGGAATAATTTAAAAGTTTTAAAATTTTGAGGCTTATAATTTTCTGGACAGAAAGGAAATTCATTATGTAAATTGTATAAATTTTCAGGATATTCTAAATCAACCTCTAGCACATAACTCTTGTCATTAGTCTCAGATATATTCATTATATCTAAATTTTGAATTTGTTGATTTGACAACCAAACAAAATCTTTTTCGGGCAGATATTGAGACATCGCATATCCGTAAAGATTAGTTGCATCAAAATACATAATATATTTAGATGATTGTAATGGATCATAATTTGAAAGAAATAAATTGTTTGCTATAGATTTCCTACATACACAGGTATTGATTCCTCCTCTTACACTACCTTTAAAAAATGTAACATATCTGGGTCTGTTATTAACTCCAATTCGACTCCAGTATATCTTAAACCAGCGTCAAAACTTAAACCTGGAAAAGTATAATAATGTGCAGGATCAAGTTTGTAAGTTTCCATACACGTTTTTCTAAAATTTTGAAAAACATCTGCCAAAAGTAATACATCAATCAGATTTAAGATATAAATCGGAATATTCACCGATTGTTTTACATTCAAATAAATTCCAAACATTTTTAGCCCTCTCATATTCTTCATCAGTAATGTGTTCATCCGTGAAATCATTATAATTTTTTTTATCTGGTAACTCCGTTTCATTTAATTTGGCGATATTATCAATATATTTATAAAGGAAAACGCCTTTTTGACGGATATACTTAAATTTTTCTTTTTCATTAAAATATTTGAACACTTCTTTGCATTGTTCATCATTAAGAATGGAAGCTAAATTTGACAAAGAGTATGGTAGGAACTGAAATGAATCAATAAACTTAAGATATAGAAATTTTGACTTGGTGAAACCAGTTTTTTTTTATCTAAATATTGATCTACTTCAATAGATTTTTGAAATGAAATGTATTTCTCTTTATTCTGGGCTATGACAAATAATTGTTCATGATTTGGACATAAATTTTTTATAAACAGATGAGAATCATAATTACGCAAATTGTGTAAAACTACTGGAATCGAATTAGATAATTTATAATTTAAGTTGCATATAGAGTGTGACGGACCTCTATAGGAACCTGTTAAATGACAATGATCAGCAGCCTTATCCGAAATTATAGGTTTATCACATATATGACAATCATTCGTATATTCAAAATGTAATTGTTCCAACACATTTAATTTTTTCATTGGTATTAACTTTTTCATATATTTATTGTAAATATTAAGAACGTCTCTTTCTAAGTAGGTTATAAAAATTTGTGCACAATTGGGACCCATATAATTTTGAAATTTGGAAATTGAATCATCAAATGAACACTTTATATAATAAGCAAACGAATATGGAATATGTTGACATTTTTTTTCAGTATATGGAGAACTTGGATCTACATCATTAATTTCATTATTTAAAGGCTTAAGAATGCATTCAAAATCTGCATATATAACAAATGAAACTTCAATTTGTTTTTGTATATTCTGAAATTTTAAAATATTTTCGGGAATAATATTTCCAAATCTATCTATTTTGGTTTCAGTTGAAGGTAGATTTATTCTTACAAAATTACAATCATATATGTTATGCCTGACTAATAATTCTTCAGTAGTAAAATATTGTAAACAACCGTCGCATAAAAATTTTTTCCCATGATGTTTAGATAATTGTTTAGAAATTAATCTAGATAAATCGGAAATATAACAATAATGGAAATTTCCATTATCATCTCCAATTAATAATAAATTAAGGTGACGTTCTCGCTTATTTTTTGTATAATGTAAAGGTCCTATAATTTCGAATTAAGTTTTAAAATTATTCTTGATTTTTTCTAATCCATAAACATTAACCGAAATATTGTTTAAATTTTCAAATTTACTTATGTCTTTTAAAGTTAAAGGAAAATTGATACCTTTAAAGTTTAAAATAGTGGTGAAATGTGGATATGACTCCACCTTTTCAATTGGTCCGTTAGGTGAATGAAGAGCTGCAACCACAGACTAGGCGAAACAACATTCATCATTGTTTTGAACGTTGATTACAGCATTTTTCAACTTGATCTCTGACGGTAGTGGTATATATGAAGAAGCTTTTAAGGGATTGTACTTGTTGATGTTAAGCTTAACGTGTAATATTTTTATTAAAATCCTGAAATTAAAGAAGAACATTAACAACAAATTAATTTTTGGTTTAAGTTTAGTTACTAAATATTTAGTAAAAAATAATTTACCCTAATCTTTTTCTGCCAGTTGATCAGCTTTCCGGTCAATAATTTTAATAATATCTTCTAGTTCTTGCGTTAATTCTGAACTATTACATAAAATCCGAAATGGGGTATTGAAAGACAACTTCATGACTTTCATTGCAAGGATTTAAGTAAAGACCAAATAGCTCCATGTTGAGTTTGATGCAGGTGTGTCTTTGGATTTCATAACTGATTACCTCAATTATTTTTTGTTGTATTTCGGAGAAAAAATCATAAATGTTGATTTGGTATTGAGTCGATGATACTTTATATGAAATGATTCTTTCCTTAAATGCCGATTTTATTACAGACACATTTTCATCCCTAATCACCATTGAATTGGTTTTGTTTATTTGTTCTCAAATGACAGAACCATAATGAATTTTTGTAAATATTTTGCAGAATTGACAATATCTTCTTTCACCTAAAATTTAATAACTTCTTTATTAAATTTGTCTCTAATTCATCAAATTAATAACTAATTATTAAACTGAAACAAAATTTCTATTTAACATTAAACTTACAGCTCTTCTTCTTCTGTTCTAACTGGGGGCCATTGTTGGAATGAATTATTTTCTTGTGGCGATTCAAATTGTCGTTTCGAGAAAAAATTTTGAAGCAGTCTTCACATTTAAAATTCATTTTTCTAAAATGAATCTCTTATTGTGAAGCCCAAGTCGATTTTAACACACTGAAGGTAACATGGTGAGGTATGAATTTAAATGGTGGAAAAGAAGTAGGAGGGGAGTTAAGTAATTGGATGGAAAAAGCTAAGAGTAGCTTTATAAAGTTCTATCGCCCTTTCCCACATCTTCCTTTTCTTCTGAGCTGTTTTATTAGGATCGCAATTTAAAATATAATCCCAAATAAATCCTAATGATCTTTGATAAGACAAATGTTTATTTTTAATTTTGAAATTTTATTTAGAATGAAAGCTTAGTTTCGGATAATCGTTTTCGAAGGGGATTGACACTTCCGTTTGTGTTAAAACAGAATTTTGAACTGTCTCATCTGTTTGTGTAGAAACAGAATTTAAAATTTCATCGAAATTTGGTGGCGAGTTTTCAAAAATGATTGGCGAATTTGGAATATTAACTTGACGGTATGTATTTTGGCCGCACGGAATTGAATTTTGACTAAAATCTTCAATTTTTGTAGATGGTTCACTTATTATTGGAAGAATTTCTTGGGAACCACCACCATTACTAAACGATGCTCCCAAATCTTCACTACAATGTGAAATTTTGTAACTATCCTGTGAACCATCCTCCTCCCCCAAAACATCAACCCTCCTATTTCCACTACTAGTCGATTACGAAATTTTATTTTGCGATTTATTTGAACCCGAATCATTGTCACTGTCACTGTCACTGTTACTCTCATAATTAGTTAAATTTTTATTAATTTTGGGAATCCCCATTAGCGTTTTAAAATTATCGATATTGCATAAATCTTGAGTTAATTTGTCGGGAGTATTTGTAATGGGAGTGTCCGTTGTTAAATCTAAGTCTTGAGTTAAAAAAATTGGGGTTTCCGGCGTTAAAATGTTATTATAATCTAAATTTTGTGATAAAATTGAATTTTGAAAGTTAAAATCTGTCTCCGAAATATTCTCTAGTTCAGGCAAATATTCCAAATTTTCTAAAAATTTTATGTTCGTTTCTGAACAACTTTGGAGTAATTTGTTTTCTAAATTTTTTTCTTGCATCGTATTAATCATCGCGTTAAAATTTTGGGTTCTCTGACTTAAATTTTGGTTGTCACTTTCATTTTCATATTTCAAAAAGGCAAACTGAATTATTATATCTGAAATTATATTAATTTTGTTCACCACTCCTAACTGTTCAGTGGAAGTTGAGGCAAAAGGAAAAGACATACCTTTAAAATTTGAGTACACTTGACAGCAACAAACTAAAACACACTAAAACAAACTAAAACAAACTAAAATTGGAGACTTTAAATTTAAAGCGTGGTAAACTCGACTTAAGCTTGCTATAAACTGATCCTCGACCGTTTTATATGAAAGCAGACTACGGTTTGTCCTCGTAAGTATAGTGATCTCAATAAAGGTCAATGACCTCAATTCTGCGCGTCGCACCCCGCGGAGCCCCCTTCCCCCATTCCCCTCGCAAAACACCCTCCTCCCTTCCCCCGCAAAACCCCCTTCCCCCTTCCTCTTTTCCCCCCGCTGAGCCCCCGCAGAGCTCCCCGCTGAGTCCCTCCGCTGAGCTGCTTAGGGAGCTACGTCCCCTATAACTCTCAGTGAGACGTCCTAAAATGTGCTGTAACTATAAAAACTCGAGAGGTTTGCGGGCGTATAAAACACAAAATTCTTTTCGGGGCATCTTACCTTAGGGTCCTCTATAACTCTCAGTGAGACGTCCTAAAATGTGCTGTAACTATAAAATCTCGAGAGGTTTGCGGGCGTATAAAAAACACAAAGTTTTTTTCGGATCATCTCGCCTGGTGCGGGGAGTCCAGGGGGGCACACAGCCTCCCTGGTCTGGGGGCCCAACGAGGGGGGGGGGCGGAACGCCCCCCCCCCTGGAAAGCAGGTTTGAGGCCCTCTACGCGATTTAAAAATCGAAATTTGACCTTGACCTACTTTCATAAAATGACTGTTTTGCGAGGTGACTTTTTCATTTTTGGTTCATCACCATTGGTGTTCACATAAATTTTAATTTTTTTTTAATTTTTTTAAAATGTTCAGAAACAGAAATTTACAAATTCAGGTTATGGATGGGAATAGAATTATAATAAGAAGAATCAACGTTAATCCTCCAATACAAGTACCATCCGTAACCTCATCAACCAACCCAGAGGAAAATGTGGAACCTCAAGTGGAACCTCAAATAAATTCGGAGGAACCAGTACAGTGTGACGAAATAGATTCCACTACAAAGTAAGTAGCTTATATTAAATGTTATAGTTTATTATTAGTCTTCCTAATATCAAAATACTAATTGATTTTTTTTTCAGTTGACAGAGAGACAAACAATTGACCAAGTTTGGGGACAGTGTTAAGTGAAACTATTTTTAGGTTAAGTTAAAGTGTTTAAGTGATAGTGAATAGTAACGGAGACGATTTAAGGTAATGTAAATTTTATTTAATTGATCTAATTATAAAGGAGTATGAAGATAACTGTACCTAAATTTCCTATAATATTTTTTCTTTCATATTTATAAACTCATTAATTTTAGATTTAAAACTCTCTAAAATAAGAAAGGATTAAGAATTTTTGAACAGGGTGGTTAATTTAAAATATTTTTTCATTCTATTATGACTAATAAAAACTTTTGTATATAGTTGTTATGTTTGTTCGTTATTCTTATAAATAAAACTTTTTTTTTTCGAAATTGTTCAATTCTTTATTCCAATTAGATAAGAATAAATGGATAAATGAAATACAAACAATAATAATTTTAAAATAATAACAATTAAATAATAATACATTTTAAAATAAATATTCTAGGATTATAATTTCTTCATTTTCACATGTATGAAGTGGTTTGCAACGCATAAATATTAAATAATACATTCTAAAATAAATATTCTAGGACTACAGTTTCTTCATTTTCACATTTAATTACGCATAGTTCACTTCGACAGCTTGGACATAATTTATTAATTAACTTCCACATTCCTAAACAAGGGATGCAAAATCTGTGATTACAAGGTTCTGGTGACATCATTTTATTAGATAATATATCTTCAAGACATATAGGACATTCTTCGGTTTTATTTTCAATTATTTCGTTAACAACTTTTTTGTTACCCTTCGCGACTTCCTACCGCTTTTATATATTGGTTTTTTACCAGGCATTATAATTATTTTTTATATTGGCACCACTGGAACATTTGTGTCCCAATCTAAATCAATATTTTTAACACTACTATTGCAAATTAAACAAACTTTGGGGGTAATAATTTGATACAACTATCTTGAATAAATATCGCAATGTAAATCATCACTTAAGCCTTTTAATTTTCTCTTATTATGAGTATTTACATGTTTATGAGCACCTGCCCTTTGATAATATTGTATAATTTGATAGCATGCGTGACAAAGAGTTTTTTCTTGATTTCCCGTCACTAAAAACACAACGATATAACTCTGAGTAATACAGAACACAACTTCTTTGGGATCAGTGTACTTATGTTTCACTAAACAAAATTTAGCACCAGCACTTTCTTCTTCATTATCTTCTTCAATATCGAAGTCACCAGATTCAGGTTCAATTTGTTCGAAATTATTTATATCGTAGTTCAAACAATTTCTGAAGTTCTTCTGAAATTTTTTTTCGTTAAGATATGTATTGTAATCCAATACTCCAATTAATTCATCTAGATCTGGACCTTCTTCAATATTATTATCTATAAATTTTTGAATGATTTTTTTTAATATTTACTTTGCAATATTTACTATTAAATATAAAATTATTTACTTATTATTTACTTATTATTTGTTGGTATTTAATTTATCATCTTTTGTTGCTCCACGTATCTATTTTATAAATTTACTAAAGTGAAAATTCATTGGTGGTAGGACTTTATATCGACTTCATGGTCAAATAAGGTTATCCACCTCAAGGTCAAACATAAGGTTAGATCTCCTACTATGATCGGATTCGATGGAAGGTTAGCCATGTTGTTAACTTTAAGATTAAACTCAAAGTGATGTATACGAGGCTTTTTGAAAAGTATAATGAGAGAACAAAAGAGGAGGAGGATGAAAAGTGTTGATGATACGAGGTTTTTTGAAAAGTATAATGAGAGAAGAAAAGAGGAGGAGGATGAAAAGTGTTGATGATTTACTCTTCTTATTCCTCCTCCTCTTTCCTTCTCTCATGTATCCACTACTATAGCCAAAATTTATCTCATAATTATGTTGAAAATTTTCATAAAACTAATTTGCTGTTTTACACATTAAAGAATTATTGTTAAAATTTTGGTGAAAATTTTCGGCATAAGAATATAGAACGTGTTATATATATTTTTTTATGACTAAAATGCGGAAAGTGCGCGAAAATCGACGCAGAATAAAATTTGTGAATTAACAACCCGCGTTTGGTAATCAACCTAATCTCAATATTTACTCATTGTTTCTTGCACAAAATATCGCTTATTTTGTGGTTTCTTGATCATATATGTTTAGAAACTTTCATATTTATGATATTATAAGGTTATCCTCAGATTATGTCTTCCTGCTGGAACGTCACATGTTATGAAAATGCGTATGAGCAACGACAAAATTATCACCAAAATTATATTCAGATTTCTTATACGTATCAAACATTTTTTATTGTAAAAATTATCTCCAAAGAATTTTCGGCAAAAATTTGCTGAAAATTTTTGTTATAATTTTCGGAATAATTCTTGTGTGTGTAAAACGGCTCTATAACCTATTTTAAAACTAATCTATAAATAATTTGTTTTTGTTTTGATCTAGAACAGGCCTATATTGTCGTGCTTAGGTAAAAGACGTTAAACTGTAAAAATAAGAACTGAAAAAACTGAATCAATATTAGTTTTTCATAGTAATTATTTAGTGATGAAAAAAAGGTTACATAACTTACTCTCTTTCATTTTTTTAAATCTAAAAACATATTGCTTTTATACTCTTTAAAAAATAATTACAGCTTTTTCGCTGGTTTTATTATTCATATGTTTTATCTTGTCAGAGGTACAATCCAATAATGCAGAATAAAAATTTTGTTTTATTTTAATATGTTTTATTGATATCAAATTAAAATAATAAATGATATAATAATGTTTGTTTAATCACAGAATCTTAATAGTAAATAATCCAAAAAAAGAAACAGGTAAAATTACCACTATTGCTTTTTTTCTTGGTAAATACAGATGAAATTATAATCATAACAGATCATAAAGAGTAGAAAAGCAGTATAATATATTTTTCAGTGGATAAAAGCAGTACAGTTTGAAAACTACTAATTGATATCTAGAAAATTATTGTAAAAATCCTTCGAACATACCCCTGTAGAATTAGCATAACGTCAGAACTAGGGCCCGGTTGTTTGAACGCTGAATAACGTAATAATATTTTTATTTATATTTAAAAAAGTGTTGATAAACAGTAGTTACTTCATTTCTTGGTACACACATACCAATTTTATGCTATCCTTTTCTAATTGCATTATTTAAAAGAGTATCATATGATAATCGGTACGTCAATTCTAGAAATGAATTTATGGTTGCCTAAATTATTATTATTGTTATTTTTAATATGTAAAAAATATCTAACAATATTTACCAGTAAAAATAAGTTTTTAAATCCTCTTTTTGTTAATATTAATTGTAAACTTCGCATTTATAGTAATTTCTAACTAACACTTAAAAACACCGAAAAAAGTCACGACAAGCAATTAAATTGAAAAAAAAGATAAGTAAACATGTTGATGTTTGTCAAACATCAAAAAAGCGTCTTCCCCACCGACCATAAACAGCCTTCAAACAAATCTAGGGTATTATCGAAGGAAAAATCTATCTGCATCAATATTAATAAAAGGCAGTAAATGAAGTTTATTGTTTTTTACCTAAACACAGCAATATATTGTTGTATTGTGTAATTGTATTTTAAAGCATTTTTCATGAAAATTTTGTATAATTAGCTTTTATTTTTAACAAAATTTGTGGCTAAAATTTAACTTTTCTCTTTAGGTGCAAAATCTGACTTGAAGCTTGCTCCAGACAAGATTTACTTGGAAAATACCCTAAAACATAGCGTTTTTCCTATTTAATATGCGAGCATCATTTTGGGAATAAGTACAAATCTGAGGGTGATGTTCATACAACATTGTTTTCTAATGCTGCACCCACCATTTTCCCAGCTTGTATAATTACCTTGTTTGTTTCAAATGATCGATTATTTAAGTAATACCTACCAGATTATTGGAAGTTACTAGTGTGTATATAACTCATCTTTATTTATTATCACCTCTCCTAATACATCTTTTAATTTAATTTTTGTTGCCATTATATTACCATTTTTTTTTGTGAGATGGGTTATTCTTTTAATATGTGGTAAAAAAAAATAAAAACTATTATTACTAACGAGACACGTTGTCCCTCAATGACAGAACTGTTCCAAGTTTAAATATTTATTTTTTTACTTTCTTTGTACTGCTAAATCTACACTAAACAGATAAAATTTTTGAAAATAAACTACTTCTAATTATTTGTTTTATCCACATGTTAACTGATATATTTAACTATTAGTTCATAGTAAAACAAATACATTTCATGTGCTCCTTAAGAGTATATAAAAAAATATGAACTTAAAATACTTCAGCTATTATAAAACAATATAAGTATAAAATTTTTTATACAAATATAAGATCTGTTCATCCTATTTTTTATTGCAGTTAAGGAAAGTCCATGGCAGAATCCTGATTTATCTTGTGTTGATTCTTATCTTACATCAAGTAAAAAGAGAGTACTGGTGAGTAAATAGTTATTGCTAAAATACAGTGTTGGGTTGATTTAAATCAAAGGTTAAATCATTTGATTTTTTTCACAATAAAAATCATGATTTAAATAAAAAATATTTATTATTAAACTCTAAGCAACCTCTTAAACTTCGGTTTATTAAAAATGAATTATTGATTTTCGAAAACGCGGGTTAATGAAATATATTTTTCTCTATATGACAGTATTTTTATTGATTTCTTCCTTTTAAATAATTAAATTTATTTTAAAAAGTGAAAAATTACTAATTTTAGGTGATGTTCATGCTGACGTAAGTGTAAAAGCAAACATATCTGATTAAATGGTACAGATATCCCTTGGTAATGGAGACTTATTTTCTCCCAGTACCTCAACCATAATGTTCAGAGAAGATACAGGATTGCTTTCACCGGCGTCATTAACACAGACTTCAATTTTGTTGTCATATTCTTCACCTAGGAAAAAGAAAATGCGCCAAATCATCAGTACCTTAAAAAACGTGATTCTAGAAATATTTTACAATGGAAAAAAAACAGACTTCCACTATTGATCATTTTTATGAGTTATGCGATCAATTTTTATACAAGCCTTTAGCAAAAATTGTAAAATTTGAGGCTCTAGAAGAAAATATTTTACAATGGAAAAAAAGAAGACTTCCACTAGTCATCATTTTTATGAGTTATGTAATCAATATTTAAGCCTTTAGCAAAAATTGTAAAATTTGAGACTCTAGAAGAAAATAAAAAACCTATTGCTGGGCGTGACAGTTTTGAATATAAACAATTTGCATTAACCTTGTATTTTTTAGGCCCAAGAGCATACAATTTTATGAAACAATTTCTTTATTTACCATCAACCTGTTTTACGTTTTTAAATTGTTAGAAAAAGAATGTAATTATCAGTACGAGAAGGTTTTTGATGGAAGTGAACTACAGATAACTTATTTGGATGAGAAGAGACATTTTTTTTTGTAATTTGCTTCAGATATAGAAAATGCCATATAATTTGTTTTTGTATTTTTTTAGATACCCTAAAACCTAAAGTATTTTTCAACATTGTAAAACATAATCAGTACATAACCCCTGAACCTAAAAAAAAATAACTTAAAATCCCATGACTTATATACATTTCAAAGAGGCTTATTTTTCTATTTTTTATCCCCTTTTTGCGGCTTTTTATGTCTTTATTTGCAAATTTGACGCAATAAAATAATTTTAATCTTATAAATAATTTAATAACACAAATACGGGGAAATTGTGGACAAGGATGTAGGAATAGTACATTTTTCATTTCATCAAAAAAAAATTCTAGATATTGCTCTTTTTCTACATTAGACAATAAATTTTGAAGAAAATATTTTTTCTAGTACATAGATATAATAAAGAAAATTTTTATCTTGGGATCAGAGTGTGTTTGTCTTGTAGGCTTTAAAACTCATAACAAGTTGGCTCTGATCCAATGTATTTGTTTGTTGAGAAAAACCCACACAAATCTGACAAGTATGTATATTTATATACTTTTTTAATAAATAACGACAAACATAAACAAATCCATTTTGAGTAGGCAGATATCCCTTTCTGTAGTCATAATTGTGTAAAAAAACTGCCGAATTACTTTGTTACTAGGTTGAAAAATATCTTTTTGCACCTCCTGACTTTCAGTTATTATATTACATAATAGAGAGCTTAAATCATCTTAATAGATCATAGATGAAGAATGCAAAAAGTTTTGACAAAACAGTTTTTTATATGCCCTTTCAAATTGAACTGGGGTTGGGTTAACACAATTTCCTCCCTGTTGCCATATACTGCCAAAATAATTGTCTAGACAATCTTGATTCACTAAACGAGTTCTTAAATACTTTAAACCTAGGATTGACAATTTTACCCATGGTTTTTTTAGGCTATTGATAGTTATAATCCAACAAGTTCGGAATTTACATTTAGATGTTAGGTCTTCACCACTTTTGTTTAAAATTATTAAATTGGATAAAAAAATATATCATCTCATCCTAATAAGTTATCTATAGTTCACTTCCATCAAAAACCTTGTACTGATAATTACATTCTTTTTCTAATGAATTAAAAATATCAAAAAGGTTGCTCATAATCTCTATTACTTCAATTTTAGCAGATGATTCTACATGCAATAAACCCAGTGATCTTTATGTTTCCATTCCCCTTGCAATTGTATAGCTTAAAACTTGAACGGCATTTCTTAAGTTTGTGGCCAAGCAAAATTCTTGTTTTTTGCCATCTTTATAAAAATATTCTACAAAGGACTATGATGTTTTTTTCATAGAAATAAGAAAACATGGCTAACCAAGTTATCTTTAGTAACTTCAATCTTATACCCATGGAGATAGGAATTATTGTCAGGTTTGTTATTTTAAAAAAGTTGTAGAATATATATTATTGATAATATGGATCGATTTAATAGAATTTTTTACTGAGTGTAATTGTTGGATTTAGATTTGGTTAGATTACCATCAAAGACACACATAAAAAGCGCTCCATATCACATATACACATATTCCAACACACACTTACTTGCACATACACATACATATCCAAATACGCGCTACATATGTACACGTAATTTTGATCTTATTCATTTAGCACATACAGATATTAAGTCATCTAGGTGCTTTTTCCCTGTATATTGGTATTATTCCTTTTGTGTATTAGTTATTAAATTCTTCTTTTGTTTTTGACTTATACGTATTTATATATATATATATATATATATATATATATATATATATATATATATATATATATATATATATATATATATATATTTGTATGTCTATATATGTATATATATATATATATATATATATATATATATATATATATATATATATATATATATATATATATAGACATACAAAATAACTGTACACACTCTATAATAAGAATGCAAAAAGTTTTCTCCTTGTTCTAGTTAATATAAAGATATACTAAATCTACAGTGTTTTATTGTTTAATGATAGATATTACTTAATTTGTAACAATTTGTAATTTACAATAGTAATGATAATAATATAATAATAAATAATTAAACTCTTATAGAAAGTGTTCAGATAATGCGTCAGGGTACTTGAACCATAGTAATGTAGCAGCTCGATCTTAAAATTTTATATGTAAGTTGACAACATTATAATCGGAATAAAATTCAAAAATAAAAAATTTTAAAAATAATTTAATTTAAAAATTGAAGTTTAATAGTCAAAAATAAAATAATAAAAAGTACTAAAATATCAAAATAAATAAAATGTTAACTTACTCCCATTTTGTTGTACTGAACCGGATTAAATAAAATTCAAACACTTTTAGAATCAGCATCTGAATTAAAATTGAAAATTTTTCTAAGTTCAATTTTTAATAACAGAAATCGACCAACTGCTAGTACCCGTTTTTGTAAAATAAAAGAACTTAAAACATTCCGGTGTGGAGTCTCCGAATCCCGTACCTTTGACGTCAATAGAAATGGCGTGATCTGTGGGATTCTTTTGCTTATGTTGCATTCGTGAGATTCTAAGTACGCAAATTTAGGATGGTAGGCGATCAAATTGTTTACACATTCCTTCACGAAATTCTCTAGCTAGCAATTAACTGCTGTCAGTAATTAATTAAGAAATATTATTTATTAATGTGTTTTCGCAGAGATTTCTAGCCAAAAGTCACTTTCCACCTATAAAGCGAATTCTTAAGCTGCCAGATTTTAATTAAAAAAATATTGATTTATATATGTTTTTCGCAAAATCAGCTAGCCAAGGCACGTACACAGAAAAAAGTCCCGTAGATTGCGACGTCACTAGGTGATATAAATACAGCCCAAATTTATTGCAAGAGGCAATTTCAATCTTAGTCGAGTTAGTTCGATAGTATAGATTCAAAGTTAGTCGAGTATAGATTTAAACTTGGACGAGTTAGACAGTAAAGAGTTAAGATGCGTTAGTTAGTTCCGAGTTAAATGTAACAGTAGTAGTAGTGAACATAACACGATCCTCATCATCCCCCCCACTCCTCGACCTTGACCTTGGCAATGCCCCACCCCTCTTTGGCTCCGCCCACATGCCCTTGTGATTGACCTTGAAAGTGCACGTGTGCTTTGCCCTTGGCCCTGACCTTGTGCTCAAGGTTGTGTGTGACCTTGACCTAGTTCGAGGCGGCCTTAGCGTTGTTGGAGGTCATCTTGGGTGTGTGACCTTGAAGATATGTTACGTGGTTTGGGGTAACCTTGAATGGTTTTATATAAGGTATGGGGCAGTTTCATTCATCAGCTGTCTCTGACTTGTATAGGTAGTACATGTGTTAATATTTGACAAATCATTGCATATGTTTGTGTGTGGTTTTCGATGGTTAAGCGAGCGCGAAATTCTGGATTTAAATATTATGGCTGTTGGTGATAATAGTTTACTTGGCTACGTTTTGGAAGTGGATGTGCATTATCCGACTGAGTTGCATGATGCACATTCTGATCTTCCATTTCTAGTAGAAAATATCATACTGCCAACAGAAAACGCCAAATTGCCGAAATTAATTCCTAATGTACAAGATAAAAAAAATACATTGTACACTATAGAACTTTAAAACAAGCCATCGCCAACGGCTTAGTGGTAATGCAAACCCATCGAGTATTACAGTTTAAGCAATCAAAATGGCTAAAATCGTATACTGATTTTAATACCAATTTACGTAACAAGGCTACCACAAAATTTGCGAAGGACACTTTTAAATTAAAAAATAACGCGATTTTTGGTAAAACTATGGAAAATATGGAAAATCGAAAGGATATAAAATTAGTAACACATTGGGATAACAGTGTAGGCAGAAATGGAGCTAGAGCACTAATATCCCGCCCCAATTTCAATAGTAGCTCGATATTTACCGAGAACTTTGTTGCTATACATATGAATAAAGTTAAAATATTGTACAATAAACCAATTTATATCGGATTTTCCATATTAGATATATCAAAGACTGTAATACACAATTTTTATTATAATTTTATTAAATCCTAGTTTGGTGATGATGCTTCGTTACTTTACACCGATACTGACTCGCTTATATTAAAAGTGTATACGGAAAACTTTTATCAAACTATATCAGAAAACCCCGAAAAATTTGATACATCAAATTACCCCGAAATTAATAATTTCAACATAATTAAAAGTAATTCTGTAGTTGGTAGAATGAAAGATGAGTTTCCTGGTGATCCGATAATAAGTTTTTTTGGTACCGGCGCGAAGGCTTATTATGTAAAGTCTATTAATAATGAATTTAAAAAAGCCAAAGGTATCAAAAAATGTGTTATCGAGAAAGACCTTCATCAGGAAGACTACCAAAGAATTGTTGAACGGGGTGGTTTGATATTAAGAAAGATGAAGATATTTAGAAGTGAATTACATAACATATATACCAACATAATAAATAAAGTAGCATTGTCACATAGCGATGATAAACGTTATGTAATTCCCAATTCAACCAAAACTCTACCTTGGGGGCATGCAGACATAGATTTTTACAAAACAGACCCGGAAGAAAACTTAGCAAATTTAGTCACCGTGTTGGAATCATTTCTAAGTCAGGACAGCACGTAATCTGGAAAATTCATATTTCATTATTTGTATTGTTTTTCTTATTTCTATTGAACATACAACATTAATATGTAACGGTAGTATTGTAATTTTTTTTTAAATAAAAAACATGTATTCATTACTTGATTGCTTTTTATTGAACCTTTATTTTAAAATTATAAATATAATGAAGTGTCGACAAATAACAAACTGTAAAAGTTATTGTTGAAAAATTTGTCTAACAGTAAATTAAACGTACAGGTCTACGAGCAAATGTTTAATGTGAAGCAGTTTTTTTGACGAGATCCTCCATAGTCTTTTCAATTTTCAACATTCTAGAGTTAAGTTCATCACGCAGTTCGTCTTGCCTAAGTTCATATATTGCAATAACAGTATCATCAATGTATCCTCTAAGTTCTTGACCGGTTTCAATTAATTTCTTGCGTACGTAGCCTTCAAGTTGGTTTCTGAATATATCTTTAATAACAATTGTTGAGTCATGTAAAGCATTCTGCGTATCTTGCACACACTGAGCAAGGTTATTATCAACATAATTTCGTGTGGTCGCATCGTCTCCTTCAAGAGATTCTGCTAAATAGCACAATCTTTTGCTTCCCATGTCGTAATCTCCATTAGGTGTAAGTTTAAAACCTATTCCTGAAGGACCTCGCATAAAGTTAAAATCCTTAAATTTTCTTTTGCGACCGAACTTATCAATAGTGTTTACTTCTGACATTGTTATGTGAGACTAATTTGAAACCATTACATTTCACTCTAATATATGGTTCTATATCATTAATAAACAGACTCTGCAGAAAAATATGGATTGCAAAATGTATTTTAGGTGATGTTTAATAAATACACATACAGATTCATTTTACTATTGTTTTATTGGAAAAAAAATTAAAATGTAACAAAAGGTTGACTTTACTTTTTATTGTTAAAAAAATATAACAAACAAAAAAATTAAAAAATAAAGAAATAAAATACATGTTAATTTCTTCTGTACAGGTAAGCTTCTTCTATGACCCAATTTCTTCTCTGGATGGCACGTTCATTAATGTCCTTGAACTGGTAGTAAACTAGTCCACAAAAGCCGCATTGTACAAATTTAACCCTGAAAAGGTCAATGTAGTTGAAGTCGTACGTAAGATCATTCCGCCAGCATATACCTAGTCTTTTACAATGATGACAAGTTAAATAAAAAGCTTTTGGTATATGACTGTATGTTTTGGCTGCTTCACTAGGTTGTTCATCAGTTGGCAACATGATGTTTGAATATGTTGTACTTTTCAATCGCTCTACTCTATTTATGTGTTACTTTTTAAAATAACCTTGACCGGACCAAAAAAAAAATACTTGAAAATTACAACCTTGAAAACGACCCTGGCATTGACGGGTACTTTGATCTTGGCCTTGGCCTTGCATCTGATAAGTTTAGTACTATATTTATATGTTTCTTTAAAATAACCTTGACAGGGACAAAAAAAAATCCATGAAAATTACAACCTTGAAAACGACCCTGGTATTGCCGGTTACGTCGGCCTTGGTCTTGGCCTTGCATCGACAAGTTTAAATGTTATACTTAATGCATCGAACAAAAGGAATAAAGGTGGTGTAGTGGGGGAAATGGGCATAAAAGCAGACTTGCTGGCTCGAGCTCTTCACAGTTCGTCAGAACACCAAACAGTGCAGTAGTAAGTTAAAATTATAGTGAGAGTTGTTGTATCGAAGATGTCATCAAGTGTAAGGTCTCTTTTGGATGCTCTTGACGTGAGCTGCGGATCCCAACAAGGCATGTTGGAAAACATCAGTGGCTTGGAAGTGTTGAGTTCAGGGGTTTTCGAAAATTGGAACAGCAGGGAGCAAGAGGATGCCGAAGACAAAGCCCTGAATGATGGTCGAGACGAAGAGTTGGTGCAGTCGGCTGCACAATTCCTTGAATGTTGGACAGAGGAGAAGGAGCTGAAGATCAACGTCATTAGTGATGTGGTTGTGCGAAAAGCATCGCGGCCTAACAGGGAATCTTCTCTGAAAGCTTCCAAATTAAAGAAGCTTTTGACTATGCGGAAGTCCGAAATCGCCGATAAAAAAACCTTTTATTCGGCGATTAAAGGTGTGGGGAAAGGAAAGAAGAAGTTTAACTTTAAGCGTCCCTTCACCCCTGTTCCATTACCTGACTTCCTGAAAATATCGCCGCAAGAGCCGTTGTCCGTAGAAGTGGAAATAATCGAGGCCCCGATGGACCAACGCCACCAACACCGGCCAGTGTAGAACAGGAAGTAGTGTCGGAGGTAAAGTCTTCCCCAGCGCCACTGTCACCGATATTGGGATACCGGAAACCTATGAAGAAGCGGTTTAAGCAGTGTTTTGAAGGCGATGAAGTTTCCGCTGCTTCGTCGTCGTCGTCGTCTTCACCAAACGAAACCGCTTCTTCTTCTTTAATATGTTCCGAGACATCTCAACCGGAGTGGGTTGACAACTTCACCAACTCGCAGAAGAGCAAACTGTCGGACATGTATAGAATGAAAAAAAACTTAGTGAAAAAAGTAAGTGCGTGTGAGACTGACATTTTAGAACTGGAAAGACAATTAGAATTAAAAAAGATGGAATGTGTGCGATATAAAAGACAATTAGCGGACTATAATAGATTTTGTAGTAGGTGTTAGGTAGTTGTAGGTATTAGCTTTTAATTTATAGTATTAAGTTTGTAAATATTGTTCCGGACGGCCGGTCTTCAAACAAACTACACACACTGTATAATTTTAATAACTTTTTATTGTCAACCTTACTTTTGACACTTGTCAAACTAATTCAACTTGCGTCGACAAACTCTCGAAATATACTGACCAAGAAAGTCGATCTGGACCCTTTATATACCCTTTTGGTTGATACCGGAAGATTCCCTAATTCTCTAGAAGGTTTTCTATACTACATGGGGTAATCAAAATAAGAAAAAGGAAAAATCCGGCGATTTCTAGACCTTCTATTATAGACGTTCCATGTTAGAAATAAGGAAATCGAATTCTCTAAAAAGTTCCAGACCTTCTTTCATAGTCGTCTCCTGAGGAAATTAACAAAGATAAAATTACTTAAATAAATTATAAACTCATAGAAAATATACCTAAAACCCTACAAACTACGAACACAAATTAATACTAGGAAATGTACAACGCTATAAAGTTTGTAACATTGCCCCCCTTCCAGGCCTTGATCGTCCCGATCAACCTTCTTGATCTTGGTAATGGGCCATTCTGTCCAGATGCACGACTTTCATCTTCGCACGAGGGCTTTTCTGAATTCGGTACACCAGATCGTTTAGTCGAGTCACTACATTGTACGGACCTTCCCATGACTTTTGAAGCTTTGGTGAACGCCCTTTGGTTCTTTTTGGATTGTACAACCAAACTCTTTCACCAACCATGAATTTGTAACTTTTGACGGACTTCTTCGTGTACCACCTGAAGCTACTTACTGAGTTGGTTGGTGTAGTCTTCCCAAGTTGCTTCACAATCAGGTGGATGTTCAGTAAGCAAATCGACTGGAAGACGTAATTCTTTTATAAAAATTACGCTAGCGGGGGTTTTTCCAGTGGTTTCGTGAATGGCTGAACGATAGGCTAGTAAAAATGGCTGAATTCATTTATCCCAGTCATTTTGTTGTTCATTTACTTGTATTCTGATATAATTCTCCAGTGTTCTATTAAATCTCTCAACCATTCCATCTGACTGTGGATGTAGGGGTGTTGTTCTAGTTTTATGGATTTTCAGAAGCTTGCAAAGGTTCGTAAAAACTTCGGATTCAAAGTTTCTGCCTTGATCAGAATGTATTTCTCCTGGCACCCCATATCTACAAATCACTCTTCAAACAATATTTCGGCAACGGTGGTGGCTTCTTGATTTGGTATGGCATAGACTTCTGGCCATTTACTGAAGTAATCCATAGCTACCAAAATATAGCGCTTCCCGGATTTACTAATAGGGAATGGTCCTGCTATGTCTATAGCAATTCTTTCAAAAGGTACTCCTACATTGTACTGCTTCATTTTACCATGGCTACGGGTCCTCGGTCCTTTACTAGCAGCAGAGTCGGTACAAGTTTTGCACCAATCTTTTACATCTGCGTGGCTCCCCAGCCAATAGAACCTCTCTCGAACTTTTTCAAGAGTTTTCATAACCCCTAAGTATCCGCCACCTACACCATTATGTAAAGCTTGCAGTACTTCTGGAATCCTTTTGGTGGGTAAAACAATGTGGTATTTGTAGTCTTTGCCGTCAGAGCTCTCCCAAACTCTATTTAAAAGACCATTGTGCATAGTCAAAGAATTCCATAAGGCCCAGTAACCTTTCACTTTTTGAGATTTTGACGAGATTTCTTGAAAAGTGGGTCGATTTGAATTATTATTCTTTAATTTAATGATAAGGTTAAGATCTGGATCTTCTTGTTCTTTGGAGATGATTTTGGGATCCCAATCCAAAGAGCATTGTAGTCGTGTCTTTCGGCAATAGAAATCGTCAGGATATTCTCGCTCTTCGTGCCTGTTACAGTGCTTGTATTCTTCTGAACATGGTCTCCTTGAGAAAGCGTCTGCATTTTTGTGATTCAAGCCTTTTCTATGTTCAATTTTAAAATCGCACTCTTGCAAGCGTTGTAACCATCGTGCTATTTGACCTTCAGGATTTTTAAATTGTAAAAGCCACTTTAATGATGCATGGTCTGTTCGCAGGAGAAATTTTTGGCCATATAGATATTTGTGAAAGTGTTCCACTATCTTTATAATAGCGAATAATCCTTTTCTTGTCACACAGTAATTTCGCTCAGCTTTGCAGAGTACCTTGCTACAATAAGCAATCACTTTTTCCTGGCCATTTTGTATCTGGGACAAAATTCCACCTATAGAGGAGTTACTAGCGTCAGTATCCACAACAAACATCTGATCGGGCTCAGGATATGACAGTATTGGAGGATTACAAAGTGCCTTCTTTAATTCATTAAAAGCGGCTTCGCAGTCTGCGGACCATTCATAGTTGTTGCTCATTTCAGTCAGTCGATGTAAAGGTCTCGCAATATGGGCGAATCCTTTTATGAATCTTCTATAGTAAGTGCAAAAACCTAAAAAACTTCTCAGTTCATGCTTATTTTTCGGTATTGGCCAACTTTGAATGGCTTCTGTCTTTTCTGGATCAGTTCATACACCTGCTTCTGTGATTATATGTCCTAGGTATTTCACTTCTTTCTGGAAAATTTGACATTTCTTCGGACTGAGCTTTAATTGTGCACTTCTCAGTTTTTGAAATACATCTTCAACATTTTTCAGATGATCGTCAAATGTTTTTCCCAGAATTATGATGTCATCTAGATAGACTAGATATGTTTTCCACGTTAGTCCATGTAAGATTCGTTCCATTAAACGTTCAAAAGTGGCTGGGGCATTGCATAAACCAAATGGCATAACATTAAATTGCCATAACCCCATTCCAGTAGAAAAGGCCGACTTTTCTTTATCCTCTGGATGAATCTGTACCTGCCAATAGGCACTTTTTAAGTCCAATGTGGAAAACCATTTTGATCCAGTTAAAGTATCTAGAGTATCATCAATACGAAGCAAAGGAAAACTGTCTTTCTTTGTGACGTCATTAAGCCGTCTAAAGTCAACACAGAATCTAGTTGAGCCATCTTTCTTCTTAACTAGTACAACTGGGGATGTCCAGGAACTTTGGGAAGGTTCTATAATGCCTTGATCCTGCATGTCTTTAAGCATCTTCTCAACCTCGTCACGTTTTGCTAATGGTATTCTTCTTGGAGCTTGTTTAATTGGAGTTGTTTCACCAGTATTTATTCTATGCTCGACTATATTGGTCCTTCCCAAGTCGCTATCTGATAAAGAGAAAACATTCTGATTTCTTCTTAAAAGATCTTCTAGTCTAGCCATCCGAACTTGATTCAGTAAAGGTGTTGACGTACTAACCAGGTCTTGAAGTACTTTAAGTAGACTAGCAGGTAATTTTTCAGGTTGCAACGGGATACCGGTAACTATCACGTCGACAGGTTGACAGGTCGCAATCTTGTCACTTTTTCTCATCTGTTGAGGATAGTAGTGGATATATGAGAGAAGGAAAGAGGAGGAGGAGGAGTAAGAGTAAATCATCAACACTTTTCATCCTCCTCCTCTTTTCTTCTCTCATTATACTTTTCAAATCTCTCATTATACTTATTAAAAAACCTCGTATCATCAACACTTTTCATCCTCCTCCTCTTTTGTTTTCTCATTCGAATTATCTCGTATACATTCGAGTTACTTCGTATACATTCGAGTTACTTCGTATACATGTTAACATGACCTTGTATCCCTTCTTTAAATTTTGATTATAAAAGCAACACTTTACCAGCTTAAAACATACTAAAATGAAATATGTCTTCTGCTTCTAACGAAAGTGAATTAAATTTATTAATTCAAAAATTTTATAAAAAATGTAAAAGTTCTGCTTTTGAGTTCGAACATTATGCAGTTGATAGTGGTCCATCTTGGTTTCAATATTATTTGGATATATCCAAAAACCATACAGAGGCTGTGAAATTGTGCGAACGTTATTTTCAAAAGAAAGATATTGTACAGTTTATACGTGAATTAGTGAAGTTAAGTTGGTTTCATCATGAAGTTCGTCATTTAAACCAATATATTAGAGATCCTGTTGTATTACAAGAACTAATCAAATTGCGTGGTGAAGATGATGCCTAAAATTGAAAATTTTGTGAGGGACCTTTATGAAGGGTTCATTATGAACGAAGCATGTTCCAGATATTTATCTTGTTTAGTTGAAGAAGAAAGTGAGGGTCAAGATTTATTGTTATATATAAAATATGTTGATCATGCAAATTGTTGTAAAAAAGCAGCAGAATTGTGTAGTGAATTTTTGAAGACTAAAAATGTGTTAAAATTCTTTGATGAACTTAAAAAAATTGGACTCAATAAAGAAATAAATTTATGTATTGATTTATTGGTTAATTAAAGTTAGTGTGAAATAAAATATTTAAATTTTTATAGTTGTTTTATTATTGTGTAACGGCTGTTATGTTTAAATATTTGATTATGTAAAGATAGGAAAATATAATTTTCTGTTAGTAATGTGGGGATGTGGATAAATAAAAAAAATATTATTACATTCATTGTTAATTTATTCATTCATAAAAAAATTTTTATACATAAAGAATACATTAGAAAGGGCACACATTGAAGGTGATTGAGAATGATAAAAACATTTAGGAGATGATTTAATTAAAACAGGTTGTTCGTCCAATTCAATTATTGGCTTAGTACAATATTTTCTAATAAAATTAGCTTTCTCTTCTCCTTTAATATAAATGAATTCTCCTTTTTCTGTTAAGTTTTTTACTATAGATGAAAAATTATGAAGAGGAATATATCCTGTATTCCAATTGATGCAGTGATGAAATTTCATTAACCATTCTGCTTGCTTGTATGTTTCTGGTGGAAGCATTTGTAGTGGATACGGTGGTTTAAAAATATAATGACTCATTTTATGTCCATCAAACATTGCAAGTTCTTTAGGAATAAACTTGTTGTGTTCATCCTTAAATCCTTGAACATCCATAACTATTCTCATTTTTATTTAGCAAATTTTTAAAGTACTAAACTTTTTTATTACAAATTGTTTTTTCGAATAGTCTTCAATAAGATTTTTTAGATGTTTAATTTTTTTAAAAAATAGTTCTATTTTTTCTTTTTGTATTTTGTACATTCCATTTGATGTGCAACAAACTATGGTATAGAAACAACTGATCTTATTCGATATATTTTCATTTTAATAATGATATTTGATGTGGTGGGAGAAGTTAAAGTTGTTTAACAATTTTTGTTAATGGATTATAGCTAAATACTTTATCATGTATTATAACACAATACGCAGCTGTTTTTCCCGATATTTTTTCTTTTGTCTCAAATTCAATTCTCATGGTTACTGGGCCGGATTGTAATAAATCTCTCTGATGAGAGCAATTAATGTAAGCAATAGGTGCATTATCTTTAAATTCTTTGGGATTAAATATTGGTTCTATTGGAAAGTTATAATATACTTGACGAAATTCAGAAAACATTTCATACAGGGTAGCAAACTTATTATTTTTAAAATCAAGCTGAAGATCCTGATAAGGATATCTTTCTGAATTTAAAAACACATTTATATTCCTTAGGTCACAATGATCAAATTTACTCATATCTGATTTTAAATTACCACGTCTATCCTTTTGAAAAGCAATTAGTACATGTCTTGGTGTTTCAATTTTTGTGGAGGTTTTGACAGGCCAATTATGTGTTGTATTTTCTAATAACTCTGGATATTCAATTAATTCCCAACTTCGGAAAGTAAGAAGAATATCATTGTTTTTATTAATAATTTTCGTTAGTGCCAATTCTTGGGGAATGGCCACAGTAAGATGTGGAACTCGCCAACAAAGTTTGGTTATTTTAATTTTCGGTTTTTCATCATCACTTGTGGTTACTAAAGCATTAGTGTCATCATTGCTTCTTATTAGTATTAGTTCTTGTTGTGAATTTAAAATTATTTTGTTATAATCTTCAAAAAATCCCGAGTACATTTTTAATGGGACGCATAGGGAAACGTTTCCTTTTTCATCAGTCATAATTTTTTCTTTAGGTTTCGTTTTTGGATACCATCCAGCATTTTCCAATTTAGCACTTTCGTTTTGATTAAATGATATGTATCCTTTAAGAGTTGAAGTAATTCCTACATCTCGAACTGAATCAATTGTAACACCATTAAAAATATAACGTAATTCTTTAAACAAGAATGCTGGAGCATTGTTGATTAATACCGTATTAGCCAATGGAGTATCATCTTCTTTGGTAACTTGAAATTCTAAATATAATTCACTTTTGCAAGGTAAAGGATATTTTCTTGTTTGTTGTAGAGCAATTCTAATTTCATCATTTAATCCAAGTTTTGTAGGATTGAAAGGTTCAAATGATAGTATTTCCCAGCTTAATATTGATTCATCTACAAGAATATTTTCTTTTACATTTAAATATTCCATTTTATTTTAGTTTGAAACCTAAACTTATCAGAAATTTTTTATTAGAAGGTGTTAACCTTTGAGAGTTTAATTTATTACTAGTTAAATGTCGTTTAGTATCTTTCTTATTAATGTTTTTAGAGTAAAATTTTTTTGAAAAATTATAATTTGAGACTTTTTTATTATATAAAATAACCATTATTCATCTATTTTTTTAAGATGTAGTCTTACTGTTACCGTTTCTCCTCTGAAATTGATGAGATCACCATCTTGATCTACTATTTTAATGTTTATATTGTCTATTACCTTTACAGTAACAGGAAAGTAAAGGACATTTTGTGGTGATTCTATTATTTTAAAACCAGGAGCTACACTAGGAAAAAATTGATGTATTATATGAACAGGTTTTCCATTTAAATATGATCCTTCGGCAATATTACAATCGATGTTTATGGCGTTTACTTTAATAATTTCCGCTGGAAAATCTGAAATGTGCTCCTTAAGACCTTCTAATTCCCTATTTTTAAAACCTAATATTTTTCCTATAGTTCCATCACGAAACGAGATAGGAATATCTGTTTTAATATGTGTTCGTAAAGTATTATTATTGGCATAAATATGAAGAAAAGTACGATTGTCCAAAAATTTTTGAATAAAATTATTTACATCATCTATTTCATAACTACCTGGTGGTATTCTTATTTCTTTATTTGAGTCATAAATAAAAAGATTATTAGTCTCATCAATATTTGGAATAGCATTAAAAGTTTCAAAATTTACAAGTCCAATGGAATATTCAAAATTTTCATCTAAATATATTGGAGGATGAATATTAGCAGAAAGCGTGGGGGAATTACCACTAATGACAAAACTGTACGACATATCTCTTTAAAAATTTTTAACAAAATGAATTAATATTGTTTTTCAACCATTATTATAAAGAAATTTAAGACAGAGCTCACCACAATTTGTTTTGTTAATTGATTGATAATGATCGTAGTTATATTTCACAACATTTTTCTTTTTATCGCTGAAAAAATATTTTGTTAATTCGGTAGATGGTCGCAAATTGCCATAACTATCAAAATATAAAATATTTTTCCCTTTTTTTATGTATGCAGTCCAATGAGTTCCATCACCACTATTCTTATCGAGATTAACAATACCACTTTCATTTTTATTAATTTTTTTTGGTAATTTATCTCTCATGAATATACCTCGAAAGTTGGGAATTTTAAGTAGATTAATATATTTACTTAAATCATAATTTGTAAGTGGTTTTCGAGGTATTTGTTTTAACAGTTTTTTGAATAAGGTTTCAGATATAATCCACATCCAGTTTTATATGGTTTTAAATAAAGACCACTTCCTTGTTTTCCTACTGCTATAGATTCCATCATTTTATTATGTCTTTTGGACTCTTCTAATTTTTCTTTAGCAGCTTTTGCATCGTTGACAGCTTTCGCAATACCTGCTGCTCCTCCTCCAAGAGCACCTAAAGCGGACAAACCAGCAAATAAAGGAATAAGAGGTAGAAATCCACCAGTTTTTGGAATTGGTATGATTCTATTTTTTGGTGATAATATTCTACTATCTCCGATAGAGCTAAGTGCGGTTTGAATAATATCAGTCAAACTTTTAAATTGTTTTCCGTTTAGTGCTTGTCTTGCTTTTGAAATAGCTGAGATAAAGTTATTCCTCGTCCTAGACGAGTTTTTCGACTTCTGTTTTTCCTTCTTTTTTTTAATCCCATACCAAATTTTCTTTTAATTTTCATTGCACCTCTTATTCCAAGTGCAGCAGTTTTTTCTCCAAAAGTGGCGTCTTTTGCTCTGAACCTTTCGGCAGCTTTGTCACCTAATAATTTATCAGCAGCGTGTCGGCTTTTTATATCATTTGATTGTGCATAGGCAATATCATGCTCTTTACAAGCTTCATCCAATAAGTTTATGCCTTTATCGCCTCTAGCTAGTCTCTTTTCTAGTTTGGTTCCAGGTCCACAAAAATTATACCCAGGTAGATGTAATTCAAAAGGTAACTTATTTATTAGAGTATTAATTAAACCACTACCTCTTTTTCTGACTCTTCTTTTATAAATGGATTGTTGCTTATATGAGATTGGCATTATATAATTGAAATCTTGGAACAAACTGACTAGTTTTAAATTAGAACTTACCCTTTATACATCCTCTTATATATGAAAATTGTCAAACAACCTTATTCAATTATTATTAAAGACCATGAGACTTCAAGAAATAATTTTAGAAAACATGGAAAATTGTTTGAAGGCTCTAGTAAAAGGGGGTTAATTATTGGTCCATCAGGGTGTGGTAAAACTAATATCATTATAAGTTTAATTGAAGATCCTAATGGTTTACGGTTTGAAAATTTATATATTTATTCAAAGTCTCTATATCAACCAAAATATGAATATTTGAGATTACTTTTTAAACCATTGAGAGAAATTGGATATTATGAATCCGAAAATGAAGAAAATATTGTTTCTCCACAAGAAATAAAACCAAATTCCATAATTATATTTGATGATATAGTGTGTTGCAATCAGAATGTTGTAAAAGATTATTTTTGTTTCGGAAGACATAAAAATACTGATTGTTTTTATTTGTGTCAAACGTATTCTTCGATTCCAAAACAATTAATTCGTGACAATGCGAATTTGATTGTTATATTTCAACAAGACAAAACGAACTTAAAACATATTTATGATGATCATGTTAATGTTGATATGTCATTTAATCAATTTAATGAGTTATGTTTGATGTGTTGGAAAGATAAATTTGGATTTTTGGTAATAGACAAGGATTCGAATTTAAAATCCGGTCGATATCGAAAAGGATTTGATTCATATATTTTCTTATAAAAATAAAAGTTTTGTGAAAAATTTAACTAATCATGAATGAACGCTTAGCAAGAGAGCTTGTTAAGTCAAGGAAAGCTGTTAAACAAAAATATCAAAGTTTAAAAAATGCTGAATTTGAAGCACAATCCAAATTGGAGGAAACCTATAAACCAATAACTCAACCCCTACAACAATTAATTTCAACAATTGGTAAAATTGAATCGGCTGAGGTAAAGGAAGAGTTACAAACACCCATTAAAAAAAATTATGAAACACCAGAAAAAAGATTGTTTCCAACACTAACACCAAGAAAAAAACTACAGTATGGAACATCAACACCAGAAAAAAGAAAGACAGGGAAAACTCCAATTCTTCCTACAGAAATACCAACAATTATTGATTGGGAAACCAGTATAGCTTCACATAGTCAGATGCCATCTTTACAACAAACAAGTGTCATAGCAGAAACCACCCCTTCTTCAATTTCACAATCTACGGTAGGAAATCTTTCGGATATATTAGAACAAACACGCCAAACAATTCAAACATTTGTCAGTACACCTTTATATCAAGAATATTTATCAGGATTTCATGAATTACCTCGTCAATATATTGACGGAGGTGTAAAAGATGTGGAACATAAGTTTGATCACCTCTATGGAATAGTACATGATTTTGAAACTGAGAAATTCTTTTTGGGTTTAACACAAAGACCTATAGAAATTATCGGTTAAAACATAAAAGTTGAAGGTATAACTTATACAGGTACACCAGGTTTATATGAATTATTATTTAAAAAGGAACCAGTAGGTTATAAAAAACAAGATTTGGAAAATTATATGGATATTTTAAAGAGAACCAATGCATACCGTAGAAATTATGATCCAAATGAGCAGGTACAGGGAAATGGATCACAAAAATATATTTCTATAATAGGGCCTTATTTACAAAATAAAGGAATTACAAAAACTAAAACCATAAATCCCGAAACGCATAATATAGTTCAAGGATTTTTTGACAGACGAAAAGCTCCATACAGGGAAACTCGAATATCTTCGAAAAGAACAGGATCCGGAATAACTTTAAAAGTTAATAAACCTTATACCGATTACGTATATTGGGATAACGTAAATGAACTTGTTGATAGACTTCGACTGTTGGTAGCATCTATGATGGCTGGGAATACAGGACATAACAACGAAATTATTTCTATTATTGAAGAATTGAAAGAAGCCAATATAATTGTATAAAAGAATGTAGTAAATATTGTTACATAACATTGTTAAAATGACCATTGATAAATTTGGACGTCATATTTCTAAAAAGTATACAGTAGATATACCTACAATAGAAAATAAAATACTAGCCAATGTTGAAAATGAAATATTAAAAAATTTTAAAAGTGATGATATTGTTCAAAGATTTGAACCTGTGTTAAAAAATGATATTGTAAATTTAAAAAAGAGAGTTAGTGAAAATGATGAAAATGTGGAATCTATTTCGAAAAAAATTAAGTTATTTGAAGAAAATGTTCTGTCAAACTATGATAACAGGATATTAAATATAAAAAATATTGTCAAAGACAATGATGAACTATTAAAAAGTTTTTCTCAAAAAACATCGAAGTGTGAAGATGATTTCAAAACAATAAAACAGAAATATGATGAAGTAAAGAGTTTTGAAAATAACATAAAAAATGAAATAACATTGGTTAAATCAAAAATAAATGATACTTCTGCAATAGAAAATGTTAAACAAATTATTATAAAAGATATGGTATCAAAGTTCCAAGAATTTACGAACAAACTTAATAATAGGGTTTCTGAAGAAATAGGTAATTTTCAAAACATTCATGATGGTATGAATAAAAACACACAACAAATAGAGAGAGCTATGAATACACACTTTATAATCCATAAAAAAGATAGCGATAATATTAATGAAATAAATCAGAAAATTAATTCAATTGAAAATAATGCTGAAATAATTCTATTAAACTTGAAAAATTTGGAAAAGAAATTAAACACAGATTTACAAAATGTAGATGAAAAAATTGAAAATAAATTTAAAAATGAAATTTTAAAAAATAGTGAATAAATCATGGAGATAATCTCACAATTAAGCAATCTAAAAACAGAATTAAAAACCACTGTTGACGATGAATATTTTCAAAAGATGTTGAATAAAAGATTAGAAAAAGAATTAGAATCTTTAGCAGAACTAATACAAGCTATGATTAACACCTCTATCCATGATTTAAAAAAAGGACTTGCACAACACAGTTCAAAAATTGAAGAAATTTCAACAAAGTTAAATGATTATGAAAAATCTTTGAACGATGTAAGAATTGAAATTAAAAAAGCGATTTTAGATATAAAGAAAATAGAAAAAAAATTGGTAGAAATAAAATTAAATTTAACAAATGTAGAATTTCAATTAGGAAAAGATATAAAAAATCTAGAAAATAAATTGGTAAAAGAAATAAAATCACTAAACGAATTAGTTCAAAGAGCAGCCGAAGTTTCTAGAAAAGAGTTTAATGACACAATGGCATATGCTAGAGAAGAATTAAACGCAACAGTAAGAGAAATGAGAAACGAAAGTATAAAATCACTGGTTGTTTTTGAAACTAAAATTAATATAAGAATTACCAACATTGAAGATGAAATCAAAAAAGTCAAAGATTCGAATAATGCATCTTTTAAAAATTTGGAATATAAAATCGAAGATGAAATCAAAAAAGTCAAAGATTCGAATAATGCATCTTTTAAAACTTTGGAATATAAAATCGAAGATTTGCTAAAAAAAGATAACAAACAAATAAAATAAGTTATTTAAAGAAGGTATTAAGAAATTTTATTCTAGTACTATGAGTAAAAATATTAAAGAAACAGTTGTAGATGAATTACATAAACCGGCAAGAAGAAGATATAGAAGAAGACGAACTATTGTTAAAAGCCTAAATGACTTATGGCAAGCTGATTTGGTAGAGATGCAACCCTATTCCAAATTTAATAAAGGTTATAGATATGTTTTGGTGGTGATAAATGCATTCTCAAAGTATGTTTGGACTCAACCACTTAAAAGTAAAAAAGGAAAAGATGTAACTGAAGCTATGAAAAAAATTTTAGAAAAAACAAGTAAACCGCAAAATTTGCAGACAGATTTGGGAAAAGAATTTTTCAATAAAGATTTTAAAGATCTTATGAATTATTACAAAATTAATCATTATAATACTTACTCTAATCTCAAAGCGAGTATTGTAGAACGCGTAAATCGAACTTTAAAAAATATAATGTGGAAATATTTTAGTAATAGAGGGAATTACCAATGGTACTCTATTTTACCCACTATTATTGAAAAATATAATAATAGTATTCATAGAACTACCGGATATAGACCTGTTGAGGTTAATAAAAAAAATGAGAAAACTATACTGCAAAATTCTTTTACTTTTAAAAAAACATTTGATTTAAAGCGCACTAAATTTAAAGAAAATGATTTTGTTAGAATTTCCAAACAAAGAGAAGCTTTTGAAAAAGGATATACTCCAAATTGGTCAACTGAAATTTTTCAAATTAGAAAGGTTCAGTTAACAAATCCACCCACCTATTTATTAAAAGATAGTAAAAATGAATATATTGAAGGAGGTTTCTACCAAGAAGAGTTACAAAAAGTTAAACATCCAGATGTGTTTTTGGTTGAAAAAATTTTAAGGAAGAAAGGGAACCAAGTTTTTGTTAAATGGTTAGGATTCGATAAATCACATAATTCATGGATTCTTAAAAAAGATGTATTGTAATTAATTTTAAGTAATATTGTATATCAAATTTTTAAATAAAAGACCTATTTATATAACATATTTTTTATTTACGATAATCCTTTTTACAACAAATACTAACAATATAATTTTTAAGATGTTTACAACTGAGATTAACAATATAAATTTATATTTTTACATTAAATCTTTCAATATATATATTTTTTCTATGATCTACATCAAAAATACTTTTAAGAATACTTTCACATTGTTCAACTCGTTTTTCAAATCTTAGTCTGTCAAGATAAAATTTCTGATATTCACTTTTTCGAGCTTGTCTAAATGCAAAGTCCCATGTCACTAATATATAAACTTTATTATTGTTCTCACTGATTGTCACTGATTTCTTCATATTTCTATTGTAATGCACCGGATTTTCTTAACTTGTTTTCTAATTCCTGTTTATGTAGAGATAACATTTCTAAAACAGTTCCGACATTTTCACTGTTTAAATTCTGACATGGATCCAAAACACTATAAATATGAGACAACACATCTCCTGACTGATAATTATAGTGATGAAACAAATTAAAATATTTGGAAAATTCTTGCTTTTTAATTATATGAATTCTGTAGTCAACAAGTTCATCGATTTCAACTAATTTATCTATTGATTCTTTTCCCAGAATCACATAATGTTCATCCTTTTGAATTCTGATAACAGGAGAATGATTTATTTTTTCAAAAAACACTGTGATTTTTTCAATTTTTAGTGGGTATGCATATGCTTGAGCAGAATAAAAATAATTCACCAACACTCCTTGATTTTTTTGAAGTTCTTTCCATTCTTCTTCATTCAAGTAAATGTGAAATCCATTTCGACCTCCAATTAGAACTTTTGGTGTAAAATCATTTATACCAATTCCAACACAAACAAATTTTGATAAGGAATTGTTAAGATAGTAGATTTTTGAATTTAATAATTTTTCATTACACTGACTAATTTTATCATTGGTTTCACTAGAACTGGATTTATATCCATTAAAATTGCTACTATTAAACATGATGTCTTGATGCTAACTGAAAACTAAAATACTGAGTCTGAATATATCTTATCCACCCCACTCCTCTATAAATTTCAAGGTCAAGCAAGTTTATTAAATTTTTATGACCTATCTTGATAAAACAAAATTGTCAAGAACGACAAAAGTGAAAAACTACCTATTGATAAAATTATATTGAAGATAAATAGAATTAAACAGTTTTTACCTTCCTCATCATTTTTAATATGAGCACAGCTAGAAATCGTAAATGGTTTTTTATTTTTTTCAATCCAGTTAGTGTCAAAAATTGTATTATTTGGATAATGAAAGTAAATTTTGAAAAAATTACTATTAGATTGACTATTATTCATATTATATGCGAAAGCAGTTGAATAATTATTAATATTCATAGCTTTCATATAATTACATATTTCAGGTTTAATAGTAGAGGTTTCGTTTTCAAAACACACCATTCCATGTAAAACCCTTGGAGGATAAAGTACATATAAAGTATTATTTAAAATTGAATGTAAAACAATGTAGTTGATAAGGGATGCCATTAAAACACTTTTCAATTTTAAATGTCTATTAACAAAACAATAAGAGATTGAAATAAGACTGAACAGTTTTTATTAATTTTCTACAATATATAGACATTTTTTTTTCAAAATATTAAATAATTTGTTTACAAATTAGAGATACAAACATGGTTATTAAAACTATTAAAAAATGAAAGATGTTGACATATTTTCTTTCATTTTAAGGACATTAAATAATTTGTTTACAAATTAGAGATACAAACATAGTTATTAAAACTAATAAAAAAATGAAAGATGTTGACATATTTTCTTTCACTTTAAGGACAACAGGTTCACATTTTTTATTTTTTTCACCTAACCACAAACACTCGATTAAGTCACAGTTCTTCCAGTGACGATAATGTTCCTCAATTGGACAATCATCAATTTTCCAGGCAAATATTTCTGCACCACAGTAAAAACATTTACAAACATCATGAATAGCTAAATAATAAAACCCTGATTGGGCTAACACTTTAGGATTTAATTTTCCATTCCAGAATTTAAATGAGGAAAGTCTTTTTTCATATGTTCTATATAATTTGTTATCAATTTCTTTTTCAAAAGATTCTAAACACATATTTATTCTAGACGGTGGTATATTTTATACTGATATAATTTTAAAATTTACCATGTTCTTAAATACTTCAAATTTAGCCTTGAAGAGTAAAACTTTTAATCTTAAAAGAATTTTTTATAATTCATTTTCATGGTCTATTAACCACTGAAAAAATGGAATATCTTGGTGACCCCATGCTAATGTATCATAACTATTGGGAATTTTAAATCTTTTATCATCATTAGAAGTGAGAACTAATTTGTTAACTAATTCTGTATAAATATTGTGAAGTCGAGATCTAAACAAATACATTGTACAGAAAGCTTTTGAATTTTGTTCTACAACATCTTTATAATGTGTTAATTCTAATTGTTTTTTAATGCTACTTTTCTTTATCCCCTTAGCTTTTTTAAGCAACCCATTTTCTGACTTAACACAATAAGCTTTGGCCCCTGTGCCATAAAAGCTTTCTATTGGTTCACCTGCATATTCATCCTTAAACTTTCCAACAACAGATTTAGTTATTGGTATTTCATGAATATTATTAACATCATAATTTGAAGTATCGAATTTATCAATATTAACCCTAATGTCTTCATAAACATTACTTATCTCAATTTCCAAAATAAAGGAATCTGTATCTGTGTACAGAAGTTTAATATTATTCTTATATAAAGGTTTTAAAAACCCATAAAAAAGTCATACATCACCGTTTTTGATATATCTAAAATACTAAAGCCTACATAGACAGGTTTATCATATTGCACTAACACTTTACGCATTTGCACAGCTACTAAATTCTCTGAAAATATTGTTACATCTTTAAAGGATGGTTTAGCAATTAAATTTTCTGCCCCATCTTTTCTATGATTTTTTGCCCATTGTGTAACCAATCGTATATCTGTCCTTTTATCCACATTTTCCATTGTTTTACCGTAGATGCTATTATTTGCCAATTTATAAGAATTTTTCTGAAATTGATTTTTAGATTGATTTCTTAAATTTGTATTTAGATCAATAAATTTTTTTAACCATTGAGATTGTGTAAACTCTACAACCCTATGAATTTTAGTTAGTTTAATTCCATATTGAATACATTGTTTTAATAAAGTATAGTGAATTATATATTTTTCTTTATTTTTTAAATTTGGAATTAATTTAAAAGTTTTAGAATTTTGAGGCTTATAATTTTCTGGACAGAATGGAAATTCATTATGTAAATTGTGTAAATTTTCAGGATATTCTAAATCAACCTCTAGCACATAACCCTTGTCATTAGTCTCAGATATATTCATTATATCTAAATTTTGAATTTGTTGATTTGATAACCAAACAAAATCTTTTTCGGGCAGATATTGAGACATCGCATATCCGTAAAGATTAGTTGCATCAAAATACATAATATATTTAGATGGTTGTAATGGATCATAATTTGAAAGAAATAAATTGTTTGCTATAGATTTCCTTCATACACAGGTACTGATTCCTCCTCTTACACTACCTTTAAAAAAATGTAACATATCTGGGTCTGTTATTAACTCCAATTCGACTCCAGTATATCTTAAACAAGCGTCAAAACTTAAACCTGGAAAAGTATAATAATGTGCAGGATCAAGTTTGTAAGTTTCCATACACGTTTTTCTAAAATTTTGAAAAACATCTGCCAAAAGTAATACATCAGATTTAAGATATAAATCGGAATATTCACCGATTGTTTTACATTCAAATAAATTCCAAACATTTTTAGCCCTCTCATATTCTTCATCAGTAATGTGTTCATCCGTGAGGTCATTATAAAATTTTTTTTTATCTGGTAACTCCGTTTCATTTAATTTGGCGATATTATCAATATATTTATAAGGGAAAACGCCTTTTTGACGGATATACTTAAATTTTTCTTTTTCATTAAAATATTTGAATACTTCTTTGCATTGTTCATCATTAAGAATGGAAGCTAAATTTGACAAAGAATATGGTAGGAACTGAAATGAATCAATAAATTTAAGATATAGAAATTTTGACTTGGTGAAACCAGTTTTTTTATCTAAATATTGATCTACTTCAATAGATTTTTGAAATGAAATGTATTTCTCTTTATTCTGGGCTATGACAAATAATTGTTCATGATTTGGACATAAATTTTTTATAAACAGATGAGAATCATAATTACGCAAATTGTGTAAAACTACTGGAATGGAATTAGATAATTTATAATTTAAGTTGCATATAGAGTGTGACGGACCTCTATAGGAACCTGTTAAATGACAATGATCAGCAACCTTATCCGAAATTATAGGTTTATCACATATATGACAATCATTCGTATATTCAAAATGTAATTGTTCCAACACATTTAATTTTTTCATTGGTATTAACTTTTTCATATATTTATTGTAAATATTAAGAACGTCTCTTTCTAAGTAAGTTATAAAAATTTGTGCACAATTGGGACCCATATAATTTTGAAATTTGGAAATTGAATCATCAAATGAACACTTTATATAATAAGCAAACGAATATGGAATATGTTGACATTTTTTTTCAGTATATGGAGAACTTGGATCTACATCATTAATTTCATTATTTAAAGGCTTAAGAATGCATTCAAAATCTGCATATATAACAAATGGAACTTCAATTTGTTTTTGTATATTCTGAAATTTTAAAATATTTTCGGGAATAATATTTCCAAATCTATCTATTTTGGTTTCAGTTGAAGGTAGATTTATTCTTACAAAATCGCAATCATATGTGTTATGCCTGACTAATAATTCTTCAGTAGTAAAATATTGTAAACAACCGTCGCATAAAAATTTTTTCCCATGATGTTTAGATAATTGTTTAGAAATTAATCTAGATAAATCCGAAATATAACAGTAATGGAAATTTCCATTATCATCTCCAATTAATAATAAATTAAGGTGACGTTCTCGCTTATTTTTTGTATAATGTAAAGGTCCTATAATTTCGAATTGAGTTTTTAAATTATTCTTGATTTTTTCTAATCCATAAACATTAACCGAAATATTGTTTAAATTTTCAAATTTACTTATGTCTTTTAAAGTTAAAGGAAAATTGATACCTTTAAAGTTTAAAATAGTGGTGAAATGTGGATACGACTCCACCTTTTCAATTGGTCCGTTAGGTGAATGAAGAGCTGCAACCACAGACCAGGCGAAACAACATTCATCATTGTTTTGAACGTTGACTACAGCATTTTTCAACTTGATCTCTGACGGTAGCGGTATATATGAAGAAGCTTTTAAAGGGTTGTACTTGTTGATGTTAAGCTCAACGTGTAATATTTTTATTAAAATCCATCCTGAAATTAAAGAAGAATAATTAACAACAAATTTATTTTTGGTTTAAGTTTAGTTACTAAATATTTAATAAAAAATAATTTACCCGAATCTTTTTCTGCCAGTTCATCAGCTTTCCTGTCAATAATTTTAATAATATCTTCTAGTTCTTGCGTTAATTCTGAACTATTACATAAAATCCGAAATGGGGTATTTAAAGACTTAACTTCATGACTTTCATTGGAAGGATTTAAGTAAAGACCAAATAACTCCATGTTGAGTTTGATGCAGGTGTGTCTTTGGATTTCATAACTGATTACCTCAATTATTTTTTGTTGTATTTCGGAGAAAAAATCATAAATGTTGATTTGGTATTGAGTCGATGATATTTTATATGAAATGATTCTTTCCTTAAATGCCGATTTTATTACAGACACATTTTCATCCCTAACCACCATTGAATTGGTTTTGTGTTTATTTGTTCTCAAATGACAGAACCATAATGACTTTTTTATAAATATTTTGCAGAATTGACAATATCTTCTTTCACCTAAAATTTAATAACTTCTTTATTAAATTTGCCTCTAATTCATCAAATTAATAGCTAATTATTAAATTGAAACAAAATTTCTATTTAAAATTACAACTTACAGCTTTTCTTCTTCTGTTCTAACTGGGGGCCATTGTTAGAGTGAATTATCTTCTTGTGGCGATTCAAATTGTCTTTTCGAGTAAAAATTTTGAAGCACTCTTCACATTTAAAATCCATTTTTCTAAAACGAATCTCTTATTGTGAAGCCCAAGTCGATTTTAACACACTGAAGGTGACACGGTCAGGTATGAATTTAAATGGTGGAAAAGAAGTAGGAGGGGAGTTAAGGAATGGGATGGAAAAAGCTAAGAGTAGCTTTATAAAGTTCTATCGCCCTTTCCCACATCTTCCTTTTCTCCTCAGCTGTTTTATTAGGATCGCAATTTAAAATAGAATCCAAAACAAATCCTAATGATCTTTGATAAGACAAATGTTTATTTTTAATTTTGAAATTTGATTTTGAATGAAAGCTTAGTTTCGGATAATCGTTTTCGAAGGGGATTGACACTTCCGTTTGTGTTAAAACAGAATTTTGAACTGTCTCTGTTTGTGTAGAAACAGAATTTAAAATTTCATCGAAATCTGGTGGCGAGTTTTCAAAAATTATTGGAGAATTTGGAAAATTTAATTCACAGTAGGTATTTTGGCCGCACGGAATTGAATTTTGACTAAAATTTTCATTTTTTTCAGATGATTCACTTATTATTGGAAGAATTTCTTGGGAACCACCACCACTAGTAAACGATGCTCCCAAATCTTCACTACAATCTGAAATTTTGTAACTATCCCGTGAACCATCCTCCTCCCCCAAAACATCAACCCCCATATTTCCACTACTAGTCGATTCCGAAATTTTATTTTTTTTTTGATTAGTTGAAATTTTGAACAGAGATAGAGGAGAAAATGAAGAATTACCCGGTATTCCTCCAGAACTGTTTTCACTTTCAAAATTTCTAGTTTTCAACATTCCAAAAAAATTTTGTGATTTATTTGAACTCGAATCATTGTCACTGTCACTGTCACTTTTACTCTGATAATTTGTTAAATTTTTATTAATTTTGGGAATCCCCATTAGCTTTTTAAAATTGTCGATATTATCTAAATCTTGAGTTAATATGTCGGGAGTATTTGTAATGGGAGTGTCCGTTGTTACATCTAAATCTTGAGTTAAAAAATTTGGGGTTTCCGGCGTTAAAATATTATTAAAATCTAAATTTTGTGATAAAATTGAATTTTGAAAGTCAAAATCTGTCTCCGAAATATTCTCTAGTTCAGGCAAATATTCCAAATTTTCTAAAAATTTTATGTTCGTTTCTGAACAACTTTGGAGTAATTTGTTTTCTAAATTTTTTTCTTGCATCGTATTAATCATCGCGTTAAAATTTTGGATTCTCTGACTTAAATTTTGGTTGTCACTTTCATTTTCATTTTTCAAAAAAGCAGGCTGAATTATTATATTTGAAATTATATTAATTTTGTTCACCACTCCTAACTGTTCAGTGGAAGTTGAGGCAAAAGGAAAAGACATACCTTTAAAATTTGAGTACACTTGACAGCAACAAACTAAAACACACTAAAACAAACTAAAACAAACTAAAATTGGAGACTTTAAATTTAAAGCGTGGTAAACTCGACTTAAGCTTGCTATAAACTGATCCTCGACCGTTTTATATGAAAGCAGACCACGGTTTGTCCTCGTACGTATAGTGACCTCAATAAAGGTCAATGACCTCAATTCTGCGCGTCACACCCCGCGGAGCCCCCTTCCCCCTCCCCCCTTCCCCCACAAAATTTTTCCCCGCCCCCTTCCCCCGCAAAGCCTCCTTCCCCTTTCCTCCCTTCCGCCCGCTGAGTCCCTCTGCTGAGCTGCTTAGGGAGCTACGTCCCCTATAAGTCTCAGTGAGACGTCCTAAAATGTGCTGTAATTATAAAAACTCGAGAGGTTTGCGGGCGTATAAAACACAAAATTCTCTTCGGAGCATCTTACCTTAGGGTCCCCTATAACTCTCAGTGAGACGTCCTAAAATGTGCTGTAACTATAAAAACTCGAGAGGTTTGCGGGCCTATAAAAAACACAAGGTTTTTTCGGGGCATCTCGACTGGGGAGGGGTCCAGGGGGCGGGGCGGGGAGTCTGCCAGGGGGCGGGGGGCCGAAGGCCCCCCGCTCCCTGGTAGGTAGCGCGGGCGGCCTAAGGCCGCCCCCCGCCCCTCCCCCTTCGGGGGGCGGGGCGGGGGGTATAGGAGGAGTATAGGGGCGGTATGAGGGGCCCTCTCCGCGATTTAAAAATCGAAATTTTACCTTGACCTACTTTCATAAAATGACTGTTTTGCGAGGTGACTTTTTCATTTTTGGTTCATCACCAGTGCTGTCTTCCTAAATTTTAATTTTTATTATTTCATTTAATTATCAATATGTTCAGGAACAGAAATTTTGAAATTCTGGTTATGGATGGTAATAGACTTGTAATAAGAAGAAGAGTCAACGTTCCTCCTCCGGTACAAGTACCATCTATAACCTCCTCGACAAATCCAGAGGAAAATGAGGATCCTCAAGTGGAACCTCAGATAAATCCGGAGGAACCAGTCCAGTGTGACGAAGTCGATTCCACTACAAAGTAAGTAGCTTATATTAAGCTTATATTAAATTTATTATTAGTCTTCCTAATATCAAAATACTAATTGATTTTTTTTTTTTCAGTTGACAGATACAAACAATAGACCAAGTTTAGGGACAGTGTTAAGTGAAACTATTTTTAGGTTAAGTTAAAGTGTTTAAGTGATAGTGAATAGTAACGGGGACGATTTAAGGTAATGTAAATTTTATTTAATTGATCTAATTATAAAGGAGTATGAAGATAACTGTACCTAAATTTCCTATAATATTTTTTCTTTCATATTTATAAACTTATTAATTTTAGATTTAAAACTCTCTAAAATAAGAAAGGATTAAGAATTTTTGAACAGGGTGGTTAATTTAAAATATTTTTTCAATCTATTATGAATAATCAAAACTCTTGTATTTAGTTGTTATGTTTGTTCGTTATTCTTATAAATAAAACATTTTTTTTTCGAAATTGTTCAATTCTTTATTCCAATAAGATCAGAATAAATGGATAAATTAAATACAAACAATAATAATTTTAAAATAATAAAAATTAAATAATAATACATTTTAAAATAAATATTCTAGGATTATAATTTCTTCATTTTCACATTTATGAAGTGGTTTACAATACATAAATATTAAATAATACATTCTAATCTAAATATTCTAGGACTACAGTTTCTTCATTTTCACATTTAATTACACATAGTTCATTGCGACAGATTGGACATGTTTTATTAATTAACATCCACATTCTTAAACAAGGGATGCAAAATCTGTGATTACAAATTTCTGGTGACATCATTTTATTAGATAATATATCTTCAAGACATATAGGACATTCTTCGGTTTTATTTTCAATTATTTCATTAACAACTTTTTTTTTTACCCTTCGCGACTTTCTACCGTTTTTATATATTGGTTTTTTACCAGGCATTATATTGGCACCACTGGAACATTTGCGTCCCAATCTAAATCAATATTTTTAACACTACTATTGCAAATTAAACAAACTTTGGGGGTAATAATTTGATACAACTGTCTTGAACACATATCGCAATGTAAATCATTGCTTAAGCGTTTTAATTTTCTCTTATTATGAGTATTTACATGTCTATGAGCCCCTGCCCTTTGATAAAATTGTATAATTTGATAGCATGCGTGACAAAGAGTTTTTTCTTGATTTTCCGTCACTACAAACACTACGATATAACTCTGAGTAATACAGAACACAACTTCTTTGGGATCAGTGTACTTATGTTTCACTAAACAAAATTTAGCACTAGCACTGTCTTCTTCATTATCTTCTTCAATATCGGAGTCACCAGAGTCAGCTTCAATTTGTTCGAAATTATTTATATCGTAGTTTAAACAATTTCTGAAGTTCTTCTGAAATTTTTTTTCGTTAAGATGTGTATTGTAATCCAATACTCCAATTAATTCATCTAGATCTGGATCTTCTTCTTCAATATTATTATCCATAAATTTTTGAATGAATTTTTACTTTGTAATATTTGCTATTAAATATAAAATTATTTACTTATTATTTACTTATTATTTGTTGGTATTTAATTTATCATCTTTTGTTGCTCCACGTATCTATTTTATAAATTTACTGAAGTGAAAATTCATTGGTTGTAAGACTTTATATCGACTTCATGGTCAAATAAGGTTATCCACCTCAAGGTCAAACATAAGGTTAGATCTCCTACTATGATCGGATTCGATGAAAGGTTAGCCATGTTGTTAACTTTAAGATTAAACTCAAGGTGATGTATACGAGGCTTTTTGAAAAGTATAATGAGAGAACAAAAGAGGAGGAGGATGAAAAGTGTTGATGATACGAGGTTTTTTAATAAGTATAATGAGAGATTTGAAAAGTATAATGAGAGAAGAAAAGAGGAGGAGGAGGATGAAAAGTGTTGATGATTTACTCTTCTTACTCCTCCTCCTCCTCTTTCCTTCTCTCATATATCCACTACTGAGGATAATCCTTCAAGTTTATCATCTTGACAAATATATGGCTTTCTTTATTCTGGATCAGTGTTCTAGCAGGAAGAATCCCTTTTGCATACAACGAGCAATCTTGACTTGTTTCAACTAAAACTATTTCATCTTCTTCAGAACCATCAACCTTTACTTTTACTATACATTCTGAACTTGAGGGTAACATCGCATCTTCAAGAAGTACAACTTCCCGAATCGACACGTTACTATTTTTCGGTATATTCATAACAATTTCTTCATTTCTAGTTCGCAGTACTCGTTGAGGAAGATCAAGGACAAGCTTCTGGTGTTCCATGACATCTAGACCGAGTATTACTTCATCCAAAATATCAGCAATAATGACCATATGTTTGAAAGTGGTGCTTCCCAGGGTTATTTTGGCTTCATGTATCCCTTTCACAGGTATTACTTCCCCATTGGCGGTTCGCAGGACATAATGCTTCTCCGGAAGACCAGTTTTACTATGAGCCAAGATGTTCGGCTTTACAATGGTGTGAGTAGAACCAGTGTCTAATACCATTTCACATTCCCGACCGCATACCTTTCCGGGTACTACCAAGCTAGAACCATTGTTTTGCAGCCGGGATACCTTAATTGTTATTGTTGGTGGGACTTGGTAGCACCTAGCCAGCTTTCGCCCCTCTAAGCTGGCTACTGGAAGTTTTCCTGATTCTGATCACTGTCAGGAGCAGTACTGCCAGTACAGCGGATTTGTACATGCCCCTCTTGGCCACATTTCCAACAACGAATTCTTTTTCTGCTATGGAAGGTTGTGTTTTTGTTATCATGTGCCTTTTGTCTGTTTAAAAATTCCTGCATCTCCTTCATTAACTTCATGAAGAATTCCTCATTGGTATTGGGGTCATCCTGGGAAACACTGACTCTTCTTATGACTCTTCCTTGGTTCCTTGAGGTCTGTTTGGCTGTCTCAAACTGAAGGGCATAAGCAAGAGCCTCGGATATTCTCTTCAGTCTGGCAATTCTTAGTGTCTGACTTGTTTCTGGGTCGCGTAAACCTTCAATAAAACTATTTACTGCTAACTCTTGCTTTATTTCTTCAGGGTATGTTGGGTAGGTCAAATTTATTAACCTCATTATATCCGCCTCATATTCTTGAAGAGTTTCGTTGTATTTCTGTCTTCTTCCTTGTAGTTGGGCTTTATAAACTTCTTGGGTGGGTTTCCCAATAGCGCATCTCTAGAAAAGTAACAATGAACTCGTAATCAGCCTGTTTTTCTTCAGGAATGTTACGTAGGACCTCCATAGCTTCACCTCGTCGTGCTAGAACAAGAGCACGTGCTTTCTCCGGTGAACTCCAGTTATTGCCGGTGGCGGCGGCTTCGAATTGACGGACATAGGTAAGCCAAGGTACTTTGCCGTCGAAGGTAGGTGGCTTCATTACACTAGTTGAAGGAATACCATCTACCTTTATTATACCTGTACTGGCTACCTTCTCCATTTGCACATGTAATTGTTTCATCTGTTTCTGGATTTCCGTCACCTCTTGTTGTACCTCACCATGTACGTTTTCTCTTATTTGCAGATGTAATTGTTGCATCTGCTTCTGGATTTCCGTCACTTCATATTGTACTTCTTGTTCTATGCGCTTCATATCTTCTTGATTTTTTTTTAAGTCTTCTTTCAGTTCTTGTTTCATATCTTCTTGACATGTCTTAAATTCCTGTCTCATATCCTCCAGGCTTGTTTTTAGTTCTTGTTGAATATCGTATCGGCTTGTCTTTAATTCTTGTTTCATATCGTCTTGATTTTTCGTCATATCTTCTTTCAATTCTTGTTTCATCTCTTCTTGGTTTTTCTTCATATCTTCTTGGCTTTTCTTCATATCTTCTTGGCTTTTCTTCATATCTTCTTGGCTTTTCTTCATATCTTCTTGGCTTGTTCTCATGTCTTGTATCTGGTTTAAACTACCTTAAAGTTGTTCTTCCATTCTTGCCTTCTGTTTTCTAGCTTCCACTGGCATACAATTTCAATTTACTTTTTTCCAATTTTATAACCTGAACTAACCTTTTCTGGATTTGATCCACTTCCGACACCAATTTGTTCCAGACGGCCGGTCTTCAAACAAACTACACACACTGTATAATTTTAATAACTTTTTATTTTCAACCTTACTTTTGACACTTGTCAAACTAATTCAACTTGCGTCGACAAACTCTCAAAATATACTGACCAAGAAAGTCGATCTGGACCCTTTATATACCCTTTTGGTTGATACCGGAAGATTCTCTAATTCTCTAGAAGGTTTTCCATACTACATGGGGTAATCAAAATAAGAAAAAGGAAAAATCCGGCGATTTCTAGACCTTCTATCATAGGCGTTCCATGTTAAAAATAAGGAAATCGAATTCTCTAAAAAGTTCCAGAGCTTCTTTCATAGTCGTCTCTTGAGGAAATTAACAAAGGTAAAATTACTTAAATAAGTTATAAACTCATAGAAAGTTTGTAACATTATATATATTTTGTAGTTAATAAAAAAAAGTCTTTGATCAGATTTTTATATTTTACAAAGAGAATAAAAATGACTTGAAAATATATTTTTTGTGTGTTATTGCATATAGGACCTTTCCCACATAATATTAGGTAATAAAAAAGAGTGAATAATCCACTAAAACTACGCAATAGCAATAGTAGTAAATATTTTTTGATAATATTCACAAGTATGCTAAAACATGATTCGGTTTAAGAAGTTAAGGTTCTGTCGCCAGAACTTCTAATACTTCGCATCTCAATATTGTATATTTTTATGAAAAAAAAACATAAAATATTGGTTACAAAGTATTATAACCAACTAAAACTACGATCAAAGTATTTTGTGGTCCTGAAAAGGACCGTTTGGTTGCAAAAACATGCGACTCTTTATTGTGTTGTAGAGTCGCACGGCCCGTCATCATCAACGGCGGTGGTGGCGGTGCCGTCCTCAGTGTATTCGCCTATGAACCCCAGAGTTCTTCCCATCTGGGATCGTCCAACTCCCATTCAAGACAATCGTCTGTGGTAGAATCTACCACAGAGCGTTGGATGGTTTGTTGTTCACTGTCAGACATGTTGAACTGAAATGATTGTAATAAGTATTGGTGGTCGTATATATAGAGACAAATTAATGGTGGGAGTGAAAACAAATGTCGTATTACGTATTGAAACCAAAGTTGTTTGTGGTCTCAAATACGAACGAACGATTTTGCTGGGTTCCACCAGCACCTAAACTTTTAATACTTTGTATCTAATATTGTATATTCTATACATACAATATTAGTAACAAAGTACTAATATGAACTAAAACTATGATCAAAGTATTTTGTGGTCCTTAAAAGGATCGTTGTTGTGTGCCCTTAAAAAGGGCCAGGGAGAGTATGGGGCTTATGGTGCCCCATCCTCGCTGGTCGACCACCAGCTTGATGAATCGCAGGGGCCCTGCGGATCGTCGGGTGTTGGTGATGCTTGAATTTCCAGCACCGCATCTTCCGTCGAGTCCGGCTCTGGCTGCGGCGACGGAGTTTCGAGTCTTTGTAAGACCCAATCGCTTGCATCGTTTAATTCCATGAGACCAGGATCGTGGTCATACAGCAGCGGAATCGGCTCATCCAAGTCGTCCCAACGTAGGACGTCAATTTCGAAATCCACCTCTTCGTCGTCGAAGTCCTGCAGGTCTCCAACGTTGCCGGCGACGGTGTCATCGTTAAAGATGGATGAGCCTCTGCTGGCGGGTCTTTCTTCCTCCATGTTCATCGTATGAGAGTTGATGTATATATGAATGTGTAACTGGCCCAGTCTCATATATATAGAACTACCCCCAACCCACCAACGGATTCTAAATGTTGTGTATTGGTGAGAGCTTATAGAATTATTGATTTTTTCAAAAACTTTAAATAAGGAATTAGATTTTTTTTTTTTTATTTAGACAATAAGACTAATTCTTAACATTTTGTGAAGAATACATTACAAAAAAAAATTAATAGAAACCTTGTTTGTACTGTTAACATTTTCATAGCTTCTCAAGCATATAACTTGGCACTTAGCTACGAGACAAATCGTCGTTAAACGAATATCTCGCCCCATAAGTGACGATTACTAAACTACGATCAAAATATAATGTGGTCCTGAAAAGGACCGTTTTTGTGGGGGAGGATCGGGTGCCTACCGTGGAGTAATACTCAACGATATTAACACCGACCTAGGTGCAGCCCTTGGTCTTCTCATTGGCTGCACCATGAGCTCGGGCTGCCAAACCCGTACTGGCGGTGTCGCCGTGTCTGGTGGTGTCGGTGTTGCGGGCGGTGCCGAAGGTGCTGCTCCTGGTGCGGTACCCCCGCACTCCTCACATGTACATAACTTGCCGGGCACGAATGGCCTGACAATGCCAATAATCTTCTTCGGTGTAACTTCCATCCTGACGTTCGAATGTGTAATGATGAAATAATTCTAATACCGGCCTCTATATACATTCAAAAAGTTGGAGGGGGTAAGGTGGTGTGCATATATGCAGTATATATATATATATATATATATATATATATATATATATATATATATATATATATATATATATATATATATATATTGTTAGAGGGAAAAATAAAATATAAAAAAAATAAGGAACTTATTTACTATTTATTCCCCTAATTAATTATAATAGATTTACAGACACGTACTATTTCAGTATCAAGATAACTCGAGCAGCGTTTTATCCGAGCAGCCAGAATAGAATGACGACACATCTTTCTTCCAAAAGCAATAATAAAAATATATCAAATATCACTACGTCGTCGTATCCCTATTCCCGCTGACCGGCGGCGGCTCATGAAAAGAACCAATATTGTAAACAAATTACAAACGAGTCGTCTTGCAACTATTTTTAAATACTGGGTTATTCTTACAACTGTCAGGTTTCTAACACGGCCATTCTGACATGAGCGACGATCTCGAAGCTCCATTCCAAAGTTCTGTCCAAAAGAAGTCACTAAACGTGCCAACCTATACCAGTGCTCACATTTTGTAGCTTCTACCAAGCTTCTTTGGCCACTGCCACCTACTGATTACAGCATGTTACTTATCACGTAGAGTCCGCAGTCTCTACTTGGCTTTACTATTTATACGACCAAGGCTAATAAATGGTTATTATTAAAAAAAATAAATTAAATACCAGTATTTTTCAACATGTAGGGACCGCAGTCACCTCTTGGCTCCACCTCAATTGGGACAGAGACCAAAAATTTAACATTCACACGTATGTGGAGACCTCAGTCACCACGTGACTCTACCTCTAACGGGACAGAGACCAAAAATTAAACAGTCGCAAACATGTGGAGACCTCAGTCACCACTTGGCTCTACCTCTAACGGGACAGAGACCAATAACTTAACATTCACAAACATGTGGAGACCTCAGTCACCACTTGGCTCTACCTCTAACGGGACAGAGACCAACAACTTAATATTCACAAACATGTGGAGACCTCAGTCACCACTTGGCTCTACCTCTAACGGGACAGAGACCAACAATTTAACATTCACAAACATGTGGAAACCTCAGTCACCACTTGGCTCTACCTCTAACGGGACAGAGACCAACAACTTAACATTCACAAACATGTGGAGACCTCAGTCACCACTTGGCTCTACCTCTAACGGGACAGAGACCAACAACTTAACTATTCAAATGACTCACCTGGGTCATTCAATTTACCTGCTGCATTGATTTCTAAGAACTCCAATATTTCTTCCATATCGCAAGAAAGATACCAGTGAGTTGGCCATGGTCTTAGCTGCTCCCTCACTGTCGTGGTAATGATATTGGTGCCAACTTTCTTGATGTAACGGTCATTGTGCAGACATTGTATCACTTCATATGGTCCAAAAAATTTCTTATTCCCTTTTACTTCCGTGCATCTGTGAATTCCGATGCATCAAAACGAAATCACTCACCGAGAACCGAACACTATCTCTTCGCTTTCGATTTCTTTTAGACCAGGCTTCAAAGACAATCTTTACTCAACACGTTTTCTATTCAGCTTCCGATTGCGAATTGGATTTAAATCAGCTGAAAGATTTTTCAGTAAGGCCTGAATTAATGGGGTTACGCTTTTAACTCCAAGCAAAAACTGTAGAGAAGTAGTTTTTGTAGATTTCTGAATGCTCGTATTTAAACCTAGTTGGATTTTCCACAATCCACTCGGCCATTCTGACTTAATTGTAGTTTCTATCCTCAAGAAATTTCTAAGTTCGCGTTTACCTTTTGGCTTGGCCGTTACCTCGATGAACGTTTAACGTCATAAAATGATGCTTAATTTTCCACTATTTCAAATATTTCGGAAAAGTAGTATTTTTAAATGATGTTTCAGCATCCATTATAATTTCCTTAGGTGTTCCAAAAAAATGCTTAGATACTTTGAAGTTTCTCACGAATTTTAGCAATCGTTACCGATTTCATAGGCATAAGGATTCAATATTTAGTAATTGCGTCAACTATTCCTAGGAAATGTTTAAAACCATCTGAGAACAAAGGAATAGAGCCCAAACAATCCATGTGCAACCTATATTTTTTTTTCTTGCTTCTATGGTGACATTTGTGCTTTCTTTTAATACAATGCTGCAAGGAAACAACTTTTGCCTTGAATAGTTCTAAAAATTTCTCAGAAATCTGCACATCTGCACCTGTGTAAACTAAAACCAAATGGCTTCTTCGTACGCCAAAAATTTATAATTCAGCATTTATCAATCGCTGCTTTAGTAAAATAATTGGAAATATTATGACCACAAAATGCGCACGCTTCACTCTGATCCAAGGCAGATACTGTAGATGAAGGTGGTCGAGAAGATGATTGCCCTTGATTAATCCTTTGTTTTTTTTAACATGACAATTTGTCTTAACATGTCCCAATTTACCACACTGGAAACACCGTTAGAGAGAATTCCCGGAATTTCCCGAATATTTTTCATCAAAGGAATATTTCCTTTTATAAGTCGAAGATTCGCCAATTTTTTTAAACAGTTCATGAAAGTCTTACTTACTACGGGCTTCACAAAATATGACAAGAATATCAAAAGTTCAGATTTAGTTTGACAATTAGCATGCCGCGATACATACATTTAGCTCAGAAATTCCGTGCAGAATAAGTTCCACTAAATCATTTTCAGTCCAATTTGCACGTAAATTGTTTAACATAGCCGATTTTCCGTGAACACCCTGGCTAACGTCTGTACATCAGACCAATTAAGTTCGCATTTTAGAGCTTCAAAGTGACTTACCCATTTAATGGATTCATTTACCTTCGATCGAAAATACGATCAACGTCAACTTGTTCACTAGATCTTTGAGATTGCAATGCTCTAACTAATTCACTAATTAAAACTTGAGCAGAGTCACTAGCACTTTCAAGAAGCTCCATAACGGATGTCTACAAAATTACTTAAGTCGCACAGTTTCTTTAAAACAGTATCACAGTCCACAAATAGTTTTTGGATACTATCCCACTTCTGATGTAAGAGGGAAAAATAAAATATAAAAAAATAAGGAACTTATTTACTATTTATTCCCCTAATTAATTATAATAGATTTACAGACACGTACTATTTCAGTATCAAGATAACTCAAGCAGCGTTTTATCCGAGCAGCCAGAATAGAATGACGACACATCTTTCTTCCAAAAGCAATAATAAAAATATATCAAATATCACTACGTCGTCGTATCCCTATTCCCGCTGACCGGCGGCGGCTCATGAAAAGAACCAATATTGTAAACAAATTACAAACGAGTCGTCTTGCAACTATTTTTAAATACTGGGTTATTCTTACAACTGTCAGGTTTCTAACAATATATATATATATATATATATATATATATATATATATATATATATATATATATATATATATATATATATATATATATGTTTGAGAATAATATGATTGAACCCCCTCCACTTTTCTAGCATATAGTACTAAACTTCCTCTACATTTTTTTCAAATAATTTTTTTTGATATTTCTAACCATTACTTTGCTACATATTTACAAAAAATGCAAATTATGCATATATTTTAATTATTTTCAGGCAAGGCAAGGAAAATTTTGAAAATGTTTTGACGTAATCGTAATAAGGAAGAGTTGAAGTATATCAAACTATTTTCCTGATTCGCTAATATAAAAAAAAATTTATGTCTCATCTTGGGTGGGCTCTGGCGTCGTAACCGTTAATGAGAAAAAATTGGAAAAATACATATATTGTGGGGAATTTTCTCTAGAATCCAAAAAAAAAATTTCTGAACTTCTGTCACAGCAAATTAAAAAATCGATATTTTAAAAATTGCGAAAAATGGTGAAGGAGTCGCGCACTCGTTCTGAAACCATCAAAAATCGATTTTTCCGCCCTCTTCGGCGGATGAGTGGGGGAGGTGGGGGCACTTATATAAAAAAAACGCCCCCTACAACTTCCCGTTAACCCCGTCCGACGGTCAAACTTCCTTTCTATTGATTTTTGGAATTTTTTGGTCTATATTTTCTTTATTTTCAAATTTTTCAAAATTTTTTTTTCATCATTGTATTCTCCTCAAAATTCTAGGTAATTAAAGTGCTTTTACTTTTTCTCTATCTTGAACGGTTCCCGAGCTACAGCGCTTTAAAGAATTCAAATTACTAACTTTCTATAACCCTTTTTTCAAATTTCATTTTTTCGAATTTACAAAAATTCTACAATATGTAGAAAAAATTCTCTCTTTAATTTCCCAATATCGGTTTTCTCTAAATCTTCAACTTTAGCGCGTATTCAGCATTTTCAAAAAAAAAAAAAATTTTTTTTTGCACCATCGCATTCTCCTCAAAATTTTGGGTCATCAACGTGCTTTTATTTTTTTTCTATCTTGAACGATTCCCGAGCTACAGCGCTTTAAAAAATCCAAATTACTAACTTACTATAACCCTTTTCTTCAAATTTCATCTTTCCGAATTTTGAAAAATACTACCATATGTAGAAAAAAATTCTCTTTCTAATTTCCTTATATTATTTTGCTCTAAATCTTCAACTTTAGCGCGCATTCATCATTTTTCAATATTTTTTTGAAAAAATTCTTTTTTTACGTTTTTACTATCGGAAAAAGGGCTTGCTTATAGTACTCGATTTCCTCTATAATTTTTTTCCATAACTTTTTTCCCTATTCCTAACCTTTACTTTCCTACAAATTTTCGAAATCGTTGTGTTCATATTTTGCCTTAAAAATTTTTTCTTGCGTTATCTAAGTTCCTTTTTTCCACTAAATAAACCCCCATTATCTACCATACTCCTTTCTTAAGAGGTGGGCTTTTCCGTCCGCTTTTTTTTTGTTGTGTTTCAAATAAATATAAAACTGCTACTTCACTTATTACAAATTTATTGATTCAAGTACCTTATTTTAACATTATTTTGTGTTACATATAATAGATACATTAAAATATAGATTTATTGGTCACCGAACCGTTTAATACATTATAACTAAAAAATGAGTCGTGAGTAACTAATGCGTACACTTTAGTGTCTTGGGGGAATTTATTCTTTCTCGTTTGGAACTCCAATTTCACATCCACTGTCGATGAGTTAATCGCCTCTGGTTGATGACTGCAATTGACAATAAAAACGGGGTTTTTCATATATTCCGAGAGCGTTATCATCGGGTCGTTTATTTCGCGCCCGTAGTTGCTGCTTTGGAAGTTTTCGTACTTGTAATAGGCTGCTGCGTACAGTTTCTTGGCGAAATCTAAATTCCATCTTTCGTAGGGATAAACGGTTGAATTCAGATACAGTCTAATGTCGCATACGTCGGCGTGGGTAAACTGGGTTGCGTTTTTTTCTTTCTTGTCGCAATTATTGCTGTCTTGAAACCCGACGATTATATAGCGCGGTCTTTCCAGACTTGTACTCGTTCTCAAGGCACACACGTCGGAAGATGTTTGCCTTAAAGAAGGTAATTCGTACAGATCCCATTTACGATATGCCATTTGAATACTGGCATTGTTTCCACCTTTATTAATGCGAGACAGTATTTTCAATTCTTGCTTGTCGTCTGGAATGATGTGACGAATTTTCCATTCGATTTTGTCGATACTAATTTCTGCCTCTACTTCGCCGACGTAGCAATTGGTAAAAGTGCGAGCTATAATCATAATAAGCTCTTGTTTTACGTTGAAAACACCGTTTGCATAATCTTCGGCGAATCCCATAAGATATTTTAAGGGTAATTTCCCGGAGAATACGTTACTTGCCGTGTCTACGATATCTTGGTTTGCTTCGTCGAGACCCCATCCGCACGTCATGAGAGATCTTTGTTGCAAACTTCCAAATGAAACCATAGTTTTTAATGTCGTCGTAACTCCAGGTTTACGAACCACGGCGACCTGCTCACCTCCCATCTCGTAGCGAATTTCATCGAACAAAAATGCGAGGGCATTATTTGATAAAAAACATCTTTTCGTTGCGTCTATGGGTTTAAATTTTCCTTCGATATATATGTAACTTTCGGTGATATCCAGTATAATATTTTGAAAATTAATGGGGATTCTAGACTAATAATGAAATTGTCCAAGATGGGTTCGGAGAAAACCTCTATTTTATCGCTGGTGGTGGAAATCATTTTCGCACTTTAAGACCGATTGATTTTAAAAATTTATAGTCTTCGGCAGATAACTGTTGAGATGTTTGTGATCTAACGTCTGGACGACGACTAACCTTAACGTTAACTCTTCTTTTATTTTTATTGTGTTTCGGCGGTTCCCCCATCTTAGTTGACAGCATACACAATTGATGATTGAAGCAAAAACCCAATTCTATGAAAGTTTCTTCAGTTCCAATTTCACGATTATTTTCTCGCCTTGAAAATTGATTAGATCACCGCTATCGTCCAAGATGCGAAGAGTAATGTTGTCGATAAACTGACGTCCTGCCGGCATTAACGGCATATAAATATTATTTTGTGGTTCTTTACTGATTTTGTAACCGGGCTCCACGTCGATATCGAATTCGAACAAGGTATGACCTTCCACAGAAATCATATATGCTCCGGAAATTATATTACAATCTACGCGTATAATGCGTACTTTCATTATTTCCACCATCTCGGTTGATTCGTGCTTTTTGTCTCTTTTTAACACTGTATGATTAAATCCTAACATTTTACCGATACTCGCCTCTCCCCGGAAATCTATAGTATATTGGGATTTCAGTTCACATTTCAGCGTATTATTATTAGCGACCAAGTAAAAGATTCCATCGTTCTTTTCTTCAGTTGAAATCCTCAAAGCCTCCGACATAGCTTTACCTATATCATCTATTTCATAGGCCCCAGGTGGAATCTGCAATTGTATCGGCTCGGTGGTGTAACCCTCCTTCATGTAGGCAAACTTATTGTTGCTTTCGTCCACATTAAAAATTGAATCGTATGTGTATAATCCCAGCAATGCCAGACCATATTTGTTTTCTCTATTTAATTCGACTGGTGGATAAAAATCGGAGCTTAAGACGCTCGAGTGTCCTGTTAGTGTGAACGTATAGGACATGACTAACCATTAAAACATCACACATCTCGGTTTTATTCTTAGCGGCAACATTTAAAAAGATTCATCTTTACACCTTTTCTCACTGCATTAGATGTTTTTATGCTATTTTCTGCTTTTATGCGCACATCGCTGATTTTGCAATAACAACAAAATATTTTTCTAGCCGTAAGATCCTCATCAGCCCTAACCTCGTTTAAATTGCTGCTGAAATAATGTTGGCAACCGCACTGATATTTTAATATATCGATAACGCTTTTGAGGTGCTCGGGCAACTTATCCCAAACGAATGGAATTTCATTTGGGGCTAATGCAATCATTACTTCCTTGGGCATGTTTTCTAGCTGTTTCACGGTCATTTTCCTTAATCCACCGGCTAGATGAAATGCTTTCAGTGATTGCAACATTTTAGTATAGTTATTGCGATCCATTTGGGGTGTTAATGGTGACGATGATGACATCTTTTACGCTGATGATTCGACAAGAAACTTTAAGCACAAATGTCCACACCAGACTGTTCCAAAATCCTGTTGACGATCGTATGTATAGTAAATAATTTTTGATGGTTCCGATCCCGTTTGTAGATATTGTGCCAATTCAATCGGTGGGGGTAAATCGCCCAAGTTGTCATAATATGTTACTTTAGAATTATTTTTTCTATAAGCTACCCAATGAGTCCCTGCACCACACGTACTATCCAAATTCACTATTGCTGCTTCGTAACGTCGAGGACTTTGTCTAGGTAATAAATCCCTCATATAAACGCCTCGAAAGTGTCCTATTCTTTTCTTTTTGGCATATTTTTCAATATCAATGTTAGATAGTGGTCTTCGAGGTAGGGATTCAATTAGTTTTTTGATCTACAATTTAAAAATAATCCCATACCTTTACGATATGGCTTTAGAAACAAACCATTTCCTTTTGAATTTAAATACAGGCCGGTACCGGTTTTATCTTCGCTGCTTTTTTTACAGCTTTTACGGCACGTACAATTCCCGCTGCCCCACCGGCTAATGAACCCAAAGCTGATAACCCGGCAAAAATTGGTATTAATGGTAATATTCCACCAGTTATAGGAATCGGTATTATTCTCGGTGTACGAACCTTCCTTTTGCCACCTGCCGCTTTTACCGATCTACGTGCTGCCGACAAAGCTATTTTAGATGCATTCATGACATTTTTTTCCAACACATTTTTCCTTTCGGCTTTTAATAATTCCTTTCGAACTGCTTGTGGAATAGCTGTTCCGAAACTGACTTTCCGAGCATGTCGATTTTTATTAACACCTTTCCTTTTTGTACGACGTGTGCCTTTACTAGATGTTTTTTTGTTGGTAATGATGATGGTACATCCATACCAAAACGTTGTTTTCCTTTCATAATGTTTGTAACTAACCAAGCTGCTGTTTTTTTCACCTAAACTGGAATCTTTCGATTTTACTCTATTCCAAGCATTTTGTTCGAGCTCGTAATCCGCTCGATGTCTCGCACTTATGTTGTCTTTATTATGTAAATAGGCTAAATCGTGTTTTTCGCATGCGGCATCCAAAGGATTAATGCCTGGATCACCTCTTGTTACACGTTTTATTACTTTTGTTCCGGGTCCGCAATATTGATAACCGGGAATATGTACCTCGAATGGTAATTTATTTATTAACGAATTCACAATACCGTGTCCAGTTTTATTGGAAACGTGAGACCATTCATTTCGTTTGACGCTCGGCATCTGAATGACAGTTTTTGTGAAAATTTGCCTATAAAATATCAAATTTTCCTAAGATGCACGTTACCGATCTTAAACAAAAACTTCCTATTGACAATCTCGATGAAAAAGTCGGACTTGGATTTGAAAAGAAGATAATGAAGAGACACGGTCCTCTACTTCCTTCCTCTATTCGCGGCCTGTTAATTGGTCCATCCAATTGTGGAAAAACTAATGTCATGATTTCGCTGCTTACACACCCCCTTGGGCTACGTTTCGAAAATGTATATATTTACTCGAAATCTCTGTATCAACCGAAATATGAGTATTTAAGGAAAATTTTAGCACCCATCAAAGGTTTAGGCTACTATGCCTTTAGTGATTCCAGTAATATTGTGAAACCGTCCGATGCAAAACCAAACTCTATATTTATCTTTGATGATGTTATATGTGAAAAACAAGATGTTATAAGATCGTACTTTAGCATGGGACGTCATAAAAATATCGACTCCTTTTACCTAGCGCAAACATATTCGCGAGTACCTAAACAGCTTATGCGAGACAATGCCAATTTTATTATTATGTTTAAACAAGGTAAGTTGAATATGAAACACATATTTTCCGACCACGTTTCACCGGATCTAACTTTTACTCAATTTCAAGAAATGTGCTCAAAATGTTGGGATAATAAGTATAGATTTTTAGTAATTGATAAAGACAGTGATGTGAAATCGGGAAGATACCGCAAAGGATTTGATAGCTATATATTAGTGTAATAATAAGAGAAAACACTCATTTGATTGTTGAAACGTCCTTTGTTAACATCATGAATAACGCGATCGACTTAAAAGGTAAACTAGTGGAAACTACCAATGCCGTCAGAAAAAAATTTAAACAAATTAAAGCGGCTAAAGAATTTCATGTTGTGGAATTGGAAAAATTTTATGAACCCATTTCTAAGCTGTAGTCAACTATATCTAATGTGGTCAAGCAACGTCAGCAGCAACATTATCCAGCTACAAAGTCTCATAGTCCCAGTACATCAGTGCAGTCGACTGAAATATCAGGTTTTCCCCAACCTACACATTTCTTTCAAACCTCCACACCTATTCAGCAGCAGCAGCAGCAGCAGCATCGCATTTCAAAAGAAGATATTAGCCAATCGGTGTTTGATACACCCTCGACATCAACTAATACATCTCTCGCATCCGCTGACACCACAACTTCCGATACTTTAAACGCACACCTGACAGGATTACGTTAGAAACCATCTCTATACGATACTGTATATAGTGTACGTTTTGGTTCAAAAACAGATTATAACAAAAATTTTATTGGTAATTTAGAGGTGCGTTTTCGAAATGGAAATATTGTCTTATACAAAAAGGGGAAAAATATTGCAGAATATGGTGGATCACCGGCACTTTATGATTTGTTATTTCTTAAAACACCCCCAAGTGTAGGCAAGGAACAACAATTAAGTGATAATGTACTTTCAAAAGTGATGGTTTACGGGAGACCAGATGGAACAAATATTTACGAATTATTAAACCTCTGTTAATGGACACAAAATTAGGCGGTACTATTACAAGAAAAAATCTCTCTGAAAAACTACAGTTACCCATAAAAAAGAAATTATCTTCGAAAACATTTCAATATGTCTACTGGAACAAAGCTAAAGAGTTGGTGGATCGTTTACGTTTGTTGTGGAGTTCCAAAATGGCCGGTCACACTGGACACGAAAATAAAATTATGTCAATCATAGAAGAATTACGAGAAGAAGATATAATATATTAAGTTCAATATTTAATGATATTATTCAGTTCTTCTTTCAATCTGAAACCTTTAATATTACTAATAATATGGAGCTCAGTCTGGAAAAAATCAAAATTGTTAATGAACTACATAGAACGGCTAGAAAAAATTTTGTAAGACGGCGCACGATAATAAAAGGATACAGAGATTTGTGGCAAATTGATTTGGCTGAAATGCAACAGTATGCTGATGAAAACGATGGTTATCGTTATATTTTGGTCTGTATAAATTGTTACTCTAAATTTGTCTATACCAAAGCGATAAAAAACAAGACTGGTATAGAAGTTACTAATGCAATGAAAAGCATCATTGAAGAGGCATCATATACACCAACAAATCTGCAAAGTGATCAAGGAAAGGAGTTCTATATTACAAACTTTCAAGCCCTGATGAAAAAATATAATATAAATCATTATTCCACTCACAGCATAAAGAAAGCTGCAATTGTTGAGCGAGTCATAAGGACTTTAAAAAATAATTTATATAAACAATTCTCGACAAGAGGATCTTACAAATGGATACATATATTATCGGCAGTAACAAAAACCTATAACCATTCGAAACATCGCACCATTGGAATGAAGCCTGCAGATGTGCAAGAAGAAACACAAATTAAAGCATACGATTATTTAAAAATTGTACCTAAAAAATTTAAGTTTTCCATGGGTGACATTGTGCGTATTAGCAAGTACAAAAGCTTATTCGAGAAAGGATATACGCCCTCTTGGTCAACTGAATTGTTTGAAGTTGTAAAAATTAACGTTACAAATCCACCTACTTACTTGTTGGAATCGTTAGAAGGTCAGCCTATAAGAAGGTGTTTTTACGAATCAGAACTACAAAAAACAAGCAGTCTTGGCGTTTATCTAGTAGAAAAGGTCCTTAGACAATGCAAGAAAAATCACACCGATCAATTATATGTCAAATGGCTAAGATTTCCCAATCACTTTAACTCTTGGATAGATAAAGCTAATATTGTTTAAATAACATATTGTATGACTATAATTTTAAATTAAAATGTAAAATAAATAAACAAAATATTGTAAAACAAAGTTTTTTTATTTCAATCTTCATCATTAAAAACAATGACAATAAAACATCATACACATAAATAACATTTCAATATTCTTGGAGGGAAGGTCCAATTCACCGACGACTACGACGTTATCTTCAAGGCTATGCCACTCGGAGTGCGTTCTCCTATTCTTTAACCTGCTTTCCCTTTTTTTAGATTTTTTTTGAAGGCACGACAGTGCGCTTAATGGGTCATTTAAAGGCTGACGATAGAGTATTTTCTGAATAACTTCAATTTTTGTTTTAAGCTCACTATTATTTTGGTATATCATGGGGAGGACATCCTTGTTAAATATGTCACATATTACAACTGCAAAAGTGTAAAACTTTCTATTAACAAAGTGTTTTGTCACAGCATCGTCATAATCTTTAGGTTCGCCTAAGTTGGTTATGATTTTTCCACCCATATTATACTGCCCATCCGCTGTAAGTTTAAAACCAATCCCTTGTGGCTCAGATAATATATGATATTTTTCATTACATTTCTGACGACCAAATTTATCAATTGTGTTGTTTCCTCGACTCATTTTCAATCTTTACTAAACTATTTTATTTTTATTTGCCCTACTTATATTAAATATTTCAGCTGAGAAAAAGAAACACTGACTATGATCTACTGGGTTGGTATGTTTATAAAAGAAATAAAACAAAACAGTGATTGTAACAGATATTTATTTACAGTTATTTAATTCCACAAATACAAAAATTATAAAAATTAATTTTCCATTTCTTCATTTTCGTTGCTCAAAATTCTATCCCATCCGACACTATTTCGATCGTCAACATCTTGGGCTGTTACTGTTGCAGGAACCAATTCATATTTTGCAGCAAACTCACCTGGTAAATGGGGAATATTGACGAGGTATTCTTTTAATTCTTCTTCAACCATTTCAGCACAAAATATATCCATGTCTTTGGAACCATATAAAAATTTGTCGCACAAGTGTGCCCCAGCCATAAAATTGATTGCATCCCTGATCTCGTTCTTATATTGATTTTTGGTTGCATCAATATGCTGCCAATCATTTACGCTATCTAACATATCGTGAGCCATATTTCTTAATTCTCTTTCCAACCAAAATATGTACAATATCGTCAGATAGTGTTTCGGCCACACGTTTTGGCAAAAAAGTCTCGAATGTGCTATTATCACCGTCATCGTGTAAAGCCACTAAAAGAGTTTTACCAAATCGTGTAGTCATTGAAACCATCTTTACAATTTTATACACTTTGCCCACAATCATTTCGGTAACCTTTTTTCTCTCTAAAACCTCGAAATCTTTGTTGAACATTTTATTAATTTCATCTAGAGTTTCTTTTGCAATACTCATTATTGAAAAAATGGTATATAAATCCAAAAATTACTGTGAATATAAAAGCACTTTCAGAACACTACACGAACACAATATTTGATGTTTATTCCACTGATATCTGCGACTGTTTGAAGTCACTTCTTTTCCCACTAACCTTTATAGCGAGTTTTCAAGGTCGAGTTGTAACAATGGTAGGGGTATCTTAACGGTAGAAATAGTGGGAAGAGTCTTCAAAGTCAAATAACGTCACACATTTAAATTGGTATAAGGATAATTTCAAGGACAAAATATAATGAAACAAACAACTACATTTTATGTACTTTATTGATTGACTTTTTCTGCCGTTCTTCTATACGTGTAACATTATCACCTAAACCTAAATTTCTTAATTTGTTCAATAATATTTGTTCGTTTTTATTTCTTAGATAATTCTTACAAACTATACTCGCTAAAATACGCACTTCAGCATGGTCCATATACTTAAAAAATACACTAAAATCCTGAGCCACCGAATCTTGCATTTCAAATGCGTAAAATTCGGAACAGGCTGCAGAAATTAGAAATTCTTCGTACATTTTTCGCACTAAACTTTCCATATTAACTACTACTACGTTAAACTTAAGTCCTACACTCTAATTTTACTTAACACAACCGGATCTGCAATGAAACTAATCAGTTTTTCCATACAGTCACTAAACCCCAACTTTTTTATTTCACGAACAAAGTCTTGTAAATTTATTGTTTTGCTGCAATATTTACTACATGCATTCGCAGCCTTTTCATATTCAAAAGCCAAATCACAATAGCGCGACGCCCATTCTGCTCGACTTTTTATTGCATCATTGAAATAATTACTAGCAGTTTCAGTGAACTCATCGCCCAATTTTTTTACTGTCTTTTGCAAAGCACTATTCATATTATTCACTTATTTTTAAACTCACGACACTTTTTTATTGCTGGTGGTGGCCCATCTATATAATGACGATATATTTGTTCATAGTGAATGTAACAGGGTAAGTTTAACTGTAGTTCCTTGTCACACCGATATGGCGCTGGCAACTTATCCCAAATTTGCCGTAAACTCAGCGTATCAACGTAAGTTTTTAAATATTCGAGAGGAAAAAATGCTAGATCCTTTTCATCAAAATCACACAAACTTTTTAAATTACTCTAATATAAACAAATTACTCTGCCGACTTGCTCTATAATTTTTTCTTTAGATAGTTCCGTATCTGACATTTCACACTGAATGAATGTAAATAGACTCACATAATTTTATAGAACAATTTGCAAGGTCAAAATCATTTCAAGATCATCCCACACTATTACAATGCACAAATAACTACTTTAAGGTCACACACCCAAGATGGCCTCCAACAAAGTTAAAGACACCTCGAACAAGGTCAAGGTCAAGGTCACACCCACACCCTTGAACACAAGGTCAAGGCCAAGGACAAAGTACACGTGCACTTTCAAGGTCAATCACAAGGACATGTGGGCGGGACCAAAGAGGGGTGGGGTAAGGTCAAGGTCAAGGTCGAGGAGTGGGGGGATGATGAGGATCGGGTTATGTTCACTACTAACAGTAATCTCAGGTACGGTGGGCCAGTCCGGTTGTGTCTAATTTGAAAAAAAACGTGAAACAGAATTAAGTCCTAGTCGTGGCGCGAAATTTCGGAAGAGTTAGAAAACGGCCTTAAGCAGTTGTGGAAAAGTAAGCAAAAATTAAAATAAGTAAGTCCATAGCATAAAACATGTAAAATTTTGAGAAAAAAGTACATTTTAGAGAAAAGGTGGCTCCTAAAGTAATGAAAATAAATTAGGCAACGTGAATTTTTAGTTTAATTATTTTCAAACAAAATACATATAATTCCAAAATTTTATCAACTTCAAAGTTGAGAATAATGCTCCCTTTAGAGATAAATTAGCTTTTATAATCTACCAAATTCTAACAAGTAAAATAAACGAGTGATTAGTGCAGTCTGCAGTCATCCGAGAGTAAAGAACATGTAGCAGCCCCGGAAGATGAAAGGCCTAAAATAGTAAGTAAAAGGGGGTAAAGTGGGGGGGGGGCGCTACAGTAAATATTTTTTGCTTCCTTAAAAAACTGATTTTACGAGTAGTAAGAATTTCAATTTGAAACGGTGTGGTTTATGGACTGGAATAAGGAGTAACTTTTTTATTAGATATTCTTTTGTTTTTAACATGACAAGCTCTTTTTCCAATATCTGTCAAAACAAGACAGATATGTAAAAAATCAAATTTTAAATTCTGGTAAAGTGACCTCCGGCGGCACAGTGGAGAAACATTTTTATATTAGACTGGTAGAAGTCAGTAAGCCTAATCCCTGTACCAAATATTAACTTGATAAGTTAAAAACTAACTGCAAGATGTTAAAAATAAAGAGACAAAAATTGAACGTTGGCAAGCTATAATTCGAGAAGCATTGGGTTTTCGAATTTTTATTATATGACCAACTACCTTCATTTTACAATGTAGAATCACCTCTCCAAGTATCCTTTTGCAGTATCCGAACACTTTGTATACATAAATTCAGAGAATTTTGTTAGCTTCGTATTTCTGAAGAATACTACGATGAAGAAAAAAACGTTAAGTTACAATTTTAAATAGTTATGACTGCCAACATACTTACAGACTTAAAAAATAATTGTGTATTGTATTTATTTTTCATTATATATTTTCTCTAATATACCGTTTGCTTTGGGTCCATACTGTTGTTTTATTACCTTTCTGAGTAAACTGTACTTTGGACAGTATTGCAAAAAAAAAGGACGGACATAAATGCAGAAAAATTTTGCAATACCCTACAAAGTCGCATTACATTTTTTTTTTATGACGGTCTTACAAGCTACAGTTTTGGCCCAGGTATTAAATTTTTATTAATTTTTTAGTATTTGAACTTTAAATCCAACCAGATAAAATATACATATATTATACTTTATATTTAATTGTAAAAAAAGAAAGCGTTACTGGATTGCAAAAAGCCTTTCAATTTATGCCTACTTCTATTTTTTTTTTGGTTGACATTTTGATTAAAATAATTGTTACACCTCAAACTTTTTTAATATATTATTTTGGCAGATAAATTAATTATTTTTTTTGCTTAAAAAGAATAAATTTCAAACAAAAGTAAAATACATTGCATTATAACATGTCGATAAATACCTAATCAGGTTTTACTGTGTATGTTGAAAAAAGATGTCGGAAAAAATGTTATTTTTTTACTGTGCATGTAGGTCTAGTTATCGAGTTTTAACGATTCAAGGTCACGAAAATTTGCGACAAAAAAACGTGTGCTATCTTCTTTGTTAACGATCTTGCTGACAAAGATAAAAGGTGTTCGGGGAGGTAATACATGAAACGAACAGGTAAAGGTGTCCTATCTTGTTATTGTGAATAATCTTTGGTATAACTATTAAGGGGGCATTAGGTCCGCCACTTTTGCCCATTTATCTGTCATTCACAGCTAATTTCGATGTTTTATACTAGATGTCACCCCTATGCAGAATCGACGCAATAAATTTCTTAGCGTAAAATATAGTAATTCTCAACGTAAGAAATAGTAAATCCTAAGTTATAGAATCACTCAATGAAGTATTAGAGTGAGTGCACACGATAAGAAAAATCTGGGCGGCAGCGTAGCGTAATAAGACATATGTCAAATTTCAAGCATTGTGATTTGTTAGATTTAAAAAAAGACAAAGACCGAAGATTTCCCGCCTAAATCCGCCTTTTCCAAGGTCATTACGCCAAATGATGTTGAACTTTTCAGCGGACTGCTTTAAAAATGGTGGAAACTGTTTACTTTCAATATTTTGTATGAAAACATAACCTATGTTTTTTTTAAACTTTGTTGTTTTATTTATATATTTTATTTAGCGAGTTTTGAAATATGGATATTTATGAATTGTGTTAAATTGTTTTAATTTATTAAAAATGCTTGTTACCGAAGATCATTACTGCTTGGTCCTCAAAAAAAAACGATTTTTGTTCATTTTTTTATTAATTTTATAACAATTGCAATAATACAGGTGTTCGTTATATAAATTAAAGCTTATGAAATAAAGGCCATTATATAATACAATTTCTATTCAACGACAATCTCTGATATCGAGACGCTAATCCACAGACATGCCCTTAGCTATGGTTACCAGATCAAATAATGAGATTCCCTGACAATATCTCTAATGTTTCTGTAAATATCCGGACATTTATCTGAATGTTGTATGTTAAGGCAGTGAGATTTTCAAAATTTTTGCAATCAAAGCATCAAATGCCAATATCGAGTGAGAGTGAGTCCACACGATAACAAAAATTTCGGCGTAGGCGTATTACGCCCATTTATGTTAAAAATGTCTCGTCCACACGGGCAACTTTCATTGTGCAGTCGTGCAGTCGTAAAGTGTTGTGTATGTTTTTTTTGTGGTAACCTAACTTTTTTCTGATTTTTTGATAATATTTATTTATGTATAAATTAAAGTGAAAGAAAATAAAAAAATAATTGCAGCAATGTTGTTATGAAGAAAAAGAAAACCAAAGAAAAAATTACAAAAGATAAGGACATTATTAATATACTCTTTATTAAAAAAACGGAAAAGTCGTCGCTACTAGGTCCGGTCTGTTTTTGAGAAAAACATTGGAGAAAGGCTTGGACATACTAATGATTTAATTCAAGAAATGCGAGAAAATGATCCTGATTTTTTTTTAAATATTTTCCTGTTACTTTGGTGAGTTTGAAAAGCTGTTGTTGGGCCAAAAATAGGAAACACGCTATGAAAATGTGTACAGCTATACCCTTATTACCAGGTTTGAAAAAACATTGTGATATTTAGCTGATGAAATCAGCATGTGAAAGCAACAGTGCGAATTCCGAGTCGGTAAACAGTGTTTTTGAAATTAGTCATGTTACTTGTGCGATAATATGAGACTCTTTAAAATAAGTTTTATTTTCGAAGTTGGCCACTTCTACCTGGTAAAGAATTGCCAAGGAGTTCAAAGACGAGAGTTTCAATATAAAGTGTCATTTTAACAATCGTTTTAATAATTACAATTGTTTGTAGTTTTTAGAAGCATTACGTATGACACTAACTGGATTTCCGTTATTAAATTACCATCAATGTTAATTTTTACTTTTTAATTGTTTATAATGGGTTTATATAAAATTTGCTAAGGGTAAGGTTACCAGACGACAGGAATTTTCCTGACATGTCTGAAATTTTAGCCCCTTGTTAGGAAGAAACAGGAAAAAACTGCAGTTGTCAGTATTTTTTTGAAATTAAAAGAGGAAAATATAAGTAATGAAAAAATATTTATTAATCATTCTAGTGAGAAAAAATAAATTGATTAAACGTTAACAAAATGAGTGCTTAGTATATTAATAAATTTAGTTTCATACTTTTTATTGCTTGATGTTTCTTTTGGCAATTGCTGGACTTTTATAACCATTTCATGACATTCTTCACATGATATGTTCTTTAAGTTAAATTGTGTCTAGAGTAGAACCTTAACAGAAGACATTGTTGTAAACCAACTATTACTACAAATTATTAATTATTAAATTACTATATTAATTTTTAAGTTACTCTTATGGATTAATAGATAATTATAGTCTTATATTTAATACTCCCTTAAGAAACAGTTATATCTTAAGTAAATTTATGTTCTAATAGGCTCAAACAAAAGCATGCCTTAATCTCCAAAACTCTAAAACTTTACTTTTTACAGAGACTATTAGTTCTGTTCATATTTTCATCGTCCCATAAATACACACTTTTTCATTTCAGTAATCATGTAAATAAATAGTTATGTTATATTTGTTAGTACGCCTATGACTGTAAAATATATCATTTAGATACAGAATAGAACATAACTAGGATATAAACATTGAGACGAGAGGAACTAAAATCAAAAAACTACAATAGGAACATTAAATTAGTAAGTAAGAACAAAAACTGTTGTTACCTCATGATTTAGTGAACATTATAATAAAATATTAAAGGCAAAGCTTATAACAATTTAGATAGTCTATGTCTCTCCTTAATCCACTACGCTCCCATTAATGAGAAGACTCACTCGATATTGGCATTTGACGCTTTGATTGTAAAAATTTTGAAAATCTCACTGCCTTAACATACAACATTCAGATAAATGTCCGGATATTTACAGAAACGTTAGGGATATTGTCAGGGAATCTCATTATTTGATCTGGTAACCATAGCTAAGGGCATGTCTGTGGATTAGCGTCTCGATATCAGAGATTATCGTTGAATAGAAATTGTATTATATAATGGCCTTTATTTCATAAGCTTTAATTTATATAACGAACACCTGTATTATTGCAATTGTTATAAAATTAATAAAAAAAATGAACAAAAATCGTTTTTTTTTTTTGGGGAACAAGCTGTAATGATCTTCGGTAACAAGCATTTTTAATAAATTAAAACAATTTAACTCAATTCATAAATATCCATATTTCAAAACTCGCTAAATAAAATATATAAATAAAACAACAAAGTTTAAAAAAAAACATAGGTTATGTTTTCATACAACATATTGAAAATAAACAGTTTCCACCATTTTTAAAGCAGTCCGCTGAAAAGTTCAACATCATTTGGCGTAACTCACTCTGAGAGTGAGTCCACACGATAAGAAAAATTTCGGCGGCAGCGTAGCGTAATAAGACATATGTCAAATTTCAAGCATTGTGATTTGTTAGATTTAAAAAAAGACAAATACCGAAGATTTCCCGCCTAAATCCGCCTTTTCCAAGGTCATTACGCCAAATGATGTTGAACTTTTCAGCGGACTGCTTTAAAAATGGTGGAAACTGTTTATTTTCAATATTTTGTATGAAAACATAACCTATGTTTTTTTTTAAACTTTGTTTTATTTATATATTTTATTTAGCGAGTTTTGAAATAATGGATATTTATGAATTATGTTAAATTGTTTTAATTTATTAAAAATGCTTGTTACCGAAGATCATTACTGCTTGGTCCTCAAAAAAAAAACAAACGATTTTTGTTCATTTTTTTATTAATTTTATAACAATTGCAATAATACAGGTGTTCGTTATATAAATTAAAGCTTATGAAATAAAGGCCATTATATAATACAATTTCTATTCAACGATAATCTGTGATATCGAGACGCTAATCCACAGACATGCCCTTAGCTATGGTTACCAGATCAAATAATGAGATTTCCTGACAATATCCCTAATGTTTCTGTAAATATACGGACATTTTATCTGAATGTTGTATGTTAAGGTAGTGAGATTTTCAAAATTTTTGCAATCAAAGCATCAAATGCCAATATCGAGTGAGTCTTCTCATTAATGGGAGCGTAGTGGACTAAGGAGAGACATAGACTGTCTACATTGTTATAAGCTTTGCCTTTCGCTGTCACCAATGTTATAACTTTGCTAGTTCTGCTTTTAGTTTATCACTGGTTTCGATGAATTCAAATAAATCTTCTAATATTACTTTTTTAATATTTTATTATAATGTTCACTAAATCATGAGGTAACAACAGTTTTTGTTCTTACTTACTAATTTAATGTTACTATTGTAGTTTTTTGATTTTAGTTCCTCTCGTTTCAATGTTCATGTCCTAGTTACATTCTATTCTGAATCTAAATTATATATTTTACAGTGATAGGCGTACTAACAAATATAACTTATAACTATTTATTTACATGATTACTGAAATGAAAAAATGTGTATTTATGGAACGATGACAATATGAACAAAACTAATGGTCTCTGTAAAAAGTAAAGTTTTAGAGTTTCGGAGATTAAGGCATGCTTTTGTTTGAGCCTATTAGAACATAAATTTACTTAAGATATAACTGTTTCTTAAGGGAGTATTAAATATTAGACTATAATTATCTATTAATCCATAAGAGTAACTTAAAAATATATATAGTAATTTAATAATTAATAATTTGTAGTAATAGTTGGTTTACAACAATGTCTTGTGTTAAGGTTCTACTCTAGACACAATTTAACTTAAAGAACATATCATGTGAAGAATGTCATGAAATGGTTATAAAAGTCCAGCAATTGCCAAAAGAAACATCAAGCAATAAAAAGTATGAAACTAAATTTATTAATATACTAAGCACTCATTTTGTTAACGTTTAATCAATTTATTTTTTCTCACTAGAATGATTAATAAATATTTTTTCATTACTTATATTTTCCTCTTTTAATTTCAAAAAAATACTGACAACTGCAGTTTTTTCCTGTTTCTTCCTAACAAGGGGCTAAAATTTCAGACATGTCAGGGAAATTCCTGTCGTCTGGTAACCTTACCCTTAGCAAATTTTATATAAACCCATTATAAACAATTAAAAAGTAAAAATTAACATTGATGGTAATTTAATAACGGAAATCCAGTTAGTGTCATACGTAATGCATTCTTCTAAAAACTACAAACAATTGTAATTATTAAAACGATTGTTAAAATGACACTTTATATTGAAACTCTCGTCTTTGAACTCCTTGGCAATTCTTTACCAGGTAGAAGTGGCCAACTTCGAAAATAAAACTTGTTTTAAAGAGTCTCATATTATCGCACAAGTAACATGACTAATTTCAAAAACACTGTTTACCGACTCGGAATTCGCACTGTTGCTTTCACATGCTGATTTCATCAGCTTAATATCACAATGTTTTTTCAAACCTAGTAATAAGGGTATAGCTGTACACATTTACATAGCGTGTTTCCTATTTATTGGCCCAACAACAGCTTTTCAAACTCACCAAGATAACAGGAAAATATTTTAAAAAAATCAGGATCACTTTCTCGCATTTCTTGAATTAAATCATTAGTATGTCCAAGCCTTTCTCCAATGTTTTTCTCAAAAACAGATCGGACCTAGTAGCGACGACTTTTCCGTTTTTTTAATAAAGAATATATTAATAATATCCTTATCTTTTGTAATTTTTTCTATACTTTTCTTTTTCTACATAACAACATTGCTGCAATTATTTTTTTTATTTTCTTTCATTTTAATTCATACATAAATAAATATTATCAAAAAATCAGAAAAAAGTTAGGTTACCACAAAAAAAAACATTACGACTGCACGACAAAAGTTCCCCGTGTGGACGAGACATTTTAAACATAAATGGGCGTAATACGCCTACGCCGAAATTTTTGGTATCGTGTGGACTCACTCCGAGAAGACTCAGAAAAAATTACAAAAGATAAGGATATTATTAATATATTCTTTATTAAAAAAGCGGAAAAGTCGTCGCTACTAGGTCCGATCTGTTTTTGAGAAAAACATTGGAGAAAGGCTTGGACATACTAATGATTTAATTCAAGAAATGCGAGAAAGTGATCCTGATTTTTTTAAAATATTTTCCTGTTACTCTTGGTGAGTTTGAAAACCTGTTGTTGGGCCAATAAATAGGAAACACGCTATGGAAATGTGTACAGCTATACCCTTATTACAAGGTTTGAAAAAACATTGTGATATTTAGCCGATGAAATCAGCATGTGAAAGCAACAGTGCGAATTCCGAGTCGGTAAACAGTTTTTGAAATTAGTCATGTTACTTATGCGATAATATGAGACTCTTTAAAGCAAGTTTTATTTCCGAAGTTTGCCACTTCTACCTGGTAAAGAATTGCCAAAGAGTTCAAAGACGAGAGTTTTAATATAAAGTGTCATTTTAACAATCGTTTTAATAATTACAATTGTTTGTAGTTTTTAGAAGAATATATTACGTATAACACTAACTGGATTTCTGTTATTAAATTTCCATTAATGTTAATTTTTACTTTTTAATTGTTTATAATAGGTTTATATAAAATTTGCTAAGGGTAGGGTTACCAGACGACAGGAATTTTCCTGACATGTCTGAAATTTTAGCCCCTTGTTAGGAAGAAAGAGGAAAAAACTGCAATTGGCAGTATTTTTTTGAAATTAAAAGAGGAAATATAAGTAATGAAAAAATATTTATTAATCATTCTAGTGAGAAAAAAATAAATTGATTAAACGTTAACAAAATGAGTGAATTGTTAATTTAGTATATTAATAAATTTAGTTTTATACTTTTTATTGCTTGATGTTTCTTTTGGCAATTGCTGGACTTTTATAACCATTTCATGACATTCTTCACATGATATGTTCTTTAAGTTAAATTGTGTCTAGAGTAGAACCTTAACACAAGACATTGTTGTAAACCAACTATTACTACAAATTATTAATTATTAAATTACTATATATATTTTTAAGTTACTCTTATGGATTAATAGATAATTATAGTCTAATATTTAATACTCCCTTAAGAAACAGTTATATCTTAAGTAAATTTATGTTCTAATAGGCTCAAACAAAAGCATGCCTTAATCTCCGAAACTCTAAAACTTTACTTTTTACAGAGACCATTAGTTTTGTTCATATTGTCATCGTTCCATAAATACACACTTTTTCATTTCAGTAATCATGTAAATAAATAGTTATAAGTTATATTTGTTAGTACGCCTATCACTGTAAAATATATAATTTAGATTCAGAATAGAATGTAACTAGGACATGAACATTGAAACGAGAGGAACTAAAATCAAAAAACTACAATAGTAACATTAAATTAGTAAGTAAGAACAAAAACTGTTGTTTCCTCATGATTTAGTGAACATTATAATAAAATATTAAAAAAGTAATATTAGAAGATTTATTTGAATTGATCGAAACCAGTGATAAACTAAAAGCAGAACTAGCAAAGTTATAACATTGGTGGCAGCGAAAGGCAAAGCTTATAACAATTTAGACAGTCTATGTCTCTCCTTAGTCCACTACGCTCCCATTAATGAGAAGACTCACTCGATATTGGCATTTGATGCTTTGATTGCAAAAATTTTGAAAATCTCACTACCTTAACATACAACATTCAGATAAAATGTCCGGATATTTACAGAAACATTAGGGATATTGTCAGGAAATCTCATTATTTGATCTGGTAACCATAGCTAAGGGCATGTCTGTGGATTAGCGTCTCGATATCACAGATTGTCGTTGAATAGAAATTGTATTATATAATGGCCTTTATTTCATAAGCTTTAATTTATATAACGAACACCTGTATTATTGCAATTGTTATAAAATTAATAAAAAAATGAACAAAAATCGTTTGTTTTTTTTTTGAGGACCAAGCAGTAATGATCTTCGGTAACAAACATTTTTAATAAATTAAAACAATTTAACATAATTCATAAATATCGATTATTTCAAAATTCGCTAAATAAAATATATTAATAAAACAACAAAGTTTAAAAAAAAACATAGGTTATGTTTTCATACAAAATATTGAAAATAAACAGTTTCCACCATTTTTAAAGCAGTCCGCTGAAAAGTTCAACATCATTTGGCGTAATGACCTTGGAAAAGGCGGATTTAGGCGGGAAATCTTCGGTCTTTGTCTTTTTTTAAATCTAACAAATCACAATGCTTGAAATTTGACATATGTCTTATTACGCTACGCTGCCGCCGAAATTTTTCTTATCGTGTGGACTCACTCTTACTCTTAAAAGTGAGACAGTGTTGTCAAATATTATTCGGCATCGTCGATTAAACTAAAATTTATTGTTTTATCGGTCATGTTCAAGTACCAAATTCAAAAGAATACAGAATAAAAAATGGGAAAATAGTCTGCGAACATTATCTAGAATTTTAATAGCTTTTATTAGATTTGGTGTCATTTTGTCTAAAACATTTGGTAACCCTGTATGTTATGATGCGATCGGGGATTTTCGGAGAATACACGATTATTCTAAAAATAGAACAAAGCAATTTTGTTTTGTTTTATTTGCTAACTTTTTCGTTTAGGGACATTTGACCATGATAAAAGGGTGTAAAATAAATATTCTAAATTTTGTATGTGCTAAAAAACATTTTCTGCCAGTTTTGTTTCAATGTTTCTTTTTAATAAATATAATTAGTTTTCGTTTGTGTTTTTTTTTTATATAATACAATTAGTGTTAGTGTGTAAACTTCTGTGTGCTGTAGACATGGGGAAAAAAGTTCGTAGACTGAGTTATGCCTTTTAGCAGGAATATCAGACGGAGAAAGGCTCAAAAATTATTTAGAAAAAAGAAGTTTTACAGATAAGTCATAAATACGGGTAATTAAGGCGAATAAGTTATTTTTTCAATATAAACTATGATAAATTTAATGAAAAATCAGGAATTTAAACCGTTCTTAAATAGTAAGAAAGACAAAGAGTTTATTGTAGTTTTAATTTTGGCATATTTAGAGAAGTCAAGATCATGATAGTAAAAGTTTGTGATATAGGCCTTGACGATTTGTTAAAAAATATGAAGGTCTAAACATAGTAGGTGACTTACAGGTACAGTTAGGAGACATGAATATTTTTCTAGCTCACTTGAAATAATTACCAACAAACAAATGAAAAAAATTACATTAGTGCATAAAAAATTTAGAATAAAATTATTACTAAAGATTTGTTTTACTTAACTTTATTATCTACCTCCATTTTTTGTGCCTCTTCTCTTCTTTGAACATTTTATTTTTCTGCTCGAAGGTTCTCCTTCAGTAAAAAGACAAATTTTAAAGTTGTTGTGACTCAATCATTAGAAAATTCTTTATTGAAAAGTAATGAAACTCTGTTATTTTTAACCCTTTACAAAAACATAGTATTATTTTTATTCTGGTAAACCTATTATTAATATTGTGGTTGCTAGTAGTTAAATTGTGGTTTTTGAAAAATTCAGATCAGAAATTATTTAGTTTACCATTCCATTGTGTAAAATATTTTTTACCTCTGTAACTAATTTTTATCTATATACTTAATTCAAAAAAGAACATGTTAATGGTAAACTTGAATCCCTCTAATTATCTAATTCGAAAACTGGTCTAAGTTGACAATAAATGTATTGAATTTACAAGGAGAAAAATGTCAGTCAAGTTTTCAATCTTCAGAATATAAGATTAAAAAACTCGTCTTGTTTTGTTACCAAGCTAGTAAAAATGAAAAATATTATTTATGGTTTACAAAAATTTTTCTTACTCATTCTAAGTTTTATCTTTTTTATATATGTAACGGTCTGTGTTCATATATACGTGATAAAGATTACCCAGAACAAGAAGTTTAGACAAGTTATAACAAAATCAAAAACATAACTGATCAACTAAAATATCTTTTCTTGATGACTGCATCAGATTTAAAAGTTAAACATTTTTAGTGAGTCTGGCTGTAAAATTTGAAACTTACATAATTTTATTTTACAATGAATAAAAAATGAATTTTATAGTGTTCTGGTAATATTTTAATCAATGACTTTTACAGTAATATCCATGTACATATATTTTACTAATATTCACTCATCTTCTTTTAGAGATGTCATCTGTCCTGAGCATAATTATTTTAGATCATTGCAAGAACCAGAACCAAATTTTAGTAGGTGAGAAAGAAAGTTTCCATACTGGTTATACTAAATTTTTACTAATACTGATTAAATACTAAATCTAATAAGCAGTCATGGCTAGGTAAATAAAGTTTAAAAACCTCCTAAGTCATTGTGATTTTAGGTAATTAATAGGTGTCTAATTCAGCACTACCCAAATTTCTCCATAAATAAGTCAGACAGAAAAATGGTTTGGACAAAAGTTGTTTAGGACAATGGGGATCACCTATTGGTGTTAGTGACTTTGACCTTAAGGTCAATTTACAAGGTCATTCAAATGTCAATTTGAGTTTTTTAAATAGAAACCCTAATTTTTCATTGCATTCATGCAAAGCTGAGAAAATTTTCTATCCAACAGAGAATGTAGATGAATATTTGACCCTATCTTTATTTTTTACTATGAATATTTTTGTTTTTGTGTTATAATTTCTTATATTGCTCTTTTCCCCCTTTTCATATTAACGTTTCTCCCCTTTAACCTTTGTTACATTTCTATCTTTATATCTGAATTTGAAGTGTTGTGTCAGAAAACTTAATTTTTAATGATTTTTTTAAAATTTTATTTAAAAGTACTTTATTGCCTTTACACCCATGACCCTTATCCAAAATCCTTCTGATAGTAAATTTAATTTTATTGAAATAATATGTAAACTATACATTGAAAAAATAACACTTTAATAATTTTAGTATCATGTCATAAAAACATCATTAATCCTTGGTATTTTAGAAAAAATTTCATACAGTATTATAAAACTTATGTCAACCATTCTTTTAGCGATAATGTTAGTCTTGACCCTGCATACTTTTGTTCAGTTGAAGAGCAAGACCAGAGCCAAGGACAAAGTTTCAGTGGGTAAGGAAATTTTATATAGCATAACGTAGTCAAGATTTTTTTAATGATTCTAAAAATAAAAACGTTGTCATCAACCAATAAGACTTGTGTAGATTTACACACATAATAATGTAGTATATATATATATATATATATATATATATATATATATATATATATATATATATATATATATATATATATATATATATATATATATATATTTCTTAACTATTTTTAGGCAGTTATAATAGGTCGACACACACAAAAGTTATTGTTTCTCGGAGTAAGAAATAAATATTGTGTGATCTGTTCAAGACGGGCTAAAAGAAATAAAGACCCAGAAGATCATCAATGGAAGCTGATGTAATTGTTGAAGGATTTAATCTGAGCAAAATAATGCATGGTCTTAAATATAAGCGTTTTATCGCAGATGGGGATTCTAGTGTCTTTGCAAAAATTAAAAGGGAGGAAACCTATGATAAATTTGTAGAGAAAATAGCCTGTAAAAACCATATGGTGAAAAATGTAGGCAAAGCCTTATATAACTGTTTAAAAAGTTTAATGGCTAATGCAAAAAAAACTACTCACTAAGAAGAAAATTTGTGAAATTCAAAATTTTATCATGACAAATCTGTATGTTAATGCACATGGAGATGTAGAGAAACTGAAAAATGACTTAGGTAATACCGTTAACCACGTTTTTGGACGCACTGTAGTTTAGACTGTTGTCAACTTGTAAGTGATAATAGTCAGAGAAAAATAAAGGCAGTGAGAGATTCTGGATTACAGTATCATATAAACAGTATGTTTAAATGAAAATTTCTCTTTTCTTTGTTTAACTCTCATCCATTTTTGGTGCAGTAGAAAAATTACAGGAAAAAAGGACAACTCATAGAGTTGAATTTTATATGTCGCTACTTTGCAAACTTAATGCAGCAAAGAGGTTAAACCTTACCGGCCGTGGTTTTTTTTTCAAACCAGACCAAGGTATTTTATATTTAATTTAAAAATTTCAAATTCTTTAAAAAGCTTCATCTATTGCTCCGTGCTCAATTTTTTTTATGTTATTGCAAAGAAAATTACAATGCCGTTTGCTATTTCATACATAAGAAAATATGATTTCAATTCAAAGTATTTGATAAAATAAAGTTAGGACAATTATTATGTGTTTTATAAATTGTAAAGGGTAATAAATAATAAGTGAATATGAACCAAATTTTAATGTGAAATTATTTTTTTTTTTTTTGGGATCAATTGGAACATATTGAAATTACTTATATTTAATATTATATTGATGTTTTGTGATTCTACCAATAGTTATTACTGGTTATATTAAGTAAAGGATAAAGATATTTTCTAACAAATTTTACACACATTGCATAACGAAACCTGTCTATTTAAGATACAATGAAGGCCCTGATTGGCAGATTGATCAATGGGAAAAAATTGTGGGAAGTCCAGCAGGAGACAGTTTTAAAAAATTAATGGCCGAGAACAAAAGAACAATTGAATTGAAATGTCAAAGAGATCAGATACCACAAAAAAAATTTAAAAAAAAAACATCTTTTGTAGCGCCAAATATAGACTATGAGTCCAAGGCAGAACAACCACCACTGTCTGAAGCAGAATATTTCTCGGAACAAGAAAGACACTTGAGAAAGTTAAAGGTATGATAGCATATCTTTTATATTAGAAAATTAAACCAGTTTATTGAAAATATTGAGCACTTTATTGGTATATATCTCTACGTAAAACTACTATTTCAAATAACTGCACCTTTATACTTTCTTGTTTATTTATTTTGTTATTTTCTTATTCTTAGGTTTCATTAGATGTAAAGATTGAAGGCGATACAGTTGGGCAGTATTGTAATCCAACATAAGAAACTCACAGAAGAAACAGATTGTACAGCGTCTAATTTTGGTATCGTATGCAAACGCAAAGCAAGTACTCCCTTTATAGGTTTAGTCAAGAAAATCTTAAATACTGTTTCATTCTCTTCCGAGGCAACAAAATATGGCCTAATGATGGAAGATGTGGCAAGACAGAAATTTGCTAGCACCAGACCTAATGCCGTCGTAAGGAATTGCGGTCTGTTGAAAATCCACATTTAGCTGCAACCCCTGATGGTAAGAAATTTTTACCTGGCAACCTTTAAAAAATGTTTCTTAAGTAGTATTTTATAATATATTAACTTCGTTTTTAGGCCTTGTAGGAGAGAATGGAATAATAGAGATAAAATGTCTCCATAAAGTTAATAAAAAATGCCAAACGTTAGCTGAGGCGGTAAAAGCAAATAAAACAATTTGTTTGGAAATAGTGAAAGGCGAAATAAAACTAAAAAAGATTGCAAATATTACTATAAGGTAATAATTGCAATAATAAATAATTTTACGCCTTTCCATATTGTTTAAAATTGAAAAATGCTTAGGTAACAGGTAATAAATTAAAATTATTTGATCATTGTTCTCTCTTAACTTATGATTGAACGAATGGATTAACAAAAAGAAGTGATATTTGATTATCGGTGGCTAGGCCTCCTAGGGCTCTTTACATAGCACCATGGTTGCAGGTCATTGGAATCCGATTGCCTTTGCGAATCCGAGCAGCCTTGTTAATTAAAGTTGTTTAACTGCTTTCAGTAACAGAATTGTATCTCTGAAATAGTCAAATGTTTCACCCTTCACCAGATCCCATCTGCAAGTCAGATCATCTACGACACTAACCTTATGAAGATAGCCCCCTGAGGAAACAATATCCTGTCAACAGTCCCACTACAATTCGCAGCTCTTTTCTTCCTAAGAAGAGAAGCTCCGTAGTAAGTCTTGCGCTAGGTCCAGTTTGTTCCTTGACACACCTCATTCCAGGAGTTCCTCTCCACGATTCAATAAATTTACTTTCCACCAACAATTTTAATTCCGTTTGGCCAACGACAATTGGGGTAGGTAGAAGTGGTTTGGGTCCATATGGTTTAATGCGGACCCGATCTTTACCAGAAGGTCCGCTTTCTCATTTCCGTGTATACCCAAATGACCGGGACTCATACGAGTCTGGTTGTGCATCCGTTCCTTGTCAGACTGTTCAGTACATCCTTGTACTCGGATACCAATCGCGAAGTTTGGACACTGGACGTCAGTACCATTATCGCAGCCCTACTCTGTGAATATATATTTATTACCCTATTCTCTTTATGATACTATTATAGAGATGGCCACACTGCAGAATAGCATACGATGTAAAGATTGTCGCACATTGTCCGAGAAAGTAAAACTCTGATTCTCGTGCTCCTGTTGAACACTCCGACTCCAGCTTTTTCGTCTCGCCGAGATCCATCTGTTAACCAACAGGATCCATTTCTCGGAAGATTTTACTACCCCTCCCAATCCTTTCCACTTGGCAAAAGTATCTCTAGAGAGTGATTGTGTGTCAAAAACGCCGCCATGTAATCTGTTTGCATGGGGAGTGATGACATCTCTCCACCACACTTTCCCAGATACCCAAGTAGCCACCCGTTCCAGTTCCGAGATACCATAGGCAGCTGAAACGATAGATAGCCTTCAGGGTCTTGTAATTTTTATATATTAATTTATTAAAAGCCAAAAGGAAGGCTAGAAGAGAAAAAATAAAAAGTTTGTCACTTGAAAGTTGTTAGTAATGTCCACAAAGGCGAACTATTTAAAATTTCAAAATATCTATTTAATTCTTTGATTAATTAAAAATCCTTTGATATAAATATATATATATATATATATATATATATATATATATATATATATATATATATATATATATATAATTTATATATTATCTTTACTTTTTTTACTTTTTAGATTCAAGGACAATTAAACATTTTCTATGCTTTTTATAGTATATATAAATGATAAGAGTGCCCCTACATGTGGAAGCGATTGTCAGAGACCAATCGCCGTGGAAACAGAAAATGGTTCCCAAATTAAATCAATTTTTTTTCAACTGTATACTTCCATTCACTATAGATAAAAACAGACAGTGTTCAGACCCAAATCATAAAAAATGATTCACTCTTCTTTTTGAAAAGCCTCTGCCCCTAAACATTGACACTATGGGTGTAGGATATTTGTGATTGCCTGTCCAAGATGGTTAGATTGTGTAATAGACTAATTTTACTTTCTAGGACAATTGAAACATATACATTATAAAAAATATATTTTGAAAATTTTGTTATTTTAAATTTCACTTAAAACCTGATGTTGAGTCCCCTCAAATAGTTTCAAAATACATTCACATGCATAGAACACTACTAACAAAGGTACATTATTTGTCAAGAACGCATTTTGTAATGGCAAAAACGTATTTGTGAACGAACGGTAAGATTTAGTAAATGATGGACAGTCACTTCCACAAAACCCTAAATTAACAATGCCACCTCTCAACAGGTCCCCAACCATCTTCAAATTCACAGAATATTACTAATCGAAGCAAGACTCTGCAATAAAACAAGCATGTTTATAAATTAACGGTAAGTTTAGGTAAGTTTCTAGTTCTAGTCGTAGAAAAATCTAAAAGTAAAAAAGCGTAATTAAAATAATGGTAATTCTACTTTCCCTTTCCATAGCAATACAAAATAGGTTAAATCAAAATATTTTCGAAATTTTATTTCTTTCTAGCTTCACATGGTGTAGATAAAGCCTGATGTTAACTTCCCTAGACAAGGTCTAAAACATATTTACAGAATAGTACAGACAAAAATACAATATTTATCAAAAATCTTTGTTCTATAAATATATATATATATATATATATATATATATATATATATATATATATATATATATATATATATATATATATATATATATATATATATATATATATATATATATATATATATATATATATATATATATATATATATACAGGGTGATTCAAAAATCGATCACGAAACTTAAGGGGGTAATTCTACTTGACAAAATAAGGGTAGAGCTTCATATAATTTTTTTTCAAAATGTCATTCGTTTTCGAGTTACAAGCAGTCCAAGTTCAAGTTTTTATTTTTTGTTTTTTGAATTACTCGCTTACAGGAAAACCGATTTGACTAATATTTGAAAGATAGGCTAAGTCTTCTGCGCTTCATCATTTTAGTAACAATTCACATTGATTGTTTGCCGCTAGAGGGCACTTTACCTACATTGAAAATTGTTTTTTGTCATAATTTTTTAGTGTTGATAGCTACAGTAGTTTTTGGCATAATTTCTGAAAGACTGATGTCAGGCCTTTAAAAAAGGTGCTCTTTATTTACATCGCTAAACCCAACGGTTTAGACGTAAATCACCCTTAAAAATTAAGTGGTAAATTTAGTTTTCTCATTTCATTACCACCAGCTACCAGGTAAATAGCTATCAAAGTATACTAGAGCTGTCAGTTTAACATCAAATAAATTCGCTTTTTAAACTATTTAATTTATAATCTTAAAATAACTAATAATGGCTAATCACCAATATTCAAATATCGAATATTGTGATATCCATTTTTGTTATGGAAAAGCAAATGGTAATGCAGAGTTGGCAAGAAGATATTATATGGAGAGTTATCCGGAAAGAAATATCCCTCATGCTCAAACATTTTCCAGTGTGCACAGGAGGCTTGCGGAATGTGGTTCCTTTAAAAGTTATAATGGAAATAGGGGAAGACCTAGAACTGCTAGAAACGTGCAACAAGAAGAAAGAGTGCTTGAAATTATTGAAGATAATCCAGGTATTAGTACTAGAAAAATTGGGAATGAAGTGCGGCTCTGTCAGGCTAGTTCATGGAGGATATTAAGAGAAGAACAACTCTACCCGTTTCATTCAAAAAAGGTGCAGGCTCTTTATGACGATGATCGGCCGAGACGGTTGGAAATGTGCAATCAGATCCTAGCTAAGTATGAACACGATAATCGATTAATTGGCGTCATATTATTCACTGACGAAGCTGGTTTCACTCGTGATGGCATAACAAATCTACACAACATCCACACATATGCTTACGAGAACCCAAACAATGTGGTAGAAACGAAACATCAGCGTAGATTTTCACTAAATGTGTGGGCAGGGATAATAGGTGATTACCTTATTGGTCCTCATTTCTTTGATGGCCCATTAACTGGTGACGTATACTTAGATTTTATCCAAAATCGTCTCCCATTGTATCTGGAAGATGTGCCATTGGAAGTAAGGGCCAACATGTGGATCCTCCAAGACGGAGCTCCGCCCCACTTTAGTATACGTGTCCGACAGTATTTGAATGCAACGTATCCTGAGCGATGGATAGGACGAAGTGGACCATTGGCATGGGCAGCGAGGTCACCAGACCTTAATCCTATGGATTTTTTCTTTTGGGGTCATTTGAAACAATTGGTGTACGATATTCCAGTAATCAACGTCGAGGATCTTCGCTTCAGGATAATCGAAAAGTGCCAAATTATTAAAGAAACACCAGGAATTTTTCATCGAGTTAGGCGACATTTTTTGAAGAGTGTTAGGAAATGTATGGAAGAAAATGGGGGACATTTTGAGAATCTTTTTTAGTTTGTTTAGTACTGTTTCATTAATTTTTATCAATTAAATGTATATCGCAATAATCCATAATATGAATATTTACTGATTAGCCATTATTAGTTATTTTAAGATTATAAATTAAATAGTTTAAAAAGCGAATTTATTTGATGTTAAACTGACAGCTCTAGTATACTTTGATAGCTATTTACCTGGTAGCTGGTGGTAATGAAATGAGAAAAGTAAATTTACCACTTAATTTTTAAGGGTGATTTACGTCTAAACTGTTGGGTTTAGCGATGTAAATAAAGAGCACCTTTTTTAAAGGCCTGGCATCAGTCTTTCAGAAATTATACCAAAAACTACTGTAGCTGTCAACACTAAAAAATTATGACAAAAAACAATTTTCAATGTAGGTAAAGTGCCCTCTAGCGGCAAACAATCAATGTGAATTGTTACTAAAATGATGAAGCGCAGAAGACTTAGCCTATCTTTCAAATATTAGTCAAATCGGTTTTCCTGTAAGCGAGTAATTCAAAAAACAAAGAATAAAAACTTGAACTTGGACGGCTTGTAACTCGAAAACGAATGACATTTTGAAAAAAAATTATATAAAGCTCTACCCTTATTTTGTCAAGTAGAATCACCCCCTTAAGTTTCGTGATCGATTTTTGAATCACCCTATATATATATATATATATATATATATATATATATATATATATATATATATATATATATATATATATATATATATATATATATATATATATATATATATATATATATATTTACTGAAGTATTTTTAAAATGTTTTTGTCTAGCTCTATTTAGGGCAGATAAACCTTCATGTGACCTCTCCTGGCTGAGCTCCAAAACACATTCACAGAACAGTACTGACAAAAATACAATATTTGTTAATACAGTTTCTTTCAATTCTTGTTAGAGAGAAATGCCTATGAAGTAATGGTAATATTACATATTTTTTTAGTTTTCCTGCTTAGAAAAACTGAAATATTGTATAGGCAAAATATTTTATATTTTCATTTGCTTCTAGCTTCACTTAAAGCAACCTTGAAAGTAACGTCCTTGGAGAGGTCAAAAACTCATTCGCATAATAGTATTGTCAGAAAACCAGTGTTTATCAACAATACTTATTGTTTAGAAGAGAAATATTTAAAAAGTATTGGTAATAATATATATTTTAGGATTCTTTCCTAGAAAAAGTTGAAATATATTAGAAGCGAGATATTTTTAAATTATTTTTATTTTTAGCTTCAAGTAGGGCAGGTAAACCCTAATGATACCTACCCTGAGTGAACTCCAAAAGACGTCGCGTACAATATTTATGAAGAATGCTTGTTTAAAGGGAGACAAATGTTTATGAAGTAACTGTTTCACTTATATATAGGGAGAAAAATTCATTTTCTATAAAAAATGCTCTTTTTAATAGGAGAGTAATCTTTATATGTGTATAAAGTAACAGTAAAATTACATAATTAATACTCATAGAAATCAGTTTTCATTAATTGTATTTTTTAACAGGATATAAGCATTTAGTGATATATTATTGTATTTGCTGCTGCGGTTATGCAGCATTGCAATTGAAAAATTGCAGTGTTGACCAATGGACTGGTTCGTATGTCCTTATATTTTTCTTAACGCATTAGAGAATATACCACATACAGTGATATGATATATTCTATATAGATGTTACGTAGACATATTGATGTTGCACATTTCTATGAAAGGTAATGGACATTTCGTCTATGATCGCATTAATGTATAGACCGACACATTACTAGTTAACTTTTTATAATTTTGTGTATTAAGGTTTTTATCAACCATTTATTATAACCTTTGTTACTTAATATGCAAGACTGTCATATTAATTTTGTTTTAGCAGCAGATAGAATTATTTATATTTGTTCGTATGAATACATGAATTGATAAAAGTTTTTAATGTTACAAAATTTATAGTTATTTTTTCATATAACATAATTAGTGACAATCTCTGAGGAGTTGATGGTCAGATCACCTTTTCTTTTTGTCAATATTCTTATTATTTAATTTATATTTTATATATTATTATATAATTTATATTTTATATATTATTTAATTTATATTTTATTATTATAGAATTTTTTTAACCAATAAATATTATTATTGGAAACGATTTTTATTTATCCCAAAGAAATACAGTTCTTAATTTCATAGTGGACTTAGATTAGTTTGTCTTGGTAAGATGTGTATAAAGTAATCCTGGTGAAAAGAGTTCTAAAGACAGATATCAACTGTATTAAAGCAAGATAATTTTTTCCGGGTAAACTAAACCATACTATAATTTAAAAATAATTTAAAAAAATCTTTATCAATTTGAAATACTTTTTTCAAAATATTGTAGAAAAAATAAAATAGCAAACTATTTCTATAAGTTGTACAATTATCCTGGGAGTCTACATTTTATTTCGTCCTTAAACTTTTATTCTACAGATCAAACGAATGAATATTATTTGGAAATAATTAACTTCGTTTTTCTCTAATAATAATGGTATGCAAAACTATACAAGTAAAGAAATACTTTTTATATTTCTATGCATTCGTAATTAGTTACATGAAATTACAACATTAGAAAATTAAATGTAACTAGTTATAGCGGCCGATTCTGTGAGCAAATTTTCTTACATACCCTTTCTGTATCTCTTTCAAGACAGTGACATGCTTATACGTTACTACAGACTCGACAAAGATGCTAGATCCTTATTATGGCATTCTCTTTCCCTTTATTTTTATAGAATCCCAACCTAGGGGAATTAGCCCAATTGAAAGCATGAATGAGTTCATTGATAAAGCAAATTTCCATTTATAATTCAGCAGAGACCTCTGCATCACACATCTCGAAGTTATTCCACTGCCGGTATCATAACAGTGACGTATTACTCCGAACATCAGCCAATAGTCGAATATCTCTTTCTATTGAGTGCAAATAAAAGAAGAGCACCAGTGTCAACAAAATCGGATTAGCTCAGTTAAACTTTGTGATTAGGTTAATGGCCGAAGCGGGAATTATAATTTCTTTATTTTACACCAGTTTTTAGTTTGACCGGATACCCGTGAAAAATAAACACCTTTTCGTTGTAATTTTTTTAGTAAAAAATGTATTTTTAACAAAGGATCGGGCTTAGTCAATAAAATTTGTCAAATGTTTATTCGTTTTTAAACAATTTTAAAAATCATGGTTTTTTACGTCGACTACAAACATACCTGCGAAAAAGTGGTTAAAAGTGCTTTTTGTCGTTTTTTTTCTGTGCAACTTTTGTTATCCGCGTCTTTATTAAACCTTTCTCGAACATTTTTCAAAAATTTCAGGTCAAAATTGCTTTTACTTTTCGCGTGTATCCGGTCCAAAAATGTCTTATTTTTATCAAAATTTCTACTAATATGACCTTGAAAAATGCACCCTTTGCTACTATTAACTTCACAAATATTTCAACAATTGGGGACAACAATACATCTCTTCTTCCCGCATGTTCCATTCGCTATGACAAAAAGTAACTCGTAATAGTTTTCGAAACTAAATTTTAATTTATTACTTTGAAAAAAACTTGTTTATTTAACGACTCTTCCTTTATTGTTTTCATTTATTTTATTATTTGAGAAACTTAAATTTTTGAAATGTTATTTTTGCTTTCATCTGTTTTTTGAACACTTGTTTTAAAGCGGCATATAAAACTTTAAAATATCGATTTTAGTTTATATACTTAAATTAAATTCGAGTTTTTAAACAAGGTTTTCAGTTTATTATCACTTTATGATATTAGAAGTGGGAAAAATAAAGTACTAAAAACTGAAAAATCCGCCAAAAGGTGCCATCTGTTATTTCTAATGTGAAGTTGTCCTTGTTTGGTTAATGGAGTTAGAAAAGGATATGTTTTGATCTAGGACTAAGATTAAAGTAATTGAAACTCGTCTCGCATAATGGCGGTTTGACAAATGTTATGCGTGTTGCGAATATTTAACATGGAGGTTACCCTTCTTTCTGTCTGTATTTTTAGCACGAACTTGACGTTTTATATGTCATGTTCATGATTTTTAGTAAAGAATACGACTCTTGTTTTGACTTTAAATTTTGAGGTTAAATTGACCTATTTCTTTCTTTCCTTTCCAGCTACAGGTTTCTGAACCGTGTGTTATAAGTTGTCAATTTCTTTTTAGTTTAAGAATGTCCAAAAAACGTGGAAATAAGAAAAATTTTGACATTGATGACTTCGAAAAAGATGATAGTACAGTAATTGTAGAAAGTAATAACGAAAGCAAAGGTAAACAACCAAAAAAAGGGAAAATTGGAAAAAAAGTGGATAACATTGATGAGGATGAAAAACAAAGCAGTAAGTTTGGTAAATTAATTTTTTTCTCGGAATAGTGGAAATACCGAATTTGTCTGATTTTTTGCAGATCCGTAGAACATGAATCTGATTTTTTTTGGCCGTCTGGCATGGTTTTCTTACCAAGGTTTTCATTGCCACGCCGCATTTCATGATTTATCCTTTTTTAAGTTTTAGCTTATTGGGAGCAAGTGAAAACACCAAATTTTTTTCTGATTTGGTTGCGTGTCCTCTATTTTAGAATCGTAGAATAAGAATCTAAAGATCTTTGGCAGTTGCAAATAGTTTTTTTGCTAAAGAATTTTTTTCTCTCTAGGGTATTTTTTTCTCTACCATGTAGGTAATTATTCGGAATTGTGAAAACACTGATTCAGATCCTAGAACACAAATCTAAAGTTTTTTTTTACGGTCACACTTGGTTTTCTGATCTATTCCTTCAAATTTTGCCTCTTCCAAAATTACACATATTAAAATATAACACATTTTGGATAAAACTGTAAATAACGTTTTGTTAAAATATAGCAGAAAATGCTAAAAATCGAATTCAAAAAAAATGACATGGACTTTAAATATAGAGGGAAAGTTTATGCATTGTTGCTGGATTTCAAATGACCGTTAAATTGCACTTGTTCCATAAGCAGTTCAATAATTCACTTCATTTAAGCTTTTTGCCCCAAACTTGATGAGTTTTATAAGGGTGACCTATGATAGGAAGTTTTATTTTTGTTTGCTTGTTTGTGTTCATTTATATATATCGGATGGTTATTATATTTTAGTTTTTTGTCACAGATATGTTTTTAATTTATATATTTTTAAAAACATTTTATGCCTTTACTTGTTTTGATAACAGATATTTTATTTCATTTGTTCCGACAAAGATACTATAGTGGGAAAAATTCACTTAAATGATTCATAATTTTGAACAGTCTTGTGAATAGGAACTGGTTGCCTTACATATTTTCACTTTGACTTTTATTCTAAATCTGGAAAGTCTGTTAGGATATATGTTATCTCAATTAACCCAATTTGATTTGATTAGATATATATGTAGCATTTATTAATTGTTTTATTTAAGATCCTAAAAGAGTATGCAACCAAGTCATACAGGTATTGCCTCATTACTACTCCTATTAGTGTCTTTAAACAAAGATGAGGAAAGCTTGATCATCGAAAAATTCACCTACTATGTAAAACGATTTTGTTAAGAGATATCTTTTAAAACATTTCTAGAGTTAATTTTTTGAAAGCACCCAAATTGTCTCAGGAAATGAATTGAATACTTTTATTACTGTCAATTAACATTTTTCTCTATACTGGATGGCACAATTGTGTGACAAAGTACCTTATCTCCCTTATTTTTCAAAAATATGAAAAAATGTTTTAATAAAAGTTGTATAATATGAAAATTTATACAATATAAAAATATTTTCAATTATAGATGGTGGTTCATGACAGTGTGGCTCTAAAAAAAAGTAGTTTCTTTAATGGGATACCCTATATATCTTTGCATATTTGGTTTCTCCTTAGAATTATTCATATGATATCATATCTGGTTTTGATTTTTATTGCGAAATTGCCAAATTTTTCAAAAAATTCACTAGATTTTGAAAAAACATAGTCCTCTATCTATTATATCTTTCAATCTACAGCAATTATATACACAAAATTAACATTGAGGAAGATAAATGTATTATTAAAGGTCTAATATAGCGTCTAAGCAATTATCTCGTATAAGGTGTTTGTCAAAATTTTGCCCATTGGATGAAATGTATATAACTACTTTATCATGTAGAGTTATTGTTTCTCTGTCACTTTTCTTGAAAGTCTTTCTTTACCTATCAGCGCTCATTTTCCGGTATATCGTTCTTATTAATTGTATACAAAAATACGTTAACCTATTGATATCTAGTTAGCCATGAGTATTAACAGAAAGAAGTAAACGTCGAAGTAATATTTATCATTTATCTGTCACTAGTAAAGATTATTGTTTAACTTGTTTTAAAAAAATACAATTTCAAAATTTAAATTTTGAATAATGAACTTTTTACTAACCGAGAATGCGATATTAGTGAAAAGATTATCTCGACAGCGATTTTCCGAGCGACGTCAGCTTGAAAGAAGGACATTTAAAAAACTTATGGAGCATTTTCAAAGAATTGACTGCATAGCATACAACAAAAATACTCGGAAGAAAACGTGCTCATACTGAGGAAAAAAAGTACATTAAACTTTTAACGGTACCCAACTGAACCATATGGACCCTAATCAATTTTACCTACCCTTATTGCCGTTGGTAAAAGGGTATTAAAATTATTGCTGGAAAGCAAATTTATTAAATCGTGGAGAGGTGCTCCTGGAATGAGGCGTGTCAAGAAAAATATAACTGGACCTAGGAAGGAAAGAGCTTCGAATTGTGGTAGGATTGTTGACAGGACATTGTTACTGAGGGGCCACCTTCATAAGATCGGTGTTGTAGACGATCCTAGGTGCGATGGTGTCTGGAGGTGGATGAAACTGTTGACCATGTCCCCAGAGAGTGCCCACCACTCAACAGACTGAGACAGAGATACAATTTTGTTACCAAAATCAACTAGGCAAGTTCAGTTAATGAGGCTGCTTGGATTTGCAAAGGCGATCGACTTCAAATGACCTGCAGCTATGGTGGGATGTAAAGGGCCCAATGAGGCCCAAAAATTTATGATCAAGTATCACCACCAATTTTGTTCACTCATTCAATGGTCACCGAAAATCCGCATATTGGACAGCGCCCGCTTTCTCGACAGGTTAATGTTGAACGAAGGACGGTTCAATGAATACTTGAGGCTCATAAAATGCACCCGTATCACATTCCGTTATTTCAAGAATTGTTTCCTGAAGATTATCAGAGAAGATTGGCGTTTTGTCTGTGAGCTCAAAACTGACTAAATAAACAAAAAAGTTTTGTTGATTTGATGCTATTTGGAGATGAAGCTACGTTTCTTAGGAACAGAAGTGTTAACTGACACAATTTCCATTATTACGCAGCAGAAAATCCATATTTTGTAACATAACAATTCTCAAACTAGGAGGTCATTAAGTGTTTGGGGAGGTACTGTCGGTAACCACGCAATTAGACCATACTTTTTTGAGCAAAGAGCAACAGGGGAAGTATACTTAGACTTTTTACAAAATCATTTACCTGGCCAAATGAAACTCGACAAGAAATTTCTTCATGATGATGCCCCAGTCCATCATACAGGGCCAATCATAACTTTTTTAAATGTCACATACCCTGATCGTTGGATTGGACGGGGAGGACCTGTTTCGTAGTCCGCTAGATCTCCAGATATAATTAAAATTGACTTTAGCATACGGGGGTTTGGGTTCAAAAACAAATTTATAAAATATCGCCTACAATAAAGGAAGAAGTGATGGTCAGAATAAGAAATTGCTTTCAAAATATTAATATTAGGATGTGTCACAATTTGCGTAGTAAATTTGAGAAATGTATTGAACTGTGTATTCAAGAAGGCAGAGGACATTTTGAACAACTGATTAAGTAGTAGTTATAACGTGTCAAATTTCAATTAGATCTCATATAAAAGACAAACGGAAAAATAATAGCTATATTTTATAAAAGTTTGCCTTTATATATGAATTTATAATGTATAACTTTTAGATTAGACTCCGTGTATGAAATAAATGGCAAAAACAACAACAACCTTTGTTCTAGAAAAATATGGATTTATTTATAATAAATCACAATACATCCTAAATACGTAAGAATTCCCTGTTTCTTTCTTCATATATTTTGATACTTCAGTAAGAAGTAAATAAATCTATGTGCCTTGTTTAAATAGTTGCCTATATGTATTTTCCTTTCAAGTAGAGAAAAAGGAAAGAATATAGACAGTTTTTTTCTTGTAAATCGGAGTTTGAAAAAATCAATAATCAATGGTTTTCTACAAAAAATTTAAAAAAATCATGATTATTTTGATTTGTTTCTTACTTAACATTCCTTTTAGGATTAATACTGAAAATTCCTATACTAATAGTAGATGTGTACTTTTTATAGTCTAAATGATAATAAATATTACTAACAATCCTTCTAATGATGGCCAAAAAATCAGTCATTTTGCAATAAGTGCCCACGACTATTGCAAGCAAGCGCATAAATAAATCAACTCCATGAATCGAGACCCTTCATCTCAGCCAAAAACTGGTGAAATCCCTCATCGATCGTGTGGGACACTCGAGCAATCCAAGCGTATTTTAACAATCAAATTGTATAAAGTAAACAAATGCGCTCCAGGTTAATTAAAAGTAAATAAGTTTAAAATAAAAATGAGTGGAAGGAAAAAAGATAATATTTGGGATTATTTTATAGAAATAACAAAAAAAGGAAGACTGATAGAGCAATTTGTAGAAATTGTAATAAAGAAATGCAAGGTCTTGTTAAAAGATTAAAATATCATCATGGAAAGTGCAAAACGTTAGGTGTTGATACAGAAGTCACTGAAGTAATTAACGAAGAAATTGACCTATTGCAGGTATGTAATGTGATTTCTTTCTACCGTCGTAGTATACTAGTAACGTAGTTATTGTTTTCGGAAAAAATGTTTTTTGTATTCCATGCAAAATGCCTTTATTTAGATTTACATTATTTTCAAAAAGTGTCTGCCGATCTGTCTGGATGTTTCATATTGTCACTAAACCCTTTAACCAATTTCAAACAAATTTTGAAGAAAAATCCCTCTCAACTCGAAAATGAACCATTTTAATTTTGAGTTTGAACCGTAATCGGAAAGTCCTGTTTTAACAGCTGCTAAAATTAAAACGTTGATATCACCGTTATTTACGGACGGATTTCAACTAAATTTGAATGATTGTTGCAAAATATGCAAGAATTTTTTTACGATGATTTTAATTCTTGTATTTTTTGTTTTTTTCCGGATTTCGGCCGAAAAAATGGCGATTTGAAATTTATGAAAAATAGGTACCCTGGTTTTAAAATTTCTTTATTTTATTTTTGACATTAATAGGTATGAAACTGTAAATGGATATCTTTCCTTTATCTTTATATTTTACCCCATTTTGACTAAATTTAAGATCTTTTAGATTGAATGGTGGAATTAAAAATAGCTGTGAAGGTTTGTATTTTTGTATTTATATTTATATTTTTTTACAGAAAATGAAAACTCAAGCAACGCAAATATCCCAAGCAGTGCGGCTTAAACAAGTTCAACCAGTAATTATCAAAAATGATCATTTCCAAACAAAGATTTTTCTGCAAGGCACTACAATCTACTGATTCACTAATTAACTCAAAGAAAAGAAAAACCAGTTTCTCAGCAAATTTAGAGAACTTCGTTAGGCGAAGATCTGCACAAAAAAAGTAAGAAATAGACATACAAATTGCCAAAGCTGCGTTTGCAACTAACAGTAGCTTTGGATGTGTCCACAATCAACACGTCAAAAAGGGCGATCGAAATATTATAACCTGGTTATAGCCCTCTTCCAGGAAAAACAATTTATACAATCCCTTTAAATTAAATTTATGATAATGAAAAAGCAAAATGTTTTGGAGATATTTCTGGACAGGGCGTTAACATGTCGATTGATGGTTGGTCTAATGTGTAGTTTGTGCCACAATAACTATGAAGATGGACGTGCAATCTTATATGAAACAATAGATGCCAGGATTTGTTTATTTAGTTCCAGTGTTAACTTTACCCTAACTAGTCCTAACAGTTAAATAGACGCTTACAATCTCTCCACGAATACTTTCGTCGCTTCTGCGCGACGTTTCATGACAAAGGCGGTTCGGTGTATTAGCGCGGGAAGAAAACAGTAGTCGCATAGTATTTTGCAAAGACATGTAGCTGACAACACATCACTACAGATTTTTTCATCAAAATATTGGGATTTATTTATCATATTAACAAAAGACTTGCAATTTAAGTTTAGTTTAAAGAGTTTTTTTTGAACATTTACAAATTAAAAGGCAGTTTCCTTGGCACATCATTGTTTATTTCAGTAAATCTCAGTAAAGTAGAAAATTAGGCAAGTCTATTCCGGAAAAACGAAGAAAAACCGCAGATACCTATCAATATATACTTCTGGAAATCCTCATATAACTGTGTGGTTAAATCATTTGTAACAGATAATGCTGCGAAGATAGCAGTTATGAGAAGAACTATAGAAAAAAGTTAAAAATTAGTGAAAGAGTTTGTTTGAGGGTCATAGACAATGATGTTTCTTGTGAAGCAGTAAATATCTGTTGGACTTCCATTGTCTTTATTTTTGTTGAATATCACAGATCAACAGATATTTACTACTTCACCAAAAATTAGTGAAAGAGTTATGACATATGGATGCTCAGCTCATCTTCTAAACCTCCTCTGTAAATATTTCAGAAATAACCACTTGGCAGGAGCAAAGTACAAACAGGCTGTTGGAAAGGCAATATTACTTCCGAGTGACGTAAGATGAAACAGTATGGCAAATTGTCTAGATGTATATATAAGCCAATGGGAGAAACTGTTAAAAATTTGTGAAGAAAATAGAAAAGAAATAGACTCCACCATATACCAAAAGGTTTCAAACATTGATCTTAAAAGATCAGCTGAGGAATATCTGAAAATCTTGAAACGTATGGCCGTGGGAATTAATAAATTACAAAGAAAAATTGTTTTCTATGGGATGCAGTAGAAATATGGAAGGAATTGAGTAGTATATTCGAAGATGAATTAAAATGATCGTTATCCCAGCTTGATATTGTTCAAAAACGATATAAACAGGCACTAACGGACTTTCACTTTATAGCATATATTTTAGATGTAACTAAAACCAAATATAAACTGACTGATGTAGAGAACAACCAAGCTTAAATACTGTGAAAATATTGGATTTCTTCCATTTATTACAAAACTCCAAGCTAAAATGGAACAATTTTCAGCAATTGTGTTTTTAGAGATTTTATCTAATGTTAGTGCCCTGCAGTGGTAGGTCTCACAAAAAACCATTCTTGATGTTGAACTTTTTCTCCCATTCTGAAGCAGTTTCTATGTGCGGTCTCGTCATCAGCTTCAGTAGAAAAAGTTTTTTCTACATTAGGGCTCGTTTACTCACATGTTAGAAATAATAGAGGAATAGGAAAAGCAGGAAAATTAATATTTCTTTACAAATATTACAATGAAAATTGAAAATGTGTGTTATTATTCATAAATTACTTACCTGTTTTAAGAAATATTTCTTATTTTTGATTATTTTGTAATGTTTTATATTTATTTTGTATTAAACAATGTTTACACTTATATTTCTAGTTTCGATTTTCCTTTGATGCAAATCATGTATTAAAATAATAAATCATGTGATTTAAATCGTTGAATCAAAATCGTCATTTAAATGAAATGATTTAAATCGGTTGAACCCTGCTGCAAATACAACACTGGTCCACTCTTCATATGCGTTTCGACCACCTTATGGTAATAGTATTGCCAAATTTTGTATTCATTGTACCTATGAACAAAATAAAATGTGTGGCAAAGCAAAAATTAGTAATTATTGGATTTAGGGGAAACAGAAGAAAACGACGTATTTTTAAAAAAATCGTTTACTTACCCCCTATTTCGAGGACATAGAATAGGATTCGAACTTTGTTTTTTCACAATTTTTCCTACTTTTTCTAGAAAACACAGAAAAAAGTTAAATATTTGTGGTGATGTTGCGAGATTTTATAAAATTTGTCTAAATCAGTAAACATTTTTTATATTGTTTGTAAAAACAAACTTGAGCTGACCGAAACTAACCTAGCCATATTGTTTAAAAAATGTATTGTTCAAAAGATCCACCGAAATTTTACATAAATCATATTTATACTATGGCAACAGCGCAAATTTTATATTTCTAGCAGATATAATCAGGGGTTTTGTTTTAAAGTTTTTTAGTAGTTTTTTTTTAGTTTTCTGGTTAAAAATTGCAAATTTATAAAATTTTATATAATATAGAGGTTTCTATAGCGTGAAATCTGTAACAAAGTAAGAACAATTTAGTAAAAAAAAATGAAACCAAAAGTGAAAGTGTTTCTCTGTGTTTTCTAGAAAGAGAAGTAAAAATTCTGAAAATACAAACACAGAATCGTGTTCTATGAGCTCCTAAATCTTCACTAAATCCAGTATCAAAAATCTAAAACGTCCCTGTAAAAATCACTAAAAAATTTGTGCATGCATGCTATTTTACTCATCCTATTATTTTTTTTGTTCCAAAAATTAAGCATGTGAGACATATCTTTCAAGGAACAGTTCCCTTGTTTTCAGCTAATGTACCATTCTTGGTAATATTTTAAATATTTCTAATCACATTCTGTCTAAGCTGTATTAACTAACCATAGTGTCCAGTTCAATGAGTTTGAAATACTGTGTATTTCAATAAATCTCGACATAATGTTATTGAGTGTTTTCGGAAAAGATACTACAGTGTGACATGAAGAAAAAACCTCGTATTAGTTACCGGTATATCTTCAAGCTGATTAAAATGTTCCATAGGTATATCCATATCCAGTTAAAAAACCTAAATAATTCCTATAAAAACAACCACTGTAAAGTGTTTTTAGTACAGTATAATAATAGTCTAAAATCTACAGAATATCCAGTGGTTAAAGTTACACACACTAAACACTACAATATTAAATAGTGGCACAAAATGTGTCGACTATTTTATATCGTAATATAATAAGAATATCACAACGTGGTTAACAAAGTACATAAAATATGTTTAATAATATTTTATAGCCGTTAGTACAGAACGATAAAGTAAATACACAGTTAGTCTGAGGTAAGGTTATGTATTAACAGTTGTTTGTGTTTCTTTGTTACGACCCTGAGAGGCAATTTTATTTCTTTCATTATTATGGATAAAAATAAGGAGAGAAAACCACTAAATGTTTTAGTATTTTACGACTCTTACTACATCTGGAGTAGATAAGCGTGTTAACCTTATTTTTATGAAAATATAAACGGGATATTTTGTAGAATCATTAAATTTTAGATAACCAAACATGTTAAAAATTATAAAACAAATGTAAATGTTGGTTTAATTGGTAAAAGAAATAATTTAGACTATACACTTTACTACTGAGAGATAAGTTATAAATATTACTTTGACTTTTACTTCTTTCGTTTAATACTCATGGCTAACTAAATATCAATAGGTTAATTTATATATTTGTATACAATTAATAAAAATGAATATACAGGAAAAACTAGCGCTGATAGATACAGGAAAACTTTAAGAAAATTGATAGATAAACAATAACTCTACATGATAAAGTTGTTAGATACAGAGTGTTCCATTCAGAGAAAAATTAATTTACTTTTCATCAAATGGGCGAAATTTTGACAAACACCCTGTATGATATAATTGCTTAGGCACTATATTACACCTTTAGTAGTACATTTATCTTTCTCAATGTCAATTTTGGTGTACTATAATTGTAGTAGATTGAAAGATATAGTAGATTATTATCATATGGATAGTTCTTGAAGGAGTCCACATATTGCAAATATATACAGGGTAACCCATAAAAAAATATTTTTTTAGCGCTATGCTGTCATGAAACACCATGAATAATTGAAAATATTTTTGGATTGTAGAAATTTTCATATTATACTTTTACAAAAACATTTTTTCAAATTTTTTGAAAATAAGGAAGATAGGATACTTTGTCACACTATTGCCCCTCCCTGTTTATGAAAAATTGCACTTTTTACAACATTCATAAAGCGTTCAAAATTTTCACTCTAAATTGCAATTTACACTGGAAGTTGAATGCAATAATGAAATTAATTTTGCCGATTTTAAAAAATTCAAATGCAGAATTCCTTATTCATGTCATATACATAATTTTTCACATACGTCATACATAAGAGTCATTTTCTTTTACAAAGTTAAAACTGGAAAGATATCACCAACCTTGACCACTACTTACTAATTAAAATTTTAAAATAAAAATTATAAAATTAAAAATGTCCCAGGGCATCGACAAATGTATTATAAAAATTTTAAAACACATTATAAAAGATAAAAATCATGCATCACACACAGCCTTTTAGTCTTGGTTAATAATAAGATTGTATTTAAAAAAAGCTTTCTTCCAATTAAAATTCCTCTAATCTTTTTCTTAAATGCTTGTATTGGAGATTCCTTATATTTATAGGAATTATTAAAGAGTTTCACCGCTTTATAGTCTGGTTTATTTTGACATTTCCCAATTCTACATTGATCAGTTCTAAGATTTCTCGTGTATTATAGCGATGTGCTTGCCCCAGAATTTCAAAGTTACGAATGTTTTTTTTCTGATGTAAAGCACATTTTCTAAGATGTAAACTGCTGGAAATGTAAGAACATTGTTTCGTACGAATGCGTCCCTTCAATCGTCTCGATATCCAAACCCCCCAATAATCATGATGGCCCTTCCCTGTAATGCAAAAATTCGATCCGTACATGCTGACCCACCCCACGCTAGTATCGCATAGGTTATGGCAGAATAAAACAGATCAGAGGGTTTCTGGTTTGTCAGATGTATTCTCAACATGTGCGTCCCATCAAAGCCCTGGGTTCAAGTAGACACCAAGAAATTTAACCGGTTGTATTGTTCTCCAGTTCCCTAAATGTAAAGATCATTGACTGAGTTTTTTCCGTATTCAATAACAGCATGTTAGACTGAAACAAAGCTTCATCCCTCAATTGTGCCCTGCAGTTGGCCCCTCTGACCACTTCAATCTTATCCTGTACAACATTAAAATTTGCATCATTAGCAAAGAGGCTGTAAAAATCATCATTTTCGGCCATTGGTAGATCGTTTATGGAGATAAAGAATAGCAAAAGACCCATAATTGAGCCCTAAGGAACTCCTATATTTAATATTTTTTTTGAAATATACAATTTCTTCCACTTTTAAAATTTGAAATATAATATTTGCCAATTCTACATTGATCAGTTCTAAGATTTCTCGTGTATTATAGCGATGTTTGCCCTAGAATTTCAAAGTTACGAATGTTTTTTTTCTGATGTAAAGCACATTTTCTAAGATGTAAACTGCTGGAAATGTAAGAACATTGTTTCGTACGAATGCGTCCCTTCAATCGTCTCGATATCCAAACCCCCCAATAATCATGATGGCCCTTCCTTGTAATGCAAAAATTCGATCCGCACATGCTGACCCACCCCACGCTAGTATCGCATAGGTTATGGCAGAATAAAACAGATCAGAGGGTTTCTGGTTTTTCTAGTTTGTCAGATGTATTCTCAACATGTGCGTCCCATCAAAGCCCTGGGTTCAAGTAGACACCAAGAAATTTAACCGGTTGTATTGTTCTCCAGTTCCCTAAATGTAAAGATCATTGACTGAGTTTTTTCCGTATTCAATAACAGCATGTTAGACTGAAACAAAGCTTCATCCCTCAATTGTGCCCTGCAGTTGGCCCCTCTGACCACTTCAATCTTATCCTGTACAACATTAAAATTTGCATCATCAGCAAAGAGGCTGTAAAAATCATCATTTTCGGCCATTGGTAGATCGTTTATGAAGATAAAGAATAGCAAAGGACCCATAATTGAGCCCTAGGGAACCCCTATATTTAATGTTTTTTTTGAAATATACAATTCCTTCCACTTTTAAAATTTGAAATATAAATACATGCATACGTACATACTTACTTCATACATCAGGGTGTACCGAAATTTGTTAATGCCAACAAAAAATTTTTAAATCCAATCATATCGACTGAGAGCAGAAAACTTTTAACTGACACAATAACTCTGAAACCCTGTGAGGTAGGCCCTGAGAAACAATGTCTACAGCTCTGAATAATCGCCTAAAGAAAATCATGGTTCTTGGGTTTAGACCGTGTTAAATTGAAATTATTATCCGACGTTTCGTCTACGATTGCTAGAGGCATCTTCAGGGATTTTTCCTCCACGAGATTAGAATATTGAATTTCGTGGAGTAAAGAGCCCTGAAGATGCCTCGTGCAATCGTAGGTGAAACGTCGGATAATACTTTCAATTTGACACAGTCTAAACCCAAGAACCATGAATTTCAACTTGACCAAAGCCGTGAATTCTTCCATTCTTTATTAATCGCCTAAAGACTTGCTTCTCTCCGGATGTTAGGCATGTGAATTTAAACACGCAAATTTATCGGCAGATAGGGACGACTTTTAACCTACAGAAAAGTAGTAGATCTCGAAGGAGGTCGACTTAACATGACCTTCGATTGGTCCTTGAGCTCGATTATTAAGATCGTTTTTAACCTCTCATACATGCAAGCAACTTTAAAATGCTGCCGTGCAAATGATAGTATGTCAAAGGGTTCTAGAGGTCGCTGATTTTAAATCGGTGTTAAATTTCGAAAATTCAAAATGGCGGATCCAATATGGCGAACCAAAAACCAAAAAAGTAAAAATTTCGGTAACAAAAAAAATGTTCGTATTCTACGAGAATTCTGAGTAAAAACAATCTCTTGTGCTTTTTTGATTGAGCGCATCATTCTTGAGGAAAAAATTCGTAAATATTCAAAATATTGTGGTCACCTGTACACTTTTATTTGTATTTTTAATGAACGGAGAGGTACTGCAAAAAACTATAGATGGTATAAAATGTTTCAAGGGTTGAACATTTCAAATCCAGTGTCAGATTTAGAAAATTTAAAATCCAGTATGGAGGACCAAAACCCCAAAAAATTGAAAAGTCTTCTAGTTTACGATGAATTTTGTATAGAAACTGTCACTTGTGGTATGTTGATTGGGTGCATCATTTCCGAGGAAAAAATTGTTGATTATTTCTTATTATCGACAAACTTCATATTTTCATTATTTTTTTCTCGAGAATGGTACGTACAGTCAGAAAAGTACAAGAGAGAATGTCTATGCAAAGCTTACCGTGAAGTACGAGACCATCCAGATTCGATCCGCCATTTTGAATTTTCAAAATTTGACACTGGATTTAAATCCCCTTAGATTATGTAAAGTTTTTTTGTAATATCTCTCCGTTCATTATATGCCAAAATTAGCTGGTGACCACAATATTTCGAATACTTATGAATTTTTTCCTCGAGAATAGTGCGTCCAATCAAAACAGTACAAGAGACTGTTTTTACTCAGAATTCTACGTGGAATACGAAAAAAAAATTAGTTATCGAAAATTTTACTTTTTTGGTTCGCCATTTTGAATTTTCGAAATCTGACATCGGTTTAAAATCAGCGACCTCTAGAACTTTGACATGTTACCATTTTACTTTTTGTGAATTTCCTCATGAGAGGTCGATGAAAGAAGGTCTGGAACTTTTTTGGATATTCTATTTCCTTATTTTGAACATGAAATGCCTATGACAGAGGGTCTAGAATTCGCCAAATTACTTATTTTTTATCACACCATGTAGTATGGAAATCCTTCTAGAAAATTAGAGAATCTTCTGGTATCGGCCAAAAGGGTATATAAAGGGTCCAGATCGGCTTTCGTGGACAGTTTAGTTTGAGAGCTCGTCAATGCAACTTGAATTATTTTGACAATTGTCAGAATTGAAGTTGACAATAAAAAGTTATTAAAATAATGCGGTGTGTACAGTGTGCTTGAAGACCGGCCGTCTGGAACAAATTGGTGTCGGAAGTGCGATCAGATCCAGAAGAGGTTAGGTCAGGTTAGAAAATTAGAAAAAAAAAAGAAAAAGTGAATTGAAATTGTATGCCAGTGGAAACTATAAAGTAGAAAGAAAAATGGATAAAAAATTTCAAACTAGTTTGAATCAGATATTGATGATGATACAAGACACAAAAACAAGCCAAGAAGATATGAAGAAAAGCCAAGAAGATATGAAAAAAGCCAAAAAGAGATGAAACAGGAGTTGAAAGAAGATATGACGAAAAGCCAAGAAACAAGAATTGACAGAAGATTGAACTAGAATTGGTGACACTAATAACAAGCCAAGAAGACATTAAGAAAAATCAAGAAAGTATAAAACAAGAACTAAAAACAAGCTTGGAGGACATGAGACAGGAACTAAAGACAAGTCAAGAAAATATGAAACAAAAACTGAAGCGTATAGAACAAGAAATGCAACAGAAGATTAGGAAAATTAGACAAGACATATATGGCGAAGTACAGGATGAGGTGACGGGAATCCAGAAACAGGTGCAACATTTGCATTTGCAAATCGAGAAGGTAGCCAGTACAGGTAAAATAAAGGTAGATGGTATTCCTGCAACTAGTGTAATGAAATCACCTACCTTCGACGGCAAGATACCTGCCTTACTTATGTCCGTCAATTCGATGCCGCCGCCACTGGCAGTAATTGGAGTTCACCGGAGAAGGCACGTGCTCTTGTTGTAGCACTACGAGGTGAAGCTATGTAGATTCTACATAACATTCCTGAAGAAAAACAATGATTACGACTTTATTGTTACTTTTATGGAGAAGCCCACCTCCAAGAAGTATAAGGCCCAACACCAAGGAAGAAGACAAAAATACAACGAAAGTCTGCCAGAACATGAGGCGGATATAATGAGGCTAATAAATTTGAACTTACCCAACATATCCGAAAGAAATAAAGCAAGAGTTAGCAGTTAGTAGTTTTATCGAAGGTTTACGCGACCCAGAAACAAGTCAAACTTTAAGAATGGCTCGACTGAAGAAAATTTCTGAGGCTCTTGCTTATGCCCATCAGTTTGAAACAGCCAAACGGACCTCAAGGAATCAAGAAAGAATCGTAAGAAGGGTCATCGTTTTCCGGGATTATTGCAAGACTAACGAGGAAATTTTCATGAGGCTAATGAAAGAGTTGCAAGAAGTTTTGAACAAACGAAAAACACATGACAACAAAAACACAAACTTTCATAGCAGAAATAGAATTCGTTGTTGGAAGTGTGGCCAAGACGGACCTGTAGAAAGCCATTGTACTTGCAGTACTGTTTCTGACAGAGATCCTGGTGGCTATCGGCTTCATATTTCTAATATAGGTAATGAAGTTCGAAGGAGCGACTTGGAGAAAGTTTTTTCACCTTATGGTGAACTTAAAGAAGTCTAATAATGGTATCCTCTGTTTTGGATTTGCTGTTTACAAAGATAAAAAAAAATGCTGCAGTTGCCGTCGAGCCTTGCGATGGAGTTGGAAGTATGCGGTTGTCTCATTAGAGTGACTTATGCCAGACCAAGAAGAATGGATCAGGATCGCATGCGTTGTTACCAGAGCAGATACAACGGTCACTTTCACCAAGATTGCCCAGAAATTACTGCTGGTGGAAGCGGTAGAAGAAAGGGCCATTATGGAAGAGATAGAAGGAGCACTCGTGGCGACCGTGGAGAACGAGACCAGAGGGACCATGCCAAGAATGGAGCTATGGAAGAAGAACATTCTACAGGTCATCCTCGATAAGGTACGTCGAGAGAGACTGCGACCGCCAAAGGGGCTACGGAAGAAAAACGTCTAAATAGTTTGTGTTTCTAGTTTGTACGATTTTAGGTTTATTTTCTACGAGTTTATAATTAAATGAATTAATTTTACCTTTTGTTAATTTCATCATGAGACGTCGATGAAAGAACGTCTGGAACTTTTTAGTAAATTCTATTTCCTTATTTTGAAGATGGAACGCCTATGACAGAAGGTCTAGAAATCGCCAGATTACTTTTTCTTATTTTTATCACACCATGTAGTATGGAAATACTTCTAGAAAATTAGGGAATCTTCTGGTATTGGCCAAAAGGGTATATGAAGGTCCAGATCGGCTTTCGTGGACAGTTTAGTTTGAGAGCTCTTCAATGCAACTTGAATTATTTTGACAAGTGTCAGAACTGACAATAAAAAGTTATTAAAATAATGCAGTGCCTACAGTGTGTTTGAAGACCGGCCGTCCAGAACAATATATATAAATATGCGCCTACGCCATACAGTGAGCTTTGAAAATGGTGAATGAGATTTCACCGAAACGTCAGCTGCCTTACAGTCCTGAGAGGGACTCAGCACATACACGGGATGCCCGAAAACCTTCGATTACACATCACACCCGTGAGAATATCCGACAACATATATATATATATATATATATATATATATATATATATATATATATATATATATATATATATATACTCATTAATTAAAACAGTAGAATTTAATATAGTTTACTGTAACAACTAAATTAGCTTTTTAGTTTGAGTAATGGTGGCGTGTGAAAGTTAAATACATCCAAACATAAAAAAAATGTTACCTCTGAAAATTTAACACGGTATTTTAAAACCAGTTTGACACATATGTTCATATATAATTTTTGACTTAAAATGAATCTAAGAATCATTTCTTAACTTTTTCCGTCCTATGTATAAATATTGTACGGATTGTTGCAATCTCCGACACTTCCTGAAATGGTAAAAAACTTAGAGTGAATTTTGGAAGGTTTCATCACGTTTTGACCTTGGTTTAGTCTATTCAGCTATCTATAAAGAAAAAACTTGCAAATATATTAGATGAACAGCAGTTCTAGCGATTGAAAACGTCTCAACAGCAAGCTCTTTAACAATCAGCCGTATCATGACTTTTCTTTAGATTTGATAATGCGATTTTAAATGTAAATTTAAGGTCAACAGTATTCTTATTATTATTATAGTTCTGCTCTGGAGATTTTCTAGGAGTCAAATATTTTAAAGGTTATTGGTGGTTAATATCGTAGCCCAGCGCAATATATTTTATTTCACAAAAGAAATGCAACTTCTGTGTTATGATTTTAAATTTTCTTTAATGTTCTTAGGTACAGACGCTCAAGATATTTCCAAATCAACCACCAAAAAGAATGAATCAAAAAAAAATAAAAATAACCATAATTGGTCTGACGATGAAAAAAATTTCGAGTTAAAACTATCCGATGGCGAAGACGAGTTATTTCCGAAAAAGGTAAATATGAAAAAAGTTTCAAAGAAAAAGAGCAAAAATGTTTTTGCCGCCATGTCTGAATTGAATTTATCAGATGACAATGAAGAATTACTTAGTATTAAAGATAATGCAAACAGAAAGAAAGAATTATCTTCTAAACCAGAGAGTGAGCAAAAAGAATTTGAATCGACTGATGGGTCTGATCATATTGATAAAAACAAAGATTTATTTGCTGATGATAAAGACACTATTAACATATCAATGGAAATTACTGAAAAAAATAATTCCTTGGATTTATTAGACAAAGAAAAGAAGCTAACTCATAAAGAAAAAAAGAAACTTAAGAAGCAGCAAGAGTATGAGAGACAAATGGAAATGTTGCTAAAAAAAGGTGGTTTAGGACATTCGGAACTTGAAAGCAATTTTACAGTTTCTCAGGCTCAAAAATCTGCAGGTCAGTTAGCTGCCTTGGAAAATGCAATTGATATTAAAATAGAAAATTTTAGTATTTCTGCTAAGGGAAATGATTTATTTGTCAATGCTAGCTTACTTATTGCTAATGGTAGACATTATGGATTAGTTGGACCTAACGGGTAAGTCAGTTATGGAAATTGAAGAAATTTAAAATTTATTATTTTTTAATTTTTAACAATATTTTTTTACATTTTCTTATAAATTCATTCTATGTATAAATTGCACATACAATTTCTATTTATAAATTCTCAGAAGCATTATCCTTTAAACCATCAAAAACTGTCAATTTTTTAAATCGTAGATAACCAAGATTTTTTTAATTAAACATAAGTATAAAAATAAAGGACTTAGGGAGGGAAATTTCACTTTCAAAAGCTACATTATCTCTATAGCGTGTAAATATCTTGTAGTAGTATTGGAACAGCCTGTAATTTTTGGGATCATTTAAGTTATCTTTTTTCGGTATTATGTTGTTTTTGAAAATTAAATAAAATATATAGAAATATGTACGGCCGTTGAGTGAGTTTAACAATTTATCTTTTTTTCTTAAGACCGTTATGAAAAGGTAGACAGTTTATTTCCTGTAAATTCAACTCTGATTCTCTCTCAATACGCGTTTCGACCATTTAAGTTTCATCAATGAAACTGTAGCGAACCAAGAGCAGAATTCACAGAAAACAATTATTTATTTAAACTCCGTATCTCGAGATATGTCGGCAGGATGTTATACCTACAGACATTTGTAATCTCGGACTATGGCTGACACCTTTAGTTGGATGCTGCTTTACACCCATACTAGTCTTGGTTTCACACTTGTTCCTTATCATTATTGTTTAATTATTATTTTCAATGATGTATCTGTGCCAAGAAAATAAATGCGTGTGTATGCCATTTAAAGGACAAAGTAAGGGCGATAGGTTCATCGTTGAAGCCTCTTTGCTGGTATATCTGATCCTTTATACTAGAGTAATTTTCAAATGCCATTACCTCATACATCGTCTGATACTACAACATATATAAAATGAGTATTACTTCCAATCCTAGCATCATAAATTTAGAGTTGATGTAATGGTTAAAAACATAATTTTTGTTTTTCAATGTTCCTGGTTTTGATAAACGTATTATTGTTCTACATATATTTCGCGTTTTTAGCGCTTTCTCAATACTACTTAAACTATACTAAAGTTAAAAAGAGTTTCGTTTGATTAAATCTACCTACTGTTATGGCTTTTAACTAACTGTTTATTATTAGGGTATATTGGAGTTCTCAGTTGTTTGTGAGATTTTGTCTATAATAAAATTTTGTTGGTGTTCTAGTAAGTTTAGTTTTTTACTTTTTGTTCCATAAAGTGATTATTGTCAATGTAATAAGTTAACATACCTGCAGATTTTTCCTTATTTAATGTGCATTTTTTATGTTTTTTTTCCATCCAGTATTAATCTTCCTCCCACTTTGGCCTATGTATACAACTGATACAATTTATGTTTTTTATGCAATTCGTTTTATGGTACAGGTTAGTTCAGGTTAGAGAGACAATTAACGAAAAAGGTAATTCACGGTATATCACAAAATATAACCAGTCAAACAAATTAGTAGCCGAGAAAAATAAATCTAGTAGAGTCTTAACTGCTACTTTACAGAGTGACTGTCAATTTTATCAAAGGGTAATAAATTTATCAAACATTTTATTTACTAAAAATGAAATGTAATTACTGGATAAAGGTCTAAAATATGCTCCCCTAATACATAACGAAAAGAAAGAAGTCCCAGTATTAAATACAGAACTAGCTTTAAACTCTATTGAAAATATCACTGTACATGATAAAATTGACATATCCAAACCAGGGGTGGATTCAGCCTCTCTCTTTTAGGGGGATTGGTGATATCACAAAAGTTACAGTATGGCAAGCGAAGCATGTTGTCGACAGGGGATGGGAGATGCAAGCAACATAACTATTCTAGTGTAAAAGTCAAGAATGGTCTATTTTTCTGAATGGAAGCCAGCGGCATACACATTCCTAGTATAAGTGCCAGAATGGGGTCTCTTTTCCTAAATGCAAAGCTCTTAGGGGGGGGGGGGGCGATATCACAAGAAAAAACAAGTTGTCAACGAGGGGGTGGAAGCCAACAACATACATATTCCTAGTGTAAGAGGCACAATCATGTCTATTTTCCTGAACTCTAAGCTGTTGGGAGGAGGGGGGCGCGAACGCCCCCACCGCTCCCCCCTTGGATCCGCGCCTGATCCAAACTCTTCAATAATTCATATATACCTAATAGGAATTAAAAAAATATCAAAAAATAACTTAATTCTGTGCAAAGCAGCTAAAGGTGACACAATTACAATATTAACCAACACAGAATATACAAATAAAATCGAATCATTGTTAAAAAAGAGTATGATCCGAAAGTTAAACCATAATCCAACTAAAAAATACCAAACAGAAATAATTAATATATTTAAAAGCAGTCCACATATCACAGAAAATCAAATTTATAGATACAAAACCATGAACCCCTCACCCCTCCTAGTCTTCCTAAAATTCAGAAGGAAAACGATAACATTAGACCAGTTGAATGTTGCATTAATGCTTCTTGCTATAAAATAACCAAAAAATTAAATGGAATATTACCACAATTAACTAATTTTTAACCCACATTTGCAATGAAACAATCACATGAGTTTTTTAATAAAACCATAATTTTAAAACTTCCTAACAATTCAAAAATTGTATCTTTTGATGTTAAATGTCTTTTTACCTCAATCCTCATAAAGACGTTTAATATTACTTTAATAGATTTAATTTCAGCAATAAATAATACCATTAAAAATGATAATGGTATGCATTGCACAGAATTATTTTCAATTTAACAATGAATTCTAATGGCAAGAAGATCTCCCTATGGGTTCTCCAATTTCTCCTTTACTATCAGAAATCTTTATTATGACCACTTTTGAGCAAAATATCTTTAACTTTTCTGACACATGTTTTTTATTGGACTTGATATTAAGGCGATGTTTTTTGTATTTGGAATGGTACAGAAAGAAATTTAGACTAGTTTCTCCATAAATCATAAAATTCAATTCACTATGGAGAAAAGGAAAAATAATGAAATACATTTCCGGATATAAACATTAAAGAGCTAAATATAATCACTTAGAATGTATCATATATAGAAAACCAGCTATAATTATCTCGTCGAAATCTAAAAAATCTTGGCAAGTTAAATTATCTCCATTGCGGAAAACAACGGCTTCAGAATAAACTTGTTAGTCCCTAAAAATGATACAGAAAAAATTACTAAGACAGGAATAACGTAAATATACTGAAAGACAATAATTTTAAAGCAATAGATTGTACTTCTAAATTAAGTATCAGAGTTTGCAACAAATTAAACAATTTATGATGCAAAACGTGTTTATAAGGAAAATATAGGTAGAACGTTAGTTGATAAGAAAGATAAGATTAACAAATTAGGCGGGTCAGAGTTATATAAAATAAATTGTATCAGCTGTATACATAGGCCAAAGGGCGAGAAACATTAACACTAGATTGAAAGAACATACAAAATTCAAATTAAATAATGAAAAATCTACAGATATTTCAACACAGTGCATTGACAATAATCACTTTATTGATTTAAGTAATATCCAACTCTTTCATTTTCCATTACGAAACAAAAAGTAAACTTACTCGAACAATTAGAAATTAAAAAATCCCTAAAAGTTAATTCAATTATAAACACTAATGACCGATAAATACTTACAAACTGCTGCGAATATACCATAATAATAAACAGTTAGTTAAAAGCCACAAAAGTAGGTCGATTTTATCAAGCGAAACGCTTCTTAACTTTTTAACTTTGAGCGTCGTTTCAATCACACTCAGGAATCGTACAAAATAATCAGACGCATGCGCAGTATTAATTTCATTGTTCCAACAGAAACCAAATTAAATCCGGAACTGTTGTGTCAACTATTCCAACAAGCTTTTATATGATTTAGTGACCGTAATTACACCGTTAAAACAGTTTCTGTATTTTCTTCGGATTTTTGATCCGAGTTTGCGCAATGTGTGTCAATCGGCAAGCTGACAGCTCAAGATTGTGATTTTATTAATATGGCTGCGGCAGATATTGATGATTTTGCCTCAGATACTTCTGAAGTTTGTGGTCTAGAAATATCATCAAGTGACGACGCATTGGAAGATTTAATAGAAAATCCAAGAGCTAAAAATGAAAATTATATAGAAGACGGCGTTTCCCGATATTATGAGGCAATTTTTTTTGAACATTTTAGATTGAGTAGGGCTAAGGTGGAAGAAAATCAAATAATTTTGCACAGAGCCATTATCATAACAACTGTGCGGGACAATTTGGGAAAATCAACGCACGGGGGTGGTACCCATATTAAAATCGATAGCTAGAAAATGACTCCAACTCCTACATAAACTGAAATGGATACTATTCTATACAGGTAACATTTTGTAATAATGATAGGAATTTTAAATATTTTTCTCAATAGTACATAAATCCAGAGTGTCAAAAGTTTAATTTTTTTCGTGAAATTCAAAAGTATTAATTTTTTTTTTTTTTTTTTATAGATGCAGCTAGTTTGTGACCGCAAGATGAAAATAATTGGTGTATTTGTTGGATTTCCGGAATTAGTCTATGATAGGCGCGTCTTTCGAAGATAAAAATTATGTGCAACATTGCAAGAAAAAATTGGAAATGGTTTATGTATATTGGGTGATAATGGGTACCCTCTCTTAAATAATTTATCAACCCCTTTTAAAGACAGAGGTTAGTTAACTGGAAGACAAATTAATTATAATACAAATTTGTCAAAGAATCGAATAATTATCGAAACACTGTATAGGGTTGCTTAAACAAAAATTGGGACAATTATTTCATTTAAAGTTAAGAAATATGCGAGATATGATACATTCAAGAAGAGCATGCGTAGTTCTGCACAATATATTCCTGGAAGATAATTTCAATTTTGATGAACTACTGCATGATCAAATAGTTGCAAATAATTTATTTCATGATGAGGAGGATGGAAATGAAGATGATAGAAATTGGACGGAAATAAGAAATAATATTGTTAATATGTTATAAATAAATATTATTTAGGATTATTTTGTATTATTGTTAGAATATATACCAACCTTTCAACCGTTTATATTTTTTAAATTTGAAAACGCTGTAGTTACTATTAACTTAATTTTTTAAATCATTTACTTAGATGTAATTATATTAAACAACATCTTATGTCAAGTTTTCGCAAATAGGAAATTGAAATTACACAAGATTTCTAAATATGGTGATTTACATCGCTGCAGCCTTTTTTTCTTGTATTTCTATGTATAATAAGGTTATTAAGACATATGAAAAAATAAATAAAACAATCTTTCCAATTTCTGTTTTACTTATATCTACAACAAAACATCAACTAAAAAACATATTAATTACAATACAATTAATCTAATTTATGATTTTTTATGCTAATAAATATTGATTAAAGCCCTAGATAGTATATCTGTAATTATTGTGCAAACAGTAGTGAATAGCCATGTACTGTATTAAAATAATAAATTCTTGTTACAAAAATACAAGTATGATAGAATAATACACTAAACATAAATGAACCAACATAACCCCAAATCTAGCTATTTTCAATTAAAAAATCCTGAAGGCACTAAATGGCAGTATCACAATATAATGGGAACTATATACTAATCTTGCACAAGTAAACATAGTAAATCTACAATATAACTTCCCTTTACTTCTTTTAATTCTTCTCTTTCTATTTCAATTCTTTCCAAATCTAATTTTATTTTTTTCTCTTGATATTTTTTTCTATCGATTTTTATTTTTTCGAATATAGCGTTACGGGTATTCAATACCCTATTACATTTTTTTTGGAGTATATAGTTTATTCTCGTCAAAACATGGAACCTCTATGCTCGATGGTGGAGTATTTTCACAAGGTATTTCTTCTAATGCAGAAGTTTACAATAATAGTTCTGGTCTCATATTTTTTTCTGGTCAAATATTTTTTCCATTTGTTCTGCATATGAAAAAATTTTTCGGCCACCTCTAGTTTGTTTTTGGTTATCAACTTTTTTTTATAATTTCGATCTAGCACACGCTATTTTCTGCATTATTTCCCGTTACATTATTCAAAATGTTTCATTCAGTTTTTTTTTGCAGTAACTTGCCATAGTTTTTTTAAGGTTCTTATTTCTAATGATCCTAATTTTTTTCTGTTAGTATCATACAAATCTATCAACATTTCGGTGTGATCAATTGTCCAGTATTTATATTCTTCAACTATTGGAAGTGAGGTATTTTTCAAAAGCATTTGATTTCTTGGTAAAATTATGAACATTTCTACAATAAATTGCATTATGAAATTGCGAAAATAAAGTTTTGCTATCTTAGATTAATTACCTGTTATTTCATTCATTTTGCTTGTCCTTTTTTGAACTTTTAATAATTATATATTGATAATTAACTATTATATACTAAATTGAACCAAATAATCGAAGATCGTGGTTCCCTTAATTATCCACAAAGTGCGTAAATCATCATATTATACTCAGAAAGTCGTTCCAACGAGAATTAGTACAAACATAATTCAAAATGGTCGCACATGCGCATTAAAAAATTACAGTTTGGTCCATAAATCAGTCAAGATTGTGTGTTGGAATAAACTTTTAATATAGTTCAAATACTTTTGGGAAAGCTCTAAAAGGGCGGAACTGATGTAGAGCAATACTCTATTTAAAACCTGGAACATTAAAAAGCAAAAATTGTTTTTTAAATCGTTATTTCAAACTTCCATAAATAATCCACTGCAGATTTCGTCAAATATAGTAAAGTTAATAATAATAATGATTCGTAGATTACTCTGTATGTATAATTTAGCTACTTAGGTTTATATCTCAATTCGCAAATAGAAAAAAAAACAAGAAAGATTTTTTAACTAATAAAATTATTTTCGGATTGTTTATTCGGCGACAATACAATAAAGAGCAAAACACAAAACCTTTCCGTCTGGTCGTTGAACTTTTTCTTGTATATAATCCTTTACACGATCAATTAACGGTATTAAGCCATTTAAATTTTTACTTTGTTTGAACGGGAAAAAAATTGGCAGTCGCTGTGCCATGGAATTTCATTTTGACCTATAGATCGAATTTAGTATCAACAGATAATTATGTTCCATATAAAAATAACTTTAGCATTAAGAAAATATTCTTGTTAATAATATGTTTTTTAGACATGGTAAAACGACATTGCTTCGTCATATTGCGCAAAGGGCATTTGATATACCTCCAAATATTGATATTTTATACTGTGAACAAGAAGTTGTTGCGGATGATTTCAGTGCCGTGGAAACGGTTTTAAAAGCTGATATCAGAAGATGTGAATTACTAGCAGAACAGAAAAAGTTAGAACAAGAATTTAACTCTGGTAATTTGGATGTTCAAGATAGGTTAAATGGAGTTTATGCAGAATTTAAAGCTATTGGCGCCGATTCTGCAGAACCCAGGGCTAGAAGGATATTAGCTGGTCTTGGATTTACAAAGGAAATGCAGGTTGAAAATTTTAGTTAATAATTTTTTAAAATTAAATTATATTACACACAATTATACCTACCGTGCGAGTTTAGAGCCAAATAATTATTTCCACAATTTTTATAGGTAATAATGATCGGCAATTTTTATTTTTTTGAATCATTTGAAAAAGCAAGTAAGAATAAGAAGTTTATCTACCCTACAAGGACAAATACCTTTATTCAATGAATTATTTTTGAATTATCGTTAATTTGTTTGAACCTTCACAATGGAAGTGTAAAAATAATTGAAAAAATAATAAAATTCCTGTCACGTCAATCTAAAATTACAAGTGATATTTTAAAAATGGGAACACACTGCAATGAATTTCTAAAAGGAAGTGGTAAAATCTATATTAAATTAAAGTCACCTTTTATAGCCACTAAAATCGTCAAAAATGATTTTTCTTAACATATCTATCTCCTTATCTTTCTTAACTACTATTTTTTATACATTTTATGTTGTATTAATTTCTAATACAGATAAGGTTTTTTTTTTTAAGTTTGAATTTATTTAAATGCTTATTATATACTTGATAATTTAACAAAAATTTTAACAATATAGTAACGAAGATAAAGGTGGCTTCTTATATGAATTATTCAATTTATCACGTATGATAGGCTGTAATAAAAAAAAACTGGATGCATATTTAAAAAACTAATTCAAGGTCCTTTAAGGTAAATAATATTTTTCCATTTATTAATCTTATTATTAATACTGAAACAAAAGCTACTGATGCATACCTTTTTTGAATTAATGTAATTTAACGAACGAAATTTATTTGTTTTTTTTTTTACATTAAATTAATCATCAGTTAGTCGTTCTCCATCTTTTAGATGTAGGCTTCCTTTATGTCCGTCCCTTTACAACAGTTCCCAACCTTTTTCTTCTAAAAACTTGAATAAATTAGCCAACCCCTTGTGTACTCATTAGGAACAGTAAAATTGAGCTATTAAAATTTATTTTTCATATTGAATAACAGTTCATAGCGAAAAACTAAAACATAATCGATATACTAAAAGAAAAAAAATGAAATAAAAAAAATTGGAAAATGTGTATATATATAGTATTAATAGAATGTAGTTAATAAGCTCATATTATAATGGGTGGATAGTTTATTTAAAAACAGAATTAATGTGTTCATATAAAAAAATATATTATAAGTAATAAAGCTGGCCAGTCGGTTAATTCTAGTGCCAAAAACACATGCAGGCGTGATAGCTTAACCTACAAAAAAGAATTAATACAAAATGACTACAATAATACAGAACTTGAAAAATACCCTCAATCGGATATATGTGCCTGTTTAGTGGAACAAAGAAATTCAAAATTTGGTTCGATGTCTGAAAGTTTGAGTCTTAGATCAGGTTCTGCATTTAACCTATTTCTTTATTTATCTTTCAGGTAAGTGTATGTTGAAAATCCTTTCTCACATAGATATGTTGTACAAAAGGGCAATAAAACTTCAATGGCTTTTCCGCCAGAACAGGAAACACATTTCTTACACTGAGCTGAAAATCAATGAATGAGTGATCTTTAAAAATAGTTTTTAGGGAATTGTCAGAGGATAATTGCATGAGCTTCTTTTTTTCCAGTAAAATTGAAGAAGTATCCGAACATACATCTCGTTGAAAAGGATTGTGTATCCATTTGTTCGATCCAGATATAATAGGTTTCATAGGAAAATAGTTCTTGAACGTTAATTGAAGTCGTTTGAGATGTACAGTAATATTCCTTTTAAATTGAATATCATTTTCTCATAAAATGGTGCTGAGAGAACCATCATCTTCTAATAAAATGGTACTGAGAGAACCAAAACATTCATACTCATTGAGTTCGAAAGTTGAACTTCTTTAGCATGGCTGCAACTCTACCATGTATATTGAAAATGGTGATACCCGGGCCTTATAAAGAGAGAATTTAAATCATTTAATTTAGAAAAAATGTTGGCTAAGTATGCAAGTTTTTACAGCCAAAGGACAAATGTAATGGATGTTCAAGTAAAAATGATTGAACTTCAGACTTCAATTCAAACAAGCGGGTCAAAACCTTACCACGAGAAAGCCATCCAACTTCTGTATGAAGTAGTAAAAAAATGGGGCTTCCAAAATCTTCACAAAACCCACGGAATAAACGAGAACTTGTAGCACGCGATTTTATAAAATTTACAATTTTTACAGCGTCGCTTAAAGTACTGGTTAACTCATCAGGAATGCGCTTACATGCCAGTGCTCGTCTATGAATACAACAATTAATCCATTCAGTATTCTCGTTGATCTTCTTTACTTGCACCACAAAACTAGAAAATGTTCATCCGGTCTTCTGATTTTGCACCATCAGTGCACATAGCCAAGCAAAAAGACCAATTTATTTACTTTTTTTCGAAACAGTCATTGAGCATATCGCCATACAGGTTTTCAGTGTTTTTGTAAATAATATATCTGCTAGAATGAAATTTTTAAAAATATGTCTAATATAAACGAGCCATACTGCAGCATTTGCTACATTGGTTGACTCGTCAAGCTGAATGGCGAAATAATTCAATTTTATTCTTTTTAAAAGTTCACTTTCCAGATCATTTGCCAAATTATTAATTCTCCATGACATTGTGTTATGTGATAAGGGAATAGGGTCAATTTTCTTTGCTGCTTTTTCTCCAAGCATACACTTCGTGATGTCTTTGCACACGGTCCAATCAAATTTTCGAAATCAGTATAGAACATTACAAGGCAAGACTGATTCGCGAGTCCATTGAAAAAACCGCACTTTGAACAAGAGAGGCGATATACTTAACGGTCATATCAACTGGAAAACTCTCCTCGAGTGGGACCACTTAACATACAAGCCACATGAGCACAAACTGATAATACCAGCGGTTCTCGCAATGGTGATACAGCCAACGCCAATCAATAGATACGCACTATGACTGCGTATAAAGAAATACACTCTACTTGCAAAATTCTCTAAGTTCATTTTTATTCAGCAAGCATAGAATGTGCCAAATGAGATTTTGGCGGAACATGTCATCAGTTTCCATACGAAAGCATACTAACGAATGTACTCCCGGATTAATGCTGTCTCATTTTCCTATTCCTGAAATACTACTACATAAACCACACATTGCTCATAGCGGTCTGGTATTTTTTTTTATTTAGATACTTAAATTACATTCTTACAATTAAGTGATTATATGTTACCGAAAGTATTATGTCAATTCTCTTCAAGTTGATAATTTATTTCTAAATGTAAACAGTTTATTTTATCTTTTAGGATAGAGCTACAAAAAACTTTTCAGGTGGCTGGAGAATGAGAGTTTCTCTTGCAAGAGCTCTGTATATTGAACCCACTCTCTTGCTGCTTGATGAACCAACCAATCATTTGGATCTTAACGCTGTAATTTGGCTCGACAAGTATGTTTTTCATTTTTTATGTGTTAAATTTTTATTAACTAGAAGTAGTAAAGTACGACAAATTATAAATAATAAAAAATTTCAAAGTCAACACCATCCCTAATTTATTTATTTTTAAAGCTAACTCTATCGATTAAATTACCAAAATTGTGTTATTTTTTTCCACTAAATGCAAATATGTAATAAGAAAATCAATATAATATCGTGTTTTGAATAGATTTGATAAAACGTACTTTTTTAATGTACAGTTGACTTGAGAAAAGAGACAAAAGACAACCACGCTTAAAACCAATTTTCTTTTAGAGCTATTTTTTAAGACTGGTTATTTTTTTAATTTGACAAGTTAACAAACTGTAATTGAGAGCTATAGACATTTTTTTTTTGTTTCGAACCAAAAGTAGTAATTTTTAACTCTAATTATCTCAGAATAAATTAAATACATCTTTTGATACATAAATTGCTTTAATTTCTGAGTAAGTTGACTTATTAAATTATACACGTTATTGAATTATATAGTACATTCAGACATACTAAGGAATGGGATATATTAAGAAACCCAACAATTATAAAATTCACTTGGTTGATTGGTTATTTTTTAATTTGACAAGTTAACAAACTGTAATTGAGAGCTACAGACATTTTTTTTTGTTTCGAACCAAAAGTAGTAATTTTTAACTCTAATTATCTCAGAATAAATTAAATACATCTTTTAATACATAAATTGCTTTAATTTCTGAGTAAATTGACTTATTGAATTATACACGTTATTGAATTATATAGTACATTCAGACATACTAAGGAATGGGATATATTAAGAAACCCAACAATTATAAAATTCACTTCATCTAAAGTGTCAATAAAACTAGCTGAGACTCGGTGAATAATGGCACTTAAAAATAAACTGTTATTATTTTATGAACATACATATTATTTCCATAAATGGTTAGTAACTGCTGTGCTAAATAATATGAAAAGGTAAAAATATATTAAATTTGCTTTCTTATTGTGCCCCTGTAAAAGAAAATTAATTGTCGTTTCTGCAGAAATGTGAAACTACTACAGGTGCAAAAATGTCAGTTTTTAAATTTGACGTTTCGAAGTTCATGGAGCATTATTTTATTTTCCTAAATAGTGACCTGGCGTTTTAATGACATTTTTAAATCATGCACTACACTGGCCCTCAAGGGAATAATTCCGACTCGTCCGATAGAAAATTTGAAAAAAAATCATGTTTTTATCCATATTTAAGAAAATGAAGTTGATGTTGGTGCATAAAATCCAACAAGTGGGATTTAAAAACTGATGATGCCGCCCTGTAGAGGAGATAAAATTGCAATAAGAATGTACAATTTATTTCATACTGTCTCTTCCGAGACAGTGAAGAAAAAATTAATACGAAATAGTCGTTTTTTTTTACAAATATCTTAAGAAATAATTTGAATTTCTCCAAAGCATGTCATTGAGCATAAAATTAGGCAAATTTGCCCCAATTTAATAGACTTCGTGTCTGGTTGTTTATATGTATTATCCTTTCAGGCAGAGAAAAGGAAAGAATGTATACAAACAGTTCATTTCCTGCAAATATCACTCTGTCCATACGCATTTCGACCACCTTATGGTCTCGTCTGTGGAGCTGTATGGAACCGAGAACAACATTCGCAGGAAACAACTGCTACATAAAATATAAATTCCAAGGTATGTCGGTAGGATATTAAAAACCCGGCACCTGCCGACTTCGATGTCAGACTGAAAAATATCGCCAGTCGAATGACATCTATGAATCACCGCAGTAGTGCGAAATTCTTTAAAAAATCAAAATTTCAGTAAGAAATAAAGAAATCTGTCTGCCGTATTTAAATGGGTGTTTATTTGTATTATCCGTACGCGTATGGAGAGAGGACCAGAGTAATATTTGCAGGAAATAAACTATTTGTATATATTCTTTCCTTTTCTCTGCCTAAAAGGGTAATACATATAAACAACCATTTAAATATGGCAGATAGATTTCTTTATTTTTTACTGACATTTTGATTATTTAAAGAATTTCGCACTACTCCGGTGATTCATAGATGTCGTTCGACTGGCGATATTTTTCGGTCTGACATCCTACCGACATACCTTGGAATTTATATTTATTTAGCAGCTGTTTCCTGCGAATATTGCTCTCGGTTCGATACAACTCCACTGACAAGACCATAAGGTGGTCAAAACGCGTATGGAGAGAGGACCAGGGTGATATTTGCAGGAAATGAACTGTTTCTATATATTCTTTCCTTTTCTCTGCCTGAAAGTATAATACATATAAACAACCATTTAAATACGGCAAATAGATTTCTTTATTTCTTACTGAAATTTTGATTTTTTAAAAACTTCCCGTCTATTACGGTTACCTAAATCGCCAACGAAACCTTGTTTCTAATTTTGGATCCGATTGGACCGATCTGATGCAGTTACATCCATTTGAAATTCATGCATTAAACGGTTCTGATTAAGGTTGCGGTAATTTTTCAGTTAAGTGAAATCTAGGAAAACGACATTTTTTTTTTTTTTGAAAAAATTTCGACACTTTCCTCCTATTTCTAGGCCGTATAATGCAATTCTGGTCTTGGTTTTCCTCACTTTCCGGAAGACTCAAAAAACGCCACCCGTTACTTCACATAGCACTTTTATTTTTGAAGAAAAGACGGAATTTAGTATTTATTTTGAATGGTACTAGTTAAAATACTACACTAAATATTTTTGCACAAATTTTAGCAGAAAAAATTTAAAAAAACTTGAATTTTTAACGAAAAATCAAATATACGTCTCGTAAACGTCATCAACCCTTGGAATCATGAAAACCATAAATATTCGTTACGACGTTGCCAGATGTAAAATACTTTCGTGGTATAAAATATAAAATTTATCTGTCTTAATCGACAATATAATCTTAAGTTTTGAAATGGATAAAAAAGGGCAAAATTAATCTCATCCGCTCAGGTTTAGCTTAGTTTTGGTTACTTTGGAAAACTAAAACTAACCTAAACTGACCTAGATTTGTACTTTCGTGGTATAAACTATAAAATGTATCCATTTCAGTCAACAGCGTAGTTTAGTTTTTGTAATGTATAAAGAAAGGTAAATGTAATCTTGACCATCAACAATTTTTGGTTATTTTAGGTTTAGCTTGGTTTTAGTTAGTTTGGAAAACCAAAACTAACCTGAACTAACCTAAACTGACCTAGATTTGTACTTACGTGGTGTAACCTATAAAATTTATCCATTTCAGTCAGCAACGTAGTTTAGTTTTTGTAATGTCAAAAAAAGGGTAAATTCAATTTTAACTATCCAAAATTTTTGGTTAGTTCAGGTATAGCGTGGTTTTAGTCACTTTGGAAAACTGAAACTAACCTAAACTGACCAAAATTTATTAATTAAAAATTTTGCCAGGAAAGGATATTGGGAAATGTCAGAGTTAGTAATGAAGAGGTTAGTTTAGTATCTGCTGCAGAAAAATATGCTTAGTAAAATTATAAGACCAAGATGTAAAAAAAATGAATTAGGATTATAAATTTGATGAAAGAAGGTTATTGTTTGGCGCTAAAACAATAGAAACAATAGGCGCCATAAAGAAATATCCAGTATAAGCAAATTATTAATGTTCTTCCTCATTCTCCTTAAAAGAGGGGGAATAAACTTGTCCCATATATGTAAAAAATTCATGGTACATGTTTTTGTGATCGGAATATTTTTTTCGAAGCATGTTCTGCTAAGGAGCCATGGAAGTGTTCTTCGTGTCGACATTTACATTTCCATGTAAATCTCTCCAGACCCTTTCAATGTTTTGAGTGTGGGCTAAGCAGTCGTAAGCCTTCCAACGATCCGACATAATCGTAGTTTCTAATTTTGAATGTCGTCTAAAAGTCTCCGACCGTTCCACAACGCGAACGAGATTGAGCCTCTTTGTTTCTCACTTTATCCCTTCGAAAATTCACTGACCATCAATGATTCTGCCCCCTATTGTATTTTCTCTTACTCATTTTGCTTTAATCTATTTCAACAATTTTCCCTCCCGTCCAATTTTTCAAAATTTTTTACAATTGTAACTAGGCAAAGTTCTCTGACAAAATATTTCCAATTAACAACCGTCCATAAACCTAATCCTAATTCATTCATTAGCCAATCCTGTTTAGGCTTTAAAGCAAGCCAAAAAAAAACAAACTCGCAAACTAATATTTGGAGGGAAAATGATGCCCAATATGAAAATAAAGAAGGGGGACAGACTAGGGCAAATATGATTCTTAAAACCATTATTATTTTGAGGGAAAATCATGCGTAATATAAAAATCAAAATTTTTTTGATCATTTTTTTTTTACGGCTTTAATAGAAAAAAATATATATACGTATTTCAGAGAAATCGCATCTGGCAACAGCGCAAATTATTTCCTTTTCGAGATGGGTGGTGTAGCTAACGGATTTAACCGGCGAATTTGTTCTAAATTTTTGTTGGCCGTTTTTCCTGATTTTTCGAATAAAAAGTACAAATATATAAAGTTTTATATAATACAGAAACTTTTATTAGTGTGAGATATGTGATTGCACCTAAGGTGAAAAATAATTTTCTGTTTTCCGTAAAATTGAAGAAAAATTATGGAAAACCAAGATTAGAATTGTGTGCTACTACCTCGAAGGGGTAAGTGTGGGAATTTTTTTCAAAAAAAAAAAAAAAAAAAAAGTTGTTTTTCTAGATTTCATTTAATCGAAATAATTACCAAGATTTCGATCGGCTGTAACATTTTAATATACATCGGACCTAGAAAGGTTTTTACACACTAAAAACGGATCCGAATTGAAATGACGGGTACGTCAATATTCGATTTCTTCTTTTTTTTTTGTTAATACATAACATATCATTTTTATGGAACAGATAATTAGACTTTAAAAAGTTTCTATCTGATAATTTCTATTCGATCGGTATTTTTATTGAAAATAAGGTCATAAACTCGAATTTATAGCTTTCTGTATAGATTAGGAAACATCTTAATAAATAAGTTCAGCGCTGAAAATGACTAAAGGTTTAAAAATTTTGAGTATTGGGTTTTATTTTTAATTTTTATATGAGAATTTTAATCCTTTGGACCGATAAAGAGAATAAGCTAAAGGTATAATTTTTTAAGTGAAATATTGAAAATAAAATACTACTTAAGAAAGTTGAGTTCAATAAATTTTATTTATTTAATTTTTAGACCTTACCTATAACCATTGTTTCAGTTTTTTAATACCGTAAATTTGCATATTGCATCTTCATTTTACATCTAAATATACATTTTTGGTTTTGTCGGTCAATCCCCGAAATTCTCCCATGCCTCAATCCAAAAACTGCAAAACAAATTTCTTTAATCAGATATGTAGATATCTATACATAAATTAGAAAATTTTTCAATCAGAATTATACATTGATTTTGTCTTACACTAATAGTTTAACAAATGATTAAATATAAAGTGGTAGTTTGGCAACGTGGTGGACGTCGAAATATAAGCTTGTGCGCGAAAAGGATTTACAACCGATTCTGAATTAATACGCATGCGCATTTGAAATTGTAACATTCGTGGATAACAAAGTTCTGAATTTTTAGTTATAGTTCTATGTTCGCGGAGAAAATAATTCAGTTCGAGATCGATTCTGAACTAGTTCTACCGGTTCTAAGGATTGAACAAGAACTGTGAGTTCGGAATTTTATGCAGCGCCAGCTTTCGGGCTGTGGCCGCAATCTGCAACTATTTGAAAATTATTTTTATTTTATTTTGGGTCTTTCTTTTGTTAGAGTCGTTTGTTGCATTTGATGTTCCAGTATATATTTTATTGTATGATATTAGTTTTACTTTAATTAGTATAATCTACCTAAAATCTTAATTTTTAAGTTAAAAAGTGTTTTTACTTTAGTTTAAACCTAAAAATATATCTATTTTTAGTGAATATGCCTATCATGTCAGATCAAATTTTAAAATTATTTAAACATTCCTAAAAGTGTTAATTATTTTGAGGAAATTGTGCTCCCCATTTTCAGTTAAACCAAGAAATGGTACAAGCGCTTCACTGATTCACAGTTTTATATTCGCAGGAAGGAGATTCTGAAAATGTTAGATCATAAAATGTATTATAGTTTGCGGCAAATGAAGCTGCATGGATGTATCAGACCGTTTTTTAGTTTTGTTAAAAAATGTCTTGTGAAAAAAAATGTACCCAAAACTATTGCAATTTCTTTTAGTTTTGGAATAACGCACGTTTTCTTATTAGGCATGTGTTTAGAATTAGTTTTACATTTAGGCTCTCAAAATATCAACATAACAATACAAATCATACGAAATAAAGAACGAACAACATATTTCTGTAAAAATATATTTTTTTTATCAAAAATTCTATTGAGCAAAATACAAGATGTACTATTCTAAAGGGAATTGCCAGTTAGAGTTAACATTATAATATTATATAAGAACAACAATTATAATTAAATATTTTTTTAAAATAATACAAATAATAAAACCTAATAAAAGACAACTTATTGAAAAATATAGCACTTGATAGTTTTCAAACCCATCGCCATCACCACGTTCTCAGGCCCAATTTGGAGTTGACTAAGGAGGTAGAAAGCGGGAACTTTGGTCTGCAGAGATTAAATTCTAAACTATTTTTTCGACTTCGGTTTATTAAAAAATGTTTTATACAAAATTGACTATTACTCCTAACATACTGGGCTGTACATTTTTAGAAATAGAAAACCTACTAACCTCAGATTGACTGATCAACCTCAGATTGACTGATCAACCTCAGATTGACTAATCAACCTTAGATTGACTAAACCCTGTCCCGTTTCTGTTTTTTATCATTCGTTTGTTTTTTCATTAAGTCAACAATTCGTATTCTTTAGCAAAACCTTGACTCATCATGAACCGGAAAGCGATCTTGCTGACTTGGCGAATTTGCATGATCGACGACTAGTAAATAAACATAATATTTCATAATTGGAATATTATAAAATAATTAAAAGTAACACGGTTTGTTTTTGTTTTAATTTAAATTGAAGGAAGTATTGAATTTGGAAATGCGGATTTATGCAGTATTATATTTGTCTCTATGTGACAGTATAAACATTAAAATAATTAAAACAATTTTTTGAACAATATGGTAAGTATTACTGTTAATTATATATAGGTTTATAAAATGGTTTGGTATACAATATTACTTAGATTATCTCATAACTATGAAAATAAAATTTGTAAAACCTAATCGGTTAAATCGTTTAATGTATATTCCGATCTATACGCAAGTCTGGGTAGGTTGAATAGAACTCGGTTCTCGAAGAAGTGGCGAGTAAAGAGCAATTAAAGCAACCCATGTAAAAGCTTAGTAGAATAGGTTACCCTTACATTTTATGTCCCGTTTTTGTTTCATGAGTAAACTTAAATAAATGTAAAAAGCCTTGTCTACCGTTAATAGTTTTTTGCGTTTTAAAATAAGACTTGCTCATCCAAATTGTAATGACTAGTGCGGCGTTTGTGGTTTGATGGTGTAAACCCCGGTCTGGCATAGATGTTTATTTATATTATTTAATAAAAAAGTAGTTGTCAAAAAATATAATATTAATGATTGGCCGTATGACACAACTTTCAATGAAAATAAATATCAAATTCGGCCCATTGCTTGACCATGAAGCGTATAAAACAATTAGAAAACCCGCATGTAACCTAAAGTCTAAGAAACTCATACTGTTGGCAGATCTTGTATGTTTTAGTTTTAATTAAACACATTTTTGAGACTTGCACGTTTACAACAACATTTTTGGTAAATAAATATAAATTTAAAGTCTCCTAGAGCTATTTGAAAAATATTAGTGAACTTATATCTGCAGTATCCTTGAGAACTACAAGTTATCAATATATTGTTTTATATTTTTATTATCCCATATTAATTACTATGTATTTCATAATGATTTTTAAAAAATCTTTGACAATTAATAGGAACGTTACTAAAAAAATCTTACGTCTACTGCAGTTACTCACTATGCTCATTACACCAAATTCATTAATTTGTGGTTAAACTGAGTAGGCTATACGTTTACTAAGATATTTCTAATCTAAATTTACCATGAATGAACATAAATAGTGCTCCATCTAAAAATAAGAAGTTTGATTTGATGCCGCTATATAGTACCAACAAATTCTACATTTCATGTGTAATTATTAAGTCAGTATTTTGATAATTACTGCAGTTATTGTAAAACCCTATGTATAATTATTATAAAAACTTTTAGTTATTTACAAGGATGGAAAAAAACTCTTCTAATTGTATCTCACGACCAATCATTTCTGGATAATGTTTGCAATGAAATTATTCATTTGGATAACCAGAAGCTGTACTATTACAAGGGAAATTATTCTATGTTTAAAAAGATGTATTTGCAGAAACGAAAAGAAATGATAAAGGAATACGAAAAACAGGAAAAACGTATTAAAGAATTAAAGTCGTCTGGGTCATCTAAAAAACAAGCGGTAAGTAACTTAAAAAACATTTTTAGTAGGGCAACCATTTTAACACATCAAATTACTCCAGCTCTTATGTTATGGACGTAAATAGGCCTTCCATTTTTTTGAAGAAAACCAAATTTATACCGGGATCTTTAGGGTTTAAATTGAAATTTTTTAACCGACTTTAAAAAAAAAGGCGGTCATATATATATATATATATATATATATATATATATATATATATATATATATATATATATATATATATATATATATATATATATCCCGCGTCAATTACTTTTGCTACGTCTACGCGAAAACAAGTAGAACTTCAAAGTTCTGTATTTCAGTAAGAAATCATCGCATGACAATTCTGAAAAAAGAATTTAAAAGCTCTTTGGGAGTACTTGCAGATAAGATAAAGTGTAAGTCGATTTTTAATTTTTTAAAGGTTTTAAGCGAGAATAAAAAGATTAAAAGAAAATTCTTTTTTTGACTTCATTAAATTCAGCGCCATTTTTGTAGTAAAGTTTGTGAGAAAATTCTGATCAGACAGTTTTTTAGTTTTCCAAGAGGTTTAAATTATTTTTTTAAAGTTTGATCTAAGTGTATATTCTTAACTGAACTAGGTAGAGAAAAACTTCAAAGAGAAAAAATGCTTGTTTTTACATGCAGAATGACCTTCATTAGTTCCGAAATGTTTTCCGCGAATTTAAAATTTTTAACAGACGAGTGGTAAGGCTTTCAAAAAAACCTTTATTGCAGCAGCACGATTAACATCTAACAACTCCCCCTCATATTAAAAAATTATCGGCTAGTTAAGCTGTAACTTTTTAGAGTTTATAAATTTTAAACCAATCTCTTATTGACATTTTTATTATCGATTAAATCGGTTTCTTCAGTAGTTTCGCCATGTAAGTAAAGTATTAGCAAAATCTTTGGAATATTGATCCCGTTTATGTTTAGCAATTTCTAGATTTAAGTCTCTAATTTTTAAGTGTTTTAAGTTAATGTCATTTATAGTGTTATCTAGATAATTTTGACAACAATTATAAGGTATTTTTATTACATTAGAATTACTATAATGCCATTCTGAGGGTTTTGACTTTGAAGCTTGAACTTTAGAAATTCCAATAGAAACGATACAATCTCATTGTAAGGTCATAAGTTTGTATCAATAATTTTTGATACCGCATAAATATTTTTGCATTTTACTGTGATTGGAGACTGATCTGTAACAGCTAGTAACCCTATATCATTACTTAGGAGTTGTATTTTGTAATCTTGGGCATAAACTAAAATTGTTTGATAATTTTATTAACTGAGCGTCACAAATAGTGTTACAATCTATAATATATGAATATAAGTTTTTACATGGTTTTATTTTTTAACATAAATTTCTTACAATTATCGATATTTGATAATGGAATAAATTGATCTAAATAATCACTTTTCGCGATATATTTCTGAATAGTGGGCAAAATATAATGAAGTTGCGTTCGACTATCTTTCGTTAAAATAGGATATAGTCGATAAATAGCATATGTTTCTGTTTCTACTAAAGGTATAGTCTAGTTCACAAGTGCCATTTTACAAAGACCCTGTCCTCCAAGTCCAAAAATTATGGTTGAGGTGTCGTTCAATGGCATCTAGAAAGTTTATGAAAATTTTCGAGAGGGGTCGGCGAAAATTGTAAAAGTTGTAAATAAATTAGTAGTAGTAGTAAAAAGTGCTTTGATTTTTTTTCAAATATTCCAATAACTATTTGATATATCTGAAATTTGAAAAAGATCCTTAAAAAGCAGGAAATTTACAAAAAAAAGTCCAACCTCCGGGAACTATACCGACAATATTAATAATTTTAGTTTTGGGGTGAAAATTAGGCTTTCAACGGGTAGAGACACTCCCGTGCGCGTCGACCGAATAAGACACTTTAACAATAAAAATTATTTTAACCTATGAAATATGAATATTAAGGAAAAAAAATTGGGTATTATCTAGACACATGAATAAACAATAATTCGTGAGAAAAAAAAATTTACCCCAATTTTTCAGTTAACTATGCTTTTGTTCACTAGTTAATTTTTGACTAAAATGTGGTTGTCGGACTTGCATTGTCTTTATTTATTTTTACGACGTTTCGATTAGGTTGTATCTCTAATCGTTATTAAGTATAAACTGAATGTTTTGTGTTAAGACTACGAGCTTATATAGGGACTGTGTCCATTGAAGCGCGAAGTTTCGCTTCACTGTACTTATCTCAATGATTTGATGTTAGGATATAGTGGTTGCCAAAGATTAGGTATCTCAACACTGCATTTACTGAAGATTCCATTATTATATTTAATGTAAGCTGCTTCTATAAATTTTCTTTTTTTCATGTTGGGTTCCATATATATTGCCCAGGCGTATTCTGTAATACCTGATTTCGACGTTTCCTTTTTTTGTGTATGAATTTTATGTTCCTTAATTCTAACTTCTAGTGGTCGTTTGGTTTCACCACACTCACATAGAACTTTGTAAACACATTCTTTCTTATCCGTAGTTTTTGGTTTCGTTTTTGTTAAATGAGCTCTAAGTGTATTTCCTGATTTAAAGACTGTTTTTATATTATAACTACTGGCCATTCGTCTTATTTTCTCCGAAGTTCCCTTAATGTACGGAATTGTGAAGAAAGAATGTTTCTTGCTGTCCAGTGTTCGTTGTTCTAAAGTTATTTATAAGTCAATTAGTTTTAAACGATAACCATTTTGTTGTAAATCGGATTTAATATTTGCTACTTCTTTTTTCAATGAATTAGCATTATTGCATAGAGATATAGCACGATTATAGAGGTTGCCTATAATTCCCTGTTTTGTTACAACAGAATGATTAGAACTATGATTAAGATATTGTCCAGTATGTGTTGGCTTTCTGTATACTGAAGTGTTAATAGTTTGGTTTGAACGGTTCACCATGACATCTAGGAAGGGCAATTGATCATTTACCTCTTTTTTCATGGTAAACTTAATTGTACGTCGAATGGTATTTAAATGTTTCAAGAAATCATTAAGTTTTTGACCACTGCCCTTCCATATGATGAAGGTATCATCGACATATCTCAACCAGACTTTTGGTTTTACTACTGCCGTTTCTATGGCATGAGTTTCAAACTATTCCATATATATATATATATATATATATATATATATATATATATATATATATATATATATATATTGGCGATGACTAGAGAGAGTGAAGAACACATCGGAAGCCTGTAGTCCTAAGCGTAGAAATTGTCCTTTACTTGAAAGTAAGCACTACGCAGGCAACACTCCAAAAGGTCCATCTCCCCGTTCAGTGGTAACGTGGTTCGATCTGATAAAGTAGTAACATTTGAAAGTCTAGTTTTGATTATGTCTAGTGATTCCTCTAATGGTACATTAGTATAGAGATTTTCCACATCAAAGCATATTAGTCTGTCGTCTGGCTCTAGATTGATGCTATTAATGTTCACGAAATATGTATGTATAGTTAAACCGCTGTATATCTTTACGTCAAAATTTGACATATGCATCAAACTAGTGACATTTTTTTTTGAGAACTGTAACAGGATCGGAGTGGCTCATTCTACTATTTTCTTTTTCGGTTATATAACAAGAAATTTGTCGAATGGTTTATAAGCAAGTTTCACAAACTAAATATCCTTAAAAAAGAAAAATGTTATACACAAAAATTTTAAAATCGAAGTTTTTCCTTCTGTTTAGACATATCGATAATTTTATATCCCATTTGTATAGGGCTATTTAATGAAGGAGTTTATGTGCTTATAATGGGTTTGATATTTTAAGTGAAATTTTAAATATGAGAGATTTTAAAAGCGGATTAAAATTTCCTCTTTTATATTACTACACTAAGAGATGTACTACTGCTAAAAATAATTTACTTTACGTACTAGTACATTCTTTAATAAGCATTGCCTTTTTAATATGTTGTTAGCTGATAATTTTGAAATTGTAGAAACTATTGTACTAAAAATTTTAAACACTCTTTTTAATTTTGGGATTAGTAGGGTGATGTCTGAAGGTACAAGTGTGGGGTGCTTACGTGTATGTTCACTTTTATAAGTGAACCTATGTTGTTGTAATGTTTCACCTATGAAATTTATGACAATAAAAGCTTTATTTATTTATTTTATAAAGTAAATCGTTTATATTCTAAATTATTGGTAACTATTTCGGTAACAGAAAAAATTATACGCAATTTGTTGATAAAGTTCTATTTTTATTATAATACTCCAGTTAGGTATAACAATAGTAGGGTAGTCTAACTGAAAACTAAAAATAAATTGACTATTCTAATAGAATCGGAACTAAAAAACAGTATTCTTAGAAACAGTGGGTAAGTATACAATATTCTAGAAATTATTCAGTGTTTTATAATTAATGACTAACTTTATGATTTCTGACTGCAATAAATGAAGTAATTAAGCTGCAAAAATATTGAATAAAAAGATAAATAATTAATCATCTTCATCAAATAGCCTAGTTTTCTTAAAAATAAATACATAAATTTAAAAAAAAATGTATGCTTCAACAGATAATAGTTAACACAACGCACGACTCATGGCTCCGAGTCTTTTACTGACTACATTTCAAGATTCCTCATGCCATATCCTCACAGATAAATTTATAAACATATAAATGTGTAAAATAATGAAAGGGGTTCGGTCCAGGGCATCCAGATCTAAGGCCCCAATATTGCATCAGGTTCACTGAAATAGAGTAATACATGCATAAAACATAATACAGACATGGAACAATAGAAATCGTAAGTGAACTAATTACAATTAAGATTAATTATTTATTTATATAATTAACACTATTTTCAAAAATTATAGGTATATATACAATATCCTAGAAATGATAAGTATTTTATGTTAAATTATTGTAACTTAATGATCTTTGACTGCAAAAACTAAGGTATTCAAGCTACAAAAATACTGAATAAAAATATAAATAATTAATTAGTTTCTTCTTCATTAAATAGCTAGTTTTCTTAAAAATAAATACAGAAATTAAAAAAAACGGGTGCCCAAAAGATAAAATTTAATACATCGCACGACTCATGGCGCTGAGTCTTTTATTGACCTCATTTCAAGATTCCACATGCAACATCCTCACACATAAATGTGTAAGCATATAAACATGTAAAATAATGAAAGGGGCTCGGTTGGGGGCATCTAGATCTGAGGCAAAATCTAGGGCCCCTATGTTGCATCAAGTTCACTGAAACAGAGTAACACATATATGAAAATAATACTGCCATAAAAAAATAGAAATCGTAAATGAACTAATTACAATTAAGATTGATTATTTATATATAATAAATATATAAAAAAAATGGTATCATACTCTTTCTTGTTTTATATAATGCCATGGGCAAAAGAAAAAAATATCCCATATAGAAATGGAAAAAGAAAAGAAGTGCTTAAAAGGTGCCAATAAAAAATTTAAGTTAAAAATTTAGAAAATATGTAAAAAAGAATTTTATGAGAATACTTTAGAAGTGGTGAAATTTTTATGTATGAAAATGCCAAAAGAAATTAAAAAAAAAACACAAATGAAAATTATTAAAAATGTCTGTACATCCACATATTATCAAAAACTGAAAAGAGGATTAAGGGTCAAAATGACTTCTCTTATTCTGAGGAATCGCCATCACTCTCACCAACATTAATAATAAGTGGCTGTAAAGGAACTCGAATTTTCTTTTCAATTTCCCACTGATTTTAAGAATATTATTTGTGTGTTCGACATAGTTAGCCCAATTCTGTTTTGTCACTGTTTCTAACGCCTTTTTCCAAGCCTCTATTGATTCTTTAACTTGTAGAATCAGTTGGTCATAATTTCTCTTTGCCTGACTCCATACCATTTCAATTGGGTTAAAATGGCAATGGTATGGAGGCAAGCGTAAAACTTTATGTCCAGAAGATTCTATTAGCTGATCTACTACAAAGCATTTTGCAGGCTTTGGTACCGAGATATCAAAGACCACAAAGTATCTTTTGTAGCATCTTCTCCAAAGTTGATATATTTTTCTTTCAGCCACGCTTTCATAGCGTCCTTGCTCCAACCTTTTGTTGGCCATTTTTGAAGTTGCCTACTATGATAAGGAGCATTATCTAAAACAATTAAAGAAGGTGTTTCCAGTTTTGGCAAAATATCTTTTAATCAAGCTTCAAAGTTTTCCGAATTCATTTCTCCATGGTAATCTCCAGTTTTTGACTTTGATTTAAAAATCAGCATTGCATCTTCAACGAATCCATTTTCATTTCCTGCATTCACTACTATGTACCTGAAAAAAGTAGAGTAGTATGTGGCAGTACAAATTATTTGAAATATTTTGCAGAAACACAAATTGGTCTTAACCAACGGAAGCTTTCATGGTTTTGGTCAATTGAGAAATAGTGGTTCTTGAGTTTAGACCAAGTCAAATTTGAAATGTTATGCAACTTTTTACCTAGATTGCTCGAAACATCTTTAGGGATCTTCATTTTACGTAATAAGAACACGGAACATTGCATGTGTTGATGGTCTTAGTTAAAGGATAATATCAAAATTAATTTATTTTTCTCAATTTTTATGTCATTAATGCCTTGAAATTGGAAAATTTATTTCATCTGTTTATTTTTTAGAAATATGATGCATTGTTAAAAATATACTGTATTATACCCATTTTTGGTTTATTTTTAAGCACCTTTATGTTGTATAAATTATGGGTGAGGAGTGTGCAATTAAATAATTATAATACTTATTTCAAATCGGCTTTTTTTAGCACAATAAAACATGATACCATATCAGCAGTTTCGATTGGCGAAGCATTGACTTGTCTGAGAACTTGGGCAAGAACACTGATGTACCATATTTTAATATAAAAATATTAGTTGTGTTTCCTTAAACCGAAACAAATTAGATTCTACGCGATACAGATTTACTTCACGTTTCAGCAAAATACCTGTAAGCAGTTTTTATATTTTGATAATATATTTTTTTTTTCATAATTTTTAACGCCCTGTATTTTGAAAACGAAATATTTTAGATATATGTTTATATCAAAGTCTTTTATAAAACCGCTTAAGAAATCACTACAAGATTTTTTTTTTTTGGATTTCTGGAAAGCCTGTATCAAAGTAAGATGATCATTATTATTTTGTAAAATGTAAATTAAATTATTTGTTTAACTTTCATTTATTAAGGAAACATTTTTATCATATTAAGTAAAAATTTTTCCTAAAAAGGTTCAAACTTGTTTGATAAAACATACAGAAATTTAAGTAAGAAATTTCTCAATCTCCCCAGGAAATAAAGTATTAAAGAAAAAATTTAATATTTAACATCCTGCTAATAGGAAATGATCCAAGGATTATTTAAATAAAGCTTTTTGCAACCTGTTATAGATGAAAAAAATTCAAATTGTGTAGTGCAAATAACTGATTTATTACCTAAATTCCTCCCCAGATATTTTTCGTACTGATTGAGTGCTACTGTCCTGCCATGATCATCTGTGGGTGCCATTTTGAAAAATCCATGTCTCGTCTATAAACACTGGCTCAAATTTATTTTCCCCTTTTTCTTCGTTCTTTAAGTACTGTTCAAGAAAGTCTCTTCTCATTTTCTGAATTTGTGGTTTCTCCATTAAAGCTCTACGTGGGTTATCCTTTCTATATAAATATATAAATAAAAATGAAATGTGTATCCTCCAAAAATAAATTACACAGGTCTCCTGTGAAAAATTCTGCTTATTATTTTGGCCCAATTGCAACTGCTTTATATTTGTATCTAACATTTATTTGCAGTATGTAAATGATTGTTTACCTGTAGATAAATCCTATTTGCTTTAGTAATATGCCTAGACTTGTCCTTGCTCCATGGTATATTTCTTTTGCCTTTAATCGTTCCAACAATATTGAGACTGTTATTGAGGTACCTTCACAAATAAAAAATTGTTATGAAGAAATGACGAAATCTTAATATTCTATTTAATTTAGTAAAATTATGTTTACTTTTTGTATTCATTACAAATTTTTTTTGGGTTTTTTTATTTTTAAAATTTATATTTTCATTATACATACACCTTGACGGGTTAGAAAATGTAAACAAAACAAGTTAGAATAAAATATAACATATAAAATTTTTTAGAAATACTTACCCTCAGAAAACATCATATATATTTCATCTCTAAACTGTAATTTTGTTGCTTCCGGCATATCTTCAGTTTTTGGTCTCTTCCTTTTTCTTGTTTTCTTTATTGTCGTTATTGGGGCATTTAGGAAAGTTCTCACAATTGTATGGGATAAGTGTAAGCATTGGTTTCTAATTTGAATTTTAAAAATTCATAAAGTTGATTACCCAGATCTTCCCTTGCTACTTGTTTTAACTAGTAAATTAGCCTATAAGGAAAATTTTTTAAATGTACATATTTCACACTATAAACAAATATTTTTAAAGTGATTTTTGGATAAATGATGAGGGGACACATAAACTAGATTTAAACTAAAGAAGTCTAAAAGTTATTTTTCTCTTATTGACAATTATACCAGCTATATAATATTTTGAAAAATGTTGGGGCTAAAATATGAATCAAGAGCTTCAAAATATATATTCCGGAAACGAAAAGTAAACAAAAACTAATTAGATGAAACAATCCTGTAACAAGACAAAGTGAAAAGAATGGAAGTTAATATATTCCATGGGATTTATCCGTATTTTCAAAATATTTTAATGGTACTTGCTTACCTGAATTATAGCATTTAATATTTTACGAACAAGAGGTTGTTGGTAGATGGAGAAGTTTAATTTTGAATTTACACTGTCATACGTTTTCAGGATTCTTGGGTACCAGAATTTAAAAATCATATCAACTGAATGATATGTATAATTATATCAGAATAAGAAGTCGGCACATGGGTGGAAATTTTAGTTAAAATCAAAAATAGTGACTTGGCTTTAAAAAAAATTGTTATACGAGTTCAACACTGAGCAATTAAAGCACATCAAGTAATGATGAGGGAAGTTCTGGGTGAACAAATTTACTAATATTTTTATATGTGTACATTGATATAATTTTATTGACAACCGTGCAGTCACTAAGGTTTCACACTTTATTTTCAGGGTATTGTTCCTTTGTAGTCAGAAGTATGTTTTACTAAAACTGACAAACATTTTAAACACTTTCTGAATCACTTAAAAAACAAAAGTTAGAAACAAATATGACAAAAAAATGTTATGTAGTAGAAAATAAATAACAGTAGGGCTGGAGTCAACTATGTTTTTAAAATCAACAATTCAATTTCTAAAAAGTGCCACTAATAACAATTAGGTATAAAAATAAGCATAACCCAAATTTACCTCTATAGGATTACAATTAGGCAGCTTCCTTTTAACATAATCGTAAGTAAATTTAATCCAATCTTGGGCTATAGGACAGCTTCTTATGTGGCGGAATTTAGGACTCTGCATACCTGAAGAAGAAGGGTGATTCTCCATATCCTAAAACACAAATGTAAGTTGCTAAAAGTGGCCTCTTTCATATAGATTATAGGTTGGAAAAATGATAGGGTCCTGTATACTAGAGAGTACATTATACTAAAAATGGAGCTACGATTTCGTTTTCTTTTCCAAAAACTACCTTAAAGTACTCTAATAATCTCCTAAATCTTCACTAAATCCAATAAATACCTAGAAATCTAAAACGTTCCCTGTAAAAATAACTAAAAAATTTGTGCATGTGTACTATTTTGTTCATCTTATTTTTTTCTTCCAAAATTAAGCATTTCAGGCATATGTTTTAAGGAACAGTTTCCCTTGTTTTCAGTTATTGTATTATTCTTTGTTATAATATTTTAAATATTTTTAATTACATTCTGTACAAGCTGTATTAACTAATCATAGTGTACACATGAGTTTGAAATACTGTGTATTTTCATAAAGCTCGACAGAATGTTGCTTAACGTTTTCGAAAGAGATACTACAAGAAAAAACCTCTTTATTAGTTACTTACCGGTATATCAAGCTGATTAAAATTTTCCATATGTTCATCCATACCCAGTTAGAAAACCTAAATAAATCCAATAAAAACAAGCACTAAGAAAGTGTTTTTATTATAATAACGATAGTCTAAAATTTATAGGCTATCAAGTGTTTAAAGTCACAAACACTAAACACTACAATATTAAATAGCGGCACAAAGTGTCTAAACTATTTTATATCGTAATAAATAAAAATATCGCAACGTTGTCGACAAAAATGCCTTTAATAATATTGTTTGCCGTTATTATAGAAGGACAAAATACAGACACAGTTAGTCTGAGGCAAGGTTATGTAAATAACAGCGGCTTTCTTTTGTGTTCCTTGCTCCTGACCTGTGATATCTTTTATCTCTTTCATTATTATTAAGAGAAACAAGGAGGGAAAATCATCAGTATTTTCCGATCTATGTTATGTCTGGAGTAGATACGGAGTAGGTAAGCGTGTTAACGTTCATATTTTTATATAAATATTAATGGGATATTTTAGATAATAAAACATGTTAAAAATTATGAAAAAAGTATAAATGTTGTTTCAATTGTAAAAATAACTTATTTTTCTCTACTCCGAGAGGAAGACAGAAAATCGAAATGAACGACCCTAGTTATATTTATGAGGAACATTTTTTTTTTGATGTATGGCAACTAAAAACCGTTACAATTACTAAATTTTTAAAGATATACAGCGTTTTGAGTATATGTAACATGTGTGTTCGTCTTACCTTCTAAAGGTTGTATGATTTTTAAAAGAAACTTCGCCAGTGCATTTGTTGGGATCCTTTGGAGCTGGTTATTTTCCTCAATGGTATGTTCATTTTATGAGTTTTTGGTAGTCCGTAAAGATCTGGTGGCTTACTGTAGTGTGGTGTGAGCGCCGATCGTAGGTTGTCAGGTATATGGTTAGTTTTTGACTAAAATGTGGTTGTCGGTCTTGCATGTCTTTATTTGTGTTTGTTTTTACGAGTTTCGATTAGGTTGCATCTCTAATCGTTATCAAGTATAAACTGAATGTTTTGTGTTAAGGCTACGCGCTTATATAGGGAATGTGTCCATTGAAGCGCAAAGTTTCGCTTCACTGTACATATCTCAATGATTTGATGTTACGAAGTAGTGGTTGCCAAAGATTAGGTATCTCAACACTGGATTTACTGAAGATTCCATTATTATTTTTAATGTAAGCTGCTTCTATAAATTTTCTTTTTTTCATGTTGGGTTCCATATATATTGCCGCAGCTTCAGACCATTTTATATGGTGTTGTTTATCCCAGGCGTATGCTGTAATACCTGATCTCGACGTTTCCTCTTTTTGTGTATGAATTTTATATTTCTTAATTCTAACTTCTAGTGGTTGTTTGGTTTCTCCAATATACATTTCACCACACTCACATGGAACTTTGTAAATACATTCTTTCTTATCCGTAGTTTTTGGTTTCGTTTTTGTTAAGTGAGCTCTAAGTATACTTAAAAACATACCTGTTTTAGTCATCATAAGCTCTGTAGAAATGATACAAGTCGACGAAAACCATTCCGATGAGTTTGGGTGTAAAATAAAATCAACCTTGGAAGACAAGAAAAATCCCGTTCAAAATCTCTGCAAATTAGAAGCATCTGCTTTAAAAGAACTTCGTAAGGATGAGTTCATAAATATTCTACCAGCGGACAAGGGAAATGCAACCGTGATCATGGACATCGTAACGTACGACCAAAAGTCGGAGATATCCTGAAAAAAGGAAAATATAGACAACTAGCTCGAGACCCAACTAAATCTATAGTGTCAAAAATCTAAAGAACACTAAGGAAATACCAAGACCATATACCTGACAACCTACGAACGGCGCTCACACCACACTACAGTAAGCCACCACATCTTTATGGACTACCGAAAATTCATAAAACGAACATACCACTGAAACCAATAACTCGCCCCATAGGATCCTCAACAAATGCACTGGTGAAGTTTCTTTTAAAAATCATACAACCTTTAGAAGGTAAGATGAACACATATGTTAAAAATTCCACATATTTCGTAAACATTATTAGTAGCATTAATCTAGAGCCAAACGATAGACTAATAAGTTTTGATGTGGAAAGTCTGTATACTAATGTGCCATTAGGGGAATCACTGGATATAATCAAAACTAAACTTTCAAATGATACAACATTATCAGATCGAACGTTACCACTGGACGGGGTGATGGACCTTTTGGAGTGTTGTCTGCGTAGTGCTTCCTTTAAAGTAAAGGACAAGTTCTACGCTCAGGTAGACGGGCTTCCGATGGGTTCTTCACTCTCTCCAGTAGTTGCCAATATATGTATGTATATATATATATATATATATATATATATATATATATATATATATATATATATATATATATTATATATATATATATATATATATATATATATATATATATATATATATATATATATATATATATATATAGGTATTTCTTATTTATTTCTTGAACCTTTATTAAAATATTTTTTATTTGTTTGTTTTTCCTGGGATTATGGTCCGTTAAAAATGGAATTAAAATGTAATGGTGGTGTTGTATTTTCTGTATATTACATTTTTTTAAAACATTAACGTTTCGGTAATTTTTTACCTTTGTCTGAATGTGTGTAGCTAAAAAACAAAGTATTTGATTGATTTTACTATCAAATTATTTACATGTTATGTATTTACCTTGAACAATGATTCAGGCACAACACTGCACTCACATGTCTACATTTATTTAAAAATTATGTTATTATTTAATTTTCGCGAGATTCACAGAGTTCAAGATGACCACGTGTGTCATCTTGAAGTTAAGATGGTACTGAGAGAACAGATGGTATTTTTTTGTAGGTACTGAGGGTTGTTTTGGCTATTGTGGGTTAAAAGGGTCTAGTCCGGAAATGCAATGCGTTTTTAGTTTTAGAATTTTAATTTTTTGGTTGTTATTTTATAGTGTTATTATATATTGTGCTAAGTTGTTTGGTATCTGCCTTAGCTTTACTGCATGTTTGTTTTTTTGTATTTCTATCATTTCTAGGATTTCTCGTTTTTTTTTGTATGGTTTTCCGTTTTTAAGATTTTTACCATTTTAAAGTTCCGTGCTGTGTGTTGTTAAAGCCGTTTTATTTTTTTTTGTCGTATTTGTGCCCATTTAATCGATTTTTTAGATGTTGGCTTGTTTGGCCTATATATTCGCCTTTGCAGTCTTTGCATGGGCTACTGTAGACGACATGTGTTTTTTTTTATCTTTTGATATTTCCGATTTAAGTTTACTGTAGCAATTTTTTAGGAGGTTGTGGCCCTTATGGCTGACCGTTACGTCATATTTCTTGAACGTATTTTGGAGTTTTTCAGAGAGTGTCGGAATGTATGGAAGTGATACGTATTTTTCGTGTTTCTGTTTTGATTTTCTATTTGGTGAATTTTCGTTATAAAATTTGTGAATTATTTTTTTAAAAAGATTATTGACCAGGTTTTCGGGATAGTTGTTTCTTTTTAAGGCTTCTTTTGCTTTTTGGATGGCCAGTTTTCGGTATTCCGAATCTGATAACTTAATGCTACGATCTGCGAGGCCTATAACCACTTTTTTTTGTGAGAGAGAGGGTGTTGGGATTTAAAATGTAAATATCTGGAGGACCATGTTTTTTTAGTGTACCATTCAGTTTTTATGATATTGTTAATGTGGTGTAAGGTTAGGTCGAGGAAATTGATGTTATTTTGTTTTTCTGTTTCTATTGTAAACTGTAGTTTAGGGTGATAGAAGTTAAATTTTTCTAATACAGAGGTATATAGGTTTTGGGGTACTGCTGTGATGCATTCGTCAACGTATCTATAGAAGAAGGGTAATTTGAATTCAAGCTTTTTTATTACAATTTCCTCAAGGTCCTCTAATACAAGTTTTGCTATAACACTGGAAATGGAAGCTCCCATTGCACATCCCTCTATTTTTTTATAAAATTTTTGATTGTGTATGAAGTATGTAGAGTTTAAAGTTAATTCAAGTGCAGTTAAGAATTCATTTAAGGGTATATTTAAATTAGGAAATACACTTAGAGCTCATTTAACAGAAACGAAACCAAAAACTACGGATAAGAAAGAATGTGTTTATAAAGTTCCATGTGAGTGTGGTAAAATGTATATTGGAGAAACCATTGACGAATTATACTAAGACTTCTCATTCTAATGGGAGGATTGGAAGCGCATTTTGTTACTTTGGTGCATGCGGAGGATGAGAAATTCCTAAGTATTAAACGTCGGTCATTCATAAAAGGTATTTTTTACTACTAGGTAGTAAAACGGCAAGGAATGATCGTGTTGGATAGTTCATCTAAACTACTGGTACAAGTTTTTTTAACCCTTGAAGTCCGATTCTGTAAGCATATTCCCTTTCCTTTTGTAGGACAGTAACATACTTATGTGTTACGACCGACTGAACAAAGATGGAAGATCCATATTATGACATTCTCTTTCCCTTTACTTTTATAGAATCGCGGCCTTGGTTTATTATATTCATTTAGGTTTACAAAGGGAATAACGCTATGAATCAGACGATAATTTTATATTTATATTTATGAGTTTTTATGGATGTGGGACAGTATATTATCAAGATTGAACAGGTGATATACTCGAATTTTTGGGAAATACAAAATATGATAGAATATATATATATATATATATATATATATATATATATATATATATATATATATATATATATATATATATATATATGTATGTATATATATATATATATATATATATATGTATATATATATATATATATATATATATATATATACATACATACATACATACATACATACATACATACATACATACATACATACATACATACATACATACATACATACATTTTTTATGCATGTACGCCGATTATTCCGGAACAGCTCTACCGATTTAAATGAAATTTTTTGCGTTATATTCGGGAAGTTGATGCCGTGATCATATATCATTTTGATCGAAATTGGTTCAGTAAAATCCAAGATGATGTACGTAATATAGCGGGCAAAAAAATTGGCCGAATATTTCTTTAGCAAAGGATGCAATTTTGTAAATTGTGTAAGGTTTTGCCAAAGTCGGTAATTTAAAATTATGCACGGTGTTCTAGTAGAAAACATACCAGTGCCAAGCATAAGACAAATGTTTCTGCTTTTAAAAATTGTGCTTTTCCATATGTATTATGGTACATAAAAACGAGCAGAAATATATTGGAATGAGTTTTATTAGCAGAAAAAAATACATAAAGTTAGTGTAAAGTGAATACACCATATTACAACATAATTCCAACTATATTTTTTTCCTAGTTAGATATGTAGCTAAGCGTTCTCTACTCGGATCAGCCACTCTGAAAAGCCGGAAACAGTTTAATATTTTATCGTTGATTAGCTAGAAGATATATAGATTTAACAAGTGTTCCTCTAAGTCTTTGGGTATTATTTTTTAAACACTAACACTGCGATATTTTCGATGTTTTAAGGGCCAACAAATTTTTTTACAGTAGACTCCAGCCTCAAATTACCAGTTAAAAAACACTAAGCTAAAATATATAAATAAGTAATAGTTACAAAGTAATATAATTAATGAACTTACATACTGTATGCTTAAAGACTTATTTCGTTTTGATATTTAAATAATTTAATTCGCCAATTAAAATTAGACAAGTGGCATTTAATTATGGTTTTAATAGAAACTTAATAAGCGATGGATTAAATGGCCAAGTATATTAATGTTAACAGTTTTAATCGTTGTCTTGTTCTTTTCACAATAAAGTGATCTATATACAGAAATATTGGTGATAATACCTATAAAATATTGATAAAAGAGGTCAGTTATAAGTGATAGAAAAAGAACGATGCTCCGCGAGTCAAAATTTTTAATTTTAATTTATCATGTTTCAATGGGTTTTATGTTGATTTTCTATTGTTAACTTAATTTTTTTTTCTTTGGCGTTTCAACCTCGTTGAAGTTTAATTTTCTTTTACATTTTGTTCGCAGTTCTTCTGGCATATTAATGACATGACTATTTTTGAGAAATTGACATTATACTACTATCAGAAACTGTTTTATCAGTTAATATGTCACTTTGTCTTGTTTTTCTTTTTCGTATATTTTGATGTTTTAAAATTCTCATTTCTTTTAACTTCAGACGTTGACAGTCTATGCAAAACATTATATGGTTTAGGTATCACTCATTTTTTTAGCCTTTTTTCAATTCTGGATTTACAAAATCGTTCTCTTCAAAGTGATAGGTACATTCCACCATGTTTCTTATAAAGAGACTGGGGGACAACTCCAAAAGTTTTATATTTCCTAAAACAAAAAGAATATATTAAAAATATTATATAGGGCGTATCATTTTAATTTCCTAAAGCAAGTATCTTCTAAACTAAGCGGACGGCAGGAAAAATGTTTGAATTTTAGATTGGAGAGTGATTGATGGTGGCCTTGACCGTGACCTTGAGGGTATCGTGTTTTATCAAATGGAATGACCTATTTTTTGACACCTACGATGGAAAGAGTGGAAAATTTTAGGTCAGAATATTTGAATTATTACTTCTGGTGTTATCATTGTCTCGAAGGTTATGTGTATTTAATCATACTGATATCCATATGTAAATGCGATGGTAATCCTTTCTTGAACGATATGGTCCTGGTGATGATTAGAATAGATTTATTGAACAAGATAATATCCATTTTTGCCACTCTCCACCTAACATGAAAGCTTACGGAAAAACGCTTCCTAAATAACCTTCCAGGAACTTTTCAGGAAGCTTATGAATTAATTTCATAAAGGATCCCATGTCATGTTTCATGAAAGATTCCAAGAAACTTAAAGAAAGGTTACATGAAAGATTAAGCTGAAACTAACTTTAAAAATTTTGTGCAAGTTTCTGAAAGACAACCTACAATCTCCCAAGACCTTTCTTGCAATCTACCAAGTAAGCAAACTGGAAAGCTTGGTGTAACTTTGCAATAAGATTTCAAGAAAAGTTTTAGTTATTCCAAATTGACACTTTCAAGGAAGTTCCCTGTAACTGTCTAGTAAGCTTAAGCGCAATATTCTAGTTAGTGATTGGTCGCGGATATTTTGTAATTACTGGAAGCTTCCACGCAAGCTTTTTTCAAGGTTCCAAAACCTCTCCGAAAGCTTTTTGCAACCTTGCTACGATCCTGTATCCTGTTAAGTTAAATTATTTTAAACTTAACCAACCACCAAGGTTCAAGAAATAATAACCATCCGATTCCCTCTATGAAATGTGACAATTTTTATGGGATACATTTTTCAGGAGTGTTGTCTATGAAATAATCATCCATTACATACATATACCTTGAAGGCAATGGCACGAATATGAATAAGAATCCAAATATTTCGACACAATTTTTTTCTTTACTCTTTCCATTGACAGTATCGAAATGAGTCATTCCATTTAAAAGAATAAATGAAATGAAATGAACTTCCTGAGTGAGCTCAGGGTCAGGATCAACTTTTGTCGATCGATTTTTCTTTTTCCATTTTTCCTTAATTTACGAGATACTTGCCTCGAGGAATTCAAATTCTTCTATAAGCTAAGGATATAGTGCAGTGTTAATAGAATTCTGGCTTCTGAATAACGTGCTCTATTATTTGTTACATAAAAATGTTTAATTTTTCGATTGAAACTGTCACCTTTTGTATATGTTGTTTCATCTGCCCATGAGAGAGTGTATTGAAATAATTGGTTATCGTTAAACATTTTTTGTTACCAGTTGAAAGACATAAGCCTACGCTCGAAATCCTTAGGATGCAGTTTCTGAACAATTGTAATCATGATATTTGTGTTGTTTGAGAATTTCCAAACGCGATTTTCCCATATTCGTTTGTAATGAAACTTGAAGAAAATTTGAGAATTATAGTGTTCATACTATATTTCCCTCGTTTTTTCGAAGCATATCCAACTTCCGTAAAATTTTTTGAAATGAAAAAAAAGGGTTTCCAAGATAAAGGATTTATTTTCGGGCACAATCTAGCATATTTTCGAATGACATTATCAAGATTTCTATAACATCTCAGTCGTTATAAATATCTTTTTTCACTATAATTATAACACATTATTTTTTAAATAACCGTAAGTTAAAAAATATATTTAGAAAACCAGGCTCTAAATGATTTAAAATAAAAATGTTAAAAGTAGTATTAATACTGTCCGATTGAGTAACTTAATTTAAAGCAATGGGAACTGGACTATTTCGCCAAAAAATGTTTATTTACTGTTTTTCTCTGCCTTTTTACATAAAAATGTCGATATGAAGAGGGTATTTTAGCCCATCTATTAAAAATGATCCTCTCTGCTGAAAGAGTTTCTGTTATTGTCTATGTAGCGTATTTCTATACTGTATTTCATGTTAATATTTTGTCTCACAAAGCAATCTGAAATAAATAAACTGAAGATGGGGGCAGTTATATATTTTGGAAACCTATAGCATCAAGAAGGAAAACAAAAGTGGTATTGCATATCTGTAAAAGTCTTATCTTAATCAATTAACTGTTTATGCAAAATTTTAAATTTTTCCTCCAAATATTAATTGATAAAATAAAGTAGAACTACATCGGTGAATATCTATATTTTCAAAATACTTTTTCAAATATTAAAATGTTCACAACTTGTAAAACGACATAAAAATTAAGTATAAATAACAAAACATTTTTCTAATTTAATGAATTTTCCATCTTTTACTGTTTACGACATAGCAATACTGTCCCTCATATTCAGACCCTGTATGGATCTGGATTTTGCATAGAATTTAAATTTAAAACTTTTTAAATAGGTTTAATTTCATAGCTTAGTAACATTACAAAAATATTTTTAAAATATATAATTATGGCAAAAAATATAGAATTCAAAAATAAGTTTTAGTTGAAATTTTTTTCTCAGGCTCTTCCTTTTTAATTCGTATTATAAAATGAGGAACATTTGAAAATGTTTAATTTTTGCCGTTTTTTAAGTTTTCTGCATCGCAATGAATACTTTTGTTACAAACTTAAAAAGATCTGCAACCTTACAGTAAGTTTTTTAGAATTTGGTAAGGTGTGATCATCGAGTCGGCCTCGCGTTCGTTACAGCTTTAACTATTAATATTGGGAAAAAACAAAACCAAAGTTGTAAAGAAGTTAGTGTTGCAGTATATGATCTACCATTAACAAAAAGTAATTTCGAGAAACATTAACGCGCAGCAGTTCATAAAAGTTTTTAACAAAAAAGCATACTATTTTGTAGCGAAAATGTATCTTTGTCTAGGGGCCAAACGGGTTTCCATAACCTTTTGTGTTTTGTTCATCCTCCATTTTTTTAAATATATTTTGGCACGTAACATTGTTATATACAAAGTAAGTTTCAAAAGTCAAATTTTAATTTGTTTTTCTTATATTTTGGGTCCATAACATTTTTCTTTAATATTTTCTATGTTTTCAAGAAAAAAAATCATGAAAATTTGGCAATGCAATTTTACGAATTTTTAACGGTGTATTATTGAAACAATTTTAGACCAAGTTTTTTCTCAAAGGTTTAAATTTCTTCCTGTTAGCAACACTTTTGGAAACCTATAGTTCATTTTAAAAATATTAAAAAATCAATGTCAGAGAAGGGGGAAAATCCATGGACTTCAAAATCAATTCTACCTACCGTAAGGTCGATTATTGCTTAGCTATGCATTGGAATTTGAAATTCATCACAGCTATATAAAATGCTATTAAAAATTTTACTCTCGCAACACTATTCCTTTACAAATATTATGAGTCGTCTGACGAAGATCTACCAAAAAAAAATCGCGGTCGGGGCTCCAAAACATATAAAAACACTTGGATAGATATTATATAAGAGGCCACGTCTCTTTGGTGCCTAGAGTATTTGGTTCTTCGAGTAAATATCAACTGAATGGTCTAATAGTGAGATAATTATTGCTAGTGAACTAACAGAAGTTTATTTTTCTGGACTATGGTAGATTTTTAAAGTTTTGTATGCATACAATTTTTAGAAATAAGCATAATTTTTAAATGATCCTTTGTGTGAATTTATATCTGTCTTCATCTTGCTTTTTTTTTACTCCATATATTAAGGTTTTTAAATGTTATTACAAATATAAGAAACATTTTTTAACTTACCTAAATTAATAACCCATTGTTTTGACAAAAACTCCTCTTTCGAATATCTATATTGATGAAGATTGGCATTATCCCTTCTGGTTTCTCCAAAATTCAAAAAAGGTCATTTGTTTCTACGAATGTGACGATTCATGTCTACAGAAATACATCAAATGTCCAGTCTCAATATAAAAAACTAACAAGGGTAAATTCTCATAGGTGCGCCTCCAATTTATCTGTCTTTAATATGTTGGAATATACCTAAAAAAATCTACTATGAAGTATCTTTTACTTCCTGAATTCCCTTTCTAGGAAGTAATAGATTTACAAAATTTTAATTCAAAAGGCTGTTTTTTTTTCAAGTAAAATCACTTGTATATTAGTAGGTGCAGGAAAAAGGATTGATACATGTCATTCTGTCAATAAAGGCTTGATTTATAGTTTTCATAAGGGTGAAAAATTTTTTTCGCTGTTTTCATTCAATAAATGTTCAAATTAGTTATTTTGGTTAAAAACTCTATTGCCGTACATGATTTTGAAAAACTAATTTGAAGAGTATCGGCTTTATTTGCAATAAAATTAATCACCAGATTAACTACACTTTTTTTAGAATTTTTAAAAAGAAATGAAAGGTATATTTTTTTAAGAATTTCATTATGAACAGTAAAAGAAACCATCAAGAACATTAAGTATGTAGCATGTAGTGGAAATCTACTATTTGGAGGGATAAAGTTTTCCCTTAAAGCTTTATGAAAAAATTTCGAGAAATCAGTCTCTGATTCCCATTCATAGTGAGACATCGTAGTTTACGTTTGATGTCGTAATTTATGTCTATGAAGTAAAAATTGCCTCCAAAGTTATCCTTTCAAACTTCTACTTTTCTCTTTTTCATATTATATTGTATTCAAAACCACATTCTAAAGCCTGAAAAAGGAGGATTAAACCCCGTGAAAAAAAACCAATACCCGTCAACTTAACTTCTCAAATTCATGTGTAACTAACGAGTTTTTGAACGAATTAAGTAAATTTATACATTTATGGAATGAAAACCGCGAAAATAAATAACGTTTTCACGCCCATAAATTGATAGCAGGCCCTTACTGAGAAAATTAAGTGTATTAATCGCTTTTCGTCAACTTAATAATATGCAAGTGATTTTGTTCGAAAAAATAAGCCTGTTAAATTGTATAATGCTGTTCTGTATAAAAGATCCTGATTCTAATATGTGGTAGTTATATTTTACATTATGATTAATTTTATACTTGTAGTTATGAATTTTAGAAATGTGGAGTCATATTTATTCATATTAATATGATTGTATTTGGAAATCTGACCAGATTGTAATTATAAATAAATGAGATAAATCGGAGGCGACCCGTAAGAACGCTTCCTGTAATTTGTAAATGTTCTTTAAATATGTGTAATATCCAAACTTACCTATATATAAAGCGCCGTAAAACGGCAAAATACATTTACTGCACAAAAAACTAATTAAACGTTTATAATAAAAAGTTTCTGCACTACTAATCTGAAAAGATATGAAATAAATTGTACAACACCACGGAAATACTTTACATAAACACGAGCTAAAATGACGTTACTCCAAAACAAGAATAAAAGCCGAATTTTATGAAATAAATGTGGAATGTGAGGCTACAAAAACAAAGAAAACAATATGTTAAATAAGGTAGGGAGAATGTATTCAAGGCTATTTTCATACTGAAGACTGTGCAATGTTGTCACATTTCGTATAAATATTCAAATATGAAGATTTTATAAACGTACGATTGTAAGCATTATTTTAATAATAAGCATATGTTATACTATTGTTTCAGAAGTTTTCTATTCTTAACCAACGGTTATACTTATGTTATCTTGTTGTTCGTAGTTTGTGCTTGTTTTTCTATAAAAACATGTAACATTTTATTAATAATATTTAAGTATTGGCAACGTTGTAATAATTAAACCTTTCAGTAAAACGTCGCTGGGATGCGGCAACTTTGCATTTAAATCGATAAAAAGGTGGAGCTTACCTCGCTTAGTCGGTAAGAAGGGATATGCAGTATTGCCACGTTTTAAACGTAAATCCTAATATTTAAATCCTTTTATACTTGTTTCTAATAAAAGCATGTATGTCGCATTAAAATACTGATATTTAATTGTTGACAATATTGTAAATTGCTTTTTATGAATGAGACGACGTACCATTTTGGCGCCATTTAGGAGCGTCAAAAATAATAGTACAGGATTGGACTTCTTGGTATATATTTTCTTTAGAGAAACCAAACAACTACTAGAAGTTAGAATTAAGGAACATTAAACTCATACACAAAAAGGGGAAACGTCGAAATCAGGTATTGCAGAACACCCCTGGGATAAACAACACCATATAAAATGGTCTGAAGTTGCTACAATATATATGGAACCCAACATGAAAAAAATAAAATTTATAGAAGCAGCTTACATCAAAAATAATAATGAAATCTTCAGTAAACCCAGTGTTGAGATACCTAATCTTTGGCAACCATTACTTCGTAATATCAAATCATTGAGATATGTATAGTGAAGCGAAACTCTGCGCTTCAATGGACATAGTCCCTATATAAGCTCGTAGCCTTAAGACAAAACATTTATACTTAATAACGATTACAGATGCAACCTAATCGAAACGTAAAAACAAACAAAAATAAAGACAATACTAGTCCGACAACCACATTTTAGTCAATCTTCGACAGTATCTACAACCTTCAAACAAATAGTTAATTTTTATTAGTTGAAAATTAACATAAAACCCAGATAATTTGTAAACTAAAAACCTGGGATTTTGTCACTTCTTGGAGCTATTCTTTGAAGGCTTTAGAAAAAATCCCAGTTGGATAAAATAAAAAATTTAACGATTTAAAATCGTTTCAAAAAAAAAAAAATTATTACTTTAAATTAAATGCATAATTAATTAACAATTTTTTTATTGACTAAATATTAATAATAAGAAACCTTTTTTTAAATCATTATTTGCAGTGTTTTTTATATTAGTAAGAAAAATTTTTTTATTAATCTTTTTATTTGTTTATTTAATTAACAATATTTTATAAACAAATTAATTTTTGCGCTATATTTTTTTTCTGTAACTAAAAAAAATATTAAAAACAACCACGTATCATTTTTTATGATTTTTTTTACTTAATTTTAAATAATTTCGTGTACTTACACTTCCCGTTTCCTTTTTGTTTTCCTTCAATGTTCCCTGAAAGGAGTTCAAAAGCCATTTGGCTAAATACATGGGATAATAATAATTGGAGAAGGACAGCTCATGAAACAAACCATGTCCATGAATGAGTCGATTATGAACAGCTACATGCCGAATTCTGTAGAAAATAACCACACATACAAGTGCCGCAATAGGGAACAGCAGGCCAATACAGGTAAATAAACTAATTCCAGAAACGCGACTTATCATCACAAAAATGGAAATCGAGATCACAGGCACTGACAACTATGAACAAAGCGCTGAACATGAGCCATAGTCAGAATCCAAAGTCGAAGAACAACCAAGCGATATTCGAGAGGACATCGCTGAAGTTAGACAGCCACAAAAATAGCTACAGTAACTATATCAGCACAAGAGCCTAACAACACCAAGACCGTAACCCGCCGAAAATGCTGCATGGGAACCTCAACCAGCGCTCACTCAAGCAGGACAACCAAGACAGCGCATGAAATGGTCTGTGGCTACGAATGAATCAATAATGTATATTTTTTACAGAATAACTTATCTAGGACGAGAGACGATCGGCTACAGGGAGCACCCACACATATATGTCGCAACAGAGAATTACAGACTAGTAAAAGTTATGTTATTCTCCGAAATAAACCAATACCAGAAATACGACTTAACACCATCAAATGGAAATCGAATGAGAGATTCGAGTCACTGACGATAACAATGAACAAGGCGCTCTTAGCCACATCTAGAATCCGAGATCGGAGTACAATCAAACGACACTTGAGAGGACAACGCTGAACTCTACCAGAAATTGTCCATTGAGATGAGTAAGATACTGCTGGAGTATAAGGGAACCAACTCATTATGCAGGCCAGCATTGGCAAGAGTAAACTCATCGAAAAAGCTCGGTATTGTGTTAAATATCATAAACAACAGAGTTTTACCAGTTTATGTTTCAGAGGCTTACACGCTAGAACATCTACATATGCTGGCAGCTATACTGAGGATATATATAGTCGATATTCTCCTTTTTAAAACACCTTAAGTCTACTTTGAGAACTAGGATCTAAACGTAAAAATACTTTCCAGCAACAACATCGAGACAAGCACAATCCCAATACGAAGGGGAATATTTCTGGGAGAATCACTGAGCGCATCATGGTTCTGTTTTGCTATCACGCCATTTAAATTCCACTAGATTCAACTTCAGTATTAAGAACAATACTGAAGAGATGGTAAGACTAAATTATCTTCTGTATATGGATCTTAAATTGGCTCAAACTAGGAATCAGCTGAAACAAATGCTCAAAATTGAGGAGTTCTGAGGGAAGATAGGAATTCTGTTTGGCCTTGATAAATGTCGCATTTTAAACACAACTAGAGGTAAGACACAACCGGGAGCATTTAAGAAGCCAAACCGTCAAACCATTGAGGCAATGGAGGCAGAACAGCCCTATAAATACTTGCGCATGAAACAGGCACAAATAATTAACCAACGAGCTGTGAAAACTAAATCAACCAACCAATTCATAAGAGGAGTGAGGCAGGTACTGCGAACCAACCTAAAATCTATTTAAGGTACTCAACATCTAATGCCGATAATTAGCAAATATTTCCTGAAACCGAAGACTCTACTAGCTATTCAAGGTCAGGTAATCCCAACGAGAAATTACCTCAAATACATAGTCAGGTACCACTTGACCAATGGATGTGGAACATCAGAGACAATCCAGCATATAACAGAAGGATGCCAACCATTTGCCACATCGAAATACAAGGAGAGAGACGATTCAGCAGCGACTATCATCCATCAAGACCTAGCAGAGAAATTCAAACTACAGATAGAGAAAGTGCCATAACATGACTATAGCTCGAAACTGTGCTTACGGATCATACAGTTATACATAACAGACCAGACTTCATTTGAGTAGATAAAACATCCAAGCAAGCAACACTAATGGAAGTCGCCATCCCTAACAACAACAATCTAAGGAACAATCATAAGGCTGGCCAAAAGGCAATGCTACTTAGGACTACTATCTCTCTCTCTCTCTCTCTCTCTCTCTCTCTCTCTCTCTCTCTATATATATATATATATATATATATATATATATATATATATATATATAGTGGTAGAGATGATATAATGAAACCCTGTATGCTACTTAGGACTACCCGAACTATATATATATATATATATATATATATATATATATATATATATATATATATATATATGAAGTAAATTGCGATCAGTAAATGCAAACTTCGTTCCAATCATATCCTTTCAGTGTTAGAGGTTGCACAGTTTGAATAAATTGCGATAAAACACAATCCACCCAATTCCACCACCATCGAAATGATGGCCCACCTGTACCACCATACCGAGAAGAAAGTAAAAAACTTACCCTCCCCGCCACAGTGATACGGCAGAGATACATGTTTCGTCTCTACTAGACTCATCAGGGTACCGACATGCACCTGTCTGTGCAAAGAACAGATCGGAAGGAAGCATGCAGTACTGAACGCGGCTTCGCCGACCTCCCGCCGGATGGCATATATATGTTTATGCGGCTTTCACGGATTCCTCCGTTTGAGATGCAATAGCAGTGGATATATCCACATTATGCCGTTGTAGTGCTGAAATCACATTCAGCAAACGTACAACTATATGCAACTCCGTGTATCAATGAAGTAAATTGCGATCAGTAAATGCAAACTTCGTTCCAATCATATCCTTTCAGTGTTAGAGGTTGCACAGTTTGAATAAATTGCGATAAAACACAATCCAGCCAATTCCACCACCATCGAAATGATGGCCCACCTGTACCACCATACCGAGAAGAAAGTAAAAAACTTACCCTCCCCGCCACAGTGATACGGCAGAGGTACATGTTTCGTCTCTACTAGACTCATCAGGGTACCGACATGCACCTGTCTGTGCAAAGAACAGATCGGAAGGAAGCATGCAGTACTGAACGCGGCTTCGCCGACCTCCCGCCGGATGGCATATATATGTTTGTGCGGCTTTCACGGATTCCTCCGTTTGAGATGCAATAGCAGTGGATATATCCACATTATGCCGTTGTAGTGCTGAAATCACATTCAGCAAACGTACAACTATATGCAACTCCGTGTATATGTATATGTATATGATTGGAACGAAGTTTGCATTTACTGATCGCAATTTACTTCATTGATACACGGAGTTGCATATAGTTCTACGTTTGCTGAATGTGATTTCAGCACTACAACGGCATAATGTGGATATATCCACTGCTATTGCATCTCAAACGGAGGAATCCGTGAAAGCCGCATAAACATATATATGCCATCCGGCGGGAGGTCGGCGAAGCCGCGTTCAGTACTGCATGCTTCCTTCCGATCTGTTCTTTGCACAGACAGGTGCATGTCGGTACCCTGATGAGTCTAGTAGAGACGAAACATGTACCTCTGCCGTATCACTGTGGCGGGGAGGGTAAGTTTTTTACTTTCTTCTCGGTATGGTGGTACAGGTGGGCCATCATTTCGATGGTGGTGGAATTGGCTGGATTGTGTTTTATCGCAATTTATTCAAACTGTGCAACCTCTAACACTGAAAGGATATGATTGGAACGAAGTTTGCATTTACTGATCGCAATTTACTTCATTGATACACGGAGTTGCATATAGTTGTACGTTTGCTGAATGTGATTTCAGCACTACAACGGCATAATGTGGATATATCCACTGCTATTGCATCTCAAACGGAGGAATCCGTGAAAGCCGCATAAACATATATATATATATATATATATATATATATATATATATATATATATATGTATATATATATATATATATATGTATATATATATATATATATATATATATATATATATATATATATATATATATATATATATATATATATATATATATATATATATATATATATATATATATATATATAGCGGTAGAGATGATATAATGAAATGTTGATCAACAAGAGGAATTTTCAAGACAAATAATACTCTACAGTCGGACTGGTATGCTTCTAACTCGATAATGTCGATATACTTAGCGAGACCAGAGGACTAAACCGGTAATAGTAAACTGTTTTTGCGTAGAGCTTGAGACATTTGTTTAAGTGACTCGATCAGATCTAGTGGGGTAATAATAGAGCTATGTAGAATTTTCGAGTGAGATAAGTTTATAGTGTTTAGGATATCGTTAAGGTAATTTTCTATGAAAGAGTAGCTCTCCATAATGGATTCAAACAAATCTAAAGTATCTAGTTTTGCATTATAAAAGGCTAGATCATTTGATATGTCCATTATTGCGGCTTGTATGTTTCGTATATCGTTGTTAAAAGTTCCTTCGTCGATTCTTAATTTTTGAATGGTGGAATCAAAACTTTTAAATACTGAAGTTGTCACCAAAACTTGATTTTCCATTAAATTTTCGATTTGTCTTTCGCCCCGCGTGATTTTCTCTATATAATTTTGAAGTATTCGCCATCTGACGCGTCCGGGTCACTGGTAATTGTTTACCATATTGTTTCGATTCCGTTAATTATTCCGCGTTTATTCTTGTAGGCGTAAATTTTGTATATCCACGATTATATCCTTATATTTAAAATTAACGGAGTCAGAGATTTGTCCGAGTAGGTTAATGCGAGTCTGTATCTCTACTTTAAACGCTATTGATCTAGATGGTTTTATTTCCGGTGAGACCAGGTTATCTAGCATCAAATTTAAGATTTTGTCATTGTGTAAAATTGCTTCCTTTATAGACAGTAGTTCCTTGTAGACGAGAAGTGTCAATTTGTTGTTCGATATTTTAATGGTACCTTCCTCCTGGATGAAGATTCCAACGGTATTGTTTATAGACGTAACTACGAGCAACGCGCAGAATCTGTAAAAGCAATTCGCTCATTCCAGATATACTCAGATATCATAAAGATGGAGCTATGTGGAGATCCGTTTGCATGTTGTTGGGCCCTAGATGATGTTATAGTTCTCTACATTCCCCGTAAACTTCCGTACAGTTTGGGCTGTCCCAAGAAGCACTGCCTTTTGCAATACTTATACAGTGTTCGCTTAGGCCCAATCCCTTTACATTAGGTAGGAGATATTAAGCCGGTTGTTCATAGAATTATGGAGATCGTTTGGGCGCTATTCATTCTTCTCCACTGTGCGTATTTGTACCTCCAGATCTCTGTATTTAGCGATCTTCTTATTATGCTTATCTCTTAGATTGTTGTTGTTAGGACTGGTGACTTCTATTATCGCTTGGATATTTGATCTACTAAAATGAGGTCTGGTCTGTTATGTGCAACTGTATTATCTGTAAGCACAGTTCAATCCCAGTACAGTTTGCGCTCGTTGTTCTTCAGTATAGCCTGCTGGTTGTATTCATAGTATGGCACTTTCTCTACCTGCAACAGTTTCAGTTTCTCTGTCAGCTCTTGATGGATGACCTTGACCACTGAGTCATGTCTCTCCTTGTACTCCGATACGGCAAATGCTTGACGTCCTCCTTAAGAGTATGATGCATTCGATAGAAAATTCAATTTAAACTGTTTATAATATGAATTTCAAGTAGATATATCTGTAAAAGTTATCATTTTCCAGATATTCCGGAAGTAATTCTTAACTCTGATAAATAGAACACCTAATATAGTATAGGATTTTTGCTTAGTGTTGAACTCTAACACAACGTTCCGATGCGATCGAACTAGTCCGATGTAATATCGAATTGATCTGATGTAGTTATATCCACTTGAAATTCATGTAATAAACGCTTCTGACTCAAGTCTTTATCAGATGCAATGTTTCTTACTATTAGTTAAAATGTTGCATCATATAAAAACTTCAATGTATACCGTAATAAAAACCATATTAAGACAAAAGTTCGACAAAAAAAATTGAATTTATATAATTTTTATACGAAATTCAATTTGTCGCCCCAGTGTGTGTGTGTGTGTGTGTGTGTGTATAATTATGTGTCGTTAACAAATATTTACCATGTATTATATTGATGATAAAGCAGTGTCAGCATGTTAAGACACGTTTTGTAACATGTTGAATCTGCTTTCTTGAAATTATTCGGGTCAAGCTGCTAATGTTTGATCAAAAATATACCATATACGTTAAATTATTTTTAGTTGGTTATTTATAAAATGCCGATCCTGAAAAGGGACACTACATAATTTCTAGAACAATAATATAATATTTGTTTATCTTAACGGATGCAGGTGTTTAGAAACAACTCTGATTTTATTCAAATATAAAAAACACTTTACTAGAATGTCAATGAACAAGTCTGGGAACACAGACACTGCTGAACCATATCCTGTCATTTTCTATAGAAAGCTGATATATCATGAGAACAGACAAGTTGTGTTTATAGAAAGTTGATATTGTGCCCTAACAAAAGTACAAATACCTGTATTCACTCTGCACTCCTCAGTGTAGTGTAGTGAATAATTACGTTGAGTATTGTAAATCAAAAAATTAAATTTTAAGAGTTAATCACACAAATTATAAAAAAAGAATCCGAGTCAAAATAAATTATTGTTAATCTGTAATACTGCAATAAGGAGTTTTTTTAAAAATCCTTATCACGGTGAATTTTAATGTTTTACAAAATGACAAAAATCCACTGCTCCAAAAATCAAAGTGCTTTACAAAGCAATTTATTAATTCAAAAAATTTTTAAAATATACAGAATTGTAAATTATTACTTTAACGAATAGTTTTAGGATTTTAGGAATATCGCTGGAGCTTATTTCGTTCGGGTGAAATCAAGTCTCAAGATGAAGGACAGAGAATTACTAACACTTTCCAGGTTGATCCAAAAGGTTGAGGAGTGGATACATATCATTATTTCGTTAAGCTTGTGATAGTCTATGACTACATATCATTACTACTTTCCGGATTCATCGGGTTTCTTGGGCATAACTTACAAAGGGGAGAACCAGGTTGATAATAATGGTCGAGATCGTAAATAAAAACAAGTAGTCTCGTTCGGTGGATGATTTTGTTAGGGAGAAAGTGAAACTTTGGATTTTGATAATTGTTACGGTGGCAAAACCTCGATCATATTTGTAATAAGGGTTTTCCTCGTATTGTGAGGAATTTTTTTCATAGGATTGTCTTTAGCAATTCATGTTATGGGTTCTAGGTTAATACTGAAAATTCGAATTTCTTTGGGTGCCTAAAGGATGAAAATGTGGCTGCTATTTGTTTTTTTTTGTCAAAACACGGGAGGCCTTGATTGATTTTGTTACGAATACAAGGGAGGCCTTGATTGTTTTTGAGATTAAGATAAGTTAGAATGTTGAGGTGGACTTTGAAAGTTTTGATTTCCTTGTGTATAGTTGGGACTTTGCATCGCTTGGATGCGACATTCATTAGCTAAATGTACTAAACGTCCACAGTTATGACATTTCAGGATTAATAGACAATTGTTTAGCTTGTATCAAGGATCTTGAAACCATGGTTGGTTCGTTAATTTTTTAGTTTTCGAAATAAGACAGTTGGCGCTCTCACCTGATTCCAGTTTGGGCATCAAGAAGGTCGTTAGGGTTTCCGGTACGAAAAACTTGACCAAGGTGTGATTCTAAGCCAAGAAGGGTATTAAAGGCCATGATATAAATTAAGCTAGTTTGATCTTTCTTTTTATCGCTATTTAGGGTTCGAGATTTCTGGATATTGGCGTGTATTTTTTGAGTTTAGCGCTTTTAAACGATAGAAGAGTGTTACAGGGGATTCACTGGAATCATCGAATTAAGGTTAGGTAGGTTTTTATGCCTACTTACGATGGCAGGTTTCATAAATTTACAAATTAGACGGCTCATTCCTTAATATATTTTTTATATGAGTAACAAACTGTATTTTTTATTGCCTATCGCTATATCATTGGCATAATCGCATGTTCGAGGAACGTGCCTAACGAAATCTGATATTCGTCAATTTTGGGGACAATTGAAAAAATTGTTAGTTAGGCGAATTTCTGGCATTTTATTTATTTAAAAAAAAATAACTGGTTATAGTGGAAATATCGCCATAAACAATTCAAATATTAAATGTAGGTCTGATCAACAGGCAATTTCAACAAATCATTGTAAAAATAGAACAATAAACGAGATGATTCGATTATAACCTCCGTTGCTATACGTCTACGCATTGGTCTTTTTGTTCTCCACTGGGTATTTTTTCCGTTGCGGTGATTCTGTTTAGTTGAAAGAAGGGGTCGAACCATGATGACTCCAAAATTACTACTGGGAAGTTTTTTAGGTCTATAAACGTTATTCTGTACTTCGATGCTTGTGACGGATCCAATATAGCAGCTACCTCAGAATAACGATGAATATTGAAATGCAATTCTTCGGAACCTATTCTGTCGAATATAAAAAGTAAGCAGTTTTTGAAAAGATAACTGGGAGATTTACAAAGCTTGATTTTTTAAGTTTAAGACAGCGATTCTAAATCTGTGAAGGGCGCCTCCCTTAGGAAGGCCCGGTTTAACAAAAAGGGGGTTGGCATAATTTTACCACTGTTAAAGAATCATTGAACTTTTAATAGTGCATCGAATCCAAAGAAAAAGTGAATAAAACTCTAAAACACATTTAAAAAATGAATGACAAATAAAGTTAAGTTTTTCAGAAAAACCCCACCTATGTGTTCAATTTAAATATCTACGTATAAAAATATAGAGCTTGAGTTATTTATAAAGTTTTAATCTCATTAATAATTCAGGAATTGAAGTTACGGTATTCCTCAAAAAGTGTGTCCCCCTTAAATAAGTTTTATTCGATCTGCTTTAGGTTTATTTTCTATTTTACATTTATTTTTAGGAGAAAAAACAAAAAGAAGCGCTTACAAGAAAACAGGAAAAAAATAGAAGTAAAATTCAAAAACAAGAAGACGATGTTCAGCCTTTGGAGTTACTTCAAAAACCTAAGGAGTATTTGGTCAAATTTAGATTTCCTGAACCACCTCCATTGCAGCCACCTGTTCTTGGGTTACACAGTAAGATGATATATACAGGGTGTCCGGGAAAAAAAGATTAAGAAACTTAAGGATGTGATTCTATATGATAAAATAAAAGTAGTAGGTTATATATGAATTAAAAACTAAATAAAGAAACTCTCTTTACCTGTTAGTAGAAAATCCTAGAAATTTTGCATTTTTTAAAATTACTTACTTTTATTTTATCACACAAAATCATCTTGTATATATATATATATATATATATATATATATATATATATATATATATATATATATCGCCCCCCCCCCCCCCAAAAGAGCTTTTAATTCAGGAAATTAGACCGGACTCTGTCTTTTATACTAGGAATTTGTATGTTGTTGGCACCCCCCCCCCCCGTTGACAGCTCCCTTTCGCTTGCGATCCCCCCCTCCCCCTCAGCAGCTCCAAATCAGAAAAATAGACCGGATATTGCCTCTCACATTAGGAATGTAAATGACAACTTGCTTTACTGGCCATACTGTACTTTTGTGATATCGTCCCTCCCAAGGAGAGACGCTGGATCCGTCAAATTTAGATTTCCTGAACCACCTCCATTGCAGCCACCTGTTCTTGAATTACACAGTAAGATGATATATACAGGGTGTCCGGAAAAAAAAGATTAAGAAACTTAAGGATGTGATTCTATATGATAAAATAAAAGTAGTAGATTATATATGAATTAAAAACTAAATAAAGAAATAAAGAAACTCTCTTTACCTGTTAGTAGAAAATCCTAGAAATTTTGCATTTTTTAAAATTACTTACTTTTATTTTATCACACAAAATCATCTTATATATATATATATATATATATATATATATATATATATATATATATATATATATATATATGTATGTATGTATGTATGTATGTATGTATGTATGTATGTATATCGCCCCCCCCCCCCCCAAGAGCTTTTAATTCAGGAAATTAGACCGGACTGTCTTTTATACTAGGAATTTGTATGTTGTTGGCTCCCCCCCCCCCCCCCGTTGACAGCTCCCTTTCGCTTGCGATCCCCCCCTCTCCCTCAGCAGCTCCAAATCAGAAAAATAGACCGGATATTGCCTCTTACATTAGGAATGTAAATGACAACTTGCTTTACTGGACATACTGTACTTTTGTGATATCGTCCCTCCCAAAGAGAGACGCTGGATCCGCCCCTACATAAAACTACATATTTTTACAAATATAACACATGTAGCAATCAACGTAACATATAATATTTAAAAGATTAAAAAGGAAAAAATTTAAAAATTTAAAATTATGCCACAATAGGATAATGTATCAAAATCACAGTGCTCACCTCGAAATTAGTTACTTATTTCATCGTAAAAGTTGTATTATTATTAATGTAGATTTGTACTGGATGCATCAGAGATAACCATATTATTTTTTTGTTGGAATACTCGTATCAAAAGAATTTTGTTTTAATTTTTTTTTAACGCCTTCTTTGTCATTAACTGTGTTTTTCTCTTTTTTTTATATGAATCATCTCTTTTATTACCAGTTTATAATAGTTCCATCCATATTTAAAATTTTGGTATTTTTAAAATCAAATTCATGCTTTATTTGTTCGTGTTTATGTAAGGCTGTTGACGCGTTCCTGGTATATTTGGGTTCATTTATTCTATTTTCAAAATATTTTTAATTTTTTGTCATAAATAAATGATGTCTCCTTAAGTTTTTCATTCAAAAGGCCGCTTTTAAATCATAAATTGTTAGCTTATTTCTTAGTCGCTCAGGAGCATATTGAATCAAATGGGAATTGGTCCATATAACAGTTACAACATAATTTCCAATCTTGTTGCATAAACTAATAATTTCATCTTCCCTTAGAGACAATAATCCAATGAGTTATAACCTTAGTGGCTAATTTTGCTAACCCTTTTTGCCAATCCAATCTATAAGAAAACGAATATATAAGAAGTTTTGTTCTTGGTGACTAAAATTAGGAGGGGTGCCATCATGCTAGAAATACATTCATTTCCTAATACCTCTAAAATTGTTCCCAAGTTTTCTTGTTAGAACTGTAAATATCCATCTTCAGCAAAATGCACATCCAGTATAAAAAGACCAAGGAATTGATTGCGAAGTATACGGTGCCAAACGTTAATACTGAATCCATGTTGAGAGTTTCTTTCTTAAAATGTGTTGATTTTATTAAGAATAAATGTATTCTTGGGGCATGTTCACCAGCCTTTCCATTTTTCACTTGCTGTAGATGAAAATGTTCCAAACAACTTCTTGTGTCTCCTCAATGGCTTTGTGTAGTGGTATTTGAAGTTAGTTGGAGTTTTCCGTGACAATATCAAGAATATTCGCTTTAAAATTTATGTCAATACCGTGTTCTTTTTCAGAAACAGACTTTGCACTGGAAAACATATCATTTTCTTGATATTTTAGACAAACTAAATAATTGTCAATTTGTTATTACAAAACTATGTAATAAAGTACAACGGACGTCAATTATGCGAATATCTGGATCATCAATTGCTTATGATATCATTACGATTTGTTAGTAAAACGAAGCTTTACACTAGCAACGGTTCGGCGAGTTACAACTATCTCTTTTAAATCACTTTAAGTCACTAATTAACATAAACACCATTAGAATTCCAAAAGCCATTTTTTAAAAGAAAATTACAGGCATATGATACTCGTTTGGTCACCACTGGTTATTATAAAATAGAAGTAAAATATATCACCGGAAGTGCTAATTGTGTTTATCAATCTCTACATTTTGGAAAAATAATTTTTTTGAAACCTGCAGCCGATTCATACAGAAAAAAAAAAGATTTTCAGATCAGACCAGCTCAAGAGTTACCCTCTGAAATTTTCTCCGTAGAATTAAAAAGTACCCGATATATTGGCGAAAATCTTCCTTTAAGCAATTTTCTTTAAAATCTCGTTCATGGAGACATTTTGTCAAATCTACTTTTCATTTTCTTATGTTCCAGTTTACTATGACGTTATTATATAACGCATTATCGGTCAGTAATGGCATTGACGGGTATATATTTTCTTTGGTAATGGGGATTATTTAAGTAGATTAAACACTATTTATATTTCTACCAACTTAATATGGGTGGGTATTATTATGAGAGTCGCCATTCTTTCAAGTTTGAAAATTAAATAAAATATACAAACATTTCTGTATCTATATACATCAGAGTAATGAGAAGCTTGAAAATAAAATATAAAGACATTTTTACCGTCGTAGAATTAATTTAACAGGTTACCTTGTTTCCGCTCCAAAACGTTAGAAGATAGTTTGGCATCGAAAATGTCTGTTGGTATAACTCCGCTATATATATATATATATATATATATATATATATATATATATATATATATATATATATATATATATATATATATATATATATATATATATATATATATATATATATATACAGTGCCTTCATTTCAAAACGAACCATCCTTAATAACTTTGTTAAATAGAAAAATTTAAAAAAAAGAAAAAACACGTCAATTTAGATATACAGGGGGAAGTTTAATTTTGCATTTGTTAAAAGTCTGTCAATCACCTCCTCACCTCCAGCTAACCTCACTTTGATATGTCAAATGGGAACCCCCACCTTGTGACACATCATTGTAAGCAGCATAAAATTGTCTATCCAACCGTATAAAAAAAATTAAATCGGTTGACGTACAAGCGAACAGTGTGCAAAAATGTCTTGTAATAATGCATAATATATCGGCCTCGAACTTTAGTATGTCAAATGATTACCCTATAGTGTGATACATCATTTTAAAGGGCATACTATCTCCTATTTAGCCAATAAAAAAAAACAAAATCTGTTGATGTACAAGCGAATAGTAAGAAAAGATGTGTGGTAATAATAGACACCTTATCACATTAAACTTTATTATGTCAAATGGCTACTTCATAGAGTAAAATATTATTTTAAATTTAAAATAAATATTTTTTAAAAATAATAAACAGTTAAAATATTTGCGAGAAAAAAACTAAGCCTGTTTTAAAATTCATCGCAAAATTCATTGCAGTCTAATCAATCTAGTGTATTTATTTCAATGATATTTTTTGCGGTACCTGATAGGTACAAAAAATCACTGCAATAAATAAAATTTTTAAGATCTTTAAACACCAGTTGTTTATTATTGTTAAAATTGTCATTGTGACGCCTAGTTGAAACGTGAATATAAATGGTGTATACGCTAGCCGAAAGAATAGAAATAATTTTTCTCTATGGAGCTGAAGATCGGTGCGCTCGTAGAACCGCCAGAGCATTTAACGAGAGGCATCAAGACAAAAACGTGGGCCATAAATATGTACTCGAATTGGTACGAAAGTTTGAAGAAACGGGATCCGTTTGTAATAAAAAATCTATTGAGAAAAGGGTTGTAGATGAAGCATGCCAAATCGAGGTACTAGGACAGTTTGCAATAGATCCAACTTTATCCATCTCAAAGGTCGCAGATTTAACCAACATTTCTGCTGGCTCTGTGCATAAAGTTTTAAAACAAAATAAGTTTTATCCCTACAAAATTCAAATTCTTCAAGAACTCGGAGAAGACGATTTTGATAGGAGAATTCAATTTTGCGAATTAATGTGCCAACGAATTGACGAGGACCCCCATTTACCTAAGAATATCTGCTTTAGTGATGAATCAACTTTTTTTCTAAATGGACTGGTTAACAGACATAACTGCAGATACTGGGATAATGAAAATCCGCACCTTTTCCGAGAAGGGCATACTCAATATCCCGAAAAAATTAACGTGTGGGCAGGAATTTATGGCAAGGAAATCATCGGGCCTTTTTTTTTGGAAGATAATTTAACTGGGCAAATTTATTTAAACCTTTTAGAAAACACAATATACCCTGCCATTGTGCAATCTTTAGAAAATCAAGTGGATGAAAATGCTGTTATAGTACTAAATGAAAATAATTTGCATTTCCAGCAAGATGGAGCTCCCCCGCACTACGCTTTGGCAATTCGAGAGTGGCTTGATGAACATTTTCCAGGGACGTGGATTGGCAGACGTGGTGCAATTGAATGGCCAGCACGGTCTCCAGACCTAACCCCTCTAGACTTTTTTCTTTGGGGGTATTTACAAAGCAAGGTTTATAAAACCCCACCTGAAAATATTGACGATTTAAAAGATCGAATTGTTCGGGAATGTAGAGGAATTAGCAGAGAAACCCTTGCCAATGTTCGTGGGGAATTTCAAAATAGGCTTTTTTATTGTCTCGCTAATAACGGCGCACATTTTGAACATTTAATAAAATAATTTTCTTCAACTGAATAAAACTGAATAAACTGCTTATATTTAACACACATTTTTGCATCCTAATTGCCTATAACGTCTATTAACTTAATTTTTTTTGACATCGTTGGATAGCAGATCGTACGTCCTTTAAAATGATGTATCACACTATAGGGTAATCATTTGACATACCAAAGTTCGAGGCCGATATATTATGCATTATTACAAGACATTTTTGCACACTGTTCGCTTGTACGTCAACCGATTTAATTTTTTTTATACGGTTGGATAGACAATTTTATGCTGCTTACAATGATGTGTCACAAGGTGGGGGTTCCTATTTGACATATCAAAGTGAGGTTAGCTGGAGGTGAGGAGGTGATTGACAGACTTTTAACAAATGCAAAATTAAACTTCCCCCTGTATATCTAAATTGACGTGTTTTTTCTTTTTTTAAAATTTTTCTATTTAACAAAGTTATTAAGGATGGTTCGTTTTGAAATGAAGGCACTGTATATATATATATATATATATATATATATATATATATATGTTAATGCGGATTTCACGGATTCCTCCGTGTGAGATGCAATAGCAGTGGATATATCCGCATTAACATATATACGCCATCCGGCGGGAGGTCGGAGAGGCCGCGTTCTGTATCTGCATGCTTCCTTCCAATCTGTCCTTTGCACAGCCAGGTGCATGTCGGTATCCTGATGAGTCTAGTAGAGACGAAACATGTACCTCTGCCGTATCACTGTGGCGGGGAGGGTAAGTTTTGACTTTCTCCTTGGTATGGTGGTACAGGTAGGCCACCATCTCGATGGTGGTGGAATAGGATAAATTGCGTTTTATAACAATTTATTCTAACTGTGCAACCTCTAACACAGAAAGGATATGATGGAGAGAAGTTTGCATTTACTGTTCGTATTTTACTTCATATATATATATATATATATATATATATATATATATATATAAATACATACATACATACATACATACATACATACATACATACATACATACATACATACATACATACATACATACATCATACATCATACATACATACATACATACACAACATACATACACAACATACATACACAACATACATACACAACATACATACACAACATACATACACAACATACATACACAACATACATACACAACATACTTACACAACATACATACACAACATACATACACAACATACATACACAACATACATACACAACATACATACACAACATACATACACAACATACATACACAACATACATACACAACATACATACACAACATACATACACAACATACATACACAACATACATACACAACATACATACACAACATACATACACAACATACATACACAACATACATACACACCATACATACACACCATACATACACACCATACATACACACCATACATACACACCATACATACACACCATACATACATACCATACATTACAGGTTTACATCGAAAATACAGTTGTTTTCTGTGAATTTGACTTTTGGTTCTTTACAGCTCCACTGACGTGACTATTAAGTGGCCGAATCGTATTGAAAGTATGAAAAGAGAAACAGAGTTAATTTCGCAGAAAATAAACTGTCCTTTTCCTTTTACAATATGAAGGAGAAACACTATAACTTGTTAATCCAAAGTTCAAATTGTTTTTAATTAGACTCCATTTGTATTTTTCTGATTTTAATTTTTGTCTTTACAAATCTGTTCTCAGAAAATTGTTGTAACTTAGTAGTTGATAATCTCGCAGACTACGATTGGCATGAGATGAAGCACGGAAAAAAGGATTCTTTTAGAGAAATTACATTAAATAAAAAACAATAATTTTGTCTGTACTATGATGCTAGCATAAAGCACATTTTTAATATGTCTGTTTTCCGAAATCCTTTCAACTTAAGGTCTGATACATAATTGGACGGGAGTCATCGTAAGCGGTACGCGCGTCTTTTAAAAACCCACAGCAATGTTACGATAAATTACCATGCGTATTACTTACAATAATAATTCACGACCATGTACTAGGCTTAAAATATACAAATTGACATTTGCATTTTGCCTAATGCAGTTAGGCATTTGTTTTATTTGCTGTTTAATGGACTAGCACTTTCTACATTTTTCTTAAACCCATATATTTTTGGCAAACTTTTCTAATAACATGCCATAAAGTAAAGAGATAAATAAAGGATATCATTAAAATATATGTCTAGACAAAGATAGATGTATTGTGAGGAAAGAAAGTAAGGTTATATACATATTTTACTGGTGCTTATATTTGTAATGTTTTATCTAGGAACACTTTTGATTTGACGTGAGCACACTTTATATTTCCCTTACGTACTCGCAAACACCATTTTCAACCTGGCAATGATCCAATTTTATTTTAAATTCTAAAACCATTTGTGTAATCGGTAATTTCGTTTACGGTATGGTAAATCACCTATTTAACTTTTTAGATGTTACATTTAGTTACCCTGGACAAAAGCCATTATTTGTTAACACTGACTTTGGTATCGACATGAGCAGTAGAGTAGCTATTGTAGGACCCAATGGAGTTGGAAAATCTACATTTTTGAAACTTTTAGTGGGCGAATTAACTCCACATCAAGGGGAAGCTCGAATGAATCATAGACTGGTAAATAATTAATTAATATATTTTATTGATAGATATAAACATTAATTCACAAAATGTTTTAAGTAAGGTACTATTTCTTTGAAAATCAAAGACAATGATCTTTGTTGCCAAACTTCCATTGTTTTTATTTGTTAAACAACTAAATATAAAATTAGCAACCAGAAATCGTTGCGCTTATGAACTTCTTACATAAAGTTTACCTTCCAATAAGGTAAGTATTACTCTTTCATGAATATTAAAACCTATTACCAGAAAACTAAAGTGTTTTTAAGAAAGGAAGTTTTAACACCCTCACTAAAGATGTTTCAATTAAAATTGAAAGGTTTACCGAATTACGAAAAAAACATAAATGCTACATAGATGTCCACATAACTTGCCAAATTTTATTACTTTTACAAGACCCATCACATTTTATCACGTTAATCTAGTAGGACAAAATCATGCAACAATGCAGAATATGGTCAAGACCAGAAATAGAAAACAAAGTTTTATTTGAAACATTTCTCGTATTATGGCGATTAGAGAAAATTGAAAAAATAACTCAGCATATAGATAAGTATTTGCTTTTCATAAAAGTTATCCTCATAGTACACACATATAGAAATATACGTACAAGTGACACGTGACTACGCAGCACTATCAACCTACTATTCTTGTGGAAGGCAAATAATTATCTTAAGCAGATAAATCCTTAATAAGCTATAGAGCAGACATTTTGTTTAATACCATCCAACTTAAATTTTACTTGTCTCTAAACTCTATTTGTTTCTTTTTGAACCTGTTATAAAAAATAGTTAGCATTTGAAGTGAACAAAAAATATGAAAACTCGTAATTGCTTTGGAAATGGATAATGATTAAAGCTTAACTTAAAAGAAAATATGTACTATATTGCCTTTCAAACTAAGAGATTTATTGAGCAAAAGTCGGGAAACAATATTTAATGCAAATTAAGACTTTTGCATGAACACCTACAGCAAATTTCATTTTTATAATTGCAAAATATCTTATTTAACTAATCATGTGAGTGGTTTTTTGTTGGTAGTTATGGGTATTAAAATATTTAATATTTTTTTCAACCACAAGCTAGGATATTCAACACATTTTATTTTATATCTATAAATATAAAATAATCTCATCTATTGATTTTATAGTGTGATAGATTTTGAAATTTTCGTTTATGTTTATAGTTTTTCAAAGATTTTAGGTCATCTCTGAATTCATAATATGTTTAATTAATTTTACACCTGTTATTTTTTTCATGCAACAAAAATGGATTGTCTAAAAAGTTTTATTTTCTATTTTATTTGCCTAGTAACGTAACATTTTTTCTGCAAATTAAACGATTTTTTGGGACTTAAAAGAAAATTGATATATAAAGGCTGTTAGCTTTTATATTCAATTGGTTGTTGCAACTTTTCGAGTTAGCTTGAGTTGTTGTCAAGTTGTTATATTAATGACAATAAAGGTTGTCAAAAATATAGAAGTGTTAATACCGGCTCTCCAGAGCAACTGGTGTTAGAAGTTGTGCATATATACATATAGAGATCAGAGAACAAAACAGGATAGATGTAACCAGAAAAGAAAACAAAATAGAAAGCATGTAACTGAAATTTAAAGAAGGTTTTATTAATCAAAAGTGTATCAATGAAAAAAATAATTAAAACACTTGAAGATGTGTAACAGCACTAGGAAAACCTGAGCTAAAGACTAGAACTCATAATTTGCATAAAAGTTACGGGATGGCTTAAGTGATTCAGAAGATTCAGAACAAGGGGAAAACTGCAGAAGTAATTTGGTTAATAAATTTTCTGTCAGTCAGTTCTGATTATGAGTTTTACTGGGATAAATTGAGTAATATTACTGTACTAAATGCAGTTGCAGATGTGCATAGTTATAGTTGTTATATATGTAATTCTCCTTTCAGGCAGAAAAAAGGAAGAATATATACAAACAGTTTATTTTCTGCAAATACCGCTCTGATCCTCTTTCCGTACGCGTTTCGACCATCTTATGATCTCATCAGTGGAGCTGTATCAGACCTAAAGCAACATTCGCAAGAAATAACTGATATATGAAATATAAATTCCAAGGTATGTCGGTAGGATATTGCAATCTGCCACCTACCGACCTCGATGTCAGACTGAAAAAAATCGCCAGTCGAACGACATCTATGAATCACTGAAGTAGTGAGAAATTAAAAAAAAAAAGACTCATAATTTCAGTAAAAAATAAAGAAATCTATCTGCCGTATTTGAATAGTTGTTATATATGTAATTCTCCTTTCAAACAGAGAAGAGGAAAACTATTTACAAACAGTTTATTTCCTGCAAATACTGCTCTGGTCCTCTCTCCATAGGCGTTTCGACCACTTTAAGATCTTGTCAGTGAAGTTGTATCAGACCGAGGTATGTTCTCAGCTCCACTGATGAGATCATAAGGTGGTCGAAACGCGTATGGAGAGAGGACCAGTATTTGCATGAAATAAACTGTTTGTATATATTTTTCCTTTTCTCTGCCTGAAAAGGGAATTACATATATAACAACTATTTAAATACGGCAGATAGATTTCTTTATTTCTTACTGCAATTATTTTTTTTTAATTTCTCACTACTCCAGTGATTCATAGATGTCGTTCGGCTGGCGATATTTTTCAGTCTGACATCGAGGTCGGTAGGTGGCAGGTTGCACTATCCTACCGACATACCTTGGAATTTATATTTCATATATCAGTTATTTCCTGACAATGTTACTCTCGGTTAGATACAGCTCCACTGACGAGATAATAAGGTGATCGAAACGCATATGGAGAGAGGACCAGAGCGGTATTTGCAGGAAATAAACTGTATATATTTTTCCTTTTCTCTGCCTGAAAGGAGAATTACAACTATAACAACTATTTACGACAGATAGATTTCTTTTTTCTAACTGAAGTTTTGATTTTTTTTAAAGTGCATAGTTATATCTTGAAGCTAAAATCTTTGTGATAGTTTATTTTTAATTCGTTATAAATTCGTACACATTGCACGTTGTACAGATTTTATTTGCTAAAGAAGTGAGTGATAGTGTTGTAAATTTAAGGATAATAAGGATAAGGACACATTTAATATTTTAATTAATTAACAATCCGTATTCCTTATCACTTTACTGTTTACTGTGAGCTGAAAGACTATTTTTCTGCTTGAAGACTATTTACAATACTTTCATCCATAATACGTACTCTGTCGGTGTGGCTGTTCGCCTGGAAATGCAGAATAGGAATTGCGGAATAATACGAATTAATACGAATGAAATACTTCCCACTTTAAATACTGCCAAAAACCATATCTATTACTTATTGTCTTTAGTCTTACTACAGATGCAGAATAGGAATTGCGGAATAGTATGAAATAATACGAATGAAATACTTCCCGCTTTAAATATTACCAAAGACCATTATAACTATTACTTATTGTCTTTTGTATTACTACAGATAGTGAATAGATCAAGAAATAGTAATTAGTAAAATTTTAGACGTAGGAGTATTCCGCATTCAATATGCTAACAAAGTATTCGGATTAACACGTGTTAATTTACTATTCGGATTGAACCATTATTTTAATACGTATTTTCACTAAACTAGTGTGCACCAGCTTTTTCACTAATTTCAGTTTCCAAGAGAGTGAAATATCTAGTGGACCTGGAGCAAACTAAGAACTCGAATTGTTATGTGCTTAATACAGCCTTTACAAATAATTTTTTATTACTAAGTGACATTTTGTAATGATTATCCACAATGTCTCTGAGTTCTTTCAGCTGTTTTCTGAAATTTATCTGTTTTTAGTGTTTGCACTTAAAGTGGTGTCGGTTCCACATTCACGAGTTAGTGTTCGTTTTCATTTGAACAGTGTTAAGATTAAGTATATTGAGTCAAGACGTCAAATAACTTTTTTTAAGTTCCATCATCATCCGCCACATTCATATTAGTTAAATTTGTCATTAATGCAACTAATGTTCTTCTCATGTAAGCCTTGTTTAGTGTTTTACTTATTTTTGCCTCATGTATCGCGTTATTAGATATTGAATTAGGGCAAGGGAAATCCCTGATTTCCTAAGGGCATTATGACGTTTGAGAACCATTGTGCTGAAATATTTTTTTTTGTACTTGATGTAACAAGTTTTAAAATTGATACTAGATTATTAATTATGCTGTTGATAATACACCTATTATAAATAAATTAATGAATAAGATTGGCGATGCTTGATATTCGATGCTTAGACTTCGCTGCGCCCATCGTAACCGCAAGTTATTCTAGACTGATCGTCTTTTTGAAGCTAATCAATCTCGTTATCTGAACTTTTCTGACTGTTTCGAGTGATAACGTTGTATTTCCGAATTTGCTTCGATTGCGGAACCTACTTCTGCAAGTGATCTGCTTTTTCGTCTTTGTGTATGAACGTGTGGCCCACAAGAGTCTGACGGTGCGACCGTTCAATGTTAGACCGCACTCGGATACCAGTCGTGACATTCCAACACTAGACCTCGGTGCGAATCTTGCAGCCGTGCTATTTGAACATTTATTTAATAATAAAAATAATGTTGATCTACTATGCCGGGACTTAACGGCTGGCCAGTTGGTTTAAACCAGAGCCACAAAACTCAACACACGCACGCTCGCATGCAGGCAGGCCTGTACGCTGCGCTTACCTGACAATTCAAACTTTCATGCAAATATATTCCAGATCCTCCATGTTAGCCTGTTTCTCGACAATAACTTGCTCCTTGTTTAAAATTGCTTATTTTAAAATGTTTTAATTTATCAGGTTTCCATTGCTCGGTAATAGACAATATTCTACATTCTATATGGGGGCTTTCCCGAATGACGTTTTGACGAATTAACTAATAAATAAATTGTGAAACTTTACGGTTCCAAGAATCTTCTCTGGAGTTCATGTTATCTCTAAATTTATTTTTCTAGTCTTCGCTTAGAAACTGGGCATTTTATTTTATCTTCTGTACAGTTAGATTGATGCTCCCTAACACATTTGTAATAGCGTTCATTTTATATACAATGTTTTACAATCTGACTGAAACCTGAATGCTTAAAACGCAAAACCCAAAATATGTGTTTTTGCATATAAATAGTCATTAAATAGAAATGAACTGTATATTTTTTGGAATCCATTTTGTTATTGGTAGAATTTTCTAAACACAATTTTAGTTTGATGGATTTCTACATGCCTTCTAGCGATTATTTTGATTTTATTCTGCATTGACATTGGTACTCTCTTTTTCAGTCTCATTTATCACAAATATGATATCTATGTTTTCATTTTCTTCATATTTCTTGTCATCATTTATGACGCCTTTCAATTTACCTTGCTAAATTTTGCCACAATTTTCAATGATTAAGGCATCATTCCTTGTTTGTTTTTTGTTTTTTTTTTTTTCATTTTAACCGCTCTCATCTCTGCAATTTTTGTGTAATTTTTGTGCTTGAATATTCATTGCTTACCTAGCATCATGAATATTGCCAATTCTTATTACGGTTTCCAGTTTGTTTTGACCTTTTCAAATTGTTTTTTTTAATTGTGCCACTCTTAAAAAGTACCTTTATAGAAATTTAACACATTTCTTAAGTTTAGTACCTCCAGTGCCCTAGATGGGGTAGTGCTCATCGCACTCGTTATTCCTTGAACTTTGTCAGGTTGAAGATGGCGTTTGCTCTTAGTTGTAATAAGCCACCATACAATAGCGGTGTATGTAATCATGACGCATCACCAATATAGCACTTTCATTGTTAGTTCTTATATGCACTCAAAGGCTCGCTTACGAGCACAGAAAACAAATATTGTCTTTTTGGTTCGAATTTCAATATGATCATTCCAGTTCAGTCAAGTCCAGAATTAATCCCAGGTGTTTGACTGTTCTCTTGTATCGAAGGATTCTTCTCAGCATCGTAATTGTGGTAACTTTCTTGTGAGGAGTGCATCCTCAGCCCGATTTATTCCAAGTCTAATTTTGGCACCATCGTTCCACGATTGGTCAGGCGAAAAGGACGAATGACTTAGAATTTCTGTAATCTGTTTCCCATGTATTACGAATAAAAACTACTTGTCTTGCTCTCTACACCATTAGCACGAATCGCAAGATCAATCACAAACAAAATAACCTTAAAAGATGGCTCGTTATTATGTCAAAGGAATTTTGTCATAAGACTGGAAATACAATATCCTTACTAGGTAACTTATAGGCATCAAAAGTGTTCGATCGACAATTTTAACATCTCAAATGTGACTATGTTTTTAAACATGTTGTAGTCATGATATGTTACGGGGAATTGCTGTTATGTTTGTGTTCATCCTAAGATAAATTTGAGTCTGAAGAGTCCACTTTTAATAGCTCCTCCAGGATCTCTTCTTTTGATATTGCAAATGAGAATTGCCAAGGGGATACTTTTGATATCCTCGCAATATTTCCTCCAACCGTTCATCTACGAGTCCCTTATTAAGAAGAAAAAGATTGTTATGAGGGTTAAATTATCTCTATAGAAGGTGTTCGGATAATGCATCAGGATACATGGTAAAATAAAAGTTGTAGGTCATATAACAAAAGGCGAAAACCCAATACTTCTCGAGTTACAATCTGTCAAAGGTCTATTTTTTTCCTATTATTATCTTGCTATTAGTCTTTAACTTATCGAGCTGATTTTTGGCACAGGGACATGACTCCTATCATTCTGTTATAAAAATGTTTCTTTACTATGCCACGAGAGGTCACTTTACCTGAAATTTAAATTTTATCTTTCACATATCTGTTTTGTTTTCAGAGGTATTGAAAAAAATGCATGTCATTTTAAAGATAAAAGAATACCTCGTAAAAAAAAAGGTGCTGCTTATTCGAGTAGATAAATCACGTCGTTTAGGCGCACAGTGTTTATTACCAGTAAAATCAGTTTTTCAAATAATTCCAAGTTATACAAAATTCGGTCTAATTTTTTTTAGAATTCGACAACATTTTTTGAAAAGCATCAGAGAATAGATAGAAATAAATGAAGGTAATTTTGGAAAAATATTATAATTCTTTTTCTTTTTTAAAATATTAATTTTGTGTTAGAAATTGCATTTACTTAAATATTATAAAAAAATTATTTAATTGTGATCGTTGTTTTAAGTGCCAAATGGTCTTATAAATATCTAATTGCCAGATTTAACTAAATTTGAGTCATGGTAACATGATTTTTTTCTTCCTTGAAAAATTGGTTTTACTGGTAATAAAAACATTAATTCCTATTTGCTCCTAAACGGTTTATCGACTCGAATAATGGGTACCTTTTTTATTAGTTATTCTGTCCAAGTAAAAATGTATGTGAAAAATAAAATTTGAATTTCAGGGAAACTGACCTCTGGTGCCAGAATAGAAAAACTTTTTGGTAACAAAATGATAGAATTCATTAAACGTGATCCCTGTGCCCAATATTAACTTCATAAGTGAAAAACCAATCTCAAGATGTTAAAAATAATAGACAAAGATAACTTTTACAGTTTGTAACTCAAGAAATATTGAGTTTTCAACTCTTCGTTATATGACTTACCACCTTTATTTAGTCGCGCAACCTTAATATGAGAGAGGAAGAATCTCCTGAATTAGGAACCATGAGAAAGCAACTTAACAGACAACAAGAGCAATAGCAACAGCAGCAACAACAAGGCCAAACTATAAGTAACCTTTTGATTGCTATAAATGATCTTAACAGTGTTAACAAATTTAAACGAAATCATAAATCTTATAAGTGACATTGCTAACATTATCAAAAACACAAATAATAAAATTGAAAGAGCTACTGGCTTCTTAGTGATCATTACATAACAGTGTAATTCCTGTATTTTATTTATTTAATGTAATAGGTGTTTCGGTTAAAAATGTAGATTTCACTAAGAGATCTGGACACTAGTACATTTGTTGTTATATATTAATGACATCTGTGCCCACATAGCATGAACGCTTCCACATGTCGCATGAAAGTTTTCCGATACAAGTTTCGTGTAAGTTTCCTAAGTAACCTTCCGAGAACTTTCCAGAAAGCTCATGAATAAATTTTTTAAAGGATCCCACGTAACCTTTCATCAAAGATTCTGAGAAACAAAAAAAAATTTACATGGAAGATTAAAGTGGAACTCACGGTGAAAGTTTCGTGAAACCTTCCTGCAAGTTTCTGGAAAATAACTTGCAGTCTTCCAAGAAAGATCATTGTAATTTACCAAGTAAGCAAAGAGGGTACCTTAGCGTAACTTTTCAGTAAGATTTCAAGAAAAGAGTTGTTATTCCATATTGATATTTTCAAGAAAGCTTTCTATAATCATCCAGCAACCCTCTTAGAACTTTTACGGGTAATTTGCTGCAAACTTGATGGGAAGATTCCATTAAGAATTTATGAAATCATCATATAAGCCTCATATATTTTTCTTAAAAGCCTAATGCAAGCTTTATGAAAGCTAAGATATATTTTCATATTTTCGGAAAGTTTGGTGAAACCTTCTTACAATATTCTGAAAGATAACATGCAATCTTCTTAGAAAAGATTATGTAATCTAACAAGTAAGCAAACTGAGAAGCTTAATGTAACTCTCCAGCAAGATTTCAAAAAAAGTTTCTGTTATTCTAAACTGATACTTCCAAGAAAACTTTCTGTAATCGTGTAGTAATCTTCTTAGAATCTTGATATGTAATTTGCTACAAACTCGAATGTAAGCTTCTATTAAGAATTCGTGAAAGCAACTTCTAAATCTGTGATAGATTTTCCTTACTGTAAACCTTATGGAAGCTATCATCTAGGATGTATTTACATATTTTCGGATAGTTTTGTGAAACCTTCTTGCAGGTTTCTGGAAGATAACATACAATCTTGAAATAAAAAACATTGCAATCTATCAAATAAGCAAACTTTGAAGTTTAGTGTAACTTTGTAGTAAGATTTCAAGAAAAGTTTCCGTCATTCCAAATCAATTCTTTCAAGAAAGCTTTTTGTAACCATTCTATAACCTTCTTAGAATCTTGACGGATACTTTGCTGCAAACTCACATAGAAGCTTCTATTAAGAATTCGTGAAATTATTGTGTAAGCCTTGTATTATTGTTTCCGGTTTTTAAATTTTAAAATCTATTTATAGTGCACAGTTACGAAATGATGGCTTATACCGAACGTAATGGCATAGTGAGTCCCCTGCTACGGCGAAACAGGGCTGTAAAACTTTCATAGAAGCTTCCACTAATTACTTAATGTCGGTGACAAATGTTATGGGAAACGTTCCATCTAAGCTTACGATATCCTTTCAGGAAACCCTAATGTGAGTCTCTTTGTAAGCTTACAGTTAGTAGTTGGTATATATATATATATATATATATATATATATATATATATATATATATATATATATATATATATATATATATATACAGGTGTGGAAAATCCAGAACACAACCTCTAAAAAAAAAGGAATGTAACAGAAAGCGACGGACAACCCATTTAGCCATGTTGAAGAAGTGAAATAAAGCATACTGTTGTATCGTAGCTTGCTTCCTGGTTTCCAGCAAAAATGGTGTCGGGCAAGGACTTTTCGCTGGTTTCGGGTCGTCAAAACACAGTGGGTCGAAAGCACGGATTTGATATTAAAAATAAAAATCGGATCCAACAATAGCAGACTGAAATTTAAAAATCATGAAAATAAATTCGAAAAACGTCTAATGTGGTTCAACGCTTTAAAAATAAAATAAAAAGAATAATTGTATTTCCATGAATAAAATATTGCGTTTGACTTCAAGGTACATTTTAAATACATCGATATCGATAATCGTTAAAAAGGCGAAAGTACTTTTTCCTCTATGCTTAAGACTTCTTAATAAATGCCAACGCAAATAATTTGTAATATAATATTTATTGATTCACATAAATGAATAAATAATACGACTATAATAAAAATAATAAAAAGAACTTTTTAATCACTGCCTTCTTTGTTAACAGCTCTTTTCTCATTCTCCAATACGTATGAATTGTTATCCGAATCCTTACTATGTCAAAAACAGTGTAAGGATCCATCGACGCCAAAAGTTTTGGACCACATCCTCCATATTTTTTCTCAAGAAGATTTTCGGGCCAAGTCTAGGCGATAGTTTCTTATCAACTTGTTTGTTGATTTTTGTGCATCTTTCGATAGTTTACCTATCGGTAATATTGCGCATGCTATGATGTCTGGTCAATGGAGTAAGTAATTTGTGGATTCCTGTTGGCATGTTGTACCAAGAATATTCTTTGAACGACAGTTTTGCTGTTTGGAGTGTATATTCTATCGTAATAATGATGGTTTTGGTGTTGAAAATTTTTGAATGTTTTCTGAATCAGGGTTGTCATATCGTAATAATGAAGGATTTTCTAATCCGATGTCAGGGATGCCATGTACTTGGTACAAAATTTCTTGATTTGGTGAATGATGTTTCTTTATTTCATTATGATGTGCAAAACCTTCGCTATACGCTTTATGATTATCAGAAAATTGACCGATTGTGGATAAAAATGGGCGTGACGCCTGTGGGCGCAATTGTTCAGAGGAACGCAATTGATTATCATAATCCGTTGGTCGCAATGAATGATGTGAACTCTGAACTTGATTTTCAAAAGAATAATGAGTCACCGACGCGTCATTTGTTGATACCTCGGAGAGAGTGTCAAAATTGTTTATGGAGTCATCAAGGTCAGGGTTAAGACAACTGATTGGTCTGGTATTAATTAAACTTTCCGGTCTAATCATAGGTAATGAGCGAGTTCTCTGTAGTTGATTCAAAAGTACGTTTTGTTTCGAAAGAAAGGAAGCGCACCCGGCAGGGGGTGCCGGAGAGGACCCACCGTAGCCACCCGACCTGGAGGAAACCCAAGCCGCCTCACCTTTCTTCTTTAAGAATTGGGGGAGTGAAATATCTTCGGTTGACATGATGGATGGTACTTATCTAATAATGGAAATGTTTATTTAAACAAACAGAATTGGAGAAATTTGGAAGTATTTCTCAATGATAAATGATGATATTCCTCTGAGAAGAGAGCTAATGTGAAATGGGGTTAATTGTGGATGATGAATGAGTAATTTGAGAAGTAGAAAAATTCTAAAAAATTATTTTCTTTGGATAATTTTCAGAAAAAGATTTATGGGACAAATGCTCTAAGTCTTGAATTGAAAAAATACAAGAAAAAGGGAAAATTGTCTGTCAGTCTATTTCCGAAAAAACGCGAAAACTTTTATTTACCAAATTATGCCGATGAAACTCGAAGATTTGGAAAAAGTTCGGCCGCTGAATTATCCGAAAAAATTTCTTTCCTTTATTCTAATTCCCGAATTTAGCTAAAAAGTCTTTTTGAATTTAAAATTTTAATTAATTTAAAATAAATTCAATGCCGCAAAATCCGCTTTAATTTTTTAGTCAAAGTCCGTAAAATTCTTTGTCTATCGCAGAGCAAAGAAGTTCGTATCTTCTTGACTAAGTGGCGAGAAAAAGTGTGTGCTGAAAAAAGTAAAGGTAACAAGAAGATTAATTTATTACGACTTTCAATTGCGGAAAAACTGTATGAGTAAATAATAAAATAAAAATATTTATGATGAAAATTATTTAATTAAAAGTCCAATTAAATGAATCTTCTTAAAAAAAATTAACTGAAGATGATGATGATGGGCAAAATGGAAAAAGCCCAAAGTTATAATGTGGATATGCGCAATTTGTATCGGTGATCCGTGATTGCAACCTCAGTTCAGGTATGCAATCACGAATAACGCCCGATTTTCGAACTCTAGTGTACCGGGCTCTGGGAATCGAAACCTATTTTACCTTATACCTGTTAGTAATAAACCAGAGGACTTCCGATACACCGTATTTAAACCGATTAATGCAAAAAACAAAAATATGAATTATTATTATGGTCTTCAGGCGCCCCAGCCTTTGGCAATTTCCCGGGAAAAAGCTACTAGTTCGTCCAGGGGCCTCGGAGGTAATTTAGGGTTAGTAAAAAATTAAATAACACTTATCAGCCACGCAGCCCTCTAAAAAGATCGTCGTAGTTGTACGTCTTCAAGGCTGTTCAGCCGTCCTGAATGCGATGAATATTCTGAAGTTGTCTCTTTTAGAATTTCTTTCGTAAAAAACGAATTTCTTTAATAAAAAACGGATTCCTTTTTGAAAATCAAGAGATCCGACAATTCCTATTGTATCCTGCTTCTTTTTTCTCTCTTCTCTGTTTCTTTTCTCCCAAAAATCGTACTTTTTAAAAACTTTCTATAGTACTTAATAGCACTAAGAAAGACAACTGAGAACTGCTACTGATGCAAGGTTTGGTGCTATCTTTATACTTCTCCTGAGCGGGAAAAGCGAAAACGGGTTTTGGCCAATGAGCTGGCTCATACCATAAGCTCTATGCTAATCGTTTTTGACCAATCAAGAACGATATCACTTTAACAAAACTAGTTTGTTTTCGTGCCTTTTTCATCAGTTCTTGTTGAATTGTTGTACTAACAACATCTGTTTTTCTATGTTTTTTCTCGCTGGATTGTCATTCTGACAATTGAATATGATGTATAAAGATATTATTTATTTATTGCAAAAAGATTTATGTTAATAACTTAATTGCCGCGTTTTTTATTCCTAAAAAACCACTCGCTGTGTGCTTTCGGTAACGTATTCTACAGGCAAGCTGTGTTGACGTTTCGACCAGCACATTTTTTTGTTAACATTTCTGGATTTTGATTCTATGAATAATTAATAGATTATAATGCAAAAATATTCATGGCTGTAAAACATAAAATTCCTTACATTACCTTTTCCATGCAATTTCAAAGTCATTCCGACTCTTGAAAATGTATCGCGCTTGATATTTAAAAGAATCCTTAGGCCAATGAGTATCTTATTTGCGCATCATGTGACGTGGGAGGAGCTTACTAACGAAGATGACGTCACTTAAATATGAACGCTTTGACGATGACCCTTAGATTATTGTTGAAATTTTTTATGAAAAATATTTTAAAATTTTTATGTTTTTACAACAATTCTCAAATCTTCTCTATTGCAGTTTCATGCCCGTTTCCAATTGTTCGCAAAATGACGGGAAACCAGAGGATCAGTTTTCGCTTTACTCTTGTTATAATGGCTGACTCATCACTGTTCTCGAAGAAACGTCGAACTATGTTGCCATCGTTAGTGCTTCCTAACCCTTTCTTAGGCGTGTCACCAAGAAGTCTTAATCTCTCTCCTTAAAGGCCTGTTGGATGGTATCCTTTGTCTGTGCTTTCACCTCCTTGTCTTTCTGCTTACGAGCTTGCCACTGCTGTGTGTCACGTTGATACGACAAATACAGCATTCGAAGAATCTAATACATGCGTGTAGAGCTAACAGTTGTAGCTTGAAATACTCTGTATTTACACAGTATCAATGTTGTTGAACTGAGATGTTATTTGGCAGAGGTAACAACGTTGGACCGATTTCGCTCCAGCCAAAGCATTCACCTAGCCATCTATCATCGTCATAGATAAGTTGTACTGTACTGAAGCTCGGGTGGCAAAGAGAACTCTTTTATGTGGTGCAAGTTGTCTGGTTCGAGTTCATAATTTTCTATTTTCGTTAAAGACTTTTGTTCGGTTTTCTTAATAAATTCAAATATCAGAGGCCCGCAATTCATAGTAGAGGAGGATTTGGAATTGTACAACACAATCTGTTCTTGTTGAGTTTGCGTGTTAATACCTGCTAATTGAAGTGGAATAAGAGATGTTAGAAATAAGTTTGTATCAGAAATATTCGGATCGGTAAATTTCATTTTGTATTGGCTCTGACCTGATGTTCCATCGAAACCCCATTTGCAAATGAAACTCATATCTACAAATCTAATTTATCGATTTGTTCAAGGGCGTCTAATTGAAGCAATATAATTCGATCCACTCTATGATCCCAGTAAGCCTTGGAATTTAACCTCGGCTTTTGATTTAGTAAAAGTTAAATACTCGTCAGGTGGATAACATGCTTTTTTTGTATTTTACACATCAGAGTACGGCGAAAATATATTACTGCTTTTCTGTTTAGCCCAATTTTGTAATCGTTGAATTGTAACTGGATGCGACGCAACTATAACACTGTTGCCTTTGACCTGAAACGAAACTTTAGAAAGAATAGACTGGCCGTTCATATTACCGAGGTTTAATAGAAACGTTACTATAGCCAACTTTCTATTTTAAATTTCTTAACTACAAATTATTTTGGCTGTTTCCTCAAATTCTAACCCACTAAACCCGTCTTAGTTCGGGACAGAGGATCGTAGGGAACGCCTACCGCAATATTATCCCTGCTAACTTCCGTGCGACACGAAGACGAGCAATACCTTGAAACGAATGAGAGGGTGTATTTACTTTTCGTCTAAACTTATGACGTAATCGACGGAATTTGGAATATTTAATGACTATTTGATACATTGATTGTTTTAAATACATCAAATAGTCGAAATACAAAAAAAATTAGTTTTTGTTGGGCATTGAGCGTAAAGAAAATTGATATTTCTGTTACAAAATAAACATTTATTCTAATAAAAATACTAGTGAAACGCAACGGTAATTTCTAAGTAAATAAGCTAATAGACCACTTTAAAATTAAAAATCATTCTCAAAAATAAACTTTTATTCTGGTAAAAAATAAAAGTAACACGTGTTTCCTGGCCTTTCGGAAAAATTTCTTGAGTTATTCGCAATTTGTAACAGCGATATTTGTTTTGCTTTAAAATATTCCGAACTGTTCGAGCGTTTGTCATTGTGCAATTAACATAGTTATTTCTTGGTTTGAAAATGTTAAACTTTGTACCGGGAAAAGACGTTTTGCGGGGAAGTTTAATAACCTTTCATTAAAATAAAAACACAGCTGCTAAAGGTTACCGATTGTTGTTTGAAGCTTATGCTGATAATGAATTTATTCAGAAACTTGTGAACCATGGTTTAACCGGTTCAGAAGTAGCGATTTTGATGTACTTTTACATTCTTGTTTCTACAAGGACCGTCCAAGTCAGCTGAAAACGTTTGAAGAAGCAGGGAGCTGGGTGTTACGAACTGCTAAAACGTTGTGAGACAATTACTCATGATCGAAATTCACAACTGAAAAAATGAAACCGAGCATTCAAGGAAAAACGACCAATATATGCCGAGACAAGATAGTTATTTTTTAACATGACAATGCGCAGCTCCACGTTGCAAAATATGCAAAAACGATTTGGAAAACATTAAATGGGATGTCCTACCACACCCGCCATATTCACCAGATTTAGCCCCTTCAGGCTACCATTTATTTCGATCAACAGACTTTCAGAACAACACTTACATTCTTACGAAGAAGTGAAAATTCAGCTTGATGAATGGTTGGCCTCATAAAACGAACAGTTCTTTTGGCGCTGATTCCATTCTTTGCCAGAAAGATGGAAAAAGGTCATACTTAACAATGGCCACTACTGCGATTATTTAGGTAATTCAGTTTGTTCTGGAAACAGGTGCTTAAATTTTACGAAAAAATTGACTTTACTAACCGAAACACCTATTATAATATGTAAAATTTATATAATCATCTTAATTCCAGTTTCACAAACAAAAATCCGCAGTTTGAAACGCCCTAAATTATCGAATTAAGCTCCGCCTACCTAGTGGGAGGGACTGCCGAAAAAACTATACATTTAAAATATTGTCGTATGTCTGTTTTGTCGATTTTTAAATTCCGCCTGTAAGTAGTACGGTAAGTCTACATCGTCATTTCTTACTCGATATTAACGCATTATACGTTTTTAACGGATTTTCTTTGTGAATGTTATAGTATACAAGCCAGCAACAGATTTTCCGGACCAATTTTCTCTTGTAAAAAATTTTTTTGTTCAGTGATTTCCTCTGAGTTAAAAATTTGTCAGATGATAGTTTACGTGCTACTTTGAATAAATAAAAACGTCAGCTGGCTCTATGTTGGTGGAAAAGTCGTTAGCTGATGCAGTGAAAGGTGCAGCGTGGAAGCCACGCGTGAGCGCTGATCGCCTACTTAAATACGTCCGCTGACGGGTTTTTCACATCATACTGCCAGTTTATTTTTTTTATTAATGAAAATATCATATTAACAATCATTTGACAAATTTTAAACCGGGAGGAAATGACGTATCTAAAGTTGTTCGTATTACGCTTCATGCACGCGCTCTTATCTGCCAATCAAATCAATATTCTTAATGAATTGCAATATTTAAATATACGCACTTTGGCTAAAGCTCAAGTACCTTAAAATTTATAAATATTGAAATAAATAAATTAATTAATTTAATTTTTAACGAAACTGTAACGTATATAAGATATTATAGCGCGGGAGCCAGGCGTGTGCGTCGATTGCCTATTTCCATACTGCAGATTTTTTTATTACTGAAAATATCATATTAACAAAATCTTACAAATTTTGAACTGAATCTACAGTTATGCGACATTATGCTCCATGCACGCGCAGAATGAAATAATTTTATTGTTATATCTTAATTAAATCAATATTCTTAATAAATTACAAATATTTAAATATATGGAGTGCAATACATTAAAATTAATAAATATGAAAATAAATAAATGAAGAAATATAGTGCGTTTGTAAAACTGAAAACCATTCTGTGCAGCAGAGACATCACTCTAGAACTAAGAATGAGAATTTTAAGATGTTATGTATTTTCAGTGCTGCAGTATGGGTTGGAAGGCTGGACAATAAAACAAGAACACATAAATAAACTGCAAGCGTTTGAAATGTGGTGTTACAGAAGGATGTTGAGAATGTCTTGGACGGAGAGAAAAACAAACGTAGAAGTATTACTAGCGATGGACAAAAAGTATGAAATAATTAACAACATAAAAATAAGGAAACTGCAGTATCTTGGATATATAATGAGAGGCCAGCGATACGAGTTGCTTAGATTGATCATGCAGGGTAAAATAGAAGGAAGAAGAAATATTGGAAGAAGAAGAATTTCATGGTTGAGAAATTTAAGAGAGTGGTTCAAATGTAGATCAGTAGAACTTTTTCGAGTAGCGGCAAATAGAGTGAGAGTCAGACGCGGATCCAAGGGGGGGGGGGGGGAGGCGATCACCCCCCCAAGAGCTTTGAGTTCAGGAAAATAGACCCGATTTTGCCTATTATACTATAGTTTATTCAAAAACTAGAAAGAGTAATAAATCATTTTTTTACCTTTTTTTTTCTTCGTACACTACCTGCGTTCTTTAGTCCGATGTCTTTGGCAAAATCTGTTAGACACATATATTTTTCATACGAATGGGTTAGAAATTTTATAATCAAAAATACCGGTCTATAATAATGGACTATTTGGGTTGGATAACACTAGATATTTGGAAGTGTGAATTACCAAAAAGGATTTTAATCTTTGTTATAGGCGTCGGAAGGAGGTTTACTTTAACACTAAATATTCATGGCATAGAATATTATTTCGTTAAAACTTAAAATAAAAGTTTTTATTATCTTATTTTATTTCTTATGATTTTTTAATAATTGACATGCATTAGAAAGTATAGATAATTTTGACTTATTTAACACAAATCACAACTGTATTTTTATTATTTTTAATTTTGGCATCGAAATCGTTTTAGGCACATTCAGACTGAAACGTAGCCTTTTTCTCTCAAAAAATTCTAAGTTATAATTTAAATAGTTACAAAAATACCCATTGTTGAAAATACAAGAAGTTAAACATATATAAAAAAATAAATTCGTCTATATAATATTAAAAGTTTATCGGTCATTATATTATTAATTAAAAACATTTTTAGGATGTTTGACCTTTCAGTTTATTTATTTCTTAAACAATCTGCAGAATTAAAATTAAACACTAAAAAAGGATTCAAATGTAATTAATTTTTATATATTAAAGAAAATTTAAATAATAAATTGTGTTTACGCTGGTAAACATTACGTATATAATTCGTCATCAAAGTCACTGAAGCTATCTTCGCTCAAATTATTTATAATTGGTTCCTCTATCTCACGGATCATGGGTTCGAGTTTCCACATTTTCTTTTATTCTTTTATTATATGGGTTTTTTTCCAATTTTCTGCAGTAACTTTATTCAAAAAAATCTTTCATAAGTTCAGTTAAATTACTAATTTTGTAAATTGTGTTATTTCTAGCAACTCTACTTTTTACTTGAGAGAGATATTTCCTTCTCCAACGGACATTTTCCGGACGATTTATAAGAACAGATTTCCTATCTGGTTTCTTCCAGCAAAATTAAGTTTTCTGAGCAATTTCCAGAGCTCAATTCATTTAATTTCAGGTAAATCCCAATCTTCATTGATTTCAGTTAGAATTTTGTCGACGGTTGGGATCTCTCCTTTTATTGCAGTTTACATCTCTTCTTCCAATGAGATTTTTCGTCTGCCTGTGATCGAATGTGGCCTGGGATTACTAATAATTCCGGACGATTTTTTCTCCTTCAGTATTCGGTACATAGTAGATTTTTCAACTCTTGTCATGTTGGAACACATCTCAACAGAGCTTTTAATATTATTATCTAGATATTAGCACCTTAAGGCATTATAAACATTCATCGTGATAAGTTTTTCGTTGCTCTAGTTTAACGATTTTGAAATAAATATAGATGTGGAAGCCATATTTTGTGGGTATCTCACTAATCTCAAATAATGTATAAAAAGAAGCACAAACAAGATAAATTACTAAGGATACACTGTGAAGTGTACTTTGCTCTTTGACAGAAATTATATTGAACTATCAGAAATGTTATTGTTGCAGTAAATTTATAAAAGCTTATAATATTTAAATATAATTAAAAATAATTAGATTTATGGTAGTCCTCAGTTACCTGCGGCACTGGAGCAAGCACGTTGGAGGTTTCGATAACAGTTTTATTAGCAGGTACGTTGGAAGTTTCGGTAATAGTTTTCTGACTCGCTCTGGTTCTTGAATAGAGTATAGGAATGTGTATGTTTGCGATCGCCCCTCCCCTTCCCAAGAGCTTTGAGTTCAGGAAAATAGAACCGATCCTGCATTTTATATTAGGAATGTGTATGCTGCTGGCATCCCCCCCCCTCGTTGACAACTAGTTTCTCTTGCGATAACCCCCCCCCCCCCAAGAGCTTTGAATTCAGGAAAATAGATCCGATTCTGCCTCTTTTACTAGGAATGTGTATACTGCTCGCATCCTCCCCCCTGTCGGATACTTGTTTTTTCTTGCGATTGCCTCCCCCCCCTTTCCAAGAGCTTCAAATTCAGACAAATAGACCCGACCCTACCTTATATACTAGAAATGAAGATGTTGCTGGTGTCCCCCCCCCCCTCCCGTCGACAACTTGCCATACTGTCCTTTTGTAATATCACCAACCCCCCCCCCAAAAAAAAGGGAGAGGCTGAATCCGCCCCTGGTGAGAGTGGCAATGATGATATCCAACCTCCCATAGGAGATGGCACCTGAAGAAGAAGTGATAAATAAATGCATTAATTTATTTTTTAATAAAACTGAAATGTATATAGAAAAATTATTTTAAAGAGTCATTAAATTTCGTTTTCCAATCATTTAATCTGTTTCACTTTCACTTTGGCTCGTATCGCTCTCATCTCTTTCTGATTCACTGTCGCTGTCGGAGCTGTCTGCCGCCACCATACCTTCATTATCGTCATCTATAAAAATATAAAAAATTAAGTATTTATATTGAACGAAATAAATTAATATGAATAAAATTTAAAAAAATATATCTTACCTTTTTTCTGGCTGAATAGTAATTTCATTTATCGATGTTGGTAACTGGTTTCCAAAAAACAACGTGAAGTTATACTTGTCGTCGACTTCTTCCCAGCCATAGTCTGAAGGTGCATCAGTGGTCGGAACTTTCAGGTGTGCGTGCGACCAAATTTGCGCTATGAAACATGCACTCAAAAAATGTTGGTGTAATTCCGATTTGCATGGTGGTAGGGACGAGCCATCAGTGCTTTTTTGGGCAACTGAAAAACATCATTTTTGTCGAGCAGTTTGTATGTTTTTTGAAACAACGCTATTTTTGCCTCATTCAAGCCATACATATGACAAATAAACCCCTCTATCTTGTCAAAAAGTTCTTCTCAATTCTCCGATGGCTTTGACATCTGTATGAAGCAGTTGGTAAAATCGTTTTCAGAATTAGTCATAATAGAAAATGGACGCTTTTTGCCTTTTCTAAAAAAGGCTGGGTTGAAATCGCATCCTGTGAGGGCGTGAAATGCTGGAGGTGCTGCGGTCCTGTCCTTTACTAGAGCTTCGTACAATTGTGTTACGTTGATAAAACGTTTATTGTTTCCGACACAGACTTCCATAGATTTTTTGAAATGTCATCAATATTAGCTAACATATTAATCAACACGTCGGTGTCAGAACAACGAATCTAGCTAGCAAACGTGGAAAATCATCTTGGTATCGGCTTCTTCGTGGGCCGGGCACATATATGTCTGCTCGACAGTTCTTATCACTTTGCCGTCACTGGCCATATATTTATAGCACGCATCCGCATTTACATAAATTTTTTTATCATTAATAAACGGTGCTATAAAATCTTGCTCCCAATTCTCAATAAAAAACTGTATATGCGCTTCTTCAAAATTACTGTTTTTTAACTCTACCGAAAAGACTTTTTTTCGTACTTGGTCAGGGCCATCGATACGGTAATTAACTTGCATCATGCCAAATGTATCGATCAAAGGCAATTACGATGATTTTTGCTCCACTGAATGATTGTTAATATGATTTTTTTATTAATAAAAAAAATCAGCTGGGAGTATAACGAGGGAAAACCCATCAGCTGACGTATTTAAGTAAGCGATTGGCGCTCACGCCTGGTTCCCACGCTGCACCTTTCACTGCATCAGCTGACGACTTTTCCACCAACATAGAGCCAGCTGACGTTTTTATTTATTCAAAGTAGCATGTAAACTATCATCTGACAAATTTTTAACTGAGGGGAAATCACTGAACAAAATTTTTTTTTGCATACTCGTGTGACCAGCTGACGTACAGCCAGCTGACTTTTTTTTTATCTTCAAATAATTGTGTTAACTATCATTTGACAAATTTTCAGTCGGGAGGAAATGATTAAAAACAATTTTTTTTTACGTGAGTGAGAGGGTGCCGCTGCTCCACCCGCCCACGCAGCCGCAGCTGACGTTCACGAGGCTTCATAGCACAACTGTCTGAAGCATTTCACGAGTTATCGCTCGAGAGAAAATGACCGACAAAATATACTATCTGGCTTGCATGCTATTAAATGACCAATTCTGAACCAAAAAAGATAAAGATCGAGCTTTTTGTAATTGATTACCGCGATACGAATTCTATCATTTTTATGATTATTTTGTCCCTGTGGTTCGCTCACACCTGGTTGTGATGTAGATTGAAAATGTTCAAAATGTCTAATTAATTGTAGGCCCAGTCCTAGTAGTATAGTAGAAAGTTCTGGTAGAACTCTGTAATAATAAATTCATCAGGATTTTCTAAGTCGACGGCGTTCCGATGATGAGCCGCCGAGTTCCCACCCAATCCACCCGGAGAGCCTGGAGTGCTGCCCGCTTTATTCGATTTGTGGGGAAGATTATGGGGTAGTAACATTTTGGAAAGTAAAATTTTTGAAAGAAGAAACTCTTTGCAAAAATAATTCGGAAAATCAAGAAGTATTTAATTCATGGGGGTAAATGGCAAATTTATAATTGGAAATTGTTTATTGATAGCAATTGAGAGATAATTTGGAGAAATGGTGCACTATAGCTATAATAATGACAACAATGGCAGTTTGATTAATTTGGAAATTAATTAATCAACAAGGGAAATAAAGAAGAATTAATTGGAATTAATTTCGGATGCAAACTAATTTCTTTAATTGTAAATGCAAATTAATTTCTTTAATCGCAACGCAAATACGCAAAAATAAAAATTTATCAAATTCAGTAAAAAGGAATAAAATAATGCAATTCGATTCCGCGGAGAATATTCTCAAGTCTGCACCTAAAGCTGACTTAAAATTACCAATCAACAGTAATAACTAGTCTAATATTAATTTCCCAAGTCATTGTATACACTTTCACGGATAAAGTTCATTATTTAAAAACTTTTGAAAATAAATGTCTTTGTCACACACTTTTTTAAATAAAAGTTCGTGAGGAATAAGTGTTTTTTCCGCACAAGTTCACTAGGTTTTTATTAATCTTTAGATTGAGATTAATGTTCGCACTAAACGTCTTTTTCTTTTTTACGTTTTTTAAGGATTAACTTAATTCACGATAAATTTAAAGCTAACATTAAAACAAGCAAGCTTTGTTTTAGTCAATGAGAACAAAATTCAAAATAATTTTAAAACAATTCAAATTCTGAAACTCGGAGTCTTCAAAAGAAAGAAAATTAAACGATTTTCTAACAAGAAAATTCCATCAATATTGGTCAATTCGAAAATTTATTCACTTCAGTGAAGATAATAAAAAATCAAGAAGCACCTTTCTGACAGTGACGTCAGTAATAAAAAATTATATAAAAACCAATAAAAAGTCATTTTGAATTTAAAATGAAAGTCAAAAAATTTCATAAAATACGATTCACGTCCATTAACAATTACGTCATCAATAATTATAAATAAGACTTTGAAAAAATGTAGTAAGAATTTTTCCAAAGTGCAATTTCAAAAAATTTTTAAGTTTGCAAAAAATTTCAAGAATCAAATTCTTGACACAATTACGTCATCGAACGAATAAAAAGGACACGGGAAAATTAAGCGTGATTTTCCTGAAGTTAATTTGTATCATTAGCGAAAAAATAATTTTCAAGTTATTTTTTGCTAAAATCAAGAATCACAAAGTCCGTTTATTCTCTATCAGAAAACCGGAAAAATTAATTAATTTCTTCGTTAGAACAAAGCTAATTTGACAAATTTGGAAATGAGGATTAATTTATAGTAAGTAAAATTAATTAAAAATACTTTAATCTAAAGATTATCCCAATAATAATATTTTACAAGATTTCGAAAAAATCACAATCATTTAAATCTTTTCGGTAAAAATACACAATTTTTTGCCTAGCAAAAACACTATTTATTTGGGGATTCAAGTTCGAAAATAGACCTATCTGGTTTCACGTATAGAACGATAAAAAAAAGTCAATGTTACAAATGATCATCATTGAGGAAAAGTCAAAATCGGGAAGAATGTTTTTTGTCGCAACCAAGGAAATTCCGTACTCCGTTAATCTTAATCGTTGAAAATAACAGTTTTTGTAATACCGAATATCATCAAGTTATCACAGATTAACTGCCGCCGTTGCAGCACGAAATCTCCAATCTAGATACGTACTAAATCTTATAAAATTATATTTTTCTGTACGAAAAGTTTAGAAAGTTTAGCCGCTACGAAACTAACGTGCTTTTCGGTGAAAATTCCCGGAATAAAACACAGTTTATTGCCGAAGAAAACTTACTCGAAATAGACATAAACATAGAAACTTTTCGGAACGATTGAGAAACATTTAACATACGTTTAGAAAAAATGAAATAAAAAATATCCCAAAAAAGTGCATAGGTGATATAGGTGGCCACAGTATTCTTCCTCCTCTTTAAATCCATTTTTGATTGTATATTTTAGTTAATAATAATAATTATTAATTGGCCTTGTAAAGTGAACGGGAGCTCCATTATGAAGACACTACATGGGTTCTCGAATTTCATTTGGTATATGGGCAAATAATTTCTCCCCAAACATTTAAGGACCATTTATTCTGTAAATGGGTTCTTATAAAATGTAGATTGGAAGTAGCATAATAATGAAAATTGTGCCTGTTTACATTGCCAATTTTGTGCAACGTTGCATCAACTACAAATAACATACGTATAATTTGAAAAGTTCCGTTGCTCCATTATTTTATTTTGAACCCACTCACGAAAACTGATTCTTGTTTCGTAATCTTCGTCGTTAAGTTCCTGTAATAATTGAATGGCGTTAAAATTCTTATACATTTGTCGAGCAGAGGATTGTTGGCCGGTCAATAAGCGGATCTTTAACAATAGCCAATTTTTTTGGTAAATATTCGAAATATTGGCACATCAAATTTTCTGAATTTTGTTGTTTTAAAAACCAAGATCAAAACTAAACTAACCTGAACTAAACTTTTTCTTACTTTCCACAAGCTGTTTTACATTCTATATACTTTTTTTGAATAAAAAAAGTAGAAAGTGTCAAAAGAGAAAGTGTCTAAACAAAACCTGTACAATTTTATAGGAAATATAAAAAATAAATATTGCGTACAACTTTAAGAAAAATGTGCTCTTTTTCAAAATGTTTATTGTGTTTAGTGAAAGTGGCAAATTGTAACGGAATAGGACGGAAAATACAGAAAATTGAGAGGGAAAGGTGAAAACAATTTTTTCTTTGAAAAAACCATGCGAGATCAGCGAAAAACTTCATATTCGTGTTCTACGACTCAAAAATAGGAAGTGTGTAAATTATAATAATAATCGAAAAATTCGGAGAAGTTGGTATTTCCAATATTCCGAATAATTGCCATTTTTTTTCTATAAGAACCCCTTTTCATCTATTATTTTTGTTATAGGACACAATCTCCTGTATTTTCAAGATGCTTCTTGTTACACTTTTGCTCTTTTAGAACCAACACTAAAACTAACATTCATCATAACCTAATCCCTTTTCTCATCAAATAGTCTTTTTAATAAATATTAAATTAAAGCAGTTTTTTTGGTGTTTCTCTAAAAATACAGTACTACGTTTATCCCAGTTAGCAGTCAAAACCATAGTATAGTATATTAAGGCACCATTTGCCAATTTTGAGAATAAACAAAGTTAAAATAGTATTCCGTTGTCGTTAAGTAAACAGTAGTAAAAATTATCATTCCAAAAAAGTCAGCACACCAACTTTGTTACTTTTGATATTTGGTACACACTTGGACTTTGTTCTCGTGTCTCACGATTGGATTTCCATGCCAGAGCCCGGCATATAATACACATTGCATAGAGGTTACATACTATTCAGCTTACTGAAAATGCTTAGACTCAGTAATAAAACTGTTATTCAGGTATTAGAACTATATAATAAACTGTGTTATTATCAACTTTATCGTATACTTTCATTTTTCACCTGTGTTTGGGAACTAATTAGAATTTCTGCGCGTAACTATAGGACATTTTATATTTAATTTAATTTAAAATATCCTGGAAACCTATACCTATACACAAGGTATTTTAGAACATGATTTCACACATTAGCAGTCCATCACTTCAAATTAGTTTTAAATAAACCTAACTTTATCATTAATCGGCCTACTTGATAATGTAGTAGTGCAAAATACAAACATTTAAAAATAATTACACAAAAGCGAGCCTTTGGGTATACTTGGGGACTGACACCTAAAGTGCTATTTTGGATATACACTATGGTGATCCGCCCCCATGATAACGTACGCCGCTATTGTATGGTGGCGTAGTACAATAAAGCGCAAACACATTCTTCAACTTGACAAAGTTCAGAGAATGGCTTGTGTGGGAATATTAAGTGCGATGAGAACTGCTCCCACCAGGACTCTGGAAGTCCTGGTGAACCTGCCTCCACTTATACATAGAGAACGAGGCCCTGAAGACTGCTTAACATCTCAGTTGCCTGGGACATCTTGGAATTGGAACGGGCGGCTACTCAAGTGTCTGGGAAAGCGCGGTGGAGATGTGTTCATCACTCCCCATGCGGACAGATCACATGACGCCGCTTTTAAAACCTAGCCTCTCCCTGGAGATATTTCTGGCAAGTAGAGAGAATTGGGAGGGAGTACAGAATCTTCCGAAAAATGGATCCTGGTGGTATACTGATGGATCTCGATAAGATGAAAGATCTGGAGCCAGAGTATTCGGCAAGAGCATAGGAATCAGAGAGTACTACCCTCTCGGACAATGTACGACAATTTTCACAGCGGAAATTTATGCTAATCTGCAGTATGCCTATCTCTGTGAGAGGAACATAGACATGAATAGAGCAATAAATATATGTTCAGGCAGTAAGACTGCGATATTGGCACTGAAGTCCAGTGTCGTAACTTCACAACTGGTGTCTGAGTGCAAGGATGGACTAAATGGTATGATAAGGAAAGGCTGCACAGTCAGACTCGTATGGGTCCCAGGTCACTCGGGCATACGCGAGAATGAGGCAGCAGACCGTCTGGCAAAGTTGGGTTCGGCGACTGAACCGTATGAACCCCAACCAATATTACCTGTCCCAATTGCTATTGGCAAAATGGAATTAAAATTGTTGCTGGAAAGCAAATTTATTGAATCGTGGAGGGGAGCTCCTGGAATGAGGTGTGCTAGGAACATATAGCTGGGCCTAGTGCACGGCATACTAAGGAGCTTCTCGCCTTGGGAAGGAAAGAGCTGCGAATTGTGTTGGGATTGTTGACAGGACATTGTCACCTCAGGAGCCATTTTCAAGATTATGAATTTCTTTCATAACGATTAGTTAACGAATAAACCTCAGAGGTTTAACAGAAAAAACTTAGCACAAGTAATTGTGCTAAGTTGTGTTAGCGTTACAGCTTAACGGTCCTTTTGATGTGCGCAAAAAGGTAGCGACCAAGATAACTCATACTAGTTCAACTTTCTCTGTCACGTGTTGAATAAGAAAATCAAAACAAAATAGCGCGTGGAATGGTAGGCACTAGGCTCCTCGCCATTCACAATCGAACGCAGGCCGATATATCAGTCAGGTCAGAAATGTAAGAGAGAGATTCCAATTTCTTTATTAGCTTCTAAGTCAGTACAAAACACTATAAACTTCTATTTAATGTACAGATCATATATGAGGCTTAACTAATTATGAACTTAATCTAAATATAATATAATGGAGTTCCCTCTGGTGAGTGAGAGAGAGATTCGAGCCGAATTCTGCTCTTTATACTTGTCGGGAAACTCCTCCCCCTTTTTTCGGAATTGACCAATCCCGTTCTTTTCAATTTCAGTGTTTCTGAATGTTGTAATTTGTTGTTAATTATCGCCAAAACAATTCAGATTTTTTGTAATTAATTCTTAATTACTGTGAATGAATCGTTTCTATAACAAGCTGACCATTAACTTGCGGAGAACTGCACGTTCTCGTTGTGGTTGTAAGTAGATACCGCCCCTGCTCTGAACATTTGATCGATGACTGTCTGCATGATAAATATCCACCTGTATATATATATATATATATATATATATATATATATATATATATATATATATATATCCATTTTCATTTTAAGCAAATAACCATTCCCTGAATATATAAGATAGAGCGAAAAAAATTGGAATTCCCGTATTAGCGTACTGATATATTTATTTTTTTTTTTCATTTTTCTTAGATTACATTTACAATTTTAAATGATTGCCAAATTTTTGGATGATTTTGAGTTCTGAAAAAAGCATTTGTTCGCCTTGAAAAGACCTTACGAACTAATTGATATACTTTTAATAAGCATCCTTTTTTTTTTACGGTTCCATTTGTGCAGCGCTGTTTTTGTATATTTTTGTAATATTCAGACATGCTTTAAAGCTTAATATGATCCCGAGTTTTGATTATTTTTCGATTTAAAAGATCAATTCTTTTAATTTTGAAAATATTTTTAATTTATTTTTCGGAAACCTTGAATTGGTTAAATAGAACCGGATATACCAGCCTCCGAAGGAGGCCTTTTTTGAAAAATTGCTCATTTTCCACAAGCTAAACAACAAAATATATTTTTTAGGAACCTACACTTTTTCTTTAATGTAGTAGAAACTTTGACTTAAGAATATCGATTTTTACCCATTTTAACCTCTTCTCAATTTTTTTTTTAAATTATTTTAAAGCTTAAAGCCACATTTCCTCATACTATTATGTTTTGAATATTTTAATACATGGGGGGAATGTTTTAAAATATGCCTGAAAATCACAAAAATTAGCATAAACAGTGCTGCACACAATGTAACTCTAAAAAAAGCAGATTCTAATTAAAAGTATATGATAAATTAACTGGTTCAAAAGAACTTTTTAAGATAAAGAAAATGCTTTTTTCAGAATTAAAACCGAGACAAAATCTTAGATTTGGCGAGTATTTAAAGTGGTAAAAGTAATCGAAGAAAAATGGAAAAAAGGTTAAAAATGAGAAAAAACTAATTCAAGTCTAAAAAAAGTAAGGACCTAAATATAAGAACTACATTTTTTTAGTGTTTCTACTGCATTTAGGCCTCTAAAGTAAAAATATATAATTTTTTGTATTACCCTTCTTTAAATAAGTTATCTTCCTAATTTTTGAAAAAGGCAATCTCTGATTCTTTTTAAGCAATATGAGTTTGTCAAAATAGAAATTTAAGGTCTTTTTAAGACGAAAAAAATAAGATTCTCTCAGTCAAAAAGGAATAAAAAGTCGAAATTCTGTGAGGGTTTAAAGTTGCCCAAAATTCAAATTAAAAATAAAAAAGACTAAATCGAGCCAAAACTCTAGATTTTGCGACCATTTAAAAAATATACGAAAAATAGGCTACGAAGACGACTTTAAAAAGGTATATTTTAGCTTGTTAGCTCAAATTCGACGACTAGTTCTTATTTTATAATAATATATACTTATATTCTTCTGGATTTCGAATCTTTCGCTGTGCAATTCATGATTCAGAAATATAGATGTTATTGTAATTGAAATAGGTTTTTTTTTTCAGCACCAGCTGTGTAGTGCTGTATCTGCGCATTTTTATGATTTTTGACCAAGAGCAAGCACAGATTTCAACTTTTGAATCTTTTTTGAGTGATCAGATCTAATTTTTTTCTTCTTAAAAATTTCTATTTTGAAAAACTCATATTGCTTAAAAACAACCAGAGATAGTCTTTAAAGGGGGGTTTGTTGTCAAACATTTGAAAAATGACTTTTTCAGGAAGCTAGTGCAAGAAATCATATATTTTTACTTAAGAGGCCTAAATATATCATTTCTTCTCATTTGTAACCTTTTTCCGATTATTCTTAGATTTATTTTACCACTTTAAAGGCTCGCCAAATCTAGGGTTTTATCTCGGTTTAAATTCTGAAATATGTATTTTTTTTCTCTTAAAAAGACCTTTTCAACCAGTTCCTTTATTATATAGTTTTAATGAGAATCTGCTTTTTTAGAGTTGCATTGTGTGTGCAGCACTGTTAGTGCTAATATTCGTCATTTTCAAGCATGCATTAAACCCATAAGATCTCATTTTGTTGCCATACTCCACTAACACCAATTTCTTTCTAAGATGTTATAACCGTAAATTAACGGTTTCACTGTGTATTTATCGTCCACCATGAATTAATATACTCAAAATATGATAGTATGTGAAAATGAGGCTTTAAACTTACAAAAGTAATTTAAAAAATTAGAAAGAGGTTAAAAATCGGTAAAATCGATATTCTTAAGTCAAAAATAAATAAATAAAAGATCCAAATACGGAAGACCAAATTTTTACTTACATTTTCTACTATATTCAAGAAAGGGTGCAGGTTCCTAAAAAAATATATATTTTTTTTACATCAACCTATTGAAAATGAGCAATTTTTCAAAAAAGGCCTCTTTCAGAGGCTGCTATGTCAGGTTCTATTTAACCAATTTAAGGTTTTCGAAAAATGAATTAAAGATATTTCCAAGACAAAAAAATTATCTTTTAAATCGAAAAATAGCCAACACTCGAAATCATTAAAGTTTAAAGCATGCGTGAAAATTACAAAATTAACAGAAATAGCGCTGTACAAATGGAACCTTAAAAAAGCCGATTCCAATTAAAAGTATATAAAAATTAATTAGTTCGAAAGATCTTTTCAAGGCGAAAAAAATCCTTTCGTTAAAATTGAAAACCATCCAAAAATTTGGCGAACATTTAAAATTGGTAACTTAATCTAAGAAGGGTGGAAAAAAAATGGATAATTTCAAGTTAAAAAAATAAATATATCATTATCCAAATTTTTTCTTTGTATTTTATCCATTCAGGGAAAAGTTCTTTCCCCTAAAGTGAAAAAGGGGAATATAGGATTTATTTTTCAATAACCTGATATCTGCGATTCTTTACAACCAATCTGAGCCCTTCAAAATAAAATCAAAGATTTTTCTAAAATGAAATTATGAGATCTTATAAGTCAAAAAAGAGTCAAAATTCAAAAATTTATGAGGATTTAAAGCATGCTTATCAAATCACGAAAATGAGCAAAACGGAGTTTAAAAAAAATTGTAGTTTAAAAAAGTCGATTCTAATTAAAAGTACATAAAAAAATGAACTGGGTGAAAAGGCTTCTTAAAGATGGAAAAAATTTATTTTTTAAAATTTAAATCGAGATTAAACTTTAGATGTGGCGGGCATTTCAAGTAGTAAAAGTAATCTAAGAAAAATGGAAAAAAGTTTAAAAATCGGAAAAAATCGATATTTTCAAACGGGAAAAAAATTTCATCATGAGATTGAAAGCATCTTTTCAAGAAGTCGCAAATGCTTTTTTCAAAATTCGTATCGACTCAGACCTCTAGATTTGGCGAGCATTTGAAATATGCGAAAAATGGGTTAAAACGAGCCCAGTTCGCAACTTTCAATGGGTATATCTTAGCTTCTTGGGATACTTAAGAGCTTTATTTCCATATGAGTTTGTTTATTTTTTTAATAGTACAATAACATTTTTTTAAAGATTATTTTGAAACTTGAAGTGCGCCACGAAATGATTTAGTATTAATCCGTTTGGTTTCTTGCAGACACTTGCCAATATATAGGGTGCGACATATATTTTGAGACAACGGAATATCTCGGTGGGATCAAATTTTTTGGAAAAATGTTTTATACAAAAATTATAGGGTGACAAGGGAGTTAACTAGCAGTGACCTTTAAAATAACCTTGGCGTTGCCCTTCAATGTCATTTGAAGGTCAACTCCCGGATTTTAAATGGGACTCCCCAATTTCGACTTCGGGAATGAAAAGGGCGGGAAATTTTACTCTCAGATATGACCTTGACCTCAAGGCGAAGGTTAAATATCAAGGTCAAAACAAAAAGATCGCGATGTTTCATGAAATGTTTCGTTCAAAAGTTGTTGGGCGGCACGGGGGCTAAGTGGTAGTGACTTTGAAAATTACCTTGAAATTGGCCTACAGGGTCATTTGGTGAGAATGAGTTGATGACAAGCTTGTGGTTCCATACTTTCTGGAAGGTACTTTGAACGGTGCAAAATATCGTGATATTTTAGAAAATCAACTTCTATTTGTTTGAAGACGTACCCTTAGATATAAGGCAACAAATGTTGTTTTAACACAATAGATGTCCAGCGTATTATTCTCAATTAGCCTGTCAAGTTTTCGATCGCTAATTCAACGGATGGTGGACCCAATAAATTGGCCCGCAAGATTGCCAGACCTTACGTCACCAGATTTTTGTTTATGGGATTATTTGAAGAGCAAAATTTATAAAGACGTGCCAACAACTCGTGAAAACATGAAACATCGAGTCAAAGATGCTTCTACCAAAATAACACCTGAAATTCTCCGCAGTTGTGTGCAATCTTATTATTCTTATGAAACCTTTGACATGATCATGCAAAATGATGAGGGGCGAGGGGACTTATAGAAAACAAGCACCCCGATGGGGAGAGGCGGGGGGACTCACCTGAAACGAACACCCTGATGATGAGAGGCGACGGGACTCACCAAAGACAAACATCCGATCGTAAGTGGCGAGGGGACTCATCGAAAACGAGCACTCCGATGGTGAGAGGCGACGGGACTCACCGAAAACAAGCATCCGATCGGAAGAAACGAAAGGACTCGCCAAAAAAAAGCACCCCGCTGGTGAGAGGCAAGGGGACTTACTGACAACAAGCACCCTGAAGAGAACAGGAACTACTACGTCCACGTCGTTGTTCCTGGGTAGTGCTAAAAGTAGTTAATCATGCACATAGTCGTACTAAGTACAGTTTTTGCCAACAGTTCTGAACGTTTGTGTTTCTTCAAATAGCCCTGAAGATCGAGATTAAGGTAATGTTATAGCAACTTTGCAATCTTACAGTTTTAGTATGAAACATTTCATAAAATAATGACGTTGAAGATCTTCGTTTGATCTTAGAATGACTTTGATATTAAACCTTAACCTTGATGTCAAGGTGATATCTGATGATGAAATTACAATGAAATTGATCGGTCTTTCCATTTGCGAGAGTCAAATTGGGGATTTACTTTTCAAATTTTGAAATTGAGCTTCAAATAACCTTAAAGGTCAAGGTTATTTTCAAGGTCACTGCCACTTGGCCTCCGTGCCAGACAGCAACTTCTGTACGAAACATTTCACGAAATACGGCGATGCTTTTGTTTTGACCTTGAAATGACCTTGATAGTTGGCCTTGAGGCCAAAGTCATATTGGATAGTAAAATTTCTCGCTCTTTTCATTCCCGGGGTCGAAATTGAGGGGTCCCAATTAAAATTCTGAAGTGGACCTTAAAATGACCTAGAAGAGCAAGGCCAAGATCACTACTAGTTAGCCCCCTTGTCACCCTATAATTTTTGTATAAAACATTTTTCGAAAAAATTTGATTCCACCGTGATATTCCGTTGTCTCAAAATAAATGCTGCACCCTGTATGTATATATATATATATATATATATATATATATATATATATATATATATATATATATATATATATATATATATATATGTTTATACGGCTTTCACGGATTCCTCCGTGTGAGATGCATTAGCAGTGGTTATATCCACACTATGCTGTTGTAGTGCTGAAATCACATTCAGCAAGCGTACAACTATATGCAACTCCGTATATAAGTGAAGTAAAATGCGAAACAGTGAATGCAAACTTCGCTTCATCATATCCTTCCGATCTGTCCTTTGCACAGCCAGGTGCATGTCGGTACCCTGATGAGTCTAGTGAGAGACGAAACATGTATCTCTGCCGTATCACTGTGGCGGGGAGGGTAAGCTTTGACTTTCTTCTCGGTATGGTGGTACAGGTAGGCCATCTCGATGGTGGTGGAATAGGATGAATTGTATTTTATTACAATTTATTCTAACTGTGCAACCTCTAACTCAGAAAGGATATGATGAAGCGAAGTTTGCATTCACTGTTTCGCATTTTACTTCATATATATATATATATATATATATATATATATATATATATATATATATATATATATATATATATATATATATATATAGTTCAATATCGATACGGGAGTACATCCATTCAATTGATTAGTTTTTTTTAGAAACTTGCCGACGTTTCGACAAAATCTATATTTCATTTAAACTATGCTACAGTTCTTACAGAACATGTATCAAGCCTAGAACGTAGAATGAGATTTATAGATTGGTTAAAAATTAATTTTATTTTAAACAATTCAACACAAGTTATTAATTCCTCTAACCAAACTTAGCATAATCTCTTTTGTTTACTGAACCCTTGATAGTCGAAATATTACTTTATTAAATGAGTTAGAAGAAATAGATATAGCAAAAATGTATCATTGAAAGAGTATATAGAACGCTAATATTTCTAATGATCTTAACACCTCGAGCTCAAATCCCAACAAGAATAATGATTTAGATATCAGTGATATAATTTATATGCATTCATATAATAATATAATAATGATATAATTTATATGCATTCATATAATAATTTTGATAATGGAACCAAACCTCATTGGGTATATCAATATACATGCATACTATTCAAATTCTAACAATTCTTTACAACTTGAACAATAAAAAGCAGGCAATGACGCATCTGGTCAGCGATAGCATGTAGGCATGACGAGACCTAAAAAATCCTCCGGAGGGCCATGTTGCCAAATGCTCTTTTTATTCCTTTGGGTTTTTTTATGATTATTTAATACAAGTCAAATGAATACAAGGTATGGATAATTTAAAGAAATCAATTTTAACATTACGCGTAGTTGTTAAACTCTAAAGTTAGTCTCTTTGTTCATATCAGTATGAATACCTCTTTTCAAATTTTAACAATTCTTTAGACCTTGAACAATAAAAAGCAGGCAATTACGCATCTTGCGAACGATAGCAAGTAGGTGTTACGAGACCCAAAAAGTCCTCCTGATGGCCATGTTGCCAGATGCTCTTTTTCTTCCTTGGTTTCTTATGATTATTTAATTAATAGGGTTCAAATGAATGCAAGGTATGAATAATTTAAAGGAAGCAACCCTAACATTGCGGGTAGTTTTTAAATTCTAAACTTAATCTCTTTGTGTGAACCCACAATATACGAAATATTACTTTAAATAAAATAGAAAAATCGATACAGCAAAAATGTATCATTAAAAGGGTATATAGAACCCAAACTCATCAGTCATCAATATACATACTTAACCTCTTTTCAAATTTTAACCCTTCGTACGTAATAGAAAAGAAGGTAGTGACGCATCTGGTAGACGGTAAAAATCATGTGTGACAAGTTTCGATAAAGATGGGTGCCAAAATACAATTAAACCCTTCGCACCGGACAAAAAACAGGTAGTTACGCATTTGGCGGACGGTGAAAAGCAAGTATAACGAGGCCCAAAAAGTCTTTCAGAGGGCCATGTTGCCAGAGCCTCTTTTTCTTCCCTCGAGTTCTTATGATTATTTAATTAATACAGACTAAGTAATTAAGTTAGTTCATTCAAAAGAATAGAAATAACCCTTTTATCGCGGTCATTGAAACCATCGTTTAAAGAGAAAAACAAGATCAGGTTCGGTCGATTCTTGCTAGTTGGTAAAAAAATTAGCATTTGCTACGTTGTCAGTCCTCTTGGATCATTTGCAGAAGGATTCAGAATTGTCACATTCTATCTACTGTCACGGAGCTATTAAACTTTGCCAGGGTGTCCAGGTTATAATTATTTAATTTTTTTGTAAATGTTTGTCTTAATAATAACTTAATTTGCATTAAATGTGGTGTTTTGGGTTTTTTTAGGAGGTGAAATCAAGATTTGCTAACATTGCAGAGGGCGTTACCAGCAGCAGTCCGCCTACATCTCAAGCCTTGTCGCTTTTTTGTGCCTCAGTATATTAAATTTCAGAATTAAAATTCTTTTTTCTTGGTATTAATCGGCGTAATGGTGAACTGTGAGTTAGTGGCTGATAGTAGCCCGAAGAGTCTGAAAAGAAGGAGACTATTCGTAGTAGGGCTTTTATCTATCAAAATTAATTTTAGAAGTTTGTTGTGTTTCGGGGTTTAGTACGGTTGCTGAAGTTCCGAATACTTCTTATATTTCAAAAGGGCCATTAAATTTGTTTTGGGCTTTCTCCTTTGTCTGGGATTCTTTTACATACACCTTATCTCCGGGATTATATTGTGGAATATTTTCAGAAACTGACTTATCAAATCGAATTTTTGCCTTTTCCTTTTGTCGTTCGGTTTTGATGCGTGCGACTTTGTAATAGTATTCCATCCGATTGCTTAGGTCCCTAACATATTTTGATATTAATTCTTTTTGATTCTAAAGGGTTTCGGGAGGTCTACTCGACGTGTGACCAAAAATTAATTCATAAGGTGTAAAACCGTGTGTTTTTTTTGGTGTTGTTCTAACAAATAACCGCGTATGGAAGGATATTAAAAGGGTGCTCGTCGGGATTTTCGGCCGTATGAGCTCTTAGCATTTCCGTGAGGGTTGCATGAAACCTTTCTAAGGAGCCGTTCAACTGTGGATGGTGGACACTAGAAAATGTCAATTTTATGTTGTACAGTTCGCAGAGGTCTTTCATTAGGACGTTATCAAATTCACGACCGTGGTCACAGTGAATTCTCAGTGGCGTACCGTAGTGTAGGAAAAATACCAGTAGGGTATTAACTACTGAAGAGGCCTTTTTATTTTCTAGTGGGTAGGCTTGAGTAAATTTCGTTAATTCGTCCCGAATTGTCAGTGCGTGGTTTTGTGTAGGATATTCAGATATGTCAATATTAATTCTCTCGAAAAGAGTTATGGGTGTTTCGGTAATAACCAAAGGGGTGCTAAGATTTTTTCTACAAATTTTTACTTTTTCACAAATTTCGCAGCTTCTTACATATTTTTCTACGTCTTTAGTAAGTCTCGGCCAATTATATTTTTCTTTTATACGTTTTATTGTCTCATTGATTCCGCGATGTAAATTGTTTTTTCCCGTATAGTATTGGTCTAGGATAATTGGGTTATGATCTTCGTCCGGAGTTTTGCCGATGTTTTGACAGATTTTCAATTTTATTTCCTTATCGGCAAAAATAAAAGAGAAAATTTCTAATATTGGTAGGTCTAAATTGTTTTCGATACAGTAGGTATCGGTAACGTTAAATTCATTTTGACATTTAAAAAGAATGAAAAATAGATTTGCTACCACATTTTCTGGGTCAAATTGTAAAGGGATTATAAAATATTTTCATTCTTTAACTGTTCTGCTTGACAATGTATTTATTTGGTCTTGTACGAAATTTGGAGATTCTTCAAATATATCGATAATTTTAAAATGAATATCCTGCATTTTATTTTGGTAGAAAAATGTAACGATCCTTTTATGATTTTTGTCTAAAAGTTGGGCATTTGAGATCTCAAATTTGGAATAGTCAATAATTGATCTAGTTTTATACAAGTGAACGAATGTATTGAAATCTGTCGTCATTTTGTCAAGAAGGTCGGTCTCGTCTTCGCTGTTTCTGTCTTCGGTTTCGTCGTTGTTTTCGTCATCCTCGTTATTTGCGTAAACGGTGTATTTGTGTTGAAAATCTGCGCATTGTTGGAAGTGATTTATTTTTATCCGCGATAACACGTCAGCGTTTTTGTTTACTTTTCCCGGTTTGTACTCTATTTTATAATCGTATTCTTCCAGTTTTAACCGCCACCTTGCTAACCTACTGCCAGAGTCTTTGATAGAAAAGAGCCACGTTAGTGGACGGTGGTCCGTAATCAGGGTGAATTTTCGGTCATAAAGGTAGGGTCGAAAGTGTTTCACTACCCAAACAATGGCGAGTAATTCGCGTTCTGTCGTGGAATATCTGGTTTCGACATTACATAAAGTTCTTGACGCGTAAGCAATAGGCAGATCTTTACCTATTGAGCTTTGGGAGAGTACAGCGCCAATAGCGAATGCACTTGCGTCAATTGTTAGCACAAAACGTTCTTGAAAGTTAGGGTATATGAGAATCGGGTTAGAGACAAGGGCTTTCCTTAGTTCGTCAAAATATGCTTTGCATTTGGCGTCGAAGTGGAACTGGGTGTCCTTTTTTAAGAGACGAGTTAGAGGCCCTAGGAAGGATTGAATGTCTTTAGCCCTTTTTGGCTCTGGGAAATTGGTTATGCATTCTACTTTAGATGGATTGGGCTTTACGCCATCTGAAGTGATAAGATGGCCAAAATATGCGACTTCTTTTCTTAAGAATTCATACTTATCTGGCTGAATTTTTAGATTTGCCTTTCGAAGACGTTTAAAGACTTCTGTCAGGCGTGGGGGAATAAACTATGATGTCATCCATATAGACTAGATAACGCTCGTTTTGGATGCCAAGAAGGATGTTGTCCATGACACGTTGGAATGTGGACGGGGCATTTTTGAGGCCAAACGGCATTCGAACGAATTCGTAATGGCCGTTTTCAACAGTGAAAGCTGTTTTTTGGATATCTTTAAGGTCGATTTCTATCTGGTGAAATCCAGAGGCAAGATCAAGTGTCGTAAAATATTCACACATGCCTAGATGATCTAGAAGGTCAGAAATATTGGGTAAGGAATACTTATTGTCCACACTAAGCTCGTTTAACTTACGGTAATCGATTACAATACGCCATTTCTGCTTGCCAGAGGCGTCCAATTTTTTCGGAACTACCCATACTGGCGATGACCAGGGTGAAATTGAAGGGCGGATAATACCTTCCGTCAACATTTTGTTTACTTGTGTTTTTACCTCTTCCTTATGTATTTGGGGGTACCTATACGATTTGGTAAAAACTGGATAAGCGCCCTTTGTGTCAATTGAATGTTTTATTTCGTTGGTAAATGTCAAACTGTCACCTTCGAGGTAAAATATGTCTGCAAAGTTTAAACATAAATTTATTATAAGTTCTTTTTCTTCCTCGTTTAGATGACCGGTTCGTAAAAGATTTTTTATTATAGAAACCCTATCGTACTGATTGTCTCTCTGGTCCTTGCATGTTTTAAAATTATAAAAAGGTTCAGCAGTGTCGTTTATCGGATCTAGGATTATGTCTGAAAATTCGACGACTTTTGGTATCGCGTTGGCATTTATTCTTGACGTAAAAAATTCGCCACGTTCGTTGATTTTTACAAAAGCGTTAGGGAGTCTAACCTTCTCTTTTTCCTGTGCTATTAGTACGGCATCTACATTGGAAAGATCGCATTTTAATTTGAAAACCCGTTCGGTCCTAGTTTCTATAGAAATTCTGTTAAGATTTTGATTGTCCAAAATATTAGTGTTTATTTGTTCGTTTTCGTTTTCTCCTACTTTCTATAAAGGAAGAATTTTAAAATTGGTAACTAATTGTTTATTTTTAAGATCGATTACGCATTCATAATGTTCTAAGAAATCTAGACCTAAAATGCCATCGAACTCGATATATAGATTGTAAATGTAGACCTTGTGCGGATCGCCTGCGGTGAAGGGAACAAGAGTTGACTCATTTATAGAAAGTTTTTGATCTGTAATACCCTGAATTGTGACACTTTCAGGTAATCTCTGGCGGAAATTTTGAGCGGTATGTTCCTTAAAAATGGAAATACCTGCAGCGGAGTCGATGAGTAATTTAAATTTTTGCGAAGCATCCTTTATATAGTACAAGTTTTTTGAGTTGACTGTTAATAGGGATTTTAAAGAAATTCTTGTTCGGGAAAGTTCAGGTTGGGATTCATGCCGTCTAAGTTTATTGTCCGAATTTTTGTTTGTGTCCTGTAGGGGTTCCGTTTCCTGATGGGACTCGATCGGAGGGTTTGGTGGAATCGGAATTGACAGAAAATCCTGATAATTTTCCGGATCTAGGTGTTCGACTGGGTATTCTTGCGAAGTTTGATTGTAATTGTCATCGTAGGGTTGGTAATAGGGTTGACTTTGGGAGTTCTCGTATTCCTGACAATCGTAGTGATAGTAGTTGCAAGGGTCTTGGTAACTGTCGTATCCATAGTTAGTATTTAGATGATGGGTTTTTTGTGGGTTACCTCGGAAGTTAGGATTCCGGTTCTGCATTTGGGGGCGATTTTGGGGTGAATTATTATATTGTGGGGGTATGGAATAACTTGGAGAAAATCCATTTGTAGGTTGTGAATAGTTTGTTCCAGAGATTTGATTCGGTGGTCTTTGAAAGCCAGAATTCAAAGGAGGATTATAGCGTTCTTGCTGCGAACGACACTGGCTAGAAATATGACCGTTAAGCCCATATTTGAAACATTTTAGGGGTTGAGGGGGTGGTCTCCTAACAATTGGCATCGGCTTTGGAGGGTTAGGCTTAACCATCCTTTGATTTTCAAAATACGATAATTGTAACTCTCTTTTGATACGAGCTTGGGCTTGCAAAAGAGATGTAGGATTACCGGCCCGAATAAGTTGGCCTAATCTGGGTTCTAACCCGGTTAATAGGGTGTTTAATGTCATCGTGTCTATAAGGGAAGTTTGAGCTACCTTTTGGTCAGTGGTGAGATTAGATTTTTGTATACTGGCGTGCATTTTTGCATTCAAAATTTGTAATCTGTTATAGAATGTGAGTGGTGATTCGTTTGGTACTTGTTTAAGTCTTTGTAGGTCTTGTAAAGGGTGTTTTTCTATAGAGGTATAGAACTTTAAGTTGGCAACACTTTTTTAACTGGCGGCCATTTTGTGAGCTGTCAAGTGATTTATGTTTAGTTTGGTTTGGCATTTCAACATGAATAGACTGACGCCTGAACAACGCTTCCAAATTGTGCAAATTTATTTTGAAAATCATGGTTCTGTTCGAAATACGTATCGCGCACTACGTCCATTTTACGGTCAACATAATCGTCCATCAGAGCAATTAATTCGATTAACTATGGAACGTTTTCGCACCACGTTTACTCTAAATGATAATACGCATCCACAGAGACGTCGTACAGTACGTACAGAAGAAGTCATTGCTGCTGTAGAGCGTAGCGTATAGGAAGACCCGAATCAGTCTATCCGCCATCGCGCACAGGAATTGGATATGTGTTCATTCACTTTATGGAAGATTTTGCGAAAAGATCTTGGTTTGCGTGCTTACAAAATCCAACTCGTGCAAGAATTGAAGCCACACGATCACCTAGCAAGGTGTAGGTTCGGTGAATGGGCCCAAAATAAGATTGCCTTTGATCCAGATTTTCATAAGCGTATTTTGTTTAGCGATGAAGCTCACTTTTGTTTGAATGGATACGTCAATAAACAAAATTGCCGTATTTGGAGTGATGATAATCCTCAAGTGTATGTTAAGACACCGTTACATCCAGAAAAACTGACTGTTTGGTGTGCTTTATGGGCTGGTGGAATCATTGGTCCGTACTTCTTTAAAAACGATGCTGGTTAGAACGTTACAGTCAATGGTGACCACTATAGAGCCATGATCACTGACTTTTTCGTTCATCAATTGAACAACCATGATGTGCAGGAGCTGTGGTTTCAACAAGACGGCGCAAAATGTCACACAGCTCGTGCCACAATTGATTTATTGAAGGAAACGTTTGGTAACCGCATAGTTTCACGTTTCGGAAACGTGAATTGGCCTCCAAGATCGTGCGACTTAACGCCGCTAGACTATTTTCTGTGGGGATATGTGAAGTCGCTAGTCTACGCCGATAAGCCCGAAACCATTGATCACTTGGAGAACAACATTCGCCGCGTTATTGCCGATATACAGCCAGAAATGTTGGAAAAAGTCATCGAAAATTGGACCTCCAGATTAGACTACGTCCGAGCCAGCCGTGGCGGTCATATGCCAGAAGTCATATTTAAATTATAATGCCAGAAGATTATCTTTCGAATAAAGTAAATTTCATGTCAATTTAAAAAATTCATCTTTGTTTTATTCCATTTAAAAGTTCTATACCTCTATAAAAAAAACACCCTTTATAAGAGACGTTAGGTCTCTAGAGTCGCCAAAATGTAAATTTAGTAATTGTTTTATTTCTAAGTAGGAATTAGGATTCCTAGAACTAATAAGTTGGGCTGCTCTGCCTCTAAGCTTATTTTTTATGTGAATTACTAATAGAGTTTTTTTGATCTCTTGTGGACATATTGTATGCATGCTCGCATGCGTTTAAAAATGTTCCCAAAAAGATTTGGTTACCCTCAAACTCGGGTATAATTGAAAATATTTCCGATAACTTATAGGGCTCTATCTCCCCTTCTTCAGGCTTGACTTGCCCATTGTTCCCCGCCTGATTTTCTAACAAAGACATTTTGTTTTTATATTAAATAGTAACGTTAAAAAATATTTTCTTAAACTGGTATGCAATGGAAATGCGAAAGAAAAGGGAAAAATAGTAGATAATCGAACATTTTTCTTTTAAATCAATAAAATAAAAATCAAATTAAATAAACGAGATGATTCATTAACTTACACTAGCAGGAGCATTTGAGCCGTCGTGTTCTTGACTGCAACTACCAGGGGATTCACCAGGTGTTCCTTCCGTAACCTCGACAAGTGGGAGCAATCTCAATGCCGCTGATCCTTTTCTGTTAAAGGATTGGGATCCGCCGCTACCAGTTAGATTCCTCTTGTTCTAATAGCGTTTGACAGATCCTACCGACTGCGCCAATTTTATATCACTTTTTTCAAAAATCACTTTTTAAAAAATTTTATTTATTTACTTCACAATTTTCTCAATACATAAAAACAAATTTTTAACTGACAAAGTAACGTGCTACAATTAATTACATTACTAGTTCTTAAAACTAAGTATATTTATAATAGTCTATCTGCAAAATCAGCATTTCCGATCGTGACAATATTACGAAATGCAAATACTGATTACGTTTGCATTTCGGAAATGGTGCAAATGCACTGTCGGTCGTGTTACTTGAGGACACGTGTGGGAACGGCAATATAACATATATATATATATATATATATATATATATATATATATATATATATATATATATATGTTATATCGTAGGTTTTCACGGATGGTAGAATGAATAGTTTGGTTATTCCGGGTTTCAATCCGTTCGTTCAAAAAATCGTTTTCACGACGTTTCGCCAACATCTCATTTGGCATTTTCAAGTGCGGTTCGTCTCGTTACTCGCTGAGAACTGATTATATATATATATATATATATATATATATATATATATATATATATATATATATATATATATATATATATTCGCAACTTTTTGTATCTTATATTTAATGTCAATTTTCACACTAGTACTCGGAATATGAATATTTTGTGTTATTTAAACATACTGTTATAAGTCTAAAATAATTAATATTTTTTGTAGAGAATAGGTAGATTTGATCAACATTCTGGCGAACATCTCACAGCAGAAGAAACCCCCTCGGAATATTTAATGAGGTTGTTTGATTTACCCTATGAAAAGGCCAGAAAGCAGCTAGGAACATTTGGTTTAGCTAGTCATGCCCATACAATAAAAATGAAAGACTTGTCGGGTGGGCAGAAAGCCCGAGTTGCTTTAGCAGAATTGTGTCTTAATGCTCCTGACGTCTTAATACTTGTAAGCTATTCTTTGACGTGAACTTCAAGGTCATTCTTTAAAAAAATATGTGTAGGCCTAGAGCAATGTCATCATTATTTATGTAAAACATAATTTAAAGCCATATTTAATGATATTTTTCCTGTTAATTAAAGAACCTAATAACAAAAAATTAAGCAATAAATTGCCTAATTATATTTTAGGATGAACCTACTAACAACTTAGACATTGAATCTATAGATGCTTTAGCTGAAGCCATAAATGAATATACTGGAGGTGTAATTATAGTGTCCCATGACGAGAGACTTATAAGGTAATATAAATTATTCACTGAAATAAAAATATTTTATAACCCTATATTTCATCCGCGAAATGTCAGCTTTACGAATCTAGAGTTTTGCAAGTTCATTTTATCATTTGTTAATCCATAACTAAACTATTTGTTTTTAATATTTTGTCTATTTGATAAACAGTGGCGTATGTATAACATAGGATACGGTAGTACGTGTAATAAGGTTATTTTAAGGCAAGTGTTTTTATTTTTCAATGGGTACCCGCTTGTGTATTGCAGAAATTGGAAAGTAGAAAAATTGCGCGTCTAAGATATAAATGACTTATAGGTTTCGATTTCATTTAGAGGTAATTTGAAGTCAAATGTGTAAAATCTTAGCCTCTACTCAAGTAAGCAGGCTTGAAGACTTTCATCCAGATAAAGATTGATGATTATCACGTGTCTAATCCCACTGTGACATTGAGCCGCGATTTTTGTTTTCAAAGTTATTTTGGCGTCGAGATTGTTTTATGAAAATAACAACCAATTTTCATAGGTGCGGTTAGTATCAAAGGAGGGTTAAAAAAGTGGTGGCTTTGACGTTCATATTAAAAATCATTAGAACCCCTATTTTTAAATCCATAGACTCGCGAAATTTCACTTTTAGATACATAGTTATGTCGTAAGGAAAAATTAGCTCCACAGCAGGTTAAATTCTTCTTATGGAATATTATTCTTTACATAGATATTTCACTTGATATGACTGAAATAATACTGAATTCATCATTTTACCTATTGCGTGTGTCAGGATTCTTTTAGGTATAAAAACCTCTTTACACCAGTACCTGCAATTAGTCATCAATATAATACAACGATGCCCAGGACTCACGGCGTAGCGTAGCAGGATAGATTTTAGGCTTCATTTCGATACAGCCAATATAGGCAAGATCGTAAATAACCCAGTGAAGGCAAGAATCTGATGAAAAAGTTTACCTGTTGAGGTAATTTTTCTTACTGTATAAATACATATCTAAAAGTGGAATTTCACGAGCTAATGGTTTTAAAATTATGAGTTTTTTATATGATTAGCATTACATGACCTTCAAATGACTTTAAGTGTCATCGATTTTTTAACCCTCATTGTTGCCAATCTTTGTGAAATTCAGGAGTTCTATTCATAAAACAATTTAGACATTAAAATGACCCAAAAAAAAATCTATGGTCAAGGTCAAGGCCACACTGAGATCAGACACTCTCTATAATCGTCAACTTTCATTTAGATAATTTTGGTCTTTAAAACTGCTTACTTGAATAGAGGCTTACTTAATGATTTTATTTTCATATATGACCTATAACTCATTTCTATAGTTGAACGCGCAATTTTCCCTACTTTCCATTTCTACAATTAAACAAGGGGGTCCCCATTTAAAAAAAAAACACTTGCCCTTGAATAGCCTTCAAGGAGAAATTCAATATCACCGGTGTATGTCCCCTCGAAAACCAACAACTGTTATTTAGGTCATTCTTTATGAAAACGCTTGGGTGAAAAAATATTCAGCTGTAATTTTAAATGAGACTCCCTCAATTAACAAAAACTTACAACAAGAAAAGTATGTTTAAAATGTATGTAATTATTAAATAAAAATGCCTACGATACAAAAAAGGTTGAAATGAGCTCTTTCTACCTGAACCGAAGACGGGTGTCTTAAGTTATCGGAATGCGAATACCTCTGATGTACAGTCTACTATTTCTATAATTGCGCTATTTAATACCTAACTTTTAACGCTTACAAAACTATTTATTACAATTATATTCATTAGTAAGCAAGAATAAAATTTAAAAAAAAACGATTTCTAACAATTTAAAAGTTTGCCTAAAAAGTTTTCATGTTTAGTTACAGGAATTAGAATATAATACAATTATTACTTAAGTACTCAGCTAGAAGTCAGAAGCCGATTTCACGTCTGATTCAAAGTAAGAATTTAAATAAAAATGCAGAGTGGTGTATTCAAGGGTTTCAATATTTTTGTCACATATTCCTATGCAAAAAATTGACTTATGTTTTAAAAATGTATTTTATTATACAGGGGGTACAATAGGTTGTGATAAACCAAATTTATTATTTTTAGAGTAGAATACCTACAATGTAAGTGGCTTATGTAAGTCTCCTAAGAATTTACTTTATTTTTGATATAATATGGGTATAGTTATAGTTATAGAGAAAAATTAAGTTCAAAGAGAAGAGGCCCTAAATCTGTACAGTTTTTGGCAAAAAAAAAACAAAAAAATATTAAGAAAACTAACAATATCACAAGTCTCTCCCACAATCCCTAAGTGATATTAGGGGTCACTCGTGATTTAAAAAATTTATCTACGATATGGCGAAACTGATTTAAAGTAGTCCTGTTTTACAGCCAAGTAGCCTTTCTTTTTAACAAATTTAAAAAACTCTTGGTTTTAATCTAAGACCATCATATGATCCTCAAAGGCCATTACCGGGAGTAACTAAAAAAATAAAAATATCTATAATACGAGGATAAAGCCGAATACTTCACAATGGGAAGAACGATTAAATAAAATCATTGAGAATATCCGGAGAGATATGAAATAGTCGGATACAGTACATCAGAGATATTAGAATAAGAAAGATTTAGAGACGAGTAGAAGAAATAATAAATCGGACCCGATACGATTCACTTCAGGATGGATAAGTACAAGTTAAGCAATAATGGAAAATAAGACCGTGTGCTCTTTGAACGACTAGAAAAGATTTTCTACTGGATGTTAAATTCTTCCCTAATATAACTGATTGCAGTTTAACAAGTTGCCTATATTCTCCTTCGGGAAGTAGGCATTGGAGCTTTAACAAACCAAGAGCAACATTAATAGAAAACAGCTGTCTATAAAATATGATTCTGAGATATCTTGACAGGATAGAAAACAGACATTTTCGATGTCAGACTGAAAAATATCGCCAGACAAACGACTTCTATACTTAAACCGAAGTAGTGCGAAACTTAAAAAAAAAATTTAGTCAGAAATTAAGAAATCTTTACTGCTGTAGAATCAGTTCAACAGGTTGCCTACATTTTCCTTTAGGCAGTTAAAGGAAAAATATATAGACAGTTTATTTCCTGCAAATACAACTCTGGTCCTCTTCCCATATTCGTTTCGACCACCAGTGGCGCTGTAACGAACCAAGAGCAATATTCATAGGAAACAATTATCTATATAAAATATTAATTCCTAGCTATCTCGGCAGGATATTAAAGTTGCAAATTTTCTCGATGTCAGATTGAAAATATCGCCAGTAAAACGACATCTATACAAAGGAGTAGTCCGAAACTTAAAAATACGAATTTCACTAAGAAATAAAGAAGTCTTTACTGCCGTAAAGGTTGTTTAACAAGTTGCCCATATTCTCCTTAAGGCAGTGGAAGAAAAAACGTACAAACCGTTTATTTCCTATAAATACAATTCTGTGGTCCTCTCTCCATACGCGTTTTGACCACCTAATGATCTCATTAGTGGAGCTGTAACCAACGAAGAGCAACATTCAGCAAAAATCCTACTAAGATTACAGTTTTATTCAATTCTAGCCGTACATCACCGAGAAAATCTCTAAACTTGTCTAGGAATTCCATAACTGGAAAACCCCGAGTCTTGACCGGTTCCAGAACTACTGGGTAAAAAAGTTCTATAATACGTACCATCAATTGGCTTTAATAGCCTAAGAACTGGTGACGGAATATTATAATGAAAAAAAGGAGCCAAACTTCCAGACACTGATCAGGGGGTTTAAGGCGAGAATTGGGGTGCAAAGTGGAAATTTTTTCTTAAAAGAATATAATAAGCTCTCCGCATAAAAATATGTACTCATAGAATTGATGTCTAAATTACTAACAGTTTTTTGAAAGCTAAGGAGGCCCCAGGTTGACGGAAAATATGATCAACTTCCTGTCTGTAACTTCGCCTTGTTTTAGTATAGGAATCAGATGCTAACATGCAGCTGCTAAATTGCAGAGACGAATATGGGGGGTAACTTGAGTTAAACAGTCAAAGTTGGTATAAACGTATTATATAATGATCGCTTATTAATGTTTCATCCAATAGTTTCATGTGATCTTCGTTTCTAAAATAATTAAATTTAATAAACTAAAATAAATTATAGCGATTCGGCTCTAGTATATATATGAGATATTTTTAATACAAAATGTTTCTATATATATTTCTTGTTTCAAAAATTTTATTTTATAGGCCAATTTCAGCGAGGCCAATAACATAAATCATTTACTTTTAAGAAATACTTTCAAATTTTTCATTCAATGTATTATGGATCGACTGTAGAGGGTCTACCTTTAACTAAGACAGATAGACGTGTCCTTTCAAGAATATTCGTATAGCTAGAAGTAAGGTGTCTGGAGAGCAGATTTTCAAAGAAAAATAGAGAGAACGAATGAGAAGGGTTTTGAGATGTGACGATGTGCCGCAAAACTGTCGATTTTCGAAGGCTGACAGAAATTAGATACAGACTAACATTTAAAAACATTCTTACCAGCAGAGATATATCTATCTTGAAGAATGCAATTCCTTCGCTGTTATGTGTGGTTTGTTTTGCTATATGATGTTTTATCTACTACAATGATATCTGGTCTGTTCTGTGCAACTATATGGTCCGTAAGCACAGTTCGATCCCAGTACAGGGTGAGTCAACGATTGGATGAAGTAAGTTTGTGCCTTTTCGGTGAAATTTACAAAGAAACTATATTTATTGTTTGATACAGTTTATTTTTACACAGATTTTAAAAATATTTAGGACTCTACAGGGTGAGCCAAAAAACTAGGACAGCATAAAGTTGTATTTTTTTAAATAGAACACCCTATATACCAATCGTATTTTCGATTTAGCTTATAATTTTAAATCTTTTTTATTAAGGGTTTACTATAACAAAACTTTATAGTTTCTGAGATAATTAAGTTTAAAGAAAAAAAGTCACATTTTCAATCATCAATTCAATCCTAAATAACGTTTTCAATTTTGTGACAAATATATTCAAATTTGGAATGTAGCAAGGCCAAAGACAAGTTAACATAATTTTTACCTAATATTTGCAATAAAAGCTACAGGGTGTTGAACACATCGGCTCAAATTTGAACAAGTTTAAATGAATAAATATCTTTTTTTTAAATGGTACACCCTGTATATTTTCATGTTATTTAATAGAGTAATAAAAACCCTAAAAGTTTTGTTCAATATATCCTATACCTATTTATAATAGTTTTTGAGATATTTCAGTTTTTCTTATTTTCCATACTTTTTTACAGAAATAGTCTTCATTATCATAGTAGCCATGGCAAAAACAATGTAAAAGAACATTTTTCTGTGTGTCAAATTTATAGCCGCAATCGCTTCTTTTGGTTTTTATGTAGTGTAGTTTGGTTTTTTTTTGCATTCATCTTATATTGTAAAATGAATTTTCCAAAGAATGAGTTAATAGATATGATTTATACAATAGGAGAGGCTCAAAGAATTTACAAAATGAAGTATCCTGATCGACGCCAGCCTAATACCCATACTTTTCAAAACTTAATGCAAAGATTTGATTCTTCTGGTACTGTTGATTATCCAAAACGTAAAGTGGTCAACAAGCCAGTAACTAATGAAGAAAAAGAACTACAAGTATTGTTAAATGTTCAGGAAAATCCTTATATTGGTAGCCGTCAGTTAGCAGCATTATGTGAAACATCACAATCCACCGCTAATCGTACTACCAAGAAACATAGGTATCATCCATATCACATGGAATTACACCAAGAATTGCATGGACAGGATTTTGAAAGTCGTGTAAACTTTTGTCGTACAATAAATGCGGAGATTCAATTAAATCTAAATTTATTATGCAAGGTAATTTTTAGTGATGAAGCTACTTTTAGAAGTAACGGTGCCGTAAATAGACGCAACATGCATTATTATGCCACAGAACACCCATTTTGGATTAGAGAGGTGCAACATCAAAACCACTGGTCATTAAATGTTTGGTGTGGTATTCATCATAATCGAATTATTGGACCCCACTTTTTTAATGAACCACTAAATGACCATAGTTGCCTGAACTTTCTACAAGAAGAACTACCCCACCTGCTTCAAGGTCTCGATAGGGATGAGCTCGACAGTATGTGGTTCCAGCACGATGGTGCGCCTCTGCATTACCATCGTGAAGTTCGTGCGTTTTTGGACCAACGATATCCGCAAAAATGGATTGGACGTGGGGGTTTCATTGAGTGGCCACCAAGGTCTTGCGACATCACCCCATTAGATTTCTTCCTATGGGGTTATATTAAAAATAAGGTGTATGTTAATCCACCAACAACAGTGGAAGATATGCGAAACAGGATTAGGGATACCTGTAGAAAAATAACGCCACTAATTTTGTCCAGGGTCCGAGAAAATCTGCAAAAAAGACTAAATTTGTGCATTGCACAAGAGGGTCGTTTATTCGAACACTTATTAAAAAGAAATAATCAATCTCAGTATTTAATAGGTAATTTTTTTGTTTCAATTTAGTATAAAAGTAAATATGTATTTGCCTTGTCGTTATTGTTGTGTTAATTTTTTCACATTATGTTTAATTAAACTATTGCCGTTGTAATATAACGAATAATGTATTTCATCATATTTAACCACATTCTGTTTGTTTCTGTAGTTTCTTTTTATTATTTTACATGGCTACTATAATAATGAAGACTATTTCTGTAAAAAAGTTTGGAAAATAAGGAAAACTGAAATATTTCAAAAACTATTATAAATAGGTATAGGATATATTGAACAAAACTTTTAGGGTTTTTATTACTCTATTAAATAACATGAAAATATACAGGGTGTACCATTTAAAAAAAAGATATTTATTCATTTAAACTTGTTCAAATTTGAGCCGATGTTTTCAACAGCCTGTAGCTTTTATTGCAAATATTAGGTAAAAATTATGTTAACTTGTCCTTGGCCTTGCTAAATTCCAAATTTGAATATATTTGTCACAAAATTGAAAACGTTATTTAGGATTGAATTGATGCTTGAAAATGTGACTTTTTTTCTTTAAACTTAATTATCTCAGAAACTATAAAGTTTTGTTATAGTAAACCCTTAATAAAAAAGATTTAAAATTATAAGCTAAATCGAAAATACGATTCGTATATAGGATGTTCTATTTAAAAAAATACAACTTTATGCTGTCCTAGTTTTTTGGCTCACCCTGTAGAGTCCTAAATATCTTTAAAATCTGCGTAAAAATAAACTGTATCAAACAATAAATATAGTTTTTCTGTTAATTTCACCGAAAAGGCACAAACCTACTTCATCCAATCGTTGACTCACCCTGTACAGCTTGGACTCATTGTTTTCCAATATAGATTGCGGCTGTATTCATAATATGGCACTTTCTCTGCATGCAACAGTTTGAATTTATCTACCAATCCTTGACGGATAATCTTAGCCATAGCGGCTGAATCGTGTCTCGCCTTGTACTTCAATGTGACAAATTCTAGACATATTGACATTAGGCGTTCTAAGTCTAGGGGTCTGTAATTCTCGTTGGGATGACCTGATCTTGGATAGATGCCTTCGATTTCAGGAAACGTTTGCCCTGACGTCAACTAGTAGTTCAACGCTAATTTGTCGACATGTTTCTGGTTGACCTCGTTTGGGTGTCGTTCATGAAAGGAAGCGCTTCTGTAGCCAGACTTGAAGCTTTTCTTGGCCTGCTTAGTGATAAGAAGTCAGGAGTATTCTGACTTTCCTCTGCAGACTTTTTATGTCCATCCTGCTTCAGTTCATAATTCCAAAACAGTAACTGAGGGCCGAACAAGCATTGGAAGCTTTGGAAGCTTTAAATATATTTTTACTATTCAGATTGGTTCGCAGTACATGTCTCACCCGTCTTATGAACTCGTTAGTTAAGTTGATATTCATAGTTCGTTGGCCAATTCTTTGTGGCTACTTCATGCCCAAGTATTTATAGGTTTGTTCTGCTTCCATTGCCGTACTGGTTTGACCGTTCTGCATCTCAAATACACTCGGTTGTATCTTTCCTCTAGTTATGTTTAAAGTGTGGCCTTTTTCAAGACCAAATAGCAATCCTATATCCCGGAACTCTACAATTTTGAGCATTTGTTAAAGCTGATTTCTGGTGGCAGCCATCAATTTAAGATCATTCAAATACAGAAGAGGATTTAATCTTACTACCTCTTCACGATTCTTTTTAATACTGAAACCGCATCTGGTGGAATTTAAAAGAGGTGATCTCCCTGAAATATTATTTTTCGTATTGGGATTGTGTCCGTCTCGATGTTGTCGCTGGAAGATATTTGCATTTTGATCCTAGTTCTCCTATCTACTCTATATTCTCAGTATATCTGCCAGCCAGTCATGTGATACAGAGTCGAAGCCATTTGGTAGGCCACGTAGGCGGGAATAGGTTCCTTTATTTCGTATGGGCCTGATTGCACATGAAGTTTCTCCTTTCAACCCATTGCGCCCCTGGCTTATCGTTTCGACTGAATTGCAATAATGTTGTTTCGCTCACAGTATGCATTGATACATTGTGTCAAGCAGAATGTGATCAACTTGTATAACGTGGAAAGACAGGTGATTGACAAATATTATGCTGATCCTTTGGTAAGAGATAGGCAACTCCTTTTGTAAGAAACATTGACATTTTATGTGGATCAAGCAAAACATCAATTATTAAAACAGTAAGTCGTTAGTGCATATTCCAGAACTTTTTAAGCTAGTAGTTCTGGACATGATCAGGATTCAGGGCTTTCCAATTATGAAGTGCTAGTTATTTCCTCGGTGTTGAATGGCTCGAATTGCATCTGACTGTAATCCTTGCTCCAGCTATCGTTGATGTTGCAGTAGATGGTTGTAGCTAGTTGGCTTCTCCAGAACTCTTCTACTTGTTCTTTATTTGGGTATCTCTTATCTGCCATGTTTAGTAAAGAGTTTAACTTCCGATAAAAGGTCCTGTCCAATCGCTCAAAAAAGGCACTGTCTCGTTTTCGGTTGTTGCTGGCTTTATATCTCTTTAACCATCCTTTAGTCACGGAAAGTTTTTCTTTTAGTGTGTCGAGACATTGTTGGGCAGTGCTGTTTATGGGGTCGTGTTGTGAGTGGTATTGGACCCGATTCAATATTTCACGTACTCTTCTTTTATTATTATTCCATATATTTGGCCAAATGGTTTTAGCACTCCCTTCAGAGAGTATTCGCTCATACCAGATATAGTCAGATATCGTGGATGGATTTCTGTGGAGGACCCTTTGCATGTTGTCGGGTCCTAGAAGATGTGATGATTATTTACACTTCCTCTAAACTTTCAGACAGTTCGAGCGATCTCAAGTAGCACTGCTTTTTGCAAGGCCATCTAGGTAGTTGCTAAGGCCGAATTACTTGATATTAAGCAGAAGACTCTTCAGTACGACGTCGGTTGTTGATAGAATTATGGGGATCATCCGGGCGCTATTTATTTCCTACTGTCTGCATATTTGTACCTCTAGGTTTGTAGCGGCTGAATCGTGTCTCTTCTTGTACTCCGATGTGGCAAATGCTTGGCACCCTGCTGTTTATCCCTGATGTTCTACATCCGTATCGTTACTATTCGTGTTGGATCGAGAGATTTCTGATTATATGTTTCAGATAGTTTTTCAGTGGGTTCACCTGATCTTGGATAGCTAGTAGAAAGCCTTTGGTTTCAGGAAACATTTGCCCTGACGTCAATCAGTAGTTCGATGCTAATTTGTTGACATTTTCCTGGTTGACTTCTTTGGGTGTCGTAGCCAGGCTTGAAGCTTCTCTTGGTCTGGTTGGTGTTGAGAAGTCACTTCATGGTCCCGCAACCGCAGCGGTGTTGAATAGTCTCTCATATTGCCCAGTGCAGCACAGTCCGTGAAAATCTGAGCGTAGGTATATTAGTTGTTGATATAATTGGTTACTAATACCCACCAATCCCTTTCCTCCGTGGTATCTTGGTAGCATTGTCCGCTCAGTAGCATTACGAGGATGATGTTTGTATATCTTTATCAAGAATGTCTTGACTTTCCTCTGCGGACTTTCTCTGTCTATTCTGCTCCATTTCATAATTCCAAAAGAGTCACTGAGTTCAGAGCATAGGTGTTAAGTGTATTATAATTATAAGTATAGATTTCTAAGCAAGCGGCTTCGCATTCCCCAGGGCATATTAACTCATCCCAGATATACAAAGGTGCCATAAGGATTGAGCTCTATCGAGACTTTTTCCATGTTATCGGGTCCTAAATGACATGGTCTTCTGTATTTTCTACAAACTTTCGGACGATCCACGCGATTGCAAGAGGCACTGCTTTTTGAATCGGTTTATACAAATGCTCACTAAGGTCCAGTCCCTTGAGGTTCTGCAGAAGGCTCTTTGGTATCACTCCAGTTGTTGATAAAATTATGGGAATCGTTTAGACGCTGTTCATTGCCCATTGTCTGCGAATCAGGTCTCTGTATTTAGCCATCTTCTCATTGTATTTTGGCCTTAAGTTGTTGTTTGGTATTGTAATGTCAGTTAGTGTGGTTCGCCTAGAAGTTTTATCTATTAATATAATGTCTGGTCTATCATGAGCAAGTGTCCGATCCGTAGGAATTGTTCGGTCCCAATATAGCTTGAATTCGTTCTCAAGAATAGGTTCCGGATTTTATTTGTAGTATGGCACTTTTCCAACCTGCAATAGATTTAACTTATCTGCTAACTGGGCGACTGAGTCATGTCTTTCTTTATACTCCGTTGCGGCAAGTGCTTGGCATTCTCCAGTTATGTGCTGGATTGTCTCTGATGTTTGACAGCCATATCTACATTGGTTCTTTCCTACTGAGGGATCTCATATGATGAACTTCTGATAGTTTTTCGTTGGTAACCTGGTCTTGGATAGCTAATAAAAAGCCCTTCGTTTCCGAAGATATCTGTCCTGAAATCAACTAATGGTTCGACACCGAGTTGTCGACATTTTTCTGGATAACTTCATTGGGATGCTATCCATGACGTGGCTTCTATAACCAGGTTTGTAATTTCTCTTGGTCTGTTTGGTGCTGAGAAGCATCCTCTTCCCTCAGCTGTAAGGGCGTTGAATCATCTGCCTCGCATATTGCTCGATATAGTGTGGAAAAGTTCGCTAACCTGTGGAAATATGAACATAAATTTATTATTTGTTGATAGAGCTGCTTACCAATATCCCCCAGTCCTCTTCCTCCTCGGTGTCTTGAAAACATTGTACGTTTAATAGCACTCCGAGGGTAGTGTTTGTGTGCTTTTGTTCTTATCTTTCTTTGCAGGTTTTCGATGTCCGTCCGGCTCCATTCCACAATTCCAAAAGAGTAGCTGAGTGCAGAGCACCTTAAACAAATTTCTGTTATTTAGGCTAGTTCATAATATCCGCCTTACCATTCCGACAAATTCGGTTGTCAATTCGGCCTTCACAGTGCGATGGTCAATTCTTTTAGCCTGTTTTATACCCATGTTTGTATGTTTGTCTTGCTTCCATTGCAGCTATAGTTTCACTGTTCTGCATCGCAAGTGCTCGTGGTTGTATCTTTCCTTTAATGATGTTCAAAATATGGCACTTGTCAAGTCCAAACTGCATTCCAATATCCCCGGAGAACTCCTCTACAATTTTAGGCATTTGTTCCAGCCGGTTTTTAATAGCAGCTATCAGTTTAAGATCGTCCAGAAGATGATTCAATATTACTACCTCTTCGTTGTTATTTCTAATACTAAAGCCGTATCTGGTGGAGTTTATACGGCGTGATAGTGGGTTTGTTGCAAGGCACAATGGGCGTAGTGAATCGCCTTGAAATATTCTCCTTCGTATTGGAATTATATTAGTTTCGATGGTATCGCTGGATGACACTTGCAATTGGATCCTAGTTCTCCAAGTTAACATGATGCGTTCTAAAGAGGAAACAAAATGAATATCAACTCTATACATTCTCAATATAGTTGAGAACGACTCATGTGGCACTGAGTCGAAAGGTTTCAGCAGCAAAAAGGTTTCTTCGGTTTGTACAATCTTGGTTATATATGACAAAGTCAATAATCAGTTGCTCCTTGCATCTCATTGTTTTCCTGCTGCATCCTTTGTGTTAAATTGCGACGATGTTATTTTGTTCACAATGTGCATAGATCCATTGTGTCAAGCATAAGGTGATCACCTTATATAGAGTGGGAAGGAAGGGATTGGCCTATACTTAGCTGGGTCATGTATGTTATGCTTGTCCTTTAGCAAGAGATGCGTAATACCTTCTATCAACGAGGGTCTTTGGTGAGACTTTCAATGGTGTGACTGAGGTGGATTACATGTTTAAGTGTTTGTTTTTGGGAACATTTTGTTTATGCATTTGAAATAGCTTTCCCTAAACAAAAGAGATCCTAAAAACCTAAGTCAAGAATAAGGCGACTATATTAAATTAGATATAATTTATAAAGAAAGAAAAAAGATCCTTCATTCGAAAAAAATCAGTTTAATTTTCACTAATTTTAAACTCTCCAAGTTTTCAGCTACTGCCCCATTTCCAAAGGGAAATGGGCAGTAGCTGAAGCTTTTTCCCAACGTAGTGAAATAACAGATAGTACTCAATGCACTACGGCTCACATCCACTATAGCTCAATGGTTTTCTTTCCTCTCACTGATATTGAGATAAAAAATAATATATACTAAATTTCAAAGATAAAAAATCTACAGGAGTGGATAAAGTTCCTATATGCTTGGAAAAACTACTTATATAAACTAAAGTTACAGTTACACTGAAAGTATGTTGTTAAAATACGGAAAAATTATGTAAAATCAATAAAATTAAGAGATAGTCGCAATCATAAAATAAATGCTGTGATGCTATAAAAAGCAACAAAAATATAACCATTAACATATATAGTTGCGTGACAAACAACAAAAAGGAAAAGAAATATCACACACACACACACAAACGTAATTAAATATTCTCATGATAAGTTAATCAATAATACAGAAGTAATGTATAGAGAGGACTTTTATTGGAACACATTCTTGTAAAATTCGTCTATATATGCTTTCAATTTTAGAAACTTTTTTGTATTTTTTTACACAGCAAGTAAGGGTCGAAACACAAAACTGCGAATCGGCGCGATGCGAATTCGCAACGCAGAAAACTGCGACGCAACAGTCAACCGTACTGGACGTATTTTGTAAACTAGATAGTGACGTGGATCGTAAAAAGAGTTGTGCACTGCTATTATTGATAAGAGGATATAGGAAAAAGAAAGAAAGATTTTGGGTTCATCCATTTATTACCATTATGTACGCGTATGAATGGCATCAAGAAGTGTGACGTAACATCGCACGAATGCGCGATGCGAATCAATTCGCAAGTTCTTGCGATGCGTCATGCGAGCCCGTAAATTTCTACGATGCGATGTCGCTTTGCAGTTTTGTGTTTTCACCCAAGTGCTTGAATAATTTGATGATTTTATGCATCAGTGAATTCTTAATTACCGTACATCTTGGAATAGGCAATGTAAGTTATTTTCATTACGGGTATTATAAGCACTGAAATTTAGTTTTTATATTTTTTGTGAACCTAAGAGACTATCTCCAAAATACATGGTAAGGTTAAAATCTTTTCCCATTAAAAAAATGGCTTACAATGGTCCTTAGCCTTAGCTTTACACAAATACCTCAAAGCCCTCTTCTACAGAATAAATACGAAGTTAAATAGTTTTTGTAGCAGAAACCCCAAAAAGCAATATTAAGTAAAATCTACTAGTGATTAATCCTGTATTTTTATTATTTTTTATTTTGGCATAGAAACCGTTTTAGGCACATTCAGACTAAAACGTAGCCTTTTTCTCTCAAAAAATTTTAAGTTATAATTTAACTACGTTCAAAATACCCATTGTCAAAAATACAAGAAGTTAAACATATATAAAAAAATAAATTCATCCATATAATATTAAAATTTTTTTGGGGCTATCGGTCATTTTATTATTAATTAAAAACATTTTTAGGACATTTGACGTTTCAGTTTATTTATTTCTTAAACCATCTGCAGAACTACAATTAAACACTAAAAAGGGATTCAAATGTAATTAATTGTTATATATCACAGATTTTACTTAGAATTTTGTCGACGATTGGGATCTGCTTCTCATAATAAAATGTATGTACAACTCCTTTTATTGTAGTTTACATCTCTCCAACGAAGTCTGTTGTCTGCCTGTGATCGAATATGGCTTGGGAGTACTAACAATTCCAGTCGTTTTTTTCTTCTTCAGTATTCGGTACATTGTAGATTTTCCAACTCCTGTTATGTTGGAACACATGTAAACAGAGCTTTTAACATTATTGTCTAGATATTGATTTCTTAAGGCATCATAAACATTCATGGTAATAAGTTTTTCGTTGAGGAAAAATGCCCTGGTTTAACGATTTTGGAATAAATATAGATGTGGAAGCCATATCTTTTGGGTATCTTACTAATCTCAAATAATATATAAAAACAAGCAAAAACAAGATAAACCACTAATGACACATTGTAAGGTGTACTTTGCTCACTCACAGAAATTAAATTGAACTACCCGAAATTTTATTGTTGCAGTAAATTTATAAAACCTTACAATATTTAAATACAATTAAATATAATTAGGTTTACGGAAGTCCTCAGTTACCTGCGGCACTGGAGCAAGTACGTTGGAGGTTTCGATAACAGTTTTATTATTATCTCTAGTTCTTGAATAGAGTATAGAAATGTGTATGCTTGGGATCGCCCCTCCCCTTCCCAAGAGCTTTGACCTCAGGAAAATAGAACCGACTCTGATTTTTATATTAGGAATGTGTATGCTGCTGGCACTCCCCCCCCCCCTTTGACAACTCGTTTTTCTTGCGATAGCCCCCCCCCCTCCCCCAAGAGCTTTAAGTTCAGGAAAATAGACCCGATTCTGCATCTTATACTAGGAGGAATGTGTATGCTGCTCGCACCCCCACCCCCCCCCCCCCCCGTCGGCAACTTGTTTTTCCTTGTGATCGCCCCCCTCCTCTCCAAGAGCTTCAGAAAAATTGACCCTACCCTGCCTTTTACACTAAAAATGGCGACGTTGCTGGTGTCTCCCCCCGCCCCATCGACAACTTGCTTTCGCTTGCCCTGATATCACCCCCCCCCCCCCAAAGAGAGAGGCTGGATCCGCCCCTGCTCCTCTATGGCTTTGAGCTCAATCCGCCGATTTGTAGCCGCCCGCTTCGGGTCAGATGTAACATTATGGCATTGCTCTTAATCTGGCTTCTCACCACCTTCAACCTGTCCAGCATGGCTCTCAGGATAATCGGAAATCATACCGGTACGTAAAACCGAGAATTTCTATTATTATCATCATTAATTATTATCTGTAGCCAAAATGATTTTCTTGTGCATAGCCTTAGCGTATTTGCTAAGATTCAGTTCCTTGATATTAAGCAGAAGTTTCTTTGGTATTAAGCCAGTTATTGATAGAATTATGAGGATTATCCAGACGATCCAGGTCTCTTTATGCTTACCGCTTAGATTGTTACCATTAGGGGTAGCGCCTTCATTAAATGTTGTTTGCTTGGATGTTTTATCTACTAAAATGTTTGATTGATTGATTTATATTGATTAGGAACCCATCACAACCTATGGGGGCTTTTTGGTGTCCACGGAAGTGTAATGTAGTGGTGCTTTTGACATGGACATACACTACTTATATTAAAAAGAGGACTAGCACGTATTAGTAAGAACTTGATAAAGACATTAACAAAATTATAAACACCAAAAGGACTAACATAAATAGACATAGATGGGCAGGTACGTTTGGGGTCTAGATGTGGGACAGCAGGAGGTATCTCGGAGAACAGCGAATGTTTTCATTGTGTTTTCATATGAAAGTTTTTCATTGAGGGGGCCTTTGATGTCGTGTTCAATTAGATTAGTATGTGAGGCACAAATTCAAAATATATTTAATTGAAGGGGCAACTTGGTTGCAGAAGGGGAAGGGGAGATCAGAGCGTTCAGTAAGATGGTCATGGGTTAATCTGGTGTGACTTATCCTGAGTCTGGCCATAAGGGACCGGGGTTGTCTAGGGATAGCTCTTCAGGACAATATTAGTAAATATGGTATCTTTTAGCTCATGCAGTTCGTTTTCTTCCAGTTGGAGGTCAAATTCAAGCTGCAAAAGGCCTCATACTTTATGTTTGCAGAACACACGAAGGTCTCCTGGACAAAAGGTGAGGTGTTGTGGGTCCTCCCTTTACCAATGTGCCTCCGATGCCCACGTGACTGGGTATCCATAGAAAGGAAATTTTCTTTTTTGGATATTCTCTCCAAATTGTATCTTATATTTATGACCAACGGATGAGTAGAATGGAATACTTTTTGGAATGTGATGGAGTTTAGGGAGTCCGTGAGAATACTCCATAGTTTTTTGTTGAATCGTTTGATAATCTCGGTGGATTTGAAAATAGCAAACAGTTTTGCGGAAAAGATGCTGGATGAGGGATGTAGGGAGTAAGAGTATTTATAAGGGGGGGAAAGATAGCTGCTTCGACTGTAGAGTTTGTTTTAGATCCATCCGTAAATACTAATACATGGTCGCTGTATTTGAAATGGGTGAGTTCAATGAAATATTTTCTGAGGAATTTTCTGTTGCAGGCCTCCTTACAATATTCCAGAAAGGGCAGGTTGGCTTCAATAGGGGGAGAATTCCACGGGGAGAAATGTGAATGTCTTATGCTAGATAGGATCTGGAAGCCGGTGAGAGTTACTTTGGCATAGGAAGAGGAATCTATTATGAGAGCCAGACTATCGGCTGTTGTGCGGAGGGAGGGAACGCAAGAAATGTTTGGAGTGTGATAAGAAAGGTCTGAACTTAAGAGATTTTGCATAGTTTAGAAGGAGGAGATTTCTTCTGTGGTGAAGAGGCAGAAGTTCTGACTCGCAGCATAAACTGGAGGCTAAGTTAGTGTGGAAAGCTCCCAGAGCCATTCATAATCCACTATTACGGATTGGATCTAGTCTTTTGAGTTGGTAAGAAGGCGCAGATGAGTGGACAACAGAGCCGTAATCTAGTCTGAAAAGGATGAGGGAATTGTGGAGTCTTAATAATGAGACACGATGGGAACCTCATTTCAAACCAGACAGTGTTCTTAGAATGTTGAGGTCTTTAGAGCATTTTTTTTAAGTTAATCCATATGTTGTCCAAAATTTAGTGAAGACTCAAAGTAGTGGCCAGGAATTTATGGGCTGAGGGATTAGGGATGGGATTGGGGTTTAGAAGGATAGAGATTTTCAAAAAATCTGCGTTTACAAAAGTGAACAGTAGCTGATTTAGAGGGGAAATGGATAATCCCAAAGAGGAGACCCATTCGTTGATGTTGGAAAGGCTCATTTGAAGAATTCTCTCATTGATCGTCCGAGGAGGCGTGATATATTAGAATATCATCAGCGAATAAGCGGAGGGAAACTTGGGCCGGGATGTATGATTCGATGTTATTCATAGCAATGATAAATAGGGTAGACTGATCCTTGTGGGGCACCGGATGGTGTTGGTAAAAGGGGAATAAGCAATTGTTAATTTTTATTCGGAGTGAGCGATTCCTGAGAAATTCCTTAATATAGTAGAGCATATTGCCTTTAATGGGAATTTTCTGATAGGGTACGTTGTCTCTGCCTCCCAGAGGCCCTGTTAGGGTTAGTTCTACCACATCTAGTTATATCTTTTAATGTTTACACTGTTTCCTGCTCTGCAATTAGTTTCCTGAATCAATAAAAAGAGGAGTGTCAATCAAGAGATGAAGTTTAGCGAAATATGATCTTATTCCCTTAATATTCCACTGGATAAATGTAAGATCCATTTATGTAGCGTTCTTATTGGATCTGGATTTGTCGGGTTGATCTGTCTCCATTTTTCCACTCGGGGAGTTAAGAGAAGATTCAGAAGAGCTTCGTAAAGATGCTGGTTTTTTGGGGGAAAATGATTTTGATGAGATTTTAGGGTTTTTCTTTGGAAGAGTAGGATTCTGAAGTCAATGGAGGAAAATACTTCGGGGTTTGGGAAACGGGTTATGTGAAGAGAGGAATTGCTATGAAGAGGAGTGGGGAAGGGGAAGCTGTAGGGAAGGTGAGGTTTCCTCTAAGTTAGAGGAAGAGTTGGATCCCTCTTACGTTTATGAATTGGCTTTTTGTTAGAAGGTGGGGGATTATTAATTTTTTGATTGTCTCAGTATATTGAGAAAAATGGGTTTAGGTCGATATACTTCTGCATCGAAATAAGAGAGCTTCTCAAATGTTTTAATCTTTTGTATGCCCAGTTCTAATTTATACGCTTGGCATCGCTTGTGCCGAGTGAGATTCCGAGCAGTTTACGCAATAAGGGGAGGGGAATATGAACTTACCTCATGGGATGATTTACCACATCTTGGTCAGATAGGAAAGTCATTACATCTTTCGGATGTGTGGCCAAATTTTTGGCACTTGAAACATGTAAGTAGGTTTGGAATACATGAACGCACTCATATATGAAAGTAATCTGCCTTAATCTACTCAGGTAGTTCGTACAATTTAAAGGTTATAATTAAGGTGGCTGATGAGACTGATATATTTCCTGTGCGAATTTTGAGCGTCTCACAGTGAATGAGGTCATTACAAGTTATGACTCCTTTAGTATTCAATGTTCGATGAGCCTCGACGGTTACCTCAGTATAATGGATATTCTTCAGGTTAGATATTTATTTCCACTTGGGCTTTTTTAGTTCGATTGGCAGTTTACCATTTCTTAATTTTTCCTTCTCAAAAGACCCCTACTTTGACACTTTTGGTCTTTTCTCATTTATGGGTGTCCACCCCGGGTCCCGAGTTTTACCAGTGACCATAGAAGAATAAGTGTACCTCGTCTATGCTGTAACATATCAGCTGATTTCAAGGTTTTTTTACTAGGGTTTTAATTTCTAGTATTTTTTTGTTTTATTCTTTTGATATTGATATGAGTGAAGTTAATTGCGAGATCAGGCCATATAAAACAAAAAATTACTAGAAATTAAAAAGTGAAAAACCCCCGAAATCAGCTGATGGGTCACAGCATATACGAGGTATACTTCGTATACACTGGTAAAACCCGGAGTGGGCACCCATAAATGAGAAAAGGCCTTAAGAAGAACTTTTCAAAATAAGTAGCAGTATTTTGGATCTCCGGCAAACAAATTTCTAGGTCTCTTATGAGACCCGTTAAGAGAAGGAAAATTATAAGTAGACATCATAATTGTTCCCACGAGTATCCTGCCAACTAAAGGTCCGTTACAGCACAACGGGAATACCGTGATAAGGCGACTTAGCTTATTGGTAAAGGGCGAGAGGTATTTACTAGGAACCGTTTGCGACTCACCTAGGGAGGAGCCATGCATTGTCTGTCACGGTAAACATATTGAGATTTTCCATTAATATATAAAGAACGGAACAAAGACGGTACAAACAGACTGAGGAACCCCGAGTTCGTTAGGCCCGTTACCCGAGAGATACCCGAAGGCAGTCTCTCAGGCCCACTGGGGAACCTACTAAAATGAGGTCTGATCTGTTATGAACTGTGTGGTCCGTAAGCTTAGTTCAATCACAGTACAGTTTCAACTCGTTTTTCCAGTATAAGCTCCGGGCTGTATTTATAGTATGGTACTTTCTCTACCTGCATAAGTATTAACTTCTCTGATAGTTTTTGATAGAATTCCTTATATTCCGATGCGTCAAATGTTTGGCATCCTCCCATTATGTGCTGGTTTGTCTTTGATGTTCGACACCTATATCAGAATTAGTCATTCTGGATTGAGCAGTGTCTAATAATATATATCAGAGGATAACCTGGTCTTGAATAACTAATAAGGAGCGGTTTCTGGAAACATTGCCCTGAAGTCAATCGGTAGCTTGACGCTAATTTCTCGTCATTTTCCTGGTTGATATTATCTCATTATTCACGAAGGGTCTTCTGCTGCCAGGCTTAAAGATTCTCTTGATACGATTAGTAATGAGAAGCCAGTTCATGTTCCCTTGGCCTTAGTGGCGTTGAATCATCTACCTCACATGTTGTCCAGTGGATAGATAGAAGAATAATCTACTAACCTGTGGAAAGTTAAACGTAAATTTATTATGTGTTAGTCCAATTACTTACCAATATCCACCAATTATCTTCCTCAGTAGAGTATTAGTAGCATGGATAATATTTGTGAGTCTTTATTGAAAATATTCCCACTTTTCTTTGCAGAATATCTCCATTTCACTGTTTAGGTGGGTTCCAGTACCTACCTTATCCGTCTGATTGTTATTATTATTATTAAATAGCCCAAAATATCGTTTCTAGTCATTTTACTTATATTGCTTTTATAGGTTATAAAGCCCCTTAATGTACTTATTATAATCCATTTAAAATGAATATCTACAACGAAACAAATTGCTAAACTACTAAAAAATTACAATTTCCGATTAAACCAAAAGTAATAATTCCGAACTGTCACTTTCTATTAAAATGTAAGAAATGCTATTAATTATCAGGATATCAGAAACTATTAAAATTAGCTCCAAGATATGTAACGTGAAACGTGTCTAGTACCGAACATAGAACTGAAATATTGACAGAGAAAGTTATATAAAAAAAAGTTTTGCCTTTTATTCATATTTAACTTTGTATAAACTAAAACATTTTTTCTATTTGCTTTAATATAGGGGATGATATTTTGATGGTCTTTTTCCTCCGCATTGTTAAAAAATCTGTGCCATCTTAGCTTTTAATCAACTTTTTAATCGGATACCATTTAAAAAATTAGGCCTATTATTGTTGATTAATTGTGAAGAACTTTTTGTCCAACTTAATATTAGAGTAACCAGTAGACATCGCGACAAAAAGTGTAGCAGTGCTCTAACAAATTATGATTGGAGAGCTTTTGTCCATTACTTAACTAAAGTTTATAATGAGAACATGTTTTAAATAAAAATATTTTTTATATAGTTTTAATCAATTGAAAAGAATTACTTTGTCGTTGTTAATCTATATCACCAATATTATTTTCGTATTAGGCTTATAGGATTCATATACTATTTGGAAATTCTTCCATAATATACATGTAAATAAATAAATCGTATGGGTACCAAGCACTTCATTCTAAAAAATATAAGGCAAAGTTATCGGTGTTTAAAATTTTTCAAAAATATATACGAGTGCGTCCATTTATTGTCAAGAAACAAATACATATTTGTATTGTATAATACAATTTATTTAACTTGTTTAGTGTAATAAGAAATCAAATGAATTTTGAAATTAATGGCTGCCGCGATATGGCTGACATTCCATCTTATTTAAACATCTCTTAATACTTTGAAATTAACGCTTCTATGAACTGCAAGAAATGCCTTAAGTTTTTGTTGATTGAATCATTTCAATGCCATTCAAACCAAAATTTTGAAGGGTTGTTCAATGTCACAGAAAGAAGAATTAAACACGGACCAGTACTTCTTGTAATAACATTCTTCTTTAAATAAGATTAACAAGAGGTTAGCGAAATGATATAAAAATATGTAATTTTTATTCTTTGTAGTTAAGGAAAACTTACAATTCATTTATTAAAAAAGTAGATTTAAATACATTTCTTGTAGTCTATATCTTTTTTTTTTTTTCAGAGAAACTGGATGCGCCTTGTATATTATTGAAGATCATACTATTAACGAATTGGATGGAGACTTTGATGACTACAGAAAGGAATTACTGGAAAGTCTAGGTGAAACTATTAATAGCCCAAGTATTGCGGCTAACGCGGCTATCAACCAGTAGAATCTTGTTTTTTATTAGCAAATTTATTATTAATTATGTGTATTTTATATATTAAAAATATACTTACCAGATGAAATGTTCTTTTTAGTACAATTTATTTTCACGTATGGTGCTACTCAACCTTTAAGATATGAAAACTTAGCGAAAGGCTCCGATTTAAATTATATATATATATATATATATATATATATATATATATATATATATATATATATATATATATATATATATATATATATATATATATATATATATATATATATTGGGACAATCTACGTTAAACATAACAAAGCTTTGCCCAAAATTACGTTAACGGATTTCTTTAGAAAATAGAAAATGACGATGCAATATAGCAGCTTGAAATGAGCGAAAAAGCATAAAATGGGAAAAGAATGGTTGTGAAAAAACAATTTTCAGATCGTTTCCATCAATTCTTATTTGATGTATATTGAAGTTACCGTAGCTGATTTGAAACGATCAAGATGGCTGATCTAATAAGGCACCCATAAGAGTTAAATATCACTCACATTTACAGGATATTCAAACTATTGGTCGCACAATGCTGGGTTTTCGAAGCGGCTGATCAATATTCTAAAATCAAATTATCGAATGTAAAAATGGCGGTTCCAATGTGGAGTCGGTAAAGGTCTAAAATCACTAAAATTCACAGGAAATCAATACTATTGATCGCACTAGTATTGAATCTCATCCATTATAACTTATTATCGGATATTCGAGGCCAATAATACTCTAGAGTCGAATTATTGAAGGTCAAAATCTCTGATTGGTTCAATGATTATCAGACTTGGGTTTGAGAAGCCCTTACACTAGAGCTTACTGGCTTATAGTGTCGTGGGTTATTTCTGTTCTATGTGAACAGGTTCAGTCTGTAATATCGATCGCACAATGATTCCTAAATTGCTCAGTTTTTTAGAAAAAAAAGCTCTCTATTTTAATTTAGATATTAAAAAAAATATTTCAAGCGTTGCAAACAAAAAAATTTCAAGTGATATTATTTTAATCAAGACATTAGGTAAATCTTTACGTTACCATACTGATCTCTTTTCGATTTGCGAATATGGCATATAAAATCCAATATCTTCAATCGATATTCAAGCTGCAGATTCATATCTAAAGTAGAATGAAGATGCTAATATTGTGATCAAAATTTTAAGGTTGTTGTTTTAAATACCGCGCCTTAACTTCGAAAACACGATTACACATGGAAGCTAAAACGGTGGAAAAATTTTTTCAATCAACGATTTGTGTAAGTAGGCTTTAAGTGAATATATTATCGGAGAAATTAATATATGTTAAGGAATTAATATTAGTGTTGTTTGACAGTTTTTGTTAATGGGTGGTAACTAAAACCTCTCATGAATTGTAATAACATATAGGGCTGTTTTAATTGGTATTTTTTTCTTTTGTTTTAAATTCACTTATCATTGTTAGTGGACCAGTAAATCTCTTCGATGGCAACAATTCATATAATGAGCAATTTTTTAACTCTTTCGGAAAAAAAATTGGTTCCATTGGAATGCTATAATGTTTTTTTAAATAAATTTAGTAAACATTTGATATAGGGTAACAAATTTATTATTTTTAAAATTGAATTGAAGATCAGTGTAAGGATATCTTTCTACATTTAAAAAGATATTCGTATTTCTTAAATCATAATACCTAAACTTATTAATTTTTAGATTGTAACGTTCATTTTTCTGAAAAGCAATTAAAACGTAACGTTTCAACCTAGATTTTTTTACGGGCGAGTGCCTTTTAGTTTCTAGTAACTATGGATATTCAATTCCCATCTTCGAAAAGTTATTAGTAAATCAAACAGTATTCTGGTTTCCACATATTTTAATGTTTAAATGTTTTTTTTTTTTAACAAAAATATGTTTAACCTACCAGATTTCCAGATATAATTCAAGAAGTGTAAGTGTTTACTATCCAACTCACGAGCTAACTTTAACCGAAAAAAAATCCATACTAGGTATGTTTAAAGATTTTTAAAAACCTACCGAACGAGTTAAAGTCCTTACAGAGTGAAATCTGCGTTAAAGCAATATTAATTGATTTAGAAGACTATGGTTAGAGATTAGTGAACTTTTTCATTTTGTGACGCTGTTTTTTTTTATGTTGTTTGTATTTCCTGCTAGAAATCTGTTATAGCATGATCAGAAATAAAAATTGTTATTATTATCTAAGATTTAGCCAATCGGCTTTCGCACTCCCTTCAAGCAACATTCACTCATCCCAGATATATTCAGATATCCCAAGTATGGAGCTCTGTGGAGGTCTTTTCCTTCCCATAAACTTCCAGACAGTTTGAACGGTTCCAAGTAGCACTGCCTATACATGAGTTCGCTAAGGTCCAATCCTTTGATATTAAGCATAAAATTCCTCGGTACTACGCCGGTTGTTGATAAAATTATGTGGATCGTCCGGACGCTACTCATTTCCCTCTGTCTGCGTATTTGTACCTTCAGATCTGTATGTGACGATATTATGTTTAGCCCTTAGATTGTTGTTGTTTAGGGATGGCGACTTCTCTGTTGCGAAAGCCCCTCGCAATCGATACTATAAACGCCATCTATGTGGGGGTGATCACACCATACTTCTCAAAGGGCAGATAGCAACCTGATTTACCGAACAAGAACCCAAGCCAGCGTGGTTCCCCCTTCCCTTTTTTCCTTCTAACGCTCTCTTTGAAATACAACGTGGCACTCTTTCCCTCTGACACTCGCCCTGTAAAGAAGCAAAATCTCGTTCTCATCGTGCAAAGACAAAGTTCCCATTTTTTATTCATTTTTTTGCAAATAGAGTGAAAGTGATGTATCTCTCTGCAAATAAACTCACTATGTCTGTGCCGTAACGTGAAGTGTAGCCTAATTTTGGCAGAAAGACCGAGACAAGAAGAGAGTGTGTGTTAGAAGGCAAGACCTGTAAAAAACTATTTAGATAATCAAGCTAACGAACGAGTATGTTTAATACATATTGGCACCTGGATTCCCGAAGGTTGGCGTAGCAAAAGAAAGGTGTTTTCTCCTAAACTAAAAGGTGCAAAATCTCAAAATAATAAAGGACTCTAAACATTTTCAGTTTAAAGCAGTTAGCTCATCACCAGTAATTTAAGTATTATGTTTTATTTATATTTTTACGAACGACTAGAAGAAAACTTATTAATACACCCTCGTATTCCGATGTGATGAGTCATCTTTATTATAATGTGCTAAAAGGAATAGTGTATCGTTGAATCATATTTCTAATAGATCTCAACTTTTATGTTCTGGATTTATATAGGAGATTCCATAGATATATAAATAAGGATAGGATACACGTAGTATAGTTAGTGATATAGTTGTGTTTAATTAGTGAATATTAAAAAGTAGTAATAAGATTATGTTTTAATTGTATTGATAAGTAGTTAATCTAAGTATTGAAAGCCTTAGTGAAAGGTGTTGTGTTTTAATTCTGCGAACCCAGTGAGTGATTTTAAAGAGACAAAATCTTAACAATTGGTGTCAGAAGTGAGGATTATCACCGGGTTTCCATAAAATTGTATTAGAAAATAGAAGAAATAGAGAAAAACGGATTTCACTTTTGGATTTGTTATCAAGTAAGAAGATAAGACTATTTTTTGATAAAGTTCTAAAGCGTCATATTTTGAAACCCCAAGAGATGTGGACGACCTGGACACATAAGATGGGAGTGCTAAGTGAATTTAAGGTCTAGTTCACCATTCAGAGACCGCACAGAAGAGAACCAGGAAAAATTGCAACAGTAAAATTTTAACATCAAATATAGACTAGGTAGACTAAATAACAACGCATATACCATGTCAAGAAGACTATATAAGGAAGAATACAAGCACTGTAGTAAAATAGTAGAAAGAGAAGAATTTCCTATTCGGAGAGTCACTTTTCACGTTGAGTCAAAGTGGAGTACAGCTCAGATGAGAAAAGGACAACTTTAACTCAAAGGAAAAGTCAATGCTACTTCTATTTTCATAACTGTTCATACTGTGTTGCAGTATCCCCGATAAAGTCGAGCCTTGTTGATAAATTTAGAATTCAACTATTGTCCAGAAAAGTAATTTTGAGAACTGTAACTGGAGAAGCAGCTGATGTGATTGGAGAAATGCAAGAGCTTCAACTTGGAAGTCTAAAATTAAACATATGGTAATAGTTACCGACATAGAAGATGAGTTTATACTGGGAATGGACCTGATTCGTCAACATGGATTTTCCTTCGACAATAAGCATAACATTATAAAATTTGACACCCAAGAATTTATTCTATACCAGAACCGTGATAGCAAACCAGTCAGAGGCATTGCGGAACAAATAACCAGAATAAGGGGGAGCACGGAGAAAACCCTTTACGGAAGACTGGACTACAGTTCTTGAAACAACGTCGGATTAGCTCAACATTCTAACAAACCGTGTAAATACCTGCTGCCGAAGGCTAACATTTATGAAGCCCGAACAGTATTTCTATATTTCCAGAGAACTCGACAGGTAATTTCTGGTGGCAGCCGTGAATTTAAGATCGTCCATATACAGAAAATGATTTGGTCTTGCCACCTCTTCACGATTGTTTTTGATAGTGAAGACGCATCTGTTGAAATTTAATTGACGTAATTTATTTATTATTCAATTGTACATTACACGATTACCCAAATAGTACAGCAATTAAAAAAATATAAACTATTAACATGTAAATAATTTAACAAAATAAAACTGTTATAATCATAACAGTAAACTAGAATCAGCTAAACAAAATATTTAAGAGTAAAAAAACATTCACAGTCAACAGCCAGGTACGCTATTCAAGGCCAATCTTACTGTTCTCTTGAAGGACTCAGAAGAAGAGTAAAAACTAAAGTCACAAGGCAGGAATGTATTGTAGTGGTCCATAAGTTGATTGGTGAAGCTAGTTACCAATATCAGTCCGGCTAGGACTGCGAGAATCCATTTTGCTGCCTGGTTAGTCGAGCAGGGCCACGAAAATTAAGCAATGCTAGCAGATCACGGCAATCAACTACACCCGCCAACAATCTATGACCAAACATCATAGTGAGCTGGATTTTACGAGTCTCCAAAGAATCCAAGCTGAGCAAATTTAGCCGCTGGTGGTACTGTAGCTTTGCTCGATCGATTCTTAACTTGTAGAGCAAGAAATTAACAAATTTGCTTTGCACCCGCTCAATCCCTGCCACGTGGATCCTGTATAGAGGTGACGAGATCATGCAGCAGTACTCCAAGTTACTTCTAACTAGACCAAAATAAACAGCATTAAGAGTTTCAATGTCATTAAAATCGTGACAATGCCTCCTGACAAATCCACACATCTTAAAAGATTATGCGATCATGCTGTGATTAGTGAGCTCAGTGTCACCAATTCGATAAGCTGAAAGGATGGGTTTGCTCTTCCTAGAAAAAGAAATCATCTTGCATTTCGATGTATTGAGAAACATTTCATTATTTCGGCACCAGGAAACCAATTTGGAGATTTCATTCTGCAATATAGAGCAATCCCCGAGACACGACACAGCCGAAAATCTTTAAATCATCCGCAAAGAAGAGATAAGAACACTCTCGGAAAATGTAGGTAAAGTCATTAATGAAAAGCCAGAGCAGGACAGGGCCCAGATTGGACCCCTGCGGAACCCCAGAATGCACCTTTATTTCTCGCGATAATTTACCGCAAAACTTGACCACTTACGTTCGACCAGTTATATAGCTGGCAATCCAGAAAATTAACGGTGGCCCGACTCCACATCGCTGTAATTTGTTCAGTAAAATGATTTACCGAATCAAATGCCTTTCTGAAGTGGAAGTAAATCGAGTCAACCTGCAATGAAAGATCGAGGGCGACACCCAGAAAGTTAGAATAAACTGCTAAATTAGTTGACATGACATACCGACTGAAATCCGTGCTGATGCTCCGAGATGACTTCACGGAACACGAAAGAAATATCGTCTGTAACCAGCGACTCCAGGACCTTACCAAAACACGAAAAGCCAGATATAGGGCGGTAGTTAAGTATGTCAGAACGATTTCCACCTTTGAACAAAAGTGTTACAAAAGCGGACTTCCACACCGAAGGAAAGACTCCTGAATCGAGAGAACATTTGGATATTGCAGTCAGTGGTACAGTCAGTGCCACACAACAGTTCTTCACGAATACTGGAGGAATCCCATCAGGGCCAGTACCCACACCAACATCAAGGTCCACTAGCTTTTTGAATTCAGTATCGCTATCCACCAGTACAGTGTACAAATTTATGTCCTTCAAAGGCAAGTGATGTGTATAGTTCGCACTCCGAAAATCACCATTGTCCACCACATATACGGACTGGAAAAATACCGCGAAGACATCAGCAATCTCCTTTGGGTCCCGATAACTTTCATTTAAGTAACTCATATGTTTTGGATATCTAATCGTAGTTCGTTTAGAGTTCAAATACCTCCAAAATGATTTCACATTTTGCCTAATGTTCCATTGCAAGGACGCAATAAAGGCTTAATAGTCATGATTAATAGAGATTTTAGCTTGTGCCCTTAAGTATTTAAAACGGTCTCTAAGTTTTGTTTGACAATTATCACTTTTTCTCAGTTTATTAAGGACCATATTCTTATCCTTAAGCAACTCGATGGTCTGCTGCGAATAGTATGCAGGAAATTTCAAGTTGCTAATTAATTTATTAGACACGTAAAGGGGGTTCATGACAAAATAGAACCAATATGGGCTTTATGAATGTCCCTGAAATATTTCTCTTCGTATTGAGATTGTGTGTGTCTCGATGTTGCTGGAAAGTTGCACTTGGATCCTGGTTCTCCAAGTTGACAAGAGGTGTTATAAAAAAGACACAATACGCACATCTACTCTATATGTTCCAGTATAGCTGCTAGACAGTCATGTGGCACCGAGTCGAAAGCATTTTGGTAGTCTACGTAGACGGCGAAAAGGTTCCTTCATTTGGTATAGGCCTGATTGCAGATGACCTAATCGATAATTTGCATCCCATTGCGCCTCTGGTAACTGAAAAAATTTTAGCTACGGGCCTTTGGCAACGCCTTTGATTTCCATCATTGGTGGATAGTCGAAGGTACCAAAACTAAATGTATTGTGCTGAATAATCTATTTGAATTTTGAAAGGTAGAAGCTTTTATTTTTGATTCACAGTATTGAAACTTTGTAATACATATTTAACCCATATCCGTAAGTCTGTCTGAACTGAAATTTTGCATGTGTATGTAGTCCCGATGACAATACAATAATACACGTGCGTCTGTCTAATAGTTCCACACCTCCGATTGAGCTGTAATCTTGCATATGTACCTAACTGGGAGAAGAGTACGATATTATATTATATCTGCCTGTCTGTCATGAATAAATTTTGTAACATCTATTTAATGTAACAATATTTATAATTTCGCACATCTGATTGAGTTGAAATTTTGCATTTGTTAATAGTTCCGATGAAAAAACAATGTGATGGTACATCGCATATGCGTTTGCCAGTCTGTCAGTAAGAAAATTTTGTAACTTATACGAGTATATTACACACATGCGATCGAGCTGAAATTTTTTAAAGTGCTTGTAGTGCCGTTAATAATACAATGTTTTGATACTTCACATGTTCGCTTGTCTAGTGGAAATGGAATTTTGTAACACACTTCCACCAAAAAATACAAAAATTTATTTGTGCGAAAATATAAAATCGTTTCACATAAAACAAAAACGGCGTTTCTAGGAATACTACTTTAAAATAATAGGGAATTATTTCTCTGTACCTATTTTTGTATTTCTACAACGAAGTCGGACATAAATAAGTCAGGAACCTAATCTGAACAGAAAATTTAAACAAAATGTTGCGCGACGATGCAAAATCTTAGTTTCGTGTAAATAAAAATAACTTTGCTGGGAGTTCTATTACTTAAGAGTAGGAATATTATGTCTTAAAACTTATTTTTATTAAAAGTATATAAATCAATTCAGAAACGAGATCCAAAGTAGAAATGAAACAATATTTTGGCTCGGCGATGCAAAATCATAGGTTCATGTACAGGAAAATACCGTTGAAGGAAGTTTTATTGCTTAAAAGAAGAATACTACATCTCTTAAGCTATTTTGATTATTATGCAATAAACACCGACATAAATAAGTTCAGGAACCAGATCCAAACTAAAAAAAAAAAAATTTAGGCGACGATTTAAAATCATCGTTTCTTGCCAAAAAAAGAGGATTGCTGGAGGTCTTATAGTTTATAAGTAGAGGCACTGTGTCTCCAAAGCTATTTTAGTTATCATCCAATAAATTCAGAATGAAGAAATATAAAAAAAATTTGGTGCGACGATGCAAAATCATAATTTCATGGAAGAAAAATAATGTTGCTGGGGGTATAATTGTTTAAAAAAGGAGACACTATGTCTCTTAAGCTATCTTGGTTATAATGTAATAAAAGCTGACATAAGTTCAGGAACCAAATCCAAATCGGCAAAAATAAATAATATTTTTAGGCGACAATGTTAAATGTTTTACTACGTACAAGGCAAAGGTTGAAAACCAAATAAGATCTGACAGTCTTCAAAGAAGTCTTGGTTCAATCAATAAAATACCTAAAATTGGAAATACGAGATCTAGTAAAAAAATATTAATTTCTATGCTGAGCAATATGAGGAACACAAAATGAAAAAAGAATTTGAAAGGGAAATATCCAATTTAAAGATGGATAACAAAAAGCTTAATGATGAAATCAGTAAACTGAAGGAAATCTCAGAGAGGTTAATGTACCTAATACCGTTGTACAAAAAGTTCAAAAAGTGCTGAAATATGTTAGTCCCAATCTAAAAAGAGGTGATATTGCTTATAAGACTATCGAACACTAAAAAAAGAAGATTGTCATGTTAAAATAGAATTCGAAAATAAAGATGACACAAAGAAGTTTTTAGAAGTAAGGGGGCTCAAGGGACGAATTAATTCAGCAGAGTGTGGTCTACCAGAGGGAAAACTTGGCTCTCTGCTTCAATGAAGATCTATCACCGGAAGAATGTAACCTCTTCAAAAAAGTATGAAGACTCAAGTAAAAATGGTTTATATGGTAACATTCTTGTTAGAGCGATGATAGTCCAATTATAAAAATTAAAAAGGAAAGCGACGTTACAGTTTAATGGATCAGTAAAATTGGATGATTATCAGTCTGTCAAAACTCTTTTGATTAGCTTTAATAGTTCTAAAACATATATTAGTACTATACATTTTAATATAAGTAATTAATACTATGAAAATTTGATTGCTTTCCTTAACTGAATTCGGCATAATTATACTTTCAGAGACCAACATTATGCTTTTTTTAATTGTTTCGCTTTGGATGAATTTCATATTTTTTATAATGAGAGTCAGCTAACTAAGTGTGATGGAACCATTGTCTTGGTTAAGTCTAATTTGTTTGAAAGTTTTGAAGTAATTACGGTAAGAAATCCAAAGTTCTTAGGAGTTGTCTTAAGACAAAATAATATTCATATTGGCGCCTTGTCTACAGGCAAACGAATTTGTAATTGATCCACAGGTGTTTCTTGAAAGACAATGGTCAAAAAATCCTATTGAAGTGTTTTGTGACGATATAAATATAGATTTGAAGGATCATGATAGTAAGACTAATTGTAATTATCTGAATTTTTTGAATGGAATATGATATGTCAGTCAAACACATACCATTACTAGACAAGAACAGTTTTCTAAGTTATGCACTGATCAGTGTTTTTGTGTGCAATAAGTTTGATTACAGTAACGAAAACCTACTGTGTTAAGTTCAAGCCTTACTGACCACTTCCTAATTATTCTAAACATTGAATTTAAAAATATGAATAATAGATCCATCACTACTAATTACAAATAACCTTTCATAATAAAAACAATAGATTACATAAAATTGCTAAATCAAATCAATAATGAAAGCTAGGATTCCGTTTACCATCCTGATATTGATTCGTGCTTTGAAATTTTTATTCAAAATACAAATAAGTGTATTTCTCACTCGACTAAACAAAACAAATTAAAAATAACACGAAAAAAAATTGGCACTTCACATCTATCAAAAAGAGATAAACTTAATAAGATAGCGGACGAAAGCCGAGAAGGTACCGAAAACACCGGAAAATTCCGAAAGTATAGAAATCTGCTTACGAACCTTATTAAAAAATCGAAATATGCGTTTTTCATAAGCTTGTAGGTTGATTGTAGAGGTGACATTAAGAAAATATACGAGGTAACTGCTACCAATGAAAGTAGTAAGTCTGGGGGAATATCATTAATTAAGGATGAGGGCGAGCTTGTTTGTGATTGCGGATTGCTGGTATTTTTTTTTAATTATTTTGGAGGCATGGGGAAAGACCTGTCGGGCACAATCAAAACAAATAATTACAACTTCTCTCGAACGTATCTCGAATTCCATGTTTTTGAATCCCATAACCGAGAGCGAGTTAATTAACATAAATTCTTTAAACACTAAATCAGGTGCTGGTGATGACAATATCTCTCCTAAAATATTAGAAGATAATCACATTTGCATTCTAAAGTGTCTCTTACATTTAATAAACTTGATATTTAAAAAGGAAATATCCAGAAATTTTAAAGAAAGCTGTTGCAATCTATAAATCTGGGGATAAATTAAATAAAGACAACTATCGACCTATCACTATGACTATTTCGATCAGCCAACTTTTTGAGAAGTGTATTAAACTTAGAGTTGATGATTTTTTGAAAGATAATAAAGTTTTGTCTGGTTCTCAGTATGGATGTTGGTCAGGAGTAAGCACAGATAATACAATAGTGTATGTTACAGACTATATAATTCGTGGATTTAATAGCAAGTTTAAGACTCTCGGGATATTTGTTGATTTGACTCCTGCATTTGAGACTGTGGCGCACCAAAAATTACTGAATAAACTTGAAAATATTGGAATGCGAGGTCTCGCGTATGACCTGTTTTGAGTCATATATAACTTATAGAACATAGAAAGTAAGAAAAAATGAAACAGTAAGCAAAACATGTAGTTTGGATTTTGAGGTCCTATCCTGTTCTCCGATCTCTTTACTGTTCTCCCAAGTGCAAATGATGAATGTGTTTATTATGCCAATGATACACTTGTTTTAATTAAAGGTAAATCTGGGCAAGAGACATTTCAGAGAGCACAGGATTACTTTTCGGGAGTACAGTTATGGATGGATCACAATCTTCCGACTATTAACGTTAGGAAAACTATCCACATAGCCTTTTCTATTAATAATAGGGCTAATGCTGACTATCTTAATCTTAGGGTCTATGATTATGAATGTGTTATGGGTGAGAAACATTGCGGGTGTATTCAGTCTGTGGCAGGGACAAACAGGGTTAAATACTTGGGGGTCTTTCTTGACCACCCTCCTAAAGGCTTCGAACTCAGAAAAATAAACTCGCCTGCCTTAGGGCCGTGAATATCGCTCCGTCTACAACTTGCTTTCGCTTGTTATACTGAACGGTCTTATATACAAATAGGATGAGATAACTTCGATATTTTCTTTACTCTTGTAATATCACCGCCCCCTCTCCCAAGAGAAGGGCTGGAGCCGCCTCTGATGTACTTTTTTTTAAATTTATTTATTTTGTGATGGTTTATTAGAAAGTAAAATTTTGTTATTTGATCTCCAGACAAGCTGTTTGTAGCGTCGGGATTCAACAAATACTGGATGAAGAAAATTACTGTAACTTTCTGTATTGGTGGTAATAAATTTATTATTTTTATTCAAAAAAAAAATTATGAACCAGATTGAAGCTGAAAAAATAAAAAATTTTTGGTGACGACGTAAAATCATCGTTGCTTGCTAAGAAAAAGAGCGTTGCTGGAAGCTTTATAGCATAAGGATTGAAGCTCTATGTCTCCAAACATATTTTGATTACCATTCAACAAAAGCTGACTAACAAATTCTGAATGAAAATCTAATATCATGAAAATTTTTTGGTGCAACGATGTAAAATCATAGTTTCATGTAAAGAAAAATAGCGTTGCAGGAAGTTTTATTGTTTAAAAAAAGAGACACTATGTCCCTTAAGCTATTTTGCTTATTATACAAAAAAAAATTGACATAAATTTCAGGTACAGATTCAAAATGAAAATAAAAGAATTTTTTTAAGCTACGATGTAAAATTATCGTTTCTTGCTTAGAAAAAGAGCGTTATTGGCGGTTTCATAGTTTAAAAGTAGAGACCCTATATCTCTCAACATTCTTTTGGTTATCATGCAACAAAGGCCAACATTAATAAATTAAGAATGGAGATCCAAAGTCACGAAATACGAAAGTTTTTTTGGTGCTATGATATAAAATCAGAGTTTTATGTAAAGAAAAGTAGCGTTGCTGAGAGCGTTATGGTTTAAAAGAGGGAACACTATGTCCCTTAAGTTAATTTGGTTATTTTGTAATAGAGGTCGACAAAATAAGTTCAGTAACCAGATCCAAACTGAAAAAAAAAAAAATTTGGGCCGCAGTGAAAATCATCGTTTCTTGCTAAGAAAGGGAGCGTTGCTGGGAATTTTATAGTGGAGGCTTTATGTCTCCAAACATAATTTGGTTACCAATCTACAAAGGGCGACATAAATAAATTCAGATTCAAGATCCAAATCAAGAAATATGAAAAGTTGTTTGGTACCACGATGCAAAATCATAGTTGTATATTGTCACGCTGGTAGTCTACACCAAAACGTTACAGTGAAGCGAGAAGACATTCAATAATCAAGTGTTACCAAAAGAAATAATAAAGCAAGATCACCAGGGTTCTGTTGAAAATTAGTAGCCGCGCCAACGAGCAAATACGTCAAGCTAACCCCTTTGCTGGGGACTAGGGATGGATTCTTCAGGGCAACGCTTCATTTGCAGTTAGGTTGAATACAGAACGATGTCGTTAGGAAAAAAATAATTTTTTGCCTGTTATTCCGATGACGAGATTGCTAGCTGTATGGTCTCGTACAAATTCCGCTTTTACACTGCTAAACCGTGTAGTGATGTGTAGATACCTGAGGTACCTACACAGTTTTCAATTTATAAATAGTGAAAATCTACGAAAAGCAGGGAAACCACGCACACGTAAAGTAAGTGTACTGATCATGTAACAAACTGAAAATGTTCGGATCATGCTATCCGCCATATTGGGGGAAGTTTACTTATAACAACAGTGAATACGCTGTCGCCATAGGGAAATTGTACGGGCTAAATATAATCGGTTAGCTTTGACATGGATAGAAGCAATTCGTATAGCTTTCCGAATTTCCATCGACATAAGTAGTTGAACGAAGCGACAGTATTAGGTTATAAACTGACCCAACTAATCCAGTTCGTGTCATTTGATTACAATCTTTAGATGTCTGTGATATTACTGGTCTGTCGTAAAAATAAATAGGTTAGCAAATTTTATTGTTTTTTGTTTGTTAAAAATAACATCATTAAAAAAGTAATACATCGACGAACCCTTTCTTCAAAACGTTTATTTTTTTGAACAAATAGTTAAAATATTAATTTTAGTATTTTCTAAAAATATCCTTAGAAACTTGAATGTGTCTCGCAAATTTCAAGTAAATTTGAGATTACAGACATACAAAATGATTACAGGGAATTCTATTCATATCTCAATAGTATGAGCTACTTATTTAATAACATTTTTATAAAAAAATATTAAATCGACTTCTAAAAGTGCGCTAAAAAGTGAAAAATAACTGTAAATTTTTATATGAAATTGAAATTTTTGAAGTCAACGCCAAACTAATACCTGACAAAATGTGATTCGCATAAACAGAATAAAAATACTTTATTTGTAATTGCTTTCTTACCACAATTTGTATATATTAGTAGTTATTTATTTCATTTAGAAATAATTTGGCGACATCTTCAAAAATTTCAATTTTATAAAAAAATTTATAGTTATTTTTCACTTTTTAGCGCACTTTTTGAAGCCGGTTCAGTTTTTTTTTTATAAAAATTTAATTTTTCAATTTTTAGTTTTGAAATTCATTATGATATCCATAAATTATTTGAACTAAGTACTAATCGAGATTAGTGTACCTCGCAATGACTCGAAGGTGGTAAAAAAGTACCCATTTTAAGTTGTAAATCATCCTAAAATGAACTACAAAAAATTATTTGATTCTTGGAGTTCTCCAAATACCAGAGTAGTGGGCATTACCCGATCCTCTTTATCCCCCACTCCTCGACCTTGACAGTGTCCCACTCCATCTATGTCCATACTCATACACCCTTACCATTGACCTTGAAAGTGCACGTGTGCTTTGTGCTTGGCCTTGATTCTGAAAATTGTGGCGTTCAAGGTTGCGCGCGCGACCTTGACGTCGATCTTGTTCAAGGCTACATGGACTTTTTGCACGGCGCCTTGGGTGTGACCTTGAAATTATGTTACGTAGTTTAGGGTGACCTTGAATAGTTTTATATATGGTATGGGGCAGTTTCATTCATCAGTTATCTCTGACTTGCATAGGTAGTACATGTGTTAATATTTGACAAATCATGGCATATGTTTGTGAAAATTGCGGTTCTTAGTTTACCAATAGTTATAATATGATGCGTCATAAAAGAGAATCATGTGCGGCGAGATTTAATGAAGTACCTGGAGGAAAACGGCTCCGAATTGAAGAGTGTACATTGGTGATTCCGGTAATTAATTGCGCTACATGTAATGTAGATGTTCCAATAAATCATATGTCAGCGCATAAACGAACACAACAACATAAAAATAATTCATGTTTGCCGGTATGTCATGGTGTGCAACTCGTTGAATGTGCCTTCAAAAGGAGAATTGCAACCTATCAGGTTAGCAGTGATATGGAGCATTCCGATTACGTAATGTTCTTTGCAGACATTAAATCGAAGGTGGTGGAACTTGTTAATAATTTATTACGTGTGTATCATGCTTTAAAAGTTAACATGACAGCTGTTCGCGAGTACATGCCTCAATCACAAGAAATATTCAGTGAGAAATCCTTCAACACTGCTAATCAAATAATTATTCTAGAAAGCGATTTGGATGCCGTTTACCATTCTTTCACCTAATTAATAAAAACTCAGGCGACAGAGATATATTAAACTGATTTTTATATATTATTTTTCTTATTATAGGTTGGGCTCTTATGCGAATTTTATACTTGGAATCAGCATCAACAAGTATTCGCCCATGAGTGGCTCATCATACATCAAGTTGCCGTGTTCTATTGAAAAGAAAGGATCTGTCGTCAATGTGATTAACCAGGACGAAAGTAGTGGGAATAGGGGGCTTCTAGTTGACCCCCCCACCACTTTTTTGATTGGTCAGCCAAGAATGACCTTGTTTCTGATTGGCTGCCCAAGTTCGCCCCCTATTCCGATTGGTTTCATAAACTCCGCCTCTTTTTGCTCCACCTCCTACCTCCTTCCTAACCACCACAGTAGTTGGAGGGGAGCTGGTAGCAGTTGGAGGGGAGCTGGTATTTTAAAGGACTGAATCTGAGCGAGCTACATTCATTTACAACTAGTCTTAAGCTTATATAGAAGATTCACCACTAATAAAGAACAGTGTTAAATTAAAAATAAGTGGTAGTTATGAACAGTGATTTGCAAAATGAAATAATCAAATTAGGTAAACAGTTTACTAAACTTCAAAATTCCGAATTAAAGAATGCAATGCTAAGGAAAACACACCCCGAGTGGGCACAGGTATATTATGAGACTGCCTTCCAATACCAATTAGCTGCAGAAGCCTGTTTAAATTATAGAAAAACCCAAAATTTGCCGAAGTTCTTTCATGAAATAAAGAAAATAGGATTCAGTTACTTTTTAAGGATATTGAAGGATTATATAGAAGATCCTGATATATTAAAAGAAATCGTGGAAGAGGAAGAGAGAGATAAAGAGATATTGAGAAACAGGGAGGTTTTAGTGTAGGATTTATTATGGAATTATTAATAAGAGAAATGTATGAAGAGTTTTTGATGTCCGCAGCCTGTTCCGAGTTTTATGCATATGAAGGTCAAGAAAGTGAAGCGCAGAATATTATATTGTTTTTAAATTATATGGAACATGCGGAATTATGTTTACTAGCAGCTAAATGTTGTAGCGAATATTTAAAAAATAAAAATATAGATATTTTAATATGTAAACTTCAAGAACTAGGATTAAATAATAATATTTCATGTATTAAAACAATGTTAGAAAATAAAACACATAATTTGTAATCAAGTCTTTTATTACATAAAAAAATTGTGGTAAAGGTAATAAACATTTGATAATGCACATACACATGGTATTTTTTGATGATAAAAGCAGCAAGGATCCATTTTCTTTAGGGTGGGTTGTTCATCAATCTCGATAACTGGTTTCATGGAATACTTCTTTACGAAATCTGCCTTTTCTTCCCCTTTTACATAAACATAGTCCACCTTAGCGCTTAAATCTCTTATGATATCTCCACATTTGTGTAATGGTGTAAATCCTTCACACCATTCAATGCAATGGTAATTTTTTATTAACCACAGAGCTTGTTTGTGTAAATAGGATGGTAAATGACCCATTGGAAATGGAGCTTTGAAAATAAAATGACTTGTCTTTTGCCCATCGTACGCTGCTAATTCCTTTACAATAAATTTATTATTTTCAATTTTGAATCCTTGAAGATCTAGAATAAGTTTCATATTTTCAAATATTTGAATTTCTTGATCATTTCTACTTTTAATTGATATTCACTTATTTGTTTTTTTAATTTCTGCAACTGAAGTTGAAAATCTAATACTCGAACTGAAATCTCGTAAGACATTATATAAATGAAGAATTCTGGTTTGGCTACGTTAATAAATATCAAAATTGACGCGTGCGCTCTTAAGCGTAAGTAGCGGTTTGTTTAAAAAGAGTATTTTATCTTAAGGAAATTGTATTACAACTGTTTCACAATTTTTGTTAATGGATTGTAACTGAAAACTTTATCATGAATTATAACACAATATGCCGCTGTTTTAGGGGGAATTTTTTCCTTGGTTTCAAATTCAATTCTCATGGTTACTGGACCTGTTTGTAGTAAATCTCTTTGATGTGAACAATTAATGTAAACTATAGGAGCATTTTCTTTAAATTCTTTCGGATTAAAAATTGGTTCCACTGGAGAGTTATAATACCCTTGACGAAAGTCTGTAAACATTTCATACAGAGTAGCAAATTTATTATTTTCAAAGTCAAGTTGAAGATCATTGTAAGGATATCTTTCTGAATTTAAAAAGACATTCATATTTCTTAAATTACAATGATCAAATTTACTCATATCCATTTTTAGATTACCACGTCTATTTTTCTGAAAAGCAATTAGAACATGACGTGGCGTTTCGACTTTTGTAGATGTTTTTACGGGCCAGTTGTGCCTTGTAGTTTCCAATAACTCTGGATATTCAACTAATTCCCAGCTTCGGAAGGTTATTAGTATATCACTATTTTTGTCAATAATTTTGGTAAGTGCTAATTCTTGCGGAATCGCTACAGTAAGATGAGGAACTCTCCAACACAACTTGGTAATTTTAACTTTGGGTTTTTCATCTTCATTACTGGATAATAATGCATTTGTATCATCATTACTTCTTATTAGAATAAGTTCTTGTTGTGAATTAAGAATAATCTTATTATAATCTTCAAAAAATCCTGAATACATCTTTAATGGTATACATAATGAAACATTACCTTTGTCATCAGTCATAATTTTTTCTTTAGATTTTGTTTTCGGATACCAACCGGCATTTTCCAATTTAGCACTTTCATTTTGATTAAATGAAATATATCCCTTAAGAGTTGAAGTTATACCAATATCCCGAACGGAGTCAATAGTAACACCATTTAAAATATAGCGTAATTCTTTAAATAAAAATGCCGGAGCATTATTAATTAAAACAGTATTAGCTAAAGGGGAATCATCTTCTTTAGTTACTTGCAATTCCACATAAGTTTCACTTTTGCAAGGTAAAGGATATTTTCCTGTTTGTTGCAAAGCAATTCTAATTTCATCATTTGGTCCGAGTTTTGTAGGATTAAAAGGATCGAAAGAAAGAATTTCCCAGCTTAATATTGATTCATCAACCAATACATTTTCTCTTACATTTAAATAATCCATTTTTATTTAAGTTTAAAACCCAAACTTTGAAGAAATTTTCTATTAGAAGGTGTTAACCTTTGGAAGTTTGATTTCCTACTAAAGGAAGTTGGTTTCTTTCTTGTCTTATTAATGTTTTTATTATTAAATTTTCTAGTAAAGTTTGCAGATTTATTGTTATATAATATTACCATCTTTAATCTACTTTTTTAAGATGTAGTCTGATGGTTATGGTTTCTTCTCTAAAATTAACCAAATCACCTTCCTGATCTATTATTTTAATGGCTATTTTATCAATTACTTTAACGGTGACTGGGAAATATATGACGTTTTGAGGTGACTCAATTATTTTGAACCCTGGAGCAACGCTCGGGAAAAATTGGTGTATTATATGAACAGGTTTCCCGTTTAAATATGATCCCTCTGCAATACTGCAGTCTATATTTATTGAATTTACTTTAATTATTTCCGCGGGAAAATCTGATATATGTTCAATGTTGGCTTCCAATCGCCCATTTTTAAACCCTAATAATTTACCAATAGTTCCTTCACGAAAAGTTATGGGGGCTGAACATTTAAGATGTGTACGTAAAGTATTATTATTTGCATAAAGACTAAAACTAATTTTATCCTCATCCAAGTGTTTTTTTTAAAAATCTGTTATGTCTTCTAATTCGTAGCTACCTGGGGGTATGGCTATTTCTAAATTTTCATCATGAATTAATACATTATTCCCAACATCAATATTGGGAATTGCATTAAATGTTTCGAAATTTACAAGACCGATAACATATTCAACATCTTCATCTAAATATATTGGAGGATGTAACTCTGATGTTAAAATAGCGGAATTGCCGCTAAGAACAAAACTATATGACATTTTACTTTAAAAATATGTTTAATAATAAACTAAAATTAGGTGTTACATATGGTTATAAAGAAATTTTAGACACAATTGACCACAATTTGTTTTGTTAAAGTTTTGATAACTGTTATAATTATAATTAACAATATTATTATTTTGGTCGCTATAAAAATATTTAATTAATTCAGAAGGGGGTCGCAAATTACCATAACTATCAAAATATATTATGTTTTTTCCTTTTTTTGTATATGCTATCCAGTGAGTACCAACACCACTGTGATTATCTAGATTGACAATTGCACTTTCAATTAACTTTATCTTTTTTGGTAATTTATCCCTCATAAAAATACCACGAAAGTTGGGAATTTGTAAATATTTAGCGTATTTAAGTAAATCGTAATTTGTAAGTGCTTTTCGAGGTATATGTTTTAGCAGTTTTTTGAATAAGGTTTCAAGTATAATCCACATCCTGTTTTATAGGGTTTTAAATAAAGTCCACTTCCTTTTTTTCCTACCGCAATGGACTCCATCATTTGATTGTGTCGTTTAGATTCTTCTAATTTCGCTTTGGCTGCTTTTGCATCATTTACTGCTTTAGCAATACCTGCAGCCCCTCCTCCAAGAGCACCAAGAGCAGACAAACCAGCAAATAAAGGTATAAGTGGAAGAAATCCGCCAGTCTTTGGGATTGGAATTACCCTTTTCTTTGGAGGTAACATTTTACCAGTTTTTTTAATAGCTTTTAAAGCAGTTTGAATACTTTCATTTAGGTCTTTAAAACGTTTCCCCTTAATTCCTTTTCTAGCTTTTGAAATTACCTGAGATAATGAAAGTCCTCGTCCTTTTCGAGTTTTTCGCTTGAACTTTCTTCTCGTTCGAAGTCCCATACCTAATTTTCTTTTAATTTTCATAGCACCAGTAATTCCTAGTGCAGCAGTTTTTTCCCCAAAACTAGAATCTTTAGCTTTGAACCTTGATAAAGCTTTGTCAGCTAATACTTTATCAGCTAAATGCCTTCTTTTTATATCATTTGATTGTGAGTAAGCAATATCGTGTTCTTTACAAGCCTCATCCAATAAATTTATACCTTTATCACCTCTTGACAATCGTTTTTCCAATTTTGTTCCAGGTCCACAAAAATTATAACCAGGAATATGCAATTCAAAGGGTAATTTATTTATTAATGAGTTTACTAAACCACTTCCTTTCCTTTTGCTGTTTGTCTTGTAAATGATTCGTTTATTATGTGATGGAAACATTATATATAGTTGCAATCCTAGTGATAACTAACCAGTTACATCACAATACTGAATATTAATAGTTTGTTTTATATATAAAATGAGAGTTGAGAAACAACCATACTCTATAACAATTAAGGATCATGAAAGTTCAGTGAATGGTTTTAGAAAACATGGAAAACTGTTTGAGGGAAATAGTAAAAGAGGGTTAATTATTGGCCCGTCAGGCTGTGGCAAAACCAATGTTATTATTAGTTTGATTGAAGATCCGAATGGTTTGCGATTTGAAAATCTGTATGTTTATTCAAAATCCTTATATCAACCAAAGTATAAATATTTGAGAACACTTTTTAAACCTTTGAAAAAAATTGGATACTATGAATCTGAAAATGAAGAAACAATTGTTTCACCAAAACAAGTTAAACCAAACTCTATAATAATATTTGATGATATAGTGTGTTGTAATCAGAATGTTGTAAAGGACTATTTTTGTTTCGGAAGACACAAAAATACTGATTGTTTTTATTTATGTCAAACATATTCTTCTATTCCGAAACAATTAATTCGTGACAATGCAAATTTAATTGTTATATTTCAACAAGATCGAACAAACTTAAAACATATTTATGATGATCATGTTAATGTTGATATGTCATTAAACCAATTTAATGAGTTGTGCTTAATATGTTGGAAAGATAAATTTGGATTTTTAGTAATAGACAAAGACTCTAATGTGAAATCTGGCCGATATCGAAAAGGATTTGATTCATATATTTACTTATAAAAATAAACGTTTGATGGTAAATTATACCAATCATGGATGAACGTTTAGCAAGAGAGCTAGTTAAATCAAGAAAAGCTGTTAAACAAAAATATCAGAGTTTAAAAAATGCGGAATTTGAGGCGCAAACTAAATTGGAGGAAACATATAAACCGATAACTCAACCCTTACAAGAATTAATTTCAACGATTGGTAAAATTGAACCTGTTGAAATAAAGGAAGAGCTACACACACCAATTAAAAAAATTTATGAAACACCACAGAAAAGATCAATTCAAACACTAACACCAAAGAGAAAATTACAATATGGAACATCAACACCAGAAAAAAGAAAGACGGGAAAAACTCCACTCCTTCCTACAGAAATACCATCGATTATTGACTGGGACGCGAGGTTAGCTTCAGCAAGTCAAATGCCATCTATACAACAAACAAGTATTATTGCAGAAACAAACCCTTCTTCAGGTTCACACTCCACAATAGGAAATCTTTCAGATATTCTGGAACAAACACGGCAAACAGTTAGAACATTTGTTGATACAGATTTATATAAAGAATATTTATTAGGATTTGATGAATTACCTCGCCAATATATTGATAGCGGTGTAAAAGATGTTGAACATGAGTTTGATCACCAATATGGAATAGTTCATGATTTGGAAACCGAGAAATTCTTTTTGGGTTTAACTCAAAAACCTGTCGAAATTATTGGTAAAAACATCAAAATTGAAGGAATAACCTATACAGGTACACCAGGTTTATATGAGTTATTATTTAAAAAAGAACCAATAGGGTATAAAAAACAAGATTTGGAAAATTATATGGATATTTTAAAAAGAACCAATGCATACCGTAGAAATAATGATCCAAATGAGCAGGTGCAGGGGAATGGATCACATAAATATATTTCTATAATAGGACCTTATTTGCAAAGCAAAGGAATTACAAAAACTAAAACTCTAAATCCCGAATCTCAACAAGCAGTCCAGGGATTTTTTGAAAGACGCAAAGCTCCATATAGAGAAAGTCGAGTGTCTTCAAAAAAAACCGGATTTGGTATAACTTTAAAAGTTAATAAACCTAATACAGATTACATATATTGGGATAATGTAAACGAACTTGTTGAGAGACTTCGACTATTGGTAGCATCCATGCTTGCGGGACACACTGGTCATAACAATGAAATTATTTCTATTATTGAAGAACTAAGAGAAGCGAATATTATTATATAAAAGGACATAATAGATACTTTTAAACATTTCTAAAATGACCATCGATAAATTTGGTCGTCATATTTCAAAAAAATCTGCTCTAAACACATTATTATCACTAGAAAATAAAATATTATCAAATGTTGAAGAGAAAATAATAAAAATTTTTAAAAGCGATGTCAAATATATTGAAAACAAATTAATTCAAAATTTAGATCCCGGGTTGAAAAGCGATGTTAATAATTTAAATAAGAGAATAAATGAATATGATAACAATATACAAAATATTGCAAAAAAGATTAAGTTATTTGAGGATAAAGTTATTCCTGAATATAATGACAAGATAATTAATTTGAAAAATACTGTTGATGGAAATGATGATGTAGTAGAAAAATTTTCTCAGAAAGTTTCTAAATATGCAAATGACTTTGACGTAGTGAAGTTAAAATATGATAAAGTTGATGATTTTGAAAATGAAATAAAAAATGAAATTACATCAATTAAATCAATAATTAAGGATACTTCAGCAATTGACAATGTCAAGAACAGTATTTCCAAGGAAATTACATCAAAGTTTCAAAATTTTACTAATTTGCTTAATGATAGAGTAGCAGAAGAAGTAAGGAATTTTAAGAAAATACATGACGTTATGGATAAAAATACACAAAATCTTGAAAAATCAATGAACACTCATTTCCTAATTCACAAAAAAGATACCGACAAAGTTAATGAATTTAAAGAACAAATTAAAGAATTTGAAATTAAAATCAATGCATATAAATCAAATTTACAATATTTAGAAGACAAATTGAAGGAGGATTTTCAAAACGAAAATGAAAAAATTGAAACAAAATTCAAAGATCAAATTACAAAAGATAATGAAGAAATCGAGGATATACTAAAGCAATTAAACAATCTGAAAACCAAATCTGAAACGTCTTTTGACGAGGGAAATTTTACAAAGGCAATCGATGAGAAATTACAAAGAGAATTAGAATCCTTACTAGAAGTAGTGCAAGCTATAATAGAAGTTTCTAAAAAGGATGTATTAATTAAAATTAAAAATAATAGTTCAAAAATCGAGGAGACTTCTTTACTCATAAAAGAACTTGAAACATCTTATACAGATATACTACACAAAGCTGAAAAGACAGCGTCAGACATAAAAAATATAGAAAAAAAAATTGTGAAAATGACATTAGATATTACAAATGCAGAATTTCAATTAGGAAAAGATATAAAAAATCTAGAAGATAAATTAACAAAAGAAATAAAATCTTTAAACGAATTAGTTCAAAGAGCTGCTGAAGTTTCTAGAAAAGAATTTAATGATACAATGAATTATGCAAGAGAAGAAATGAATTCAACATTAGGTGGTTTCAAAAAAGATTATACGTTATCAAATGTTCTTTTGGAAACTAAATTTAATGTAAAAATGTCTGATCTTAATAACAACATCACCCAAATAAATTCGTCAATAAAAGAAATTAGAAATGAAAATAACAAATCATTTGAAACAATGGAAAATAAATTTAATGTAAAAATTTCTGATCTTACTAACAACATCACCCAAATAAATTCGTCAATAAAAGAAATTATAAATGAAAATAAAAAATCATTTGAAGCAATGGAAAATAAAATTAAAGAACTTACTAAAAAAAACTGAGATGATTTTTTTTATATTTTACAACATCAGCGATAAAGGGCTTTTATAAACGGTTTAGAAGGAGGTAAAGTTATTTGTGGGATTTATTTTCGAGAGTAAGGTATAAATTAATAATGAGTAAAATTAAGCAAGACGTTGTAAATGAATTACATAAACCGGCGAGAAGGCGATATAGAAGGAGACGAACAATTGTAAAAGGGCTTAATGATCTATTTCAAGCTGATCTGATAGAAATGCAGCCATATGCGAAATTTAATAGGGGTTTAAGATATATTTTAATGGTAATAAATGTGTTTTCTAAATTTGTATGGGCAGAACCTGTAAAATCCAAAACTGGTAAAGATGTAGCAGCTGCAATGAAAAAAATTCTATTAACTTTAAAAACTCCCCCAACAAATCTGAATACTGATCAGGGTAAAGAATTCTTTAATCAAGACTTTCAGAAACTTATGGAGCAGTTCAAAATTAATCATTACAACACATTTTCTAATATGAAAGCTAGTATTGTAGAGAGAGTAAATAGAACGATAAAAAACAAAATGTGGAAAAAGTTTAGTTTACTAGGTAATTATAAATGGATCAGCTTTCTTAAAGAAATAATTACAGAATACAATAATACTAAGCATTCAACAATCGGAAAAAAACCAAACGAAGTTAACAAAAAGAATAAAATGGAAATCTTGAAATCAGCTTATACTCATAGGAAAACTGTGGATCCCAGATCACCAAAATTTCGTGTTAGTGATAGAGTACGAATAAGCAAGATTCGCGAACAATTTTCTAAAGGTTACACGCCCAACTGGTCAAACGAAATTTTTCAAATAAAAAAAATCCAGCTTACTAATCCAACAACGTATTTGATTCAAGATGGAAATGGGATAGATATTCAAGGAGGTTTCTATGAAGAAGAACTTCAAAAAGTAAGACACCCAAATGTATATCTGGTGGAAAAAGTGTTAAGAAAGAAAGGAAACAAAGTATTTGTAAAATGGTTAGGATTAGATAAATCTTATAACTCTTGGATCTTCAAGAGAGATGTGATATAATAGTAATTAATGCTGTAATAATAATTGATGTTTGTAATAAAAAAAAAATGATTTTTTATATATATTTGTTTTATTTAAAAATAAGCTTATTACATAAACATTTTTTTAAATACAATATTCCTATAATCAGAGTTTAATATGGGATTTAAAATTTCTTCAGTCAATTTAATCCTTCTTCTAAAATGTTTTTGATTTATAAACTCTTCAGAAGTCATACGAGCTTTTCTGTAGGCGAAGTTCCAAGCAACCATCAGATGAATTTGGTTTCTTGATTCATCAATAGATACTGTCTTCTTCATAATAGTGCTTAGACTTTAATTTTTGTTCTAGTTCTTCGGGATGATTCAACAGCAGTTCCAGCATGGAACACACATTTTCACTATTTAGATTTTGTTTTGGAGAAAGGACATTATATATTTTGTCAAAAGAATCTCCGTCGTAAAAATTGTTATTTCTAAAAACGTTGAAATAACGTCGAAAGTTTTGTTTTTGTAAAACATTTAGTCTATATTCTATAAGTGGAATTTGTTCCCATAGTCTGCACACAGTTTCATTTCCATAGTAAATAAAATCACAGCTTTTCACAATCTTCACTATTGGTAATTCACCAATCTTTTCAAAATGAATAGATAAATTTTGCAAATATATCGGTTCATTGAAAACATTTGGTGAAAACATATAATTTGTTATAACTCCTTGATATTGCAATAAGTTCTTCCAATCATCTTCATTTAATATCACAGACTGACCATTTTTACCACCAAGTTCAATGCATGGTAGAAAATCACTTTCCACCCACAAACCAATCACAGCATATTTAGAGTTAGAATTATTTAAATTATATTTTGTAGAATTTATAATTGTTTTTTTTATTTTCTTTTTTAATGGTGAATTTTCAAATATATTTTTACTCTGATTACTGAACATTTTAAATGATGTATTTCAAAAACTAACTGGCTATCTGCTTGCTCTCAAAAAACTAACTATCAATCCGTTTGCTCCTAAATTTTATACATTTTCCCTCTCCTCTCAAGTGGAGGGGTAAACTTATTTTCCCTCTCCATTTAAGAGGAGGGGATAAACTTTAAATGTCTTTATACTAACGAGAATCAATAAAAAACAAAATTTATATTATTTTTTTAACATTTATTAAATATTTTTATAGATATTTTTTCATGAAATACAATAAAATTAAACATGTACAAATAAATATTGCTGCTGTAAATATAATAACAAATATATAACAACAGACACAATGACAAGATTCTTCTTTTTTATTATTGAAAGGAATCCAATCTGAATATTGTAATGGTTTGTTTGTCATGGAATATTTAATTTTTATGTATGTATTTTCACACAAAGCAGAATCAGTTACATTATAGGTAAAAAAGTGTGAATTTCCAACAAGATATGTCATTTTCATCTGTTTGTAGCAGTCGGTTTCATTTTTGAGGGCATTTATACATATATCAGCCCTAACTGTATTAGGAATGTAATTTACATATATCACATTTCCAACAAGGGAAACTAAAACTATTAAAGATGCAGCAGTCATTGTTGTAATATTACTAACAAATAATGGTATTTCTATACAATATATATGTTTTTGGATTCAGTTCCCCCTCCAACTTTTAAAGCTTCAAAAACGACTTACATAATTTATCATCATATAAAATGATGTCTTTATAAAGATGAAAAATTACTTGGAGTAGTTAATTCTAATCGCGGTTTTTTATTTTTAGATCCATTTTCGTTTCCAGAACTTAAAAAAGTTAGAGTATCATACATCATTTTCATATCTTTATCAAAAAAATCTGTTTCCAAAATATCCTTATGTCCCCATGCAAGAGTTTTTGTGGAATTTGGTATACAATATCTTTTATCATCATGAGTTGTTAATGCCAATTTATTTAACAAATTAGTGTATATATTATGCATATCTGACTTGAATACATACATGGTGCAGAATATTTTGTCACCTTTCTCAACAACATCTTTATAATCTGATAATGTTAATTGATTTTTTATACATGATCTACTAACGCCTTTTGCTTTTTTATCTACACTATTTTTGGATTTTATACAATATGCTTTAGCACCAGTTCCATAAAAACTTTCAATGGGAATCCCTTTGTACTCATCTTTAAATTTACCAACAACTGATGTTGTAATAGGCATGCAATGAATATTTTGTTCAGAAAAATTAGAAGTATCAAATTTATCCAGATTTAGCTTCATATCTTCATAAAAGTTTTGGGTCTGAACTTCAAGAATTAAGGAATCAGTATCCGTATATAATAAATTTAAATTATTACCATATTTTACTTTTAAATACCCATAATAAAAATTATACATTACAGTTTTTGCAATATCCAGAATACTCATCCCAACATAAATTGGTTTATTGTATTCAATGCAAACCTGTTGAAGTTGAAGAGCAACTAGATTTTCAGAGAAAATTTTAAAATCCTTTAATTGAGGTTTAGAAATAAGTTTTTCGGCACTAAATTTATTACCCTGTCTTTCCCATTGAGATACTAATTTAATATCTGCTCGCCTATCAACATTTTCCATGGTTTTACCGAAAATTGAATTATTTGCCAATTTATAACAATTTTTATCAAATTTATTTTTAGATAAATTTCGTAAATTTGTATTTAAATCTATATATTCCGCTAACCATGGTGATTGTGTAAACTTAACTGCTCTGTGTATTTTTATGATTTTGAGTCCAAATTGTAGACATTGTTTCAGATATCGGTAGTGAATGATATAGTTATATTTATTATGTAAGTTTGGAATTAATTTTGAGTGGTTTGAAATTGGTGGTGTATATTGTTCAGGACAAAATGGGAAATCATTATGACTATCATGTAAATAATTTGGATATTCTAAATCAACTTCAAATATGTATCCTATAGATGATGTATCTGAAAGTTCGGATATATTTAAAGTTTCTATTTCGAGCTTAGGTACCCAAGCAAAATTTTTTTCAGGCAAATATTGTTTCATAGCATAACCATACAAATTTGTGGCGTCTAAGTAAGCGATATATGTTGTAGGTCTTTCAGGATTAAAATTTTCTAAGAATGGATTATTTGCTTCAGATTTGCGTTTGGAACAAGTGCTAACCCCACCACGAACACCTTTTTTGAAAAAATGAAGCATATCTGGTTCCGTTAATAATTCTAATTCTACATTAGTTAATTTCATCATTGCATCCCAGCACATAGAAGGGCTAGTGACATAATTAACAGGATCTAACTTATAGGTTTTAATACATGTGGATCTATAATTTTCAAAAACATCAGCCAAAAGTAAAACATCTGATTTTAAGTAAATATCGGAATAAGCCCCTATTGTAGAACACTTAAATAGATTCCACACTTCTACAGCACGACTGTAGTCTTGAGGAGAGATATTTTCATCGGTTAAGTTATTATAAAATTTATCAATCAATGGTAGAGATTTCTCATTTAATTTTTCGTTGGAATCTATGTAAGAGTATGGAAATACCCCTTTTTGTCTAATGTATCGAAATTCATCAGCATTTGAGAAAAACTTTTTAATTTCAAAACATTGTGAATCTTGTAGAGTTTGTGATAGTGACTCTAAAGACTCTGGGAGAAATTGAAAAGAATCTATAAAGCGTAGTCGCAAAGCAACTGGTTTCCGCTTTTCTGACACATCAACGAAAATTTCCTTACTAAAAGAAATATACTTTTCTTTATTTTGAGCTATAACACTAATATTTTCTTTATTATAGCAAAGCGATTTAATAAATAGGTGAGAATCATAGTTTTTTAAATTATGCAATACTATTGGTATATATTTTGGAGGTTTAAAATGCAAATTACATATTGAGTGGGCGGCTCCTCGATATTTACCTGTAATATGACAATGATCCCTACACTTTATGAAATTTCCTTTTGAAAAAGGTTTTTCACATACATAACAAATGCTAGAATTTTCATATTCAATCTGTTCCACAGATGATAAATCTTTCAATGGTACTTGATATTTTAAATATTTTTTATAAATTTCTTTTACATCATTTTCAATGTATTCAATAAATTTTATAGCACAATCTGTACCTCTATAAAGTTTAAGACACACAACATTCTCATCAAATGATGATTTAATATAATAAGCAAATGAATAGGGTATATGTTCAGCAGTTTTAATAGTATATGAGGTTGTCGAATCAGGTGTAGATTGTTGGCACTCAATGTTTTTCAAATAACATTCAAAATCGGCATAAATAACAAAAGGAGCTTTATACTGTTTCTGAATATTTTGAAACTTTAATATATTTGCAGGAATATAATTGCCAAATTTATCCAAAATCAAATTATCTGAAGGAAGCTCAATTCGAACAAAACTACAATCACGTTCTAAATGTGTGTTAAGTTTTTCATATGTTCCAAAATATTGAAGGCATCCATCACATAAGTATTTTTTTATTTTCTTTTTTGATAATTGTTTGGATACCAAGCAACCTAAATCCTTTATCCAACAGTAGTGGTTATTTCCATCATCAGAACTTATTAAAAGCAAATTAATATGTAATTTTTTCTTTTCATTATTATAATGTAAAGGACCGACAATCTCATATACCTTTTTATTATCTCTTAAAAATTTTTCAACTCCATATACATTTATGGACAAATTATTTTTTTCCTCAAACTTTTTTATATCTAATAATTTTACTGGAAATTCAATACCTGTAAAATCGAAAGCGTCTCTGAAGTCTGGATATGATGAGGTCTTTCGAGGATTACCGGTTGGCTGGTATGCTGCTGAAACCACTGCCCAGGCGAAACAGCAATTGTCCTCATTCATCACATTCACTATTGATTTAGAAAAGTGATGCATCTTAATGTAGGAGGAGGCATTCAATGGGTTGTACTTATTGATGTTGACTTCCAAATGCAGAATTCTTTGTAGAGCCCACCCTGTAATAGGAATTAAAAAATTAGTTCTGAATAATATTTGTTAGAGATGTACAAGTGATATTAAGAAAACTTAGCTCTTGAGATTAAGAAAACTTAGCTCTTGAGATTAAATAATAATTACCTGAGTCTCTTTCCGGCAATTCATCTGCTTTGGTTTCAATAATCTTGAATAAATCATCGTAAAGCTGTTGTAGATCAGTTGTATGGGTTACAATGAAGAACGGTGTATTAAATGACTTAATTGAAGTAGAGGTTAAAGTTGGAGAATAATATATTCCAAATAATTCCAAATTTACTTTAGCACATGTAAATTCCTGTTGACGCTGGCGTATTAATGTTTGCACTTTATTACCAACATCTTGCTGAAACTTTTTGATGTCGATGTGATAATTCTGCGAATATATTCTGTAGGAAGCTATTCGACATTTAAATGCACTCCTAATAATGTCAATTCCATTTCCATATTTTATGCAGCTCCTGTTTTTATGAATATTTGTCCTCAAGTGTGTGCTCCAGGAATTAGATTTGACATTTACTTCACAATCTTGGCAAAATCGCATTGGAGGTCTTGAAAGTAGTTCATCAACTGAAACAATTATTATTTTTTAATTCCTCTGTAAACCTTTATTAATAATAAAAAGAAAAATTAAAAGGAAAATTATAGCTAAATATGTTATAAAAAAATACTTACGATTAATTATATAATCTTCCAAGTTAAAGGTGTTTTCGTTATTAACAACATTTTCTCGAAGGTGGCGTACAATATGTGATTTTCTTTTAAATTCTCTTAAGCAGTGTGTGCAAAGGAGAGTCATTTTAAAATGGAATCGGTTAGGGCCGTGTCGCTTTTAAATAAATACAATTTCGATCTATCAAGACCCAATGACATAGAATAATTAGCAATTTTTTCAGCTCGCGCAATTTAGAAAACTTTTGGATTTACTTTTGAATTAACTTTTGGATTCACTTTTTAATTTGAAGAAAAACATGGATTTTTTTTAAAAAATATATTTCCCAAATTTAAAAGAAGATCGCCTTGTCGTTGAATACAATTTTTAACGTCTTTTAAAGTCGAATTAGATAAATTATTACATATATTATCTAAGTTTAAATAGGAATAAACCATTGACTTAAATCTAGATGTGGCACACCTTGTTTCATTCCTATTTAAGCTCGGCTTAGTTTTCTTATGTAGAAACTTATCTAATTCTCCAATAGCGACTTTATTTGTTGGATTGATTTTCGGAGCTGTTGTTACAGCGACTGGTAAAGAATTTTTTGAAATTTGTGCCCCTAAAGTTTGGGAACTAGAAATATCACCGTCCAATTTTGACTTTTTTAAATCTGAACAATCATTTGTTTCTGATAAAGAACGTTTTTTGGGTAAATTTTTTTCAATTAAATTTTCAGAACTTTGTTCTAAATTTAGGCCAGAAGGATTTTTCAAAAATTGATTTTGATTACAGGAAGAAATTAAGGGACATTGAGGCTGCTCATCTTCAAAATTTTCAGTATAAGTATATACCTCAATGTCCCCCACAATTTCGCCACAACTCAAATCAAAAACATCTACCGAATTTACTGAATTTCTGGTATAGCCAAATTTGGATGGTTGTTCAAACCCCTGAATAAAATTTTGATCCAACCCTTCAATTAAATTTTGATCCAACACTTTAATAAAATTATGCTGAGCTTTGGCTGAGACGTTTATAACAGTCTCAACGCTGTCGTTGGAATCCTCTGATGAATCTGACGATGCATCTGAAATTGGCGAATAGTGGGGGCGATAAACCTCTTCCATATTATTTTTCGAAAAACCCCCAATGCCAATCCTCTTATCATTATTTAAAGCTCCCTCGTTACCAACCCCATTATTATTATTGTTTAAAACCCCCTTATTATTTTGTTCCTCACAGCTCTCAAAAGTCTCCTGATATTCCACATCACCCTTAATTAAATTTTGCCCTGAGCTATTTTCACAAATTTCACCCCCTTCTAATATATCTAAAAGTTGTTCCAAATTATATCCCTCATTTATTTCAGAATTGTTAATTAAATTTTTCCTTAATATATCATTATTTAAATCATCGAAATTAATTGTTTCAAGAGGTTCTTGAGGAATATCAGGGATAATAGATTCATCCAAAACTTTTAAGAGCTGTGTCAAAATATCGCTTTCACCAATTTCGGAAGAATCGCCAGATTCAGATGAATTGTTAAATGTATTAATATCAATTTCCCTAAATTTAATATCTAGCTCCTCGTCGCTTAGCCCACAAAATGAACAATCAATCAAATCATGCACAAGGCAAGCGTCGTTTAAATCGAAGGCTGTTAAGTCGATGTTTTCAATTTTTACATTTAAAAATGACATTTTAAATTATAAATTAAAAAATAAAAAAATTATGAATCAATAAAAAAATCAAAAAATCAAAAAAAATCCACAAAAATGAAAAATCAACAAAAATCAAAAATTGGCTTTTAGAAGATTAAGTAAAAATGAATGAAAATCCAAAGTATTAAGTCAAAAATATTAAATCAAAAATATTAAATCAAAAATATCAAATCAAAAATATGAAATCAACAATACAAACAAACAAATAAAAATTAATATGTCACTACGTCACACAATTCGAAATAAATCGGACTATCTAGATATATTCACAACAGATTCGATAATTTTACAAGCGTACGCTAATAGCGAGATGTAAACTGAAGAGACGCTTCGTACCCAGCCGCCTTTTAAAGCAGCCAAGAGCCTGGTACCGGCTGGTACGGCGTGGCACTGCATGGTACGACGGGAACCGTGAGACCGTGAACTCGAGAGAGGTCGTTCAACGGTCGTAAGTTGTTTTGTTCTTAAGAAAATGACGAGTAAAGAGGAGAAGAAGAAAAAAAAAAAGTTGTTTTTTGGAATAATATAAAAAACATTTTTTTTTTTTTTTAAATTTTTTTTTTTTTTTAATTTTTTTTTTTTTTTAATTTTTTTTTTTTTTTTTTTCCGTTTTTTATATTACTCCAAAAACAACTTTTTTTTTTTTTCTTCTTCTCCTCTTTACTCGTCTTTTTCTTAAGAACAAAACAACTTACGACCGTTGAACGACCTCTCTCGAGTTCACGCTATCTTTGCCTTCTTCTTCTTCTCATTCTTCGGACTGGTTTTGCCGCTGGAGGTAGGAAAAGTGGTATTTCAGTATTGTATATAAGGATTTACAGCGTCTTGACTTAGCATTCATTAAGTTTAAAGTCTCAAAATGAGTACGTTCATAATTATAACACTACAAGACTTTCTGGGATTCTTGGAAAATCAGATTAATCTGATGGATCGTCAGAGTCCAAATTCCGAGAACACGGTGATGTGGCCGCCACCATCAGAGGCTGACTATTTAGATGAAGAATTTATCAACATGTTTGAGCCAGACCTGGATCCCGAGCCTATCGCCTTTGAGTGGGATCCAGACCGAGCAATGGATCTTCAACCTTTGATGATGGAGCAACAACAGCCTATGGAAGAAGATCGGCCACAACCTATGGCAGAGCAGCAGCAGCAACAACAGCAGCAGGAGCAGCAGCGGGAGCAGCAGCGGGAGCAGCAGCGGGAGCAGCCACAACAACAGCAGCAACAACAGCAGGAGCAGCCACAACCACAGCAACAACAGCAGCAGCGAAGGCAGAGTTACCCTCGAAAGTGCAAGAGGCCACAGCAGCAACAGCAACATCAACAGCATCAGGAGCAGCCACAACAGCAGCAGCAGCGAAGGCAGAGTTACCCTCGAAAATGCAAGAGGCCACAGCAGCAACAGCAACATCAACAGCAACATCAACAGCATCAGGAGCAGCCACAACAACAGCAGCAGCAGCGAAGGCAGAGTTACCCTCGAAAATGCAAGAGGCCAATAAATTATAAATTATAAATTGGCCTCTTGCAGAGCAGCAACCTCTGGCAGACAACAACAACCGATGGCAAAGCAGCAACCTATGGCAGACAACAGCAACCTCTGGCATGCAGCAGCAACCTCTGGCATGCAGCAGCAACCTCTGGCATGCAGCAGCAACCTCTGGCAGACAGCAGCAATTGGCAACCCAAAATGGTATAAATTATAAATATGTATTTATGTATATATGTATATTTGTATTTTGGATATAGGAATAATAAAAAACAAAGTCGTTGAAGAAAATATTTTATTTTTTTCTATTTCTTATACAGAATCACACCTAATAACCAAGTTTCTTTAACTTGAAAGAATTATTATGAATAGGATGAATATAATTTTTTTTACAAGCACAGTAATGAAAACTAGGTTTTTTTTTTTTAACATGGAAGAATAAATCATAGTCTGTTGTCAGGGAATTAAACATAATTGTTCTTTATCTTATATATAAAATCTTATTTAAATGTCTTAGTTGACATTTTAAACTTAATATTAAAAAATACTAGGGTGAATGAATAAATTCAAGTGCAGTATCAAATTCATTTATTTAAAATTCAATTTATCGATAGGATTGATTGTGCATATTATGTAGAAAAAATTATTCTACACTGAAAGAACAAAATCATTAGTTCTTCGAATCTTAATATAAACAAATTTCTATTTATTTAGATGGCACCCTTATATTTATTTAACTTAAACTTAATATATATCTTATAACTTATATCTTACAACTTATATTTTATATGAAATCTTATTTAAATTAGTTGACATTTTCAACTTAATATTCAAAAACTACTAGGGTGCATGAATAAATTCAAGTGGAGTATCAAATTCATTTATTTAAATTTGATTTATCGGTAGGGTTGTTGTGCATATTATTTGAAAAGAATTATTCTACACTGAAAGAACAAAATTATAATTTCTTTCAATGGGAATAAATACAAATTCTTATTTATTCACATCATTCCCTTATATTTATTTACATCATTCCCTTATATTTATTTACATAGTTTCTTATATTTATTTAACTTAGCAGAACAAAATCTAAATTCTTATAAAATATTTTAAACTTAAACTTAATATTAAAAACGCCATAGTGCATGAATAAGTGCAAGTGAAATAAATTTATTTAAAATTTGATTTTTCAATTAGATGGTTTTGCATATTCTTTAGTTCTGGTTTGTTACATATTATACATGCTTGTGAAGGAGTTGTTATGAATAAATCGTTTTCACACGTGTTGCATTGCAGATCTTTTTCGCAACATATAAAGGATCGTTTATAGTGGCTATTAACAAAATTATTTTTCCCATTTGGGCAATTTAGAGCATGTATATAGTAACATTCACAACATAAATTATATGCACCGCCAGAAGATGAAATAATTACGACATAAGATTGAAAAACGCACACTTCTCGCGTAAGGTAATTTGGTGTCAATGTATCACTTGCATTTATTTTTGCCACTTTCACGAGCCCCTCTTCTCCACACCCGTTTGGAACGCCATTATCCTCTATCCCATCATCTTCTTCATCTTCATCGTCGTCTTCGAAATTATTTCGATCAATAGTGATCAGAGAATCCTGTCTTGCGTGAAACTTTCCTCTTCCAGCCAAGTTAAAATGAGTTGTTTCATCTTTGTACATTGACTGGATCGTTTCATCACAAGCAGAATCTAAATATACATGTGTCTGATCCATTTCGAAGACTGTCCGATGAAACTCGATTCACTTGTTCACACTATTTTTTAATTTTACAACACTTTTTAATTGATAATGGCGGGCCGTCTATGTGGTGTTGATATAGTGGATAGTGTTTAAAACACGGCAAATTTAGCTGCAATTCTTCGTCACTTCTATAATTTTCCGGCAACCTGTTCCAAATTTGTTGTAAACTAAGTGAATCGACGAATGTTTTCAAGTAGTTGATGGGAAAGAAGGCCAAGTCTTGATCTTCAAAATCGGTAAGATTTTTTCCGTTATTTTGGTAGGAAATTATTACTTGGCCTACACGTTCAATGAGTTGCTGTTGTTGTTGTTGTTGGTCGCTATTTGACATCGCGCACGAATGACTGAAGTTCGCTCAGATTCGATCGTTTAAAATACCAGCTCCCCTCCAACTGCTACCAGCTCCCCTCCAACTACTGTGGTGGTTAGGAAGGAGGTAGGAGGTGGAGCAAAAAGAGGCGGAGTTTATGAAACCAATCGGAATAGGGGGCGAACTTGGGCAGCCAATCAGAAACAAGGTCATTCTTGGCTGACCAATCAAAAAAGTGGTGGGGGGGTCAACTAGAAGCCCCCTATTCCCACTACTGACGAATTTTGCTTTGCGTGGGCTGTAACATCAGCACTGGTTCCTTCAACAGCAGCGCCTTCACAGCAGACATCCTACCCCCATTTTTCTAGAGTGCTAAGTTTAACAGGTATGGATTTTCCAGTAAAATTACGGGACATTAAAAAATTTGAGAAAATGAACAACATATCCATTAACGTATACGGTCTCGAATCTAAATACAAAAATAATGAAGTAATACATGAAGTTATTGGTCCACTGAGGTATGCGTCAAGAAAGTTAGATAGACATGTAAATTTATTGTTAATTACAACAGACTGTAGTAGTTAAGATGGCGGTGAACATTTTTGTGATACGACTTGTTCAAAAAGTCATTATTGTTGGATTAGGGATTTATCAGGCTTAGTTTCAAAGTCAAATTAGTTGTCAACAACATAAAATATATTTTTGTGATGGTTGTCGCATTTATTTTAGTACACCGTCAGCTTTAACTTTATATCAAAACTACAATTGTAACCACATTTTCACGCAAACACCCTCAGTGGATTTAAAAATCGATAAATTTGGAAAGAGTGTGCCGGAAAATATTTTAAAATTCGAGGGTCTAGAAAAACAAATGCACGTTCCATTCGTGGTTTATGCAGATTTCGAATCTGTTTTAAAACCTGTTGAAACGATGCAACCTAACCAACAAAATTCTTACACTGTAAAAAATTTTTAACATGAACCATATTCTTTTGCTTATTTAATTAAATGCTCTTTTGACGACTCACTTTCGAAATTTGAGCTATTTCGGGGGAATAATGCAGCTCAAGTCTTTGTGGATCATATCGAGTATGATTTAAGGGCTCTATATAATACATATTTAAAAGACATTAAGCCTATGAAACCGTTAACGGGAGTTTAATGATACTAAAATATGTGGTATAGGCAAAGGCCCTTTTGAAGACGGTGAGATTAACGTAAGAGATCATTGTCACATAATTGGTGCAAAAAGATTTGGTGCTGCACATTCCGTTTGTAATTTAAATTATAAATTACCCTCTTTTATCCTTATCATATTTCATAACTTAAGCGGCTACGACGGTCATTTATTTATAAAAGAGTTATGTAAATATGGGGATAAAATTGATGTTTTGGTTGAAAATAAAGAACAGTACATATCCTTTACTAAAAGCATTTATATGCACTATTATTTTGATAATAAATGTGGAAAAGTCAAGAGGAAATATTTAAAGTTGCGATTCATTGACAGTTTTAAATTTCTGTCAACGTCGTTGGAAAATTTAGGCAGCGGTTTAAACGATGACGATTTTATTGAAACGCGGAAACATTTTTCAAATATCGACCAATTTAATTTGATGCATCAAAAGGGTGTTTTCCCTATAGCTTTATTGACTCTATAGAAAAAATGAAAAATACATGTCTTCCAAGTAAAGATCAATTTTATGATAATTTACGGGAAGAACACATTAGCGATGAAAGCTATAGTCGAGCAAAAGAAGTATGGCGCTTGTTTGGGTGTAAAACTTTGGGGGACTATTCAGACGTGTATTTAAAATCAGATGTGTTGCCGTTGTGCGATGTTTTTGAGCAATTTCGGAATAATTGTTTAAAATTCGATTAATTGGATCCGGCTATACCCTGCCAAGTTTATTATTTGATTGTACATTGCGTATCACTAAGGTAGAGCTAGAGCTGTTAACTGATATGGACATGATACATTTTTTAAGAAAGGTATACGCGACGGCATAAGCCAGTGTACAGAAAGGAAGCACATCGCTAATAATATTTATTTACCAGATTATGACCGATCAAAACCATCCTCATTTATAACATATCTTGATACTACAAATCTATATGGTCATAGTATGTCACAAGCATTACCATATGGCGGTTTTCGATGGTTAATAAAGCGCGAAATACTCAATTTAAATATTACGACTGTTGGTGATGATAGTTTACATGGCTACGTTTTGCAAGTGGATGTGCATTATCCGACTGAATTGCATGATGCACATTCTAGTCTTCCATTTCTAGTAGAAAATATACCGCCAACAGAAAACGCCAAATTGCCGAAATTAATTCCTAATGTACAAGATAAAAGAAAATACATTGTACACTACAGAACTTTAAAACAAACCATCGCCAACGGCTTAGTGGTAATGCAAACTTATCGAGTATTACAGTTTAAGCAATCAAAATGGCTAAAAACATATATGGATTTTAATACCAATTTATGTAACAAGGCTACTACAAAATTTGCGAAAGACACTTAAATTACGCATTGGGAAAACAGTGTAGGCAGAAATGGAGCTAGAGCACTAATATCCCGCCCCATTTTAAATAGTAGCTCGATGTTTACCGAAAACTTTGTTGCTATACTTATGAATATAGTTCGAAATATTATACAATAAACAAGTTTATATCGGATTTTCCATATTAGATATATCAAAGACTGTAATATACGATTTTTATTATAATTTTATTAAATCCAAGTTTGGCAATGATGCTTTGTTGCTTTACAAGGATACTGACTCGCTTATATTAAAAGTGTACACGGAAAACTTTTATCAAACTATATCAGAAAACCCCGAAAAATTTGATACATCAAATTACCCCGAAATAAATAATTTCAACATAATTAAAAGTAATTCTTTAGTTGCTAGAATGAAAGATGAGTTTCCTGGTGACCCGATAATAAGTTTTTATGGAACCAGCGCGAAGGCTTATTACGTAAAGTCCATTAATAATAAATTTAAAAAGCCAAAGGTATAAAAAATCTGTTATCGAGAAAGACCTTCATCAGGAAAACTACCTAAGAATTGTTGAACGGGGTGGTTTGATATTAAGAAAGATGAAGACATTTAAAAGTGAATTACATAACATTTATACCAACATAATAAATAAAGTAGCATTATCACATCACGATGATAAACGTTATGTAATTCTCAATTCAACAAAAACTCTACATTTGGGACCTGCAGACAGATTTTTACAAAACAGACCCGGAAGAAAACTTAGCAAATTTAATCACTGTGTTGGAATCACTTCGAAGTCAGGACAGCACGTAGTCTGGAAAATCCATATTTCATTATTTGTATTGCCTTTATTAGTTCCATTGAACATACAACATTTTTTTTAATAAAAAACATGTATTCATTACTTGATTGCTTTTTATTGAACCTTTTTTTTAAAATGATAAATATAATGAAGTGTCGACAAATAAACCGTAAAAGTTATTGTTGAAAAATTTGTTTAACAGTAAATTAAACGCACAGGTCTACGAGTAAATGTTTAATGTGAAGCAATTTTCAACATTCTAGAATTAAGTTCATCACGCAGTTCTTCTTGCCTAAGTTCATATATTGCAATAACAGTATCATCAATGTATCCTCTAAGTTCTTGACCAGTTTCAATTAATTTCTTGTGTACGTAACCTTCAAGTTGGTTTCTGAATATATCTTTAATAACAATTGTTGAGTCATGTACAGCTTTCTGCGTAGCAAGGTTATTATCAACATAATTTCGTGTGGCCGCATTGTCTCCTTCAAGAGATTCCGCTAAGTATCACAATCTTTTGCTTCCCATGTCGTAATCTCCATTAGGTGTAAGTTTAAAACCTATTCCTGAAGGACCTCGCATAAAGTTAAAATCCTTAAATTTTCTTTTGCGACCGAACTTATCAATAGTGTTTACTTCTGACATTGTTATGTGAGACTGATTTGAAACCATTACATTTCACCCTAATATATGCTTCTATTTTATTAATAAACAGTCTTTGCAGAAAAATACGGATTGCAAAACGTATTTTAGGTGATGTTTAATAAATACACACAGATTCACTTTACTATTGTTTTATTATTAAAAAAATTAAAATATAACAAAAAAGAATAAATAAAATGCATAAGGCCTTCTGTACAAGTAAGCTTCTTCTATGACCCAGTTCCTCCTCTGGATGGCGCGTTCATTAATGTTCCTGCCCTGGTAATGAACTAATCCACAAAAACCGCATTGTACAAATTTGACTCTAAAAAAATCAATGTAATTGAAATCGTGTGTGAGATCATTCCGCCAGCAGATACCTTGTCTTTTACAACGATGACAAGTTAAACGAAAAGATCTTGGTATATGTCTGTATGTTTTGGCTGCTTCAGCAAGTTGTTCATTAGTTGGCAATATGATGTTTGGATATGTTTTAATTTTTCAAACGAGGTACTATATTTATGTTACTTTTAAGAAAAAAACCTTGTCAGGAACAAAAAATCCTTGAAAATTACAACCTTGAAAACGACCCTGGTATTGATGGTTACGTCGGCCTTGGTCTTGGCCTTACATCTGACAAGTTTAAATACTATACTTAATGTGAGGAAAGAGGAATAAAGGTGATGTAGTGGGGGAAATGGGCATAAAAGCAGACTTGCTGGCTCGAGCTTTTCACAGTTCGCCAGAACACCAAACAGTACAGTAGTAAGTTAAAGGTATAGTCACAGTTGTTGTATAGAAGATGTCGTCAAGTGCACGAAGTGTAAGTTCTCTTTTGGATGCCCTCAACGTGAGCTGCGGATCCCAACAAGACATGTTGGAAAACATGAGTGGCCTAGAAGTGTTGAGTCGAGGGGTTTTCGAGAATTGGCACAGGGAGCGAGAGGATGCCGAAGACAAAGCCCTCAACGATGGTCGGGATGAAGAGTTGGTACAGTCGGCTGCGCAATTTCTTGAAAGTTGGAATGAGGAGAAGGAGCCAAAAATAAAAGTAATAAGTGATGTGGTTGTGCGAAAAGCGTCGCGGCCTAACAGGGAATCTTCTCCAAGGAATTCTAAACTGAAGAAGTTGTTGACTATGCCGAAATCGGAAATCGCCGATAAAACAACATTTTATTCGGCGATTAAAGATGTTGGATACTCGAAAAAGAAATTTAGTTTCAAGAAACCAAAGACGCCCACACCATTACCCGATTTCTTGTTAACACAGTCACCACCGACAGAGCCATTGTCCGTCGAAGGCAACATAAGTGAAGGCGACGATGGACCAACTCCACCAACACCAGCCAGTGAAGAAGAAGTGTCGAAGGTAAAGTCTTCACCTGTGAAGACTGAAGCGCCACTATCTCCAGCATTGGGATGTCGCAAACCATTAAAGAGGCGGTTTAAACAGTGCTATGAAGGTGAAGAAGCTTCCGATGTTTTATCTCCTTCATATCCTTCATCACTAAACCCTTCTTCAAAATGTTCTAGGACATCTCAACCGGAGTGGGTTGAAGACTTTACCAGTTCGCAAAAAAAACAAATTGACGCACATGTATAAAATGAAAAAAGACTTGTTAAAAAAGTGAGTGAAAATGACTGTGAAATAAGAGAACTCGAAAAACAATTATTAGACATAGAAAAACAATTAGCGGTGAAAAAAAGTGTGAGTGAACGATACAAAAGACAATTGGAAGACTTTGATAGGTTTTGTAGTAGATGTTAACTAGTTTTAAATATTAGTTTTTTAGTTATAGTATTAAGCTTGTAAATATATTTTCTAGTTTAATAAAATAGTTTTAAGTATTAGTTTTTAAGTTATAGTATTAAGCTTGTAAATATATTAGTAGTGGAGATAGGGGGCTCTGAGTTGACCCCCCCACCACTTTTTTGATTGGTCAGCCAAGAATGACCTTGTTTCTGATTGGCTGCCCAAGTTCGCCCCCTATCTCGATTGGTTACGTAAACTCCACCTCTTTTTGCTCCACCTCCTACCTCCTTCCTAACCACCACAGCAGTTGGAGGGGGCTGGTAGCAGTAGGAGGGGAGCTGGTATTTTAAACGACTGAATCTGAGCGAGCTACATTCATTCAGTCGTGATGTCAAATAGTGACCAACAACCAGAACAACAACTCATTGAACGTGTAGGCCAAGTCATAATTTTATATCAAACCAGCAAGAAAAACCTTACGGACTTTGAAGATCAAGACTTGGCCTTCTTTCCCATCAGTTATTTGAAGAGATACGTTGATTCACTTAGTTTACAACAAATTTGGCATAAGTTACCAATACATTATCAAAGTGACGAGGAATTGAAGCTAAATTTACCCTGTTTTGAACATTACAACTTATACCAAAATCATATAGACGGTCCACCATTACCAATAAAAAAGTGTTGTCAAAGTGCAAATTGTTTAAACAAGTGAATCAAATCTCACAAATTCAGTTCATCAGTCTTCGAAATGGATCAACAACAAATCTATTTAGATTCCGCTTGCGATGAATCAATCCAGTCAATGTACAAGGAAGAAGTAACTCATTTTAAATTGGCTGGAAGGGGGAAATTCAACACAAGACAGGAGTCTCTGATTACTATTGATCGTAATAACTTCGAAGATGATGATGAAGACGAAGAAGATGATGGGATAGAGGATAATGGAGTTCCAAACGGGTGTGGAGAAGAGGGGCTCGTGAAAGTGACAAAAATAAATGCAAGTGATGCATTGGCACCAAATTACCTTACGCGAGAAGTGTGCGTTTTCCAATCTTATGTTGTAATCATTTCATCTTCTGGCGGTGCATATAATTTATGTTATGAATGTTACTATATACATGCTCTAAATTGCCCAAATGGGAAACATAATTTTGTTAATAGCCACTATAAACGATCCTTTATATGTTGCGAAAAAGATCTACAATGCAACACTTGTGAAAACGATTTATTTGTAACAACTCCTTCACAAGCATGTATAATATGTAACAAACCAGAACTAAAGAATATGCAAAACCATCTAATCGAAAAATCAAATTTTAAATAAATTTATTTCACTTGCACTTATTCATGCACTATGGCATTTTTAATATTAAGTTTAAGTTTAAGTTTAAAATATTTTATAAGAATTTAGATTTTGTTCTGCCAAGTTAAATAAATGTAAGAAACTATGTAAATAAATATAAGGGAATGATGTGAATAGATAAGAATTTGTATTTATTCCCATTGAAAGAATTTATAATTTTGTACTTTCAGTATAGAATAATTATTTTCAAATAATATGCATAAATTTAAATAAATGAATTTGATACTCCACTTGAATTTATTCCTAGTAGTTTTTTATATTAAGTTTAAAATGCCAACTAATTTAAATAAAATTTTATATAAAATATAAGTTGTAAGATATAAGTTATAAGATATAAGGTATAAGTTATAAGATTTATATTAAGTTTAAGTTAAATAAATATAAGGGTACCATGTAAATAAATAGAAATTTGTCTATATTTAGATTCCAAGAATTAATGATTTTGTTCTTTCAGTGTAGAATAATTTTTTCTACATAATATGCACCATCAATCCTATTAATAAATTGAATTTTAAATAAATAAATTTGATACTTCACTTGAATTTATTCATGCACCCTAGTAGTTTGTAATATTAAGTTTAAAAATGTCAACTAAGATATTTAAATAAGAATTTATATATAAGATAAAGAACAATTAGGTTTGATTAAATAAGATTCTCTGAAAACCGAGCTTATGATTTATTTTTCCATGTAGAATAATTCTGCCAAGTTAAAAAAAAAACTAGTATTCGTTACTATGCTTGTAAAAAAATAAAAATATATATAATCATCCTATTCATAATAATTCTTTAAAGTTGAAGAAACTTGGTTATTAGGTGTGAAATAGAAAAAAATTTTTCCTCAACGATTTTGTTTTTTATTATTCCTAAATTAAAATACAAATATACATATATACATAAATAGATAAATACATATATACATATATAAATCATAATACCAAATACCATTTTGGGATGGATCTCTGTTCCAGCTCTGCCATAGGTTGCTGCTGCTGCTCTGCCATAGGTTGCTGCTGCTGCTCTGCCATAGGTTGCTGCTGACCACTAGAAGCTGCTGCTGCTGCTCTGCCATAGGTTGCTGCTGCTCTGCCATAGGTTGCTGCTGTCCGCCATAGGTTGCTGCTGCTGCTGCTCTGCCATAGGTTGCTACTGCTTTGCCATCGGTTGCTGCTGATGCACCAGAGATTTTGGCTGCCCACCAGAGATGTTGTTGCCCACCAGAGATTGCCGTAAATTATAAATTATAATTTATAATTTATCGGCCTCTTGCATTTTCGATCGTGTCTCTGTCTTTGCATTGCCAAAGGTTGCTCCGGCTCTGCCATAGCTTGCTGCTGCTCTGGTATCGGCCTCTTGCATTTTCGATCGTATCTCTGTCTTCGCTCCGGTATCGGTCTCTTGCATTTTCGATCGTATCTCTGTCTTCGCGTTGCCAGAGGTTGCTCCGGCTCTGCCATAGCTTGCTGCTGCTCCGGTATCCGCCTCTTGCATTTTCGATCGTATCTCTGTCTTCGCATTGTTAGAGGTTGCTCCGGCTCTGTCATAGCTTGCTGCTGCTCCGGTTCTGCCATAGGTTGTGGCCGATCTTCTACCATAGGCTGTTGTTGCTCCATCATCAAAGGTTGAAGATTCATTGCTCGGTCTGGATCCCACTCAAAGGCGACAGGCTCGGGATCCAGGTCTGGCTCAAACATGTTGATAAATTCTTCATCTAAATAGTCAGCCTCTGATGGTGGCGGCCACAACACTGTGTTCTCTGAATTTGGACTCTGACGATCCATCAGATTAATCTGATGTTCTAAGAATCCCAGAAAGTCTTGTAGTGTTAGAATTATGAAAGTACTCATTTTCAGACTTTAAACTTAATGAATGATAAGTCAAGACGCTGTAAATCCTTATATACAATACTGAAATACCACCTTTCCGTACCTCCAGCGGCGAAACCGGTCCGAAGAATGAGAAGAAGAAGAAGGCAAAGATAGCGTGAACTCGAGAGAGGTCGTTGAACGGCCGTAAGTTGTTTTGTCCTTAAGAAAAAGACGAGTAAAGAAGAGAAGAAGAAAAAAAAAGTTGTTTTTTGAAATAATATAAAAAACGAAAAAAAAAAAATTAAAAAAAAAAACATTTTTTATATTATTCCAAAAAACAAATTTTTTTTTTTCTTCTCTTCTTTACTCGTCTTTTTCTTAAGAACAAAACAACTTACGACCGTTCAACGACCTCTCTCGAGTTCACGGTCTCACGGTTCCCGTCGTACCATGCAGTGCCACGCCGTACCAGCCAGTACCAGGCTCTTGGCCGCTTTAAAAGGCGACCTGGTACGAAGCGTCTCTTCAGTTTACATCTCCCTATTAGCGTGTGTATTAAAATTCTCGAATAGTATTTGAACTAGTCCGAATTATTTCAAATTAGTGTGTGACGTAGTGACATAATATTCATTTTCATTTGGTTTGTATTGCTGATTTAATATTTTTTATTTAATATTTTGGATTTGCTTTAACTTAATTTTTGCTTCATTTTAAGAGCTATAAATTTATTTTTGATTTTCTGATTTTCTAATTTTTTTATTTTGATTTTTGAATTTTTAATTTATAATGTCTTCATTTTTAAATGTAAAAATTGAAAACATCGATTTAACCGCATTTAATTTAAACGAAGCTTGCCTTTTCCACGATTTAATGGACTGTTCTTTTTGCGGGTTAAGCGATGAACAGTTAGAAACTAAATTTAAAGAAATTGATAATACTGAAATTGGTGATTGCGATATTTTAGGACAACTTTTAAAAGTTTTAGATGAAGCGAATATTAAAGAATTTTCTCCTGAACCTCTAGAAACCATAAATTTTGACGATATAAACAATGATATGTTGAGGCAAAATTTAATTAATAATTTTGAAATAAATGAGGGTGATAATTTGGAAGAGCTTCTCACAATAATGGAAGGGACTGAAAATGGTTCGGGGCAAAATTTAATTAAGGTTAATGGGGAGCATGAGGAAATTCCCGGGCAAAATTTAATTAATAATTCAACAATAGGGGAGGTTTATGATTTGAAACAACTTTTGAATGTATTGGGAGGGTCTCCAAATAGCTCAGGGCAAAATGGGGGTGATAATGAAGGAGTTTTAAATAATAATAATAATAATGGATTTGGCATTGGGGGTTTTTCGAAAAATATTATGAAAGAGATTTATCGCCCCCATTATTCACCAATTTCGGATGCTTCATCAGATGAATCATCATATGATTCATCTGATGATTCTATCGACAGTGTGAAAACCGTCATACAGGTTTCACCAAAAGATGAAAAAATTTTATATCAACAACCATCCAAATTTGGCTATACAAACAGTTTTGTAGAGGTTTTGGATTTGAGCTGCGGTGAAATTGTGGGGGACATTGAGCTATATAGTTACAATGGAAATTTTGAGGATGAGCAACCTCAATGTTCCTCAAATATCATTTCAAACTCAAATCAAAATCAGGAACAAAATATATTGGAACCAAATCAAAATCAGGAACAAAATGTATTGGAACCAAATCAAATTTCTACTAATTTATTTGAACAAAATTTCTCAAAAAAGCGCTCTTCGGAAACATTGTTAGATTTGCCAAATTTTAAAAGGCTAAAATTGGATGGTAACGATACTAGTTCTCATAATTTGGAGCATCAAAATTTTTCTCTACCCGCCGCAATCAGAACAGCTCCGAAAATCGATTTATCAAATAAGAGTGAATTAGATAAATTTATTCGCATGAAATCTAAGCCGAGTTTAAATAAGAGTGACACAAGATGCGCGGCATCTAGATTTAAATTAATGGTGTTCTCTTATTTCAACTTGAATAACATTTGCAATAATTTTTCCAATTCAATTCTGAAAGATGTAAAAAATTGTATACAAAGACAAGGCGATCTTCTTTTAAATTTGGGTAATATATTTTTTTTTTTAAATCCATGCTTTTCAACAAATTAAAAAGTTAATCCAAAAGTTTTCCAAATTGCGCGAGCTGAAAAAATTGCTAATTATTCTATGTCATTGGGTCTTGATTGATCGAATTGTGTTTATTTAAAAGCGATATAACCCTGACCGATTCCATTTTAAAATGACTCTCCTTTGCACACACTGCTTAAGAGAATTTAAAAGAAAATCACATATTGTACGCCACCTTCGAGAAAATTTTGTCAATAACGAAAACACCTTTAACATGGAAGATTATATAATTAATCGTAAGTATTTTTTTATAACATATATAGCTATTATTTTCCTTTTAATTTTTCTTTTAATATTAATTAATAAAGTTTTACAGAGGAATTAAAAATAATGATTGTTTCAGTTGATGAACTACTTTCAAGACCTCCAATGCGATATTGCCAAGATTGTGAAGTAAATGTCAAATCTAATTCCTGGAGCACACACTTGAGGACAAATATTCATAAAAACAAGAGCTGCATAAAATATGGAAATGGAATTGACATTATCAGGAGTGCATTTAAATGTCGAATAGCTTCCTACAGAATATATTCACAGAATTATCACGTCGACATCAAAAAGTTTCAGCAAGATGTTGGTAATAAAGTGCAAACATTAATACGCCAGCGTCAACAAGAATTTACATGTGCTAAAGTAAATTTGGAATTATTTGGAATATATTATTCCCCAACTTTAATCTCTACTTCAATTAAATCATTTAATACACCGTTCTTCGTTGTAACCCATACAACTGATCTACAACTGCTTTACGATGATTTATTCAAGATTATTGAAACCAAAGCAGATGAATTGCCGGAACGAGACTCAGGTAATTATTATTTAATCTCAAGAGCTAAGTTTTCTTAATATCACTTGAACATCTCTAACAAATATTATTCATAACTAATTTTTTAATTCATATTACAGGGTGGGCTCTACAAAGAATTCTGCATTTGGAAGTAAACATCAACAAGTACAACCCATTGAATGCCTCCTCCTACATAAAGATGCAAAAATTTTCTACATCAATAGTGAATGTGATGAATGAGGACAATTGCTGTTTCGCCTGGGCAGTCGTTTCAGCAGCATACCAGCCAATCGGTAATACTCGAAAGACCTCTTCATATCCAGACTTCAGAAACGCTTTCGATTTTACAGGTATAGAATTTCCAGTAAAATTATTAGATATAAAAAAATTTGAGGAAAAAAATAATTTGTCCATAAATGTATATGGAGTTGAAAATTTTTTAAGAGATAATAAAAATGTATATGAGATTGTCGGTCCTTTGCATTATAATAATGAAAAGAAAAAATTACATATTAATTTACTTTTAATAAGTTCTGATGATGGAAATAACCACTACTGTTGGATAAAAGATTTAGGTTGCTTGGTATCCAAACAATTATCAAAAAAGAAAATAAAAAAATACTTATGTGATGGATGCCTTCAATATTTTGGAACATATGAAAAACTTAACGCGCATTTAGAACGTGATTGTAGTTTTGTTCGAATTGAGCTTCCTTCAGATAATTTGATTTTGGATAAATTTGGAAATTATATTCCTGCAAATATATTAAAGTTTCAAAATATTCAGAAACAGTATAAAGCTCCTTTTGTTATATATGCCGATTTTGAATGTTATTTAAAAAACATTGAGTGTCAACAATCTACACCTGATTCGACAACCTCATATACTATTAAAACTGCTGAACATATACCCTATTCATTTGCTTATTATATTAAATCATCATTTGATGAGAATGTTGTTTGTCTTAAACTTTATAGAGGTACAGATTGCGCTTTAAAATTTATTGAATACATTGAAAATGATGTAAAAGAAATTTATAAAAAATATTTAAAATATCAAGTACCATTGAAAGATTTGTCATCTGTAGAACAGATTGAGTATGAAAATTCTAGCATTTGTTACATATGTGAAAAACCTTTTTCAAAAGGAAATTTCATAAAGTGTAGAGATCATTGTCATATTACAGGTAAATATCGAGGAGCTGCCCACTCAATTTGTAATTTGCATTTTAAACCTCCAAAATATATACCAATAGTATTGCATAATTTAAAAAACTATGATTCTCACCTATTTATTAAATCGCTTTGCTATAATAAAGAAAATATTAGTGTTATAGCTCAAAATAAAGAAAAGTATATTTCTTTTAGTAAGGAAATTTTCGTTGACAGTTATGTGTCAGAAAAGCGGAAACCAGTTTCTTTGCTACTACGCTTTATAGATTATTTTCAATTTCTCCCAGAGTCTTTAGAGTCGCTATCACAAACTCTACAAGATTCACAATGTTTTGAAATTAAAAAGTTTTTCTCAAATGCTGATGAATTTCGATACATAAGACAAAAAGGGGTATTTCCATACTCTTACATAGATTCTAACGAAAAATTAAATGAGAAATCTCTACCATCGATTGATAAATTTTATAATAATTTAACCGATGAAAATATCTCTCCTCAAGACTACAATCGTGCTGTAGAAGTGTGGAATCTATTTAAGTGTTCTACAATAGGGGCTTATTCCGATATTTACTTAAAATCTGATGTTTTACTTTGGGCTGATGTTTTTGAAAATTATAGATCCACATGTATTAAAACCTATAAGTTAGATCCTGTTAATTATGTCACTAGCCCTTCTATGTGCTGGGATGCAATGATGAAATTAACTAATGTAGAATTAGAATTATTAACGGAACCAGATATGCTTCATTTTTTCAAAAAAGGTGTTCGTGGTGGGGTTAGCACTTGTTCCAAACGCAAATCTGAAGCAAATAATCCATTCTTAGAAAATTTTAATCCTGAAAGACCTACAACATATATCACTTACTTAGACGCCACAAATTTGTATGGTTATGCTATGAAACAATATTTGCCTGAAAAAAATTTTGCTTGGGTACCTAAGCTCGAAATAGAAACTTTAAATATATCCGAACTTTCAGATACATCATCTATAGGCTACATATTTGAACAATATACACCGCCAATTTCAAACCACTCCAAATTGATTCCAAACTTACATAATAAATATAACTATATCATTCATTACCGATATCTGAAACAATGTCTAGAATTTGAACTCAAAATCATAAAAATACACAGAGCAGTTAAGTTTACACAGTCACCATGGTTAGCGGAATATATAGATTTAAATACAAATTTACGAAATTTATCTAAAAATAAATTTGATAAAAATTGTTATAAATTGGCAAATAATTCAATTTTCGATAAAACCATGGAAAATGTTGATAAGCGAGCAGATATTAAATTAGTATCTCAATGGGAAAGACAGGGTAATAAATTTAGTGCCGAAAAACTTATTTCTAAACCTCAATTAAAGGATTTTAAAATTTTCTCTGAAAATTTAGTTGCTCTTCAACTTCAACAGGTTTGCATTGAATACAATAAACCAATTTATGTTGGGATGAGTATCTTGGATATTGCAAAAACTGTGATGTATAATTTTTATTACGGGTATTTAAAAGTTAAATATGGTAATAATTTAAATTTATTATATACGGATACTGATTCCTTAATTCTTGAAGTTCAGACCCAAAACTTTTATGAAGATATGAAGCTAAATCTGGATAAATTTGATACTTCTAATTTTTCTGAACAAAATATTCATTGCATGCCTATTACAACATCAGTTGTTGGTAAATTTAAAGATGAGTACAAAGGGATTCCCATTGAAAGTTTTTATGGAACTGGTGCTAAAGCATATTGCATCAAATCCAAAAATAGTGTAGATAAAAAAGCAAAAGGTGTTAGTAAATCATGTATAAAAAATCAATTAACATTATCAGATTATAAAGATGTTGTTGAGAAAGGTGACAAAATATTCTGCACCATGTATGTATTCAAGTCAGATATGCATAACATATACACTAATTTGTTAAATAAATTGGCATTAACAACTCATGATGATAAAAGATATTGTATACCAAATTCCACAAAAACTCTTGCATGGGGACATAAAGATATTTTGGAAACAGATTTTTTTGATAAAGATATGAAAATGATGTATGATACTCTAACTTCTTTAAGTTCCGAAAACGAAAATGCATCTAAAAATAAAAAACCACGATTAGAATTAACTACTCCTAGTAATTTTTCATTTTTATAAAATCATCATTTTATATGATGATAATATATGTAAGTCGTTTTTGAAGCTTTAAAAGTTGGAGGGGGAACTGAATCCAAAGACATATATATTGTATACAAATACCACTATTTGTTAGTAATATTACAACAATGACTGCTGCATCTTTAATAGTTTTAGTTTCCCTTGTTGGAAATGTGCTATATGTAAATTACATTCCTAATGCAGTTAGGGCTGATATATGTATAAATGCCCTCAAAAATGAAACCGATTGCTATAAACAGATGAAAATGACATATCTTGTTGGAAATTCACACTTTTTTACCTATAATGTAACTGATTCTGCTTTATGTGAAAATACATTCATAAAAATTAAATATTCCATGACAAACAAACCATTACAATATTCAGATTGGATTCCTTTCAACAATAAAAAAGAAGAATCCTGTCATTGTGTCTGTTGTTATATATTTGTTATTATATTTGCAGCAGCAATATTTATTTGTACATGTTTAATTTTATTGTATTTCATAAAAAAATATCTATAAAATTATTTAATAAATGTTTAAAAATAATATAAATTTTGTTTTTCATTGATTCTTGTTAGTATAAAGACATTTAAAGTTTATCCCCTCCTCTTAAATGGAGAAGGAAAATAAGTTTACCCCTCCACTTGAGAGGAGAGGGAAAATGTATAAAATTTAGGAGCAAACGGATAGATAGTTAGTTTTTTGAGAGTAAACAGACAGCTAGTTAGTTTTTGAAATACATCATTCAAGATGTTCAGTAATCAGAGTAAAAATATATTTGAAAATTCACCATTAAAAAAGAAAATAAAAAAAACAATTATAAATTCTACAAAATATAATTTAAATAATTCTAACTCTAAATACGCTGCGATTGGTTTGTGGGTGGAAAGTGATTTTCTACCATGCATTGAACTTGATGCTAAAAATGGTCAATCTGTTATATTAAATGAAGATGATTGGAAGAACTTATTGCAATATCAAGGAGTTATAACAAATTATATGTTTTCACCTAATGTTTTCAATGAACCGATATATTTGCAAAATTTATCTATTCATTTTGAAAAGATTGGTGAATTACCAATAGTGAAGATTGCGAAAAGCTGTGAATTTATTTATTATAGAAATGAAACTGTCTGCAGACTATGGGAACAAATTCCACTTATAGAATATAGACTAAACGTTTTACAAAAACAAAACTTTCGACGTTATTTCAACGTTTTTAGAAATAACAACTTTTACGATGGAGATTCCTTTGACAAAATATATAATGTCCTTTCTCCAAAACAAAATCTAAATAGTGAAAATGTATGCTCCATGCTGGAACTGCTTTTGAATCATCCCGAAGAACTAGAACAAAAATTAAAGTCTAAGCACTATTATGAAGAAGACAGTATCTATTGATGAATCAAGAAACCAAATTCATCTGATGGTTGCTTGGAACTTTGCCTACAGAAAAGCTCGTATGACTTCTGAAGAATTTATAAATCAAAAACATTTTAGAAGAAGGATTAAATTGACTGAAGAAATTTTAAATCCCATATTAGACTCTGATTATAGGAATATTGTATTTAAAAAAATGTTTATATAATAAGCTTATTTTTAAATAAAACAAATATATATATAAAAATTCATTTTTTTATTACAAACATCAATTATTATTACAGCATTAATTACTAATACATCACATCTCCCTTGAAGATCCAAGAGTTATAAGATTTATCTAATCCTAACCATTTTACAAATACTTTGTTTCCTTTCTTTCTTAGCACTTTTTCCACCAGATATACATTTGGGTGTCTTACTTTTTGAAGTTCTTCCTCATAGAAACCTCCTTGAATATCTATCCCGTTTCCATCTTGAATCAAATACGTTGTTGGATTAGTCAGCTGGATTTTTTTTATTTGAAAAATTTCGTTTGACCAGTTGGGTGTGTAACCTTTAGAAAATTGTTCACGAATCTTGCTTATTCGTACTCTATCACTGACACAAAATTTTGGTGATCTGGGATCCACAGTTTTCCTATGGGTATAAGCTGATTTCAAGATTTCCATTTCATTCTTTTTGTTAACTTCGTTTGGTTTTTTTCCGATTGTTGAATGCTTAGTATTATTGTATTCTGTAATTATTTCTTTAAGAAAGCTGATCCATTTATAATTACCTAGTAAACTAAACTTTTTCCACATTTTGTTTTTTATAGTTCTATTTACTCTCTCTACAATACTAGCTTTCATATTAGAAAATGGGTTGTAATGATTAATTTTGAACTGCTCCATAAGTTTCTGAAAGTCTTGATTAAAGAATTCTTTACCCTGGTCAGTATTCAGATTTTTTGGGGGAGTTTTTAAAGTTAATAGAATTTTTTTCATTGCAGCTGTTACATCTTTACCAGTTTTGGATTTTACAGGTTCTGCCCATACAAATTTAGAAAACACATTTATTACCATTAAAATATATCTTAAACCCCTATTAAATTTCGCATATGGCTGCATTTCTATCAGGTCAGCTTGAAATAGATCATTAAGCCCTTTTACAATTGTTCGTCTCCTTCTATATCGCCTTCTCGCTGGTTTATGTAATTCATTTACAACGTCTTGCTTAATTTTACTCATTATTAATTTATACCTTACTCTCGAAAATAAATCCCATAAATAACTTTACCTCCTTCTAAACCGTTTATAAAAACCCTTTATCGCTGTGTAAAATATGAAAAAGTCATCTCAGTTTTTTTTAGTAAGTTCTTTAATTTTATTTTCCACTGCTTCAAATGATTTTTTATTTTCATTTCTAATTTCTTTTATTGATGAATTTATTTGGGTGATGTTGTTAGTAAGATCAGAAATTTTTACATTAAATTTATTTTCCATTGTTTCAAATAATTTGTTATTTTCATTTCTAATTTCTTTTATTGACGAATTTATTTGGGTGATGCTGTTATTAAGATCAGACATTTTCACATTAAATTTAGTTTCCAAAACAACATTTGATAACGTATAATTTTTTTTGAAACCACCTAATGTTGAATTCATTTCTTCTCTTGCATAATTCATTGTATCATTAAATTCTTTTCTAGAAACTTCAGCAGCTCTTTGAACTAATTCATTTAATGATTTTATTTCTTTTACTAATTTATCTCCTAGATTTTTTATATCTTTTCCTAATTGAAATTCTGCATTTGTTATATCTAATGTCATTTTAACAATTTTTTTTCTATATTTTTTATATCTGACGCTGTCTTTTCAGCTTTGTGTAATATATATGTATAAGATATTTCAAGTTCTTTTATCAGTAAAGAAATCTCCTCGATTTTTGATCTATTATTTTTAATTTTAATTAATATATCCTTTTTAGAAACTTCCATTATAGCTTGCACTACTTGTAGTAAGGATTCTAATTCTTTTTGTAATTTTTCATCAATTACCTTTGTAAAATTTCCCTCGTCAAAAGAAGTTTCAGATTTGGTTTTTAGATGGTTTAATTGCTTTAGTATATCCTCGATTTTTTCATTATTTTTTGTAATTTGATCTTTGAATTTTGTTTCAATTTTTTCATTTTCGTTTTGAAAATCCTCCTTCAATTTGTCTTCTAAATATTGTAAATTTGATTTATATGCATTGATTTTAATTTCAAATTCTTTAATTTGTTCTTTAAATTCATTAACTTTGTCGGTATCTTTTTTGTGAATTAGAAAATGAGTGTTCATTGATTTTTCAAGATTTTGTGTATTTTTATCCATAACGTCATGTATTTTCTTAAAATTCCCTACTTCTTCTGCTACTCTATCATTAAGCATATTAGTAAAATTTTGAAACTTTGATGTAATTTCCTTGGAAATACTATTCTTGGCGTTGTCAATTGCTGAAGTATCCTTAATTATTGATTTAATTGATGTAATTTCATTTTTTATTTCATTTTCAAAATCATCAACTTTATCATATTTTAACTTCACTACATCAAAGTCATTTGCATATTTAGAAACTTTCTGAGAAAATTTTTCTACTACCTCATCATTTCCATCAACAGTATTTTTCAAATTAATTATCTTGTCATTATATTCAGGAATAACTTTATCCTCAAATAACTTAATCTTTTTTGCAATATTTTGTATGTTGTTATCATATTCATTTATTCTCTTATTTAAATTATTAACGTCACTTTTCAACCCGGGATCTAAATTTTGAATTAATTTGGTTTCAATATATTTTCCATCGCTTTCAAAATTTTTTATTATTTTCTCTTCAACATTTGATAATATTTTATTTTCTAATGATAATAATGTGTTTAGAGCAGATTTTTTTGAAATATAACGACCAAATTTATCGATGGTCATTTTAGAAATGTTTAAAAGTATCTATTATGTTCTTTTATATAATAATATTCGCTTCTCTTAGTTCTTCAATAATGGAAATAATTTCATTGTTATGACCAGTGTGTCCCGCAAGCATGGATGCTACCAATAGTTGAAGTCTCTCAACAAGTTCGTTTACATTATCCCAATATATGTAATCTGTATTAGGTTTATTAACTTTTAAAGTTATACCAAATCCGGTTTTTTTTGAAGACATTCAACTTTCTCTATATGGAGCTTTGCGTCTTTCAAAAAATCCCTGGATTGCTTGTTGTGATTCGGGATTTAGAGTTTTAGTTTTTGTAATTCCTTTGCTTTGCAAATAAGGTCCTATTATAGAAATATATTTATGTGATCCATTTCCCTGCACCTGCTCATTTGGATCATTATTTCTACGGTATGCATTGGTTCTTTTTAAAATATCCATATAATTTTCCAAATCTTGTTTTTTATACCCTATTGGTTCTTTTTTAAATAATAACTCATATAAACCTGGTGTACCTGTATAGGTTATTCCTTCAATTTTGATGTTTCTACCAATAATTTCGACAGGTTTTTGAGTTAAACCCAAAAAGAATTTCTCGGTTTCCAAATCATGAACTATTCCATATTGGTGATCAAACTCATGTTCAACATCTTTTACACCGTCATCAATATATTGGCGAGGTAATTCATCAAATCCTGATAAATACTCTTTATATAAATCTGTATCAATAAATGTTCGAACTGTTTGCCGTGTTTGTTCTAGTATATCTGAAAGATTTCCTATTGTGGAATGTGAACCTGAAGAAGGGGTAGTTTCTGCAATAATACTTGTTTGTTGTATAGATGGCATTTGACTTGCTGAAGCTAAACTCGCGTCCCAGTCAATAATCGATGGTATTTCTGTAGGAAGGAGTGGAGTTTTTCCCGTCTTTCTTTTTTCTGGTGTTGATGTTCCATATTGTAATTTTCTCTTTGGTGTTAGTGTTTGAATTGATCTTTTTTGTGGTGTTTCATAAATTTTTTTAATTGGTGTGTGTAGCTCTTCCTTTATTTCAACAGGTTCAATTTTACCAATCGTTGAAATTAATTCTTGTAAGGGTTGAGTTATCGGTTTATATGTTTCCTCCAATTTAGTTTGCGCCTCAAATTCCGCATTTTTTAAACTCTGATATTTTTGTTTAACAGCTTTTCTTGATTTAACTAGCTCTCTTGCTAAACGTTCATCCATGATTGGTGTAATTTACCATCAAACGTTTATTTTTATAAGTAAATATATGAATCAAATCCTTTTCGATATCGGCCAGATTTCACATTAGAGTCTTTGTCTATTACCAAAAATCCAAATTTATCTTTCCAACATATTAAGCACAACTCATTAAATTGGTTGAATGACATATCAACATTAACATGATCATCATAAATATGTTTTAAGTTTGTTCAATCTTGTTGAAATATAACAATTAAATTTGCATTGTCACGAATTAATTGTTTCGGAATAGAAGAATATGTTTGACATAAATAAAAACAATCAGTATTTTTGTGTCTTCCGAAACAAAAATAATCTTTTACAACATTCTGATTACAACACACTATATCATCAAATATTATTAAAGAGTTTGGTTTAACTTGTTTTGGTGAAACAATTGTTTCTTCATTTTCAGATTCATAGTATCCAATTTTTTTCAAAGGTTTAAAAAGTGTTCTCAAATATTTGTACTTTGGTTGATATAAGGATTTTGAATAAACATACAGATTTTCAAATCGCAAACCATTCGGATCTTCAATTAAACTAATAATAACATTGGTTTTGCCACAGCCTGACGGGCCAATAATTAACCCTCTTTTACTATTTCCCTCAAACAGTTTTCCATGTTTTCTAAAACCATTCACTGAACTTTCATGATCCTTAATTGTTATAGAGTATGGTTGTTTCTCAACTCTCATTTTATATATAAAACAAACTATTAATATTCGGTATTGTGATGTAACTGGTTAGTTATCACTAGGATTGTGACTATATATAATGTTTCCATCACATAATAAACGAATCATTTACAAGACAAACAGCAAAAGGAAAGGAAGTGGTTTAGTAAACTCATTAATCAATAAATTACCCTTTGAATTGCATATTCCTGGTTATAATTTTTGTGGACCTGGAACAAAATTGGAAAAACGATTGTCAAGAGGTGATAAAGGTATAAATTTATTGGATGAGGCTTGTAAAGAACACGATATTGCTTACTCACAATCAAATGATATAAAAAGAAGGCATTTAGCTGATAAAATATTAGCTGACAAAGCTTTATCAAGGTTCAAAGCTAAAGATTCGAGTTTTGGGGAAAAAACTGCTGCACTAGGAATTGCTGGTGCTATGAAAATTAAAAGAAAATTAGGTATGGGACTTCGAACGAGAAGAAAGTTCAAGCGAAAAACCCGAAAAGGACGAGGACTATCATTATCTCAGGTACTTTCAAAAGCTAGAAAGGGAATTAAGGGGAAACATTTTAAAGACCTAAATGAAAGTATTCAAACTGCTTTAAAAGCTATTAAAAAAACAGGTAAAATGTTACCTCCAAAGAAAAGGGTAATTCCAATCCCAAAGACTGGCGTATTTCTTCCACTTATATCTTTATTTGCTGGTTTGTCTGCTCTTGGTGCTCTTGGAGGAGGGGCTGCAGGTATTGCTAAAGCAGTAAATGATGCAAAAGCAGCCAAAGCGAAATTAGAAGAATCTAAACAACACAATCAAATGATGGAGTCCATTGCGGTAGGAAAAAAAGGAAGTGGACTTTATTTAAAACCCTATAAAACAGGATGTGGATTATACTTGAAGCCTTATTCAAAAAACTGCTAAAACATATACCTCGAAAAGCACTTACAAATTATGATTTACTTAAATACGTTAAATATTTACAAATTCCCAACTTTCGTGGTATTTTTATGAGGGATAAATTACCAAAAAAGATAAAGATAATTGAAAGTGCAATTGTCAATCTAGATAATCATAGTGGTGCTGGTACTCACTGGATAGCATATACAAAAAAAGGAAAAAACATAATATATTTTGATAGTTATGGTAATTTGCGACCCCCTTATGAATTAATTAAATATTTTTATAGCGACGAAAATAATAATATTGTTAATTATAATTATAACAGTTATCAAAACTTTAACAAAACAAATTGTGGTCAATTGTGTCTAAAATTTCTTTATAACCATATGTAACACGTAATTTTAGTTTATTATTAAACACATTTTTAAAGTAAAATGTCATATAGTTTTGTTCTTAGCGGCAATTCCGCTATTTTAACATCAGAGTTACATCCTCCAATATATTTAGATGAAGATGTTGAATATGTTATCGGTCTTGTAAATTTCGAAACATTTAATGCAATTCCCAATATTGATGTTGGGAATAATGTATTAATTCATGATGAAAATTTAGAAATAGCCATACCCCCAGGTAGCTACGAATTAGAGGACATAAGATTTTTAAAAAAAAACACTTGGATGAGGATAAAATTAGTTTTAGTCTTTATGCAAATAATAATACTTTGCGTATACATCTTAAATGTTCAGCCCCCATAACCTTTCGTAAAGGAACTATTGGTAAATTATTAGGGTTTAAAAATGGGCGATTGGAAGCCAACATTGAACATATATCAGATTTTCCCACAGAAATAATTAAAGTAAATTCAATAAATATAGACTGCAGTATTGCAGAGGGATCATATTTAAACGGGAAACCTGTTCATATAATACACCAATTTTTCCCGAGCGTTGCTCCAGGGTTCAAAATAATTGAGTCACCTCAAAACGTCATATATTTCCCAGTCACCGTTAAAGTAATTGATAAAATAGCCATTAAAATAATAGATCAGGAAGGTGATTTGGTTAATTTTAGAGAAGAAACCATAACCATCAGACTACATCTTAAAAAAGTAGATGTAGTATTATATAACAATAAATCTGCAAACTTTACTAGAAAATTTAATAATAAAAACATTAATAAGACAAGAAATAAACCAACTTCCTTTAGTAGGAAATCAAACTTCCAAAAGTTAACACCTTCTAATAGAAAATTTCTTCAAAGTTTGGGTTTTAAACTTAAATAAAAATGGATTATTTAAATGTAAGAGAAAATGTATTGGTTGATGAACCAATATTAAGCTGGGAAATTCTTTCTTTCCATCCTTTTAATCCTACAAAACTCGGACCAAATGATGAAATCAGAATTGCTTTGCAACAAACAGGAAAATATCCTTTACCTTGCAAAAGTGAAATTTATGTGGAATTGCAAGTAACTAAAGAAGATGATTCCCCTTTAGCTAATACTGTTTTAATTAATAATGCTCCGGCATTTTTATTTAAAGAATTGCGCTATATTTTAAATGGTGTTACTATTGACTCCGTTCGGGATATTGGTATAACTTCAACTCTTAAGGGATATAATTCATTTAATCAAAATGAAAGTGCTAAATTGGAAAATGCCGGTTGGTATCCGAAAACAAAATCTAAAGAAAAAATTATGACTGATGACAAAGGTAATGTTTCATTATGTATACCATTAAAGATGTATTCAGGATTTTTTGAAGATTATAATAAGATTATTCTTAATTCACAACAAGAACTTATTCTAATAAGAAGTAATGATGATACAAATGCATTATTATCCAGTAATGAAGATGAAAAACCCAAAATTAAAATTACAAAGTTGTGTTGGAGAGTTCCTCATCTTACTGTAGTGATTCCGCAAGAATTAGCACTTACTAAAATTATTGACAAAAATAGTGATATACTAATAACCTTCCGAAGCTGGTAATTAGTTGAATATCCAGAGTTATTGGAAACTACGAGGCACAACTGGCCCGTAAAAACATCTACAAAAGTCGAAACGCCACGTCATGTTCTAATTGCTTTTCAGAAAAAATAGACGTGGTAATCTAAAAATGGATATGAGTAAATTTGATCATTGTAATTTAAGAAATATGAATGTCTTTTTAAATTCAGAAAGATATCCTTACAATGATCTTCAACTTGATTTTGAAAATAATAAATTTGCTACTCTGTATGAAATGTTTACAGACTTTCGTCAAGGGTATTATAACTCTCCAGTGGAACCAATTTTTAATCCAAAAGAATTTAAAGAAAATGCTCCTATAGTTTACATTAATTGTTCACATCAAAGAGATTTACTACAAACAGGTCCAGTAACCATGAGAATTGAATTTGAAACCAAGGAAAAAATTCCCGCTAAAACAGCGGCATATTGTGTTATAATTCATGATAAAGTTTTCAGTTACAATCCATTAACAAAAATTGTGAAACAGCTGTAATACAATTTCCTTAAGATAAAATACTCCTTTTAAACAAACCGCTACTTATGCTTAAGAGCGCATGCGTCAATTTTGATATTTATTAACGTAGCCAAACCAGAATTCTTCATTTATATAATGTCTTACGAGATTTCAGTTCGAGTATTAGATTTTCAACTTAAGTTGCAGAAATTAAAAAAACAAATAAGTGAATATCAATTAAAAGTAGAAATGATCAAGAAATTCAAATATTTGAAAATATGAAACTTATTCTAGATCTTCAAGGATTCAAAATTGAAAATAATAAATTTATTCTAAAGGAATTAGCAGCTTACGATGGGCAAAAGGCAAGTCATTTTATTTTCAAAGCTCCATTTCCGATGGGTCATTTACCATCCTATTTACACAAACAAGCTCTGTGGTTAATAAAAAATTACCATTGCATTGAGTGGTGTGAAGGATTTACGCCATTACACAAATGTGGAGATATCATAAGAGATTTAAGCGCTAAGGTGGACTATGTTTATGTAAAAGGGGAAGAAAAGGCAGATTTCGTAAAGAAGTATTCCATGAAACCAGTTATCGAGATTGATGAACAACCCACCCTAAAGAAAATGGATCCTTGCTGCTTTTATCATCAAAAAATACCATGTGTATGTGCATTATCAAATGTTTATTACCTTTACAACAATTTTTTTATGTAATAAAAGACTTGATTACAAATTATGTGTTTTATTTTCTAACATTGTTCTAATACATGAAATATTATTATTTAATCCTAGTTCTTGAAGTTTACATATTAAAATATCTATATTTTTATTTTTTAAATATTCGCTACAACATTTAGCTGCTAGTAAACATAATTCTGCATGTTCCATATAATTTAAAAACAATATAATATTCTGCGCTTCACTTTCTTGACCTTCATATGCATAAAACTCGGAACAGGCTGCGGACATCAAAAACTCTTCATACATTTCTCTTATTAATAATTCCATAATAAATCCTACACTAAAACCTCCCTGTTTCTCAATATCTCTTTATCTCTCTCTTCCTCTTCCACGATTTCTTTTAATATATCAGGATCTTTTATATAATCCTTCAATATCCTTAAAAAGTAACTGAATCCTATTTCCTTTATTTCATGAACGAACTTCAGTAAATTTTGTGTTTTTCTATAATTTAAACAGGCTTCTGCAGCTAATTGGTATTGGAAGGCAGTCTCATAATATACCTGTGCCCACTCGGGGTGCGTTTTTCTTAGCATTGCATTCTTTAATTCGGAATTTTGAATTTTAGTAAACTGTTTACCTAATTTGATTATTTCATTTTGCAAATCACTGTTCATAACTACCACTTATTTTTAATTTAACACTTTTCGTTATTAGTGGTGAATCTTCTATGTAAGCTTAAGACTAATTGTGAATGAATGTAGCTCGCTCAGATTCAGTCCTTTAAAATACTAGCTCCCCTCCAACTGCTACCAGCCCCCTCCAACTGCTGTGGTGGTTAGGAAGGAGGTAGGAGGTGGAGCAAAAAGAGGTGGAGTTTACGTAACCAATCGAGATAGGGGGCGAACTTGGGCAGCCAATCAGAAACAAGGTCATTCTTGGCTGACCAATCAAAAAAGTGGTGGGGGGTCAACTCAGAGCCCCCTATCTCCACTACTTATATTGTCTAGTTTAATAAAAATGTATATAATAAAACAATTTTTTTATATTTTGACAAATATATATTTTTATATATAGAATAAATATTGCTTGAAAATATATGTTTTTGGTGATTTATTTCGTATAGGATCTTTCCCACATAATATTAGGCAGTAAAAAAGTGTCAATAATCCACTAAAACTACGTAATTGCAATAGTTGTAAATATTTTTTCATTATATTTACAAGTATGCCAGAACATGGAACTTCAGGTTCTGTCGCCAAGACTTCTAATACTTTACGTCTCAATATTGTATGTTTAAAAAAAAAACATCAAATATTGGTCACAAAGTATTATAACAAACTAAAACTAGAATCAAAGTATTTTGTGGTCCTGAAATGGACCGTTTTGTTGTCTGGATGCGACTCTTTATGGAGTTGTAGAGTCGCACGGTCCTTCATCAACGGTGGTGGTGCTGTCCTTCATCCATTGAATTATAAAGTCCCATAACACATCCCACCTAGGATCATCGGAACTTCTTCTAGAGAGTCGTCCGTGGTAGAATCTACCACAGGGCATTGGATGGGCTGTTGTTCATTGTCAGACATATTGAACAGAAATGATTGAAATAAGCATTGGTGGTCGTATATATAGAGACAAATTAGTGGTGGGGGTGAAAACAAATGTCGTATTACGTATTGAGACCAAAGTTGTTTGTGGTGGGGGATGAAAACAAATGTCGTATTACGGATTGAGACCAAAGTTGTTTGTGGTTTCGAATAAAAGCGAATGATTTTGCTGGGTTCCATCAGCACCTAAACTTTTAATACTTTGTATCCAATATTGTATGTTCTATAAATACAATATTAGTAACAAAGTTCCAATATGAACTAAAACTACGATCAAAGTATTTTGTGGTCCTGAAAAGGACCGATGGTTTGTACTTTTAAAAGGGCGAGAGAGGGTCTGAGGCTTATGGTGGCAGTCGCAAGGACCCTGGGGATCTTCAGGCGTCGGTAATGCTGGAATCTCCAACACCGCGTCCTCCGTAGAATCCGGCTCCGGCTGCGGGCTGTCATGTTCGAGGCTCTGAAGCACCCAGTCACCAACATCATCTAACTCCACAAGACCAGGATTGTGGTCATAGAACAGCGGAATTGGCTCATCCAGGTCGTCCCAACGTAGGATGTCAATTTCGAAGTCTATGTCGTCGAAGTACTCCAGGTCTCCAACGTTGCCGGCGACGGTGTCGTCGCTAAAGATTGATGAGCCTCTGCTTGCGGGTCTTTCTTCTTCCATGTTAATCGTGGGAGAGTTGAAGTGTATATGACTGTGTAACTGGCCCAGTCTCATATATATATATATATATATATATATATATATATATATATATATATATATATATATATATAGAACTATCCCCACCCCACCAACGGATTTTAAATGTTGTGTATTGGTGATAGCTTATAGAATTATTGATTTTTTTTCAAAAACTTTAAACAAGGAATTAGATTTGTTTTTTTTTTTTTGGTTTAGAAAGTAAGACTAATTCTTAACATTTTGTGAAGAATACATTACAAAAAAAAACTAATACAAACCTCTTTTGGGCTGTTTACATTTTCATAGGTCAGGGATTAATTGTTTACCTCGTTCTCAAGCATATAACTTGGCACTTAAGCAACGAGACAAATCGTCGTTAAACGAACTACTAAACTACAATCAAATTATAATGAGGTCCTGAAAAGGACCGTTTTTGTGGCCGTAAAAGAGCCGTGGAGAGGGTCTGGTGTCTACCGTGGAGTCATACCCAACGATAGTAACACCGACCTATGTGCAGCCCTTGGTCTTCTTCTCGTCTGCACCTGGACCTCGGGCTCTCGTAGTCTTACTGGCAGTGTTGCCCCTGCTGGCGGTGCCGGCGGTGTCGTCGGTGCTGACGTCGTAGACGGCATTGGCGGGGGGAGCATAGGCAATCAGGAGAAGGGGCGGATTTATAAAAAACCTCTACAACTTTCCAAACTTTCCCCTACAACTTCCCGATACTCCCATGCGGCGGTCGAACTTCCTTTCAATAGATTTTTGGAATTTTTTGGTCTATATTTTCAAATTTTTCAATTTTTTTTTCACCATTGTATTCTCCTCAAAATTCTAGGTAATTAAAGTGCTTTTATTTTTTCTCTATCTTGAACGGTTTCCGAGCGCTTTAAATTCAAATTACTAAATTTTTATAACCCTTTTTTTCAAATTTCATTTTTTCGAATTTTCAAAAATACTACAATATGTAGAAAAAAATTCTCTCTTTAATTTCCCAATACCGTTTTTCTCTAAATCTTCAAATTTAGCGCGTATTCGCCATTTTCGAAATTTTTTTTGCACCATTGCATTTTCCTCAAAATTTTAGGTTATTAAAGTGCTTTTATTTTTTTCTATCTTAAACGGTTCCCGAGCTACAGCGCTTTAGAAAATCCAAATTACTAACTTTTTATAACCCTTTTCTTCAAATTTCATATTTCCGAATTTTGAAAAATACTACAATATGTAGAAAAAAAATCCTCTTTCTAATTTCCTAATATTGTTTTGCTCTAAATCTTCAACTTTGGCGAGCATTCACCATTTTTCAATAATTTCTTGAAAAAATTAATTTTTTTTACGTTTTTACTATAAAAAAAATGCTTGCTTATAGTACTCGATTTCCTCTATAATATTCTATAACCTATAAATTTTTTCCCTATTCCTAACCGTTACTTTCCTACAAATTTTCTAAATCGTTGTGTCCATATTTTTCCTTAAAACATTTTTCTTGCGTTTTCTAAATACTTTTTTCCACTAAATAAACCCTATTATCTAAACTCCCGTACTCCTTTCCTAAGGAGCGGACTTTTCCATCCGCTTTTTTTGTTGGATTTCAAATAAATATAAATCTACTACTTCACTTTTTACAAATTTATTGATTCAAGTACCATATTTTAACATTATTTTGTGTTACATATAATCGATATATTAAAATATAGATTTATTGGTCACGGAACCGTTTAATCCATTATAACTAAAAAATGAGTCGTGAATAACTAATGCGTACACTTTAGTGTTTTTGGGGAATTTATTCTTTCTGGTTTGAAACTCCAATTTCACTTCCACGGTCGATAAGTTAATAGCCTCTGATTCATGACTGCAATTGATAATAAAAACGGAGTTTTTCATATATTCGGCGAACGTCATCATCGGATCGTTTATTTCGCGCCCGTAGTAGCTGCTTTAGAAGTTTTCATAATTGTAATAGGCTGCTGCGTACGGTTTCTTGGTGAAATATAAATTCTATCTTTCGACGGTTGAATTCAGATACAGTCTAATGTCGCATACGTCGACTAAAAATTGAATTGTAGGTATAAAATCCCCGCAATGCAAGACCATATTTGTTTTCTTTATGTAATTCGATTGGTGGATAAAAATCGGCGCTTAAAACACTCGAGTGTCCTGTTAGTATGAACCTATAAGACGTGACTAACCATTAAACATCACACATCTCGGTTTTCTTCTTAGCGGTAACATTTAAAAAGATTCATCTTCACACCTTTTTTCACTGCATTAGATAGTGATATTTTTCTAGCCGTAAGACCCTCATCAGCCGTATCCTCGTTTAAATTGCTACTGAAATAATGTTTGCAACTACACTGATATTTTAATATATCGATATCGTTTTTGAGGTGCTCGGGCAACTTATCTCAAATGAATGGAATTTCATTTAGGGCTAATGCAATCATTACTTCCTTGGGCATGTTTTCTAGCTGTTTCACGGTCATGTTCCTTAAGCCACTGGCTAGATGAAATGCTTTCAATGACAGCAACATTTTAGTATAGTTATTGGGATCCATTTGCGGTGTTAATGGTGGCAATGATGACATCTTTTACGCTGATGATTCGACAACAAACTTTAAGCACAAATGTCCACACCAGACTTCCAAAATCCTGTTGACGATCGTATGTATAGTAAATAATTTTTGATGGTTCGGATCTCGTTTGTAGATATTACACCAATTCGATCGATGGGGGTAAATCTCCGAAGCTGTCATAATATGTTACTTTAGAATTGTTTTTTCTATATGCTACCCAATGAGTCCCTGCACCAGACATACTATCCAAATCCACTATAGCTGCTTCGTAACGTCGAGGACCTTGTCTAGGTAATGAATCCCTCATATAAACACCTCGAAAGTGTCCTATTCTCTTCTTTTTGGCATATTTTTCAATATCGATGTTAGATAGTGGTCTTCGAGGTAGGGATTCAATTAGTTTTTAATCTACGATTTAAAAATAATCCCATACCTTTACGATATGGCTTTAGAAACAAATCATTTCCTTTCGATTTTAAATACAGGTCGGCACCGGTTTTATCTTCACTGCTTTTTTTTTGCAGGTTTTTGGGCACGCACAATTCCCGCTGCCCCACCGGCTAGTGAACCCAAAGCTGATCAGCCGGCAAAAATTGGTATTTATGGTAATATTACACCAGTTTTAGGAATCGATATTATTCTCGGTGTACGAACCTTTCTTTTGCCACCTGCCGTTTTTACCGATATACGTGCTGCCGACAGAGCTATTTTAGATGCATTCATGAGATTTTTTTCCCACACATCGTTCCTTCTGGCTTTTAATAATTCTTTTCGAACTGCTTGTCGAATAGCTGTTCCGAAACTGATTTTCCGAACATGTCGACTTTTATTAAAACCTTTCCTTTTTGTACGACGTGTGCCTTTACTAGATATTTTTTTTGTTGGTAATGATGATGATGATGATGATGATGGTACACCCATACGAAAACGTTGTTTTCCTTTCATAATGTTTATAACTAACCAAGCTGCTGTTTTTTTCACCTAAACTGGAATCTTTCGATTTTACTCTATTCCAAGCACTTTGTTCGAGCTCGTAATCCGTTCGATGTCTCGCACTTATATTGTCTTTGTTATGAAAATAGGCTAAATCGTGTTTTTTGCATGCGGCATCCAAAGGATTAATGCCTGGATCACCTCTTGTTACACGTTATACTACTTTTGTTCCGGGTTCTCAATACTGATAACCGGGAATATGTACCTCGAATGGTAATTTATTTATTAACGAATTCACAATACCGTGTCCAGTTTTATTGGAAACGTGAGACCGTCCACTTCGTTTGACGCTCGGCATCTGAATGACAGTTTTTGTGAAAATTTGCCTATAAAATATCAAATTTTCCTACGATGCGCGTTATCGATCTTAAACAAAAACTTCCTATTGACAATTTCGATGAAAAGGTTGTACTTGGATTTGAAAAGAAAATAATGAAGAGACACGGTCCTCTACTTCCTTCCTCTATTCGCGGTCTGTTAATTGGTCCATCCAATTGTGGAAAAACTAAAGTCATGATTTCGCTGCTTACACACCCCCTTGGGCTACGTTTCGAAAATGTCTATATTTACTCGAAATCTCTGTATCAACCGAAATATGAGTATTTAAGAAAAATTTTAGCACCCATCAAAGGTTTAGGCTACTATGTTTTTAGTGATTCCAGTAATATTGTGGAAACTTCCGATGCAAAACCAAACTCTATATTTATGTTTAATGATGTTATATGTGAAAAACAAGATGTTATAAAATCGTACATTAGCATGGGACGTCATAAAAATATCAACTCCTTTTACCTAGCGCAAACATATTCGCGGGTACTGTCGTATTAACGGATGGCGAGTGTTTTTTTTATTTTTATTATATTTTATTTTTTTAATTCAGTACTGTTTTCCGCAAGTCAAGTTCGGGATTATTTTCTTTCCACTGTCAAGTTCGGGATTTGTCAAGATCGGTATTCATAACTTTATAGCAAACACGAAGTTGACTATTAGTCGCAATGTCAATATATTTAAAATTAGGACGCGTTTTTCAAGATTACTAAACCCTTCAGGACTGGCAAGAAACCTTTTGTTGTTTAGCTCTGCCAAGCATTACACTCGACTCGTAGCTCTTCCTAAATCACACGTACGATCGCTTTGATTTATTGGCAAGACCCTTACTAAACAAGATTTAGTCTCCGAATCCCGAATTATTTATCTCTCCCGTGAATGTAAGAATTCGTACGCGCCACTAACCTCGCCTTTTTATCGACGGTCATTTTAATTTCTATTTTAGTAATGTAAGACACGTGCACGTTCTTTACTGTCAGAAGAATTTATGTTATCCAAGACAATCTACTTTAAGAACCACGATTTGTCCTAATAAGGGAATAATCTCGTGACCCCTGAGAGCTAAACTTAATCGGAAAAAGGACAGGTTGACTCTAAGAGAGCAACCCGTAATGTCCTTAATTACACCGCTGTCTTTTCGCCTTTATAGCAGTGGTGACGTCGCATTCTGAATTCGGGGAAGCACCGAATCAAACCGCCACCGTGCCTTTTATTCTCTGGGTTTCCCCGCAATCGAATCATTGTAGTTTTAGCACTGTATGCCTTATTATTTAGATTATTTTATTTAGGGAGTTATGGGGCAATATTAAATCTGAAATTTAATATTTTGTCGTAAAATAAACATGTATTCACAACAGTACCTAAACAGCTTGTGTGAGACAATGCCAATTTTATTATTATATTTAAACAAGATGAGACGAATATGAAACACATATTTTCCGACCACGTTTCACCGGATCTCACTTTTACTCAATTTCAAGAAATGTGCTCAAAATGTTGGGATAAAAAGTATCAATTTTGAGTAATAGATAAAGACAGTGATGTGAAATCGGGAAAATACCGCAAAAGATTTGATAGCTATGTATTACTGTAATAATAAGAGGAAATACTCATTTGATAGTTGAAACGTCCTTTGTTAACATCATGAATAACGCGATCGACTTAAAACGTAAACTAGTGGAAGCTACCAATGCCGTTAGAAAAAAATTTAAACAAATTAAAGCGGCTATAGGATTAAATGTTATGGAATTGGAAAATTTTATGAACCCATTTCTAAGCCCCTGATAACTATATCTGATGGGGTCAAGCAACTTCAACAACAACAGCGACATTATCCAGCTACAAAATCACATAGTCCCAGTACATCAGTGCAATCGACTCAAACCTCTACACCTATTCAGCAGCAGCAGCATCGCCTTTCAAAAGAGGATATTAGCCAATCGGTGTTTCATACACAATCGACATCAAGTAATACATCTCTCGCATCCGCTAACATCGCAACTTCCGATACTTTAAATGCACACCTGAAAAGATTACGTTTAAAACCATCTGTATACGATACTGTATATGGTGTACGTTCGGTTCAAAAACAGATTATACCAAAAATTTTATTGGTAATTTAGAGGTGCGTTATCGAGACTGAAATATTTTCTTATACAAAAAGGGGAAAATATTGCAGAATACGATGGATCACCGGCACTTTATGACTTCTTATTTCTTAAAACACCTCCAAGTTTAGGCAAGGAACCACAATTACGACGTACAAGAATATTTTGGAATCCAGTGCTGTCTATGAAAATATTTATGAATTATTAAACTTCTGATGATGAGTAGTGGAAATAGTGGGCTTCCAGTTGACCCCCCCCACAACCACTTTTTTGATTCGTCAGCTAAGAATGACCTTGTTTCTGATTGGCTGCCCAAGTTCGCCCCCTATCTCGATTGGTTACGTAAACTCCATCTCTTTTTGCTCCACCTCCTTCCTAACCACCACAGCAGTTGGAGGGGAGCTGGTATTTTAAACGACCGAATCTGATCATCGTGATGTCAAGCAGCGAGTTAACAAAACAAAAAATAATTGAAAGTGTCGATCAAGTAATAATTTTATATCAAACCAGCCAGAAAAACCTTACGGACTTTGAAGATCAAGACTTGGCTTTATTTTCCATCAATTATTTGAAGAAATACATTGATTCACTTAGTTTACAACAAATTTGGTATAGGTTACCAGAACATTATCAAAGTGACGAGGAATTGAAACTAAATTTACCCTGTTTTGAACATTATAAATTATACCAAAATCATATAGACGGTCCACCATTACCGATGGAAAAGTGTTGTAAAAGTGCGAATTGTTTAAACAAGTGAATCAAATCTCGCATATTCAGTTCATCAGTCTTCGAAATGGATCCACAACAAGATTATTTGGATTCCACTTGCGATGAATCAATCCAGTCAATGTATAAGGATGAAATAACTCATTTTAAATTGGCTGGAAGGGGGAGGTTCAACGCAAGACAGGATTCTTGATGATGGGATTGAAGATAATGGTGTTTCGAATGGTTGCGGAGAAGAGGGATTAGTAAAAGTGACAAAAATAAATACAAGTGATGCATTGGCACCACATTACCTTACGCGAGAAGTGTGCGTTTTCCAATCTTATGTTGTAATTATTTCATCTTTTGGCGGCGCATATAATTTATGTTGCTAATGTTACCATATACACGCTCTAGCTCGCCCAAATGGGAAGCATAGTTTTGTAAATAGTCACTATAAACAATCCTTTATATGTTGCGAAAACGATCTACAATGCAACACTTGTAAAAACGATTTATTTATGACAACTCCTTCACAAGCATGTATAATATGTATCATACCAGAATTAAAGAATATGCAAAACTATCTAATCGAAAAATCAAATTTTAAATAAATTTATTTCACTTGCACTTATTCATGCATTATGGCATTTTTAATATTAAGTTTAAGTTGAAGTTTATGTTTAAAATATTTTATAAGAATTTGGATTTTGTTCTGATAAGTTAAATAAATATAAGAAACTATGTAAATAAATATAATGAAATCATGTGAATAAATAAGAATTTGTATTTATTCCCATTGAAAGAATTTATAAATTTGTTCCTTCAGTGTAGAATAATTCATTTTAAATAATATGCACAAATTTAAAAAATGAATTTGATACCCCACTTGAATTTATTCATTCACACTAGTAGTTTTTTAATATTAAGTTTAAAATGTCAACTAATTTAAATAAGATTTTATATAAAATATAAGTTGTAAGATATAAGTTATAAGATATATTTTAAGTTTAAGTTAAATAAATATAAGGGTGCCATGTAAATAAATAGAAAAATGTCTATATTAAGATTCGAAGAATTAATGATTTTGTTCTTTCAGTGTAGAATAATTTTTTCTACATAATATTCACAATCAATCCTATCGATAAATTGAATTTTAAATAATTGAATTTGACACTTCACTTGAATTTATTCATGCACCCTAGTAGTTTTTAATATTAAGTTTAAAAATGTCAACTAAGACCTTTAAATAAGAATTTATATATAAGATAAAGAACAATTAGGTTTGATTAAAACGAAAAAAAAATAGTGTTTTTTATATTATTCTAAACAACTTTTTTTTTCTTCTTCTCTTCTTCACTCGTCTTTTTCTTAAGAACAAAACAACTTACGACCGTTCAACGACCTCTCTCGAGTTCACGGTCTCACGGTTCCCGTCGTACCATGCAGTGCCACGCCATACCAGCCAGTACCAGGCTGGAAACTATAAATTTTCACGATATTAACAATGATATGTTGAGGCAAAATTTAATTAATAATTCTGAAATAAATAAGGGAGATAATTTGGAAGAGCTTCTCAATATAATGGAAGGGACTGAAAATGGTTCGGGGCAAAATTTAATTAAGGTTGATGGGGAGCATGAGGAAATTTCCGGGCAAAATTTAATTAATAATTCGACAATAGAGGAGGGTTATGATTTGGAACAACTTTTAAATATATTGCGAGGGTCTCCAAATGACCCAGGCAAAATGGGGGGTGATAATGAGGGAGTTCTAAATAATGATAATGGGATTGGCATTGGGGGTTTTTCGAAAAATAATAAGAAAGATTTATCGCCCCCATTATTTACCAATTTCGGATGGTTCATCAGATGAATCATCATATGATGCATCTGATTATTATATCGACAGTGTGAAAACTGTCATACAGGTTTTTGAATATATTGCGAGGGTCTCCAAATGACCCAGGCAAAATGGGGGGTGATAATGAGGGAGTTTTAAATAATGATAATAGGATTGGCATTGGGGGTTTTTCGAAAAATAATAAGAAAGAGATTGATCGCCCCCGTTATTCACCAATTTCGGATGGTTCATCAGATGAATCATCATATGATGCATCTGACGATTATATCGACAGCGTGAAAACTGTCATACAGGTTTCACCAAAAAATGAAAAAGAATTATATGAACAACCACCCAAATTTGGCTATACAAACAGTTTTGTAGACGTTTTGGATTTGAGCTACGGTAAAATTGTGGGGGACATTGAGGTATATAATTATAATGGAAATTTTGAGAATGAGCAACCTCAATGTTCCTCTAATATTATTTCATGCTTAAATCAAGATCAGGAACAAAATGTATTGTAACAAAATCAATTAAATGTGCCAAAACAAAATTCTACCAATTTATTTGAACAAAATTTTTCAAAAAAGCGCCCTTCGGAAACATTGTTAGATTTGACAAATTTTAAAAGCCCAAATTGGATGGTGACAATACTAGTTCTCATAATTTGGAGCATCAATATTTTTTTTTACCCACCGCAATCACAACAGCTCCGAAGATCGATTTATCAAATATGAGTGAATTAGATAAATTTATTCGCATGAAATCTAAACCGAGTTTAAATAAGAGTGACACAAGATGCGCGGCATCTAGATTTAAATTAATGGTGTTCTTTTACTTCAACTTGAATAACATTTGCAATAATTTTTCCAATTCAATTCTGAAAGATGTAAAAAATTGCATACAAAGACAAGGCGATCTTCTTTTAAATTTGGGTAATATATTTAAAAAAAAATCCATGCTTTTCAACAAATTAAAAAGTTAATCCAAAAGTTTTTCAAATTGCGCGAGCTGAAAAAATTGCTAATTATTCTAGGTCATTGGGTCTTGATAGATCAAATTGTGTTTATTTAAAAGCGACATAACCCTAACCGATTCCATTTTAAAATGACTCTCCTTTGCACACACTGTTTAAGAGAATTTAAAAGAAAATCACATATTATACGCCACCTTCGAGAAAATTTTGTCAGTAACGAAAACACCTTTAACATCGAAGATTATATAATTAATCGTTTTTATAACATATGTATCTATAATTTTCCTTTTAATTTTTCTTTTTAATATTAATTAATAAACTTTTACAGAGGAATTAAAAAATAATAATTGTTTCAGTTCATGAACTACTTTCAAGTCCTCCAATGCGATATTGTCAAGATTGTGAAGTAAATGTCAAATCTAATTCCTGGAGCACACACTTGAGAACACATATTCATAAAAACAGGAGCTTCATAAAATATGGAAATGGAATTGACATTATCAGAAGTACATTTAAAAGTCGAATAGCTTCCTACAGAATATATTTACAGAATTATCACGTCGACATCAAAAAGTTTCAGCAAGATGTGCTAAAGTAAATTTGGAATTATTTGGAATATATTATTCCCCAACTTTAATCTCTATTTAAATTAAGTCATTTAATACACCGTTCTTCGTTGTAACTCATACAACTGATCTACAACAGCTTTACGATGATTTATTCAAGACTATTGAAACCAAAGCAGATGAATTGTTGGAACAAGACTCGGGTAATTATTATTTAATCTCAAGAGTTAAGTTTTCTTAATATCACTTGAACATATCTAACAAATATTATTCAGAACTAATTTTTTAATTCCTATTACAGAATGGGCTCTACAAAGAATTCTGCATTTGGAAGTAAACATCAATTCAGAACGCAAATCTGAAGCAAATAATCCATTCTTAGAAAATTTTAATCCTGAAAGACCTACAACATATATCTTTTATTTAGACGCCACAGTAGTGTATATATGAGAGAAGGAAAGAGGAGGAGGAGTACGAAGAATAAATCATCAACACTTTTCATCCTCCTCCTCTTTTCTTCTCTCATTATACTTTTCAAATTTCTCATTATACTTTTTAAAAAACCTCGTATCATCAACACTTTTCACCCTCCTCCTCTTGTTGTCGAATTATCTCGTATACATTCGAGTTACTTCGTATACATTCGAGTTACTTCGTACACATGTTAACATGACCTTGTATCCCTTCTTTAAATTTTGATTATAAAAGCAACACTTTACCAGCTTAAAACATACTAAAATGAAATATGTCTTCTGCTTCTAACGAAAGTGAATTAAATTTATTAATTCAAAAATTTTATAAAAAATGTAAAAGTTCTGCTTTTGAGTTCGAACATTATGCAGTTGATATTGGTCCATCTTGGTTTCAATATTATTTGGATATATCCAAAAACCATATAGAGGCTGTGAAATTGTGCGAACGTTATTTTTAAAACAAAGATATTGTACAGTTTATACGTGAATTAGTGAAGTTAGTTGGTTTCATGATGAAGTTCGTCATTTAAACTAATATATTAGAGATCCCGTTGTATTAAAAGAACTAATCAAATCGCATGGTGAAGATGATGCCTAAAATTGAAAATTTTGTGAGAGACCTTTATGAAGAGTTCATTATGAACGAAGCATGTTCCAGATATTTATCTTTTTTAGTTGAAGAAGAAAGTGGGGGCCAAGATTTATTGTTATATATAAAATATGTTGATCATGCAAATTGTTGTAAAAAAGCAGCAGAATTGTGTAGTGAATTTTTGAAGACAAAAAAATGTGTTAAAATTCTTTGATGAACTTAAAAAAATTGGACTCAATAAAGAAATAAATTTATGTATTGATTTATTGATTAATTAAAGTTAATGTGAAATAAAATATTTAAATGTTTATAGTTTTTTTTATTATTATGTAACGGCTGTTGTGTTTAAATATTTGATTATGTAAAGATAGGGAAATATAATTTTCTGTTAGTAACGTGGGGATGTGGATAAATAAAAAAAATATTATTACATTCATTGTTAATTTATTCATTCATAAAAAAAATTTTATACATAAAGAATTCATCAGAAAGGGCACACATTGAAGGTGATTGAGAATGATAAAAACATTTAGGAGATGATTTAATTAAAACAGGTTGTTCGTCCAATTCAATTATTGGCTTAGTACAATATTTTCTAATAAAATTAGCTTTCTCTTCTCCTTTAATATAAATGAATTCTCCTTTTTTTGTTAAGTTTTTTACTATAGATGAAAAATTATGAAGAGGTTAATATCCTGTATTCCAACTGATGCAGTGATGAAATTTCATTAACCATTCTGCTTGCTTGTATGTTTCTGGTGGAAGCATTTGAAGTGGATACGGTGGTTTAAAAATATAGTGACTCATTTTATGTCCATCAAACATTGCAAGTTCTTTAGGAATTAACTTGTTGTGTTCATCCTTAAATCCCTGCACATCCATAACTATTCTCATTTTTATTTAGCAAATTTTTAAAATACTAAATTTTTTTATTACAAATTGTTTTTTCGAATAGTCTTCAATAAGATTTTTTAGATGTTTAATTTTTTTAAAAATAGTTCAATTTTTTTTTGTATTTTGTACATTCCATTTGATGTGCAACAAACCAAGGTATAGAAACAACTGATCTTATTCGATATATTTTCATTTTAATAATGATATTTGATGTGGTGGGAGAAGTTAAAGTTGTTTAACAATTTTTGTTAATGGATTATAGCTAAATACTTTATCATGTATTATAACACAATACGCAGCTGTTTTTCCCGATATTTTTTCTTTTGTCTCAAATTCAATTCTCATGGTTACTGGACCGGATTGTAATAAATCTCTCTGATGAGAGCAATTAATGTAAGCAATAGGTGCATTATCTTTAAATTCTTTGGGATTAAATATTGGTTCTATTGGAAAGTTATAATATACTTGACGAAATTCAGAAAACATTTCATACAGGGTAGCAAACTTATTATTTTTAAAATCAAGCTGAAGATCCTGGTAAGGATATCATCTTTCTGAATTTAAAAACACATTTATATTCCTTAGGTCACAATGATTAAATTTACTCATATCTGATTTTAAATTACCACGTCTATCCTTTTGAAAAGCAATTAGCACATGTCTTGGTGTTTCAATTTTTGTGGAGGTTTTGACAGGCCAATTATGTCTTATATTTTCTAATAACTCTGGATATTCAATTAATTCCCAACTTCGGAAAGTGAGAAGAATATCATCGTTTTTATCAATAATTTTCATTAGTGCCAAGTCTTGGGGAATGGCCACAGTAAGATGTGGAACTCGCCAACAAAGATTGGTTATTTTAATTTTCGGTTTTTCATCATCACTTGTGGTTACTAAAGCGTTGCCGTCATTGCTTCTTATTAGTATTAGTTCTTGTTGTGAATTTAAAATTATTTTGTTATAATCTTCAAAAAATCCGGAGTATATTTTTAATGGGACGCATAGAGAAACGTTTCCTTTTTCATCAGTCATAATTTTTTCTTTAGGATTGGTTTTTGGATACCACCCAGCATTTTCCAATTTAACACTTTCGTTGATTAAATGATATGTATCCTTTAAGAGTTGAAGTAATTCCTACATCCCGAACTGAATCAATTGTAACACCATTTAAAATATAACGTAATTCTTTAAACAAGAATGCTGGAGCATTGTTGATTAATACCGTATTAGCCAATGGAGTATTATCTTCTTTGGTAACTTGAAATTCTAAATATAATTCACTTTTGCAAGGTAAAGGATATTTTCCTGTTTGTTGTAGATCAATTCTAATTTCATCATTTAATCCAAGTTTTGTAGGATTGAAAGGTTCAAATGATAGTACGTTCCAGCTTAATATTGATTCATCTACAAGAATATTTTCTTTTACATTTAAATATTCCATTTTATTTTAGTTTGAAACCTAAACTTTAACAGAAAGCGTGGGGGAATTACCACTAATGACAAAACTGTACGACATATCTCTTTAAAATTTTTTAACAAAATGAATTAATATTGTTTTTCAACCATTATTATAAAGAAATTTAAGACAGAGCTCACCACACTTTGTTTTGTTAATTGATTGATAATGGTCGTAGTTATATTTCACAATATTTTTCTTTTTATCGCTGAAAAAATATTTTGTTAATTCGGTAGATGGTCGCAAATTGCCATAACTATCAAAATATAAAATATTTTTCCCTTTTTTTATGTATGGAGTCCAATGAGTTCCATCACCACTATTCTTATCGAGATTAACAATACCACTTTCATTTTTATTAATTTTTTTTGGTAATTTATCTCTCATGAATATACCTCGAAAGTTGGGGATTTTAAGTAGATTAATATATTTACTTAAATCATAATTTGTAAGTGGTTTTCGAGGTATTTGTTTTAACAATTTTTTGAATAAGGTTTCAGATATAATCCACATCCAGTTTTATATGGTTTTAAATAAAGACCACTTCCTTGTTTTCCTACTGCTATAGATTCCATCATTTTATTATGTCTTTTGGACTCTTCTAATTTTTCTTTAGCAGCTTTTGCATCGTTGACAGCTTTCGCAATATCTGCTGCTCCTCCTCCAAGAGCCCTAAAGCGGACAAACCAGCAAATAAAGGAATAAGAGGTAGAAATCCACCAGTTTTTGGAATTGGTATGATTCTATTTTTTGGTGATAATATTCTACTATCTCCTATAGATCTAAATGCGGTTTGAATAATATCAGTCAAACTTTTAAATTGTTTTCCGTTTAGTGCTTGTCTTGCTTTTGAAATAGCTTGAGATAAAGTTATTCCTCGTCCTAGACGAGTTTTTCGACTTCTGTTTTTCCTTTCTTTTTAATCCCATACCAAATTTCCTTTTAATTTTTATTGCACCTCCCATTCCAAGTGCAGCAGTTTTTTCTCCAAAAGTGGCGTCTTTTGCTCTGAACCTTTCGGCAGCTTTGTCACCTAATAATTTATCAGCAGCATGTCGGCTTTTTATATCATTTGATTGTGCATAGGCAATATCATGCTCTTACAAGCTTCATCCAATAAGTTTATACCTTTATCGCCTCTAGCTAGTCTCTTTTCTAGTTTGGTTCCAGGTCCACAAAAATTATACCCAGGTAGATGTAATTCAAAAGGTAACTTATTTATTAGAGTATTAATTAAACCACTACCTCTTTTTCTGACCCTTCTTTTATAAATGGATTGTTGCTTATATGAGATTGGCATTATATAATTGAAATCTTGGAACAAACTGACTAGTTTTAAATTAGAACTTACCCTTTATACATCCTCTTATATATGAAAATTGTTAAACAACCTTATTCAATTATTATTAAAGACCATGAGACTTCAAGAAATAATTTTAGAAAACATGGAAAATTGTAAAAGGGGGTTAATTATAGGTCCATCAGGGTGTGGTAAAACTAATATCATTATAAGTTTAATTGAAGATCCTAATGGTTTACGGTTTGAAAATTTATATATTTATTCAAAGTCTCTATATCAACCAAAATATGAATATTTGAGATTACTTTTTAAACCATGATTGTTTCTCCACAAGAAATAAAGCCAAATTCCATAATAATATTTGATGATATAGTGTGTTGCATCAGAATGTTGTAAAAGATTATTTTTGTTTCGGAAGACAAAAATACCGATTGTTTTTATTTGTGTCAAACGTATTCTTCAATTCCAAAGCAAAAGACAAATCGAACTTAAAACATATTTATGATGATCGTGTTAATGTTGATATGTTATTTAATCAATTTAATGAGTTATGTTTGATGTGTTGGAAAGATTAATTTGGATTTTTGGTAATAGACGAGGATTCGAATTTAAAATCCGGTCGATATCGAAAAGGATTTGATTCATATATTTTCTTATAAAAATAAAAGTTTTGTGAAAAATTTAACTAATCGTGAATGAATGCTTAGCAAGAGAGCTTGTTAAGTCAAGGAAAGCTGTTAAACAAAAATATCAAAGTTTAAAAAATGCTGAATTTGAAGCACAATCCAAATTGGAGGAAACCTATAAACCAATAACTCAACCCCTACAACAATTAATTTCAACAATTGGTAAAATTGAATCGGCCGAGGTAAAGGAAGAGCTACAAACACCCATTAAAAAAAAATTATGAAACACCAGAAAAAAGATTGTTTCTAACACTAACACCAAGAAAAAAAACTACAGTATGGAAAATCAACACCAGAAAAAAGAAAGACAGGGAAAACTCCAATTCTTCCTACAGAAATACCAACAATTATTGACTGGGAAACCAGTATAGCTTCACTTAGTCAGATGCCATCTTTACAACAAACAAGTGTCATAGCAGAAACCACCCCTTCTTCAAGTTCACAATCTACGGTGGGAAATCTTTCGGATATATTAGAACAAACACGCCAAACAATTCAAACATTTGTCAGTACACCTTTATATCAAGAATATTTATCAGGATTTCATGAATTACCTCGTCAATATATTAACGGAGGTGTAAAAGATGTGGAACATAAGTTTGATCACCTCTATGGAATAGTACATGATTTTGAAACTGAGAAATTCTTTTTGGGTTTAACACAAAGACCTATAGAAATTATAGGTAAAAACATAAAAGTTGAAGGTATAACTAATACAGGTACACCAGGTTTATATGAATTATTATTTAAAAAGGAACCAGTAGGTTATAAGAAACAAGATTTAGAAAATTATATGGATATTTTAAAGAGAACCAATGCATACCGTAGAAATTATGATCCAAATGAGCAGATACAAGGAAATGGATCACAAAAATATATTTCTATAATAGGACCTTATTTACAAAATAAAGGAATTACAAAAACTAAAACCATAAATCCCGAAACGCACAATATAGTTCAAGGATTTTTTGAAAGGCGAAAAGCTCCGTACAGAGAAACTCGAATATCTTCGAAAAGAACAGGATCCGGTATAACTTTAAAAGTTAATAAACCTTATACCGATTATGTATATTGGGATAACGTAAATAAACTTGTTGATAGACTTCGAGTGTTGACAGCATCTATGATGGCTGGAAATACAGGACATAACAACGAAATTATTTCTATTATAGAAGAATTGAAAGAGGCCAATATAATTGTATAAAAGAATGTAGTAAATATTGTTACATAACATTGTTAAAATGACCATTGATAAATTTGGACGTCATATTTCTAAAAAGTATACAGTAGATATACCTACAATAGAAAATAAAATACTAGCCAATATTGAAAATGAAATATTAAAAAATTTTAAAAGTGATGATAAATATATTAAAAATAAAATTGTGAAAATGTGGAATCTATTTCAAAAAAAATTAAGTTATTTGAAGAAAATGTTGTGTCAAACTATGATAACAGGATATTAAATTTAAAACACATTGTCAAAGACAATAATGAACTATCAAAAAGTTTTTCTCGAAAAACATCGAAGTGTGAAGATGATTTTATAACAATAAAACAGAAATATGATGAAGTAAAGAGTTTTGAAAATAACATAAAAAATGAAATAACATTGGTTAAATCAAAAGTAAATGATACTTCTGCAATAGAAAATGTTAAAAAAATTATTATAAAAGATATGGTATCAAAGTTCCAAGAATTTACGAACAAACTTAATAATAGGGTTTCTGAAGAAATAGGTAATTTTCAAAACATTCATGATGGTATGAATAAAAACATACAACAAATAGAGAGAGCTATGAATACACACTTTATAATCCATAAAAAAGATAGCGATAATATTAATGAAATAAATTAGAAAATTAATTTAATTGAAAATAATGCTGAAAGAATTCTGTTAAACTTGAATAGTTTGGAAAAGAAATTAAACATAGATTTACAAAATGTAGATGAAAAAATTGAAAATAAATTTAAAAATGAAATTTTAAAAAATAGTGAACAAATGAAGGAGATTATCTCACAATTAAACAATCTAAAAACAGAATTAAAAACCACTGTTGACGATGAATATTTTCAAAAGATGTTGAATAAAAGATTAGAAAAAGAATTAGAATCTTTAGCAGAACTAATACAAGCTATGATTAACACCTCTATCCGTGATTTAAAAAAAGGACTTTGTCACATATCAGCTGTTGAATGGTCAGCTCCACGAGATTGCGTGAAAGTTTTTAGGGTTGCCTATAAGATGGCACACCAGTTGAATATTATCGAAATGCTAAATTTGAAATAAAATAGTATCGACTTTTTGATTATGTTGTTTTTAGTTTATTAGTTGAATATTTCCCTTTACTAATTAGAATTTTTGGTCATTATTATGTTGTATATTAGACCCTCGAACTATTTCGAACTAATTGGATTTAATTTTTGTATATTTCGAACCCATTAAGTAGTTTGTTATTGAGTATTCATTTTGTAGGACGAGGCAGGTTAGATTATTAAGATATTGGTTGTCTCTGTCTGATTTCAGTACTCGCCTCGGCGGTACATATACTAAAATTGGAACGATACAGAGAAGATTAGCATGGCCCCACGTTGGGCGCCAGTGAAAAATAGAATTTTTGCTCTCTAATGAAATCTCAAAATTTTACCATGAAATATAATATATTATTACCAACTATAAATGCCTTACCAAATCCTGGCAACACCCTGTAAAGTACCTCAGTTCAGACTTACCTAATGATTGTCCTAATGCTGACTGGAGTCTACCTATACGCTAGCTCATCTCAGGGTAGATTCATTGTTTTTATATTTTTCCACTATTTTTAATATATTGCCTGTGTAAGTTTTATAAATGTCTAAATCGGGAAAAAGGCGCCACCAAATTTTACTTTAGAATGAGCCCTAATGATTATACTACGAGCAATTGTAGTAAAGAAAACTTGGAAAAGAATAAATATTTAATATGACAAATCCGGGTAAATAAATCGCAGAATCTAAGTACTTAAAAGTATCCTAATTTAAAATTATAGGAAATAAAACCAATTAAATAGAGGCCAATACATTTATTCCTCACGGTATACCCCTTCCCAGATAATACGTACAACCCCTGGAAAAAGTTATCACCATGTGAATTATTGCAAGCTCCTCTAATGAAGCTATCTAATAGAAGTGCGATTACAAATGTTAAATTGAAATAGAGAAACCTTGTTGACTTAGTCGAAAGTTATTGTCTTTCTATGACGTAGCAAAATGTGAATATTAAAACAAAAGAATAGTAAATTAAACTTGACAGTGTCCTGCACAGTGAACGGCAAACCGATCCAAAAAGTAAACAAATCAACTACTACCTTTGGAAGGTTTACGTCGACAGAGCCCAGTTATAGAAGAAAAGAACACACTCTATTTTAAACTGGACTATGCAGTTCCATAAGCCCAACAATGCAGGAGACTATCAACTTTGCAGTAATAAAAAAATAAGCAATATCAAAAAAACTACAAAAATATCTGCAAAGAGAAAGAATTAGAAAATTGATAAGGAGAGAGATAATGAGTGTTTAAATGACAGTTAATAAAAATATAAGCAATAGAAAATTACAAAAAAAAGTGATAGATAATTACAAAAATTAGATCATAGAAATCAACTTATAACTGTCGCTCAAGTGGTTAAAATCTTAATAAAATTTTACTGAAAAGTATGTTACAAATTTGTACAAAATAACTAGTTTTCAAAATATTCAATTGTTAAGCAATTAAAATTTTCAATAAATGTGTCACTATAATATTCATTATTTTAAACAATAATTAAATGGATACTTGGCCACTCTGGGACTCTAAAACAGAACCATAAAAAAAACCTCAATTACAGTAAAGTATCGCAAAAATAAAACATTTAAGTTTGAGGTTGTAGCGCAACGAAGTCGACTGCGTTTCACCTTACATAGTTTACTGGTTCGCCGCAAATATATGATATGGTAAATTACCAAAAGATAAATATCAGTAAAAAAAAATATTAAAATCCAGATATTTAAAGTCTATTAATTAGAAAGGTTCAAAAACATATACACAAGAATCCCCTACCTGTCAGCCCTCTAGGTAATCGAACAGAAAACTGTGTTTAGATAACTAAACGATTCAAAATACAGGTTTAATACCCATTAGGCTTAACAATCAGAAACTCTTGTGTACATACTTTGGCAAAAATTAGGCACTTAGCTGAATCACTTTAAAACAGGTGGTTGAACAAGGCCTGTGACAGACGGCTTCCCCAGACAGGATGTTGACCTGGCTCAATATGGAGATCAGAGGCTCACAATCCCAGAAGTGCAGCACGAAAACCCAACCTGTACATTATTAATATCCATCCAAAAAAAGACTGAAGAAATCCAAAGACATAATTATTCCAAAGACATATTGTACTTATCCCAAAGACAATACTGTAGTTATTCCTAAGACATATTCATTCCAAAGACCCTCGAACTCAAGAAAATGTTGGCATCTGTTAACTGATAAGCCGTTGTTTCTGGCTGGCTGAAGAAAAATAATCGCCAAACTGGCTGTAGAGTGAAACGACCAAAATCACCAAAAATTGTTTGCACCCCAACTCGGTTTTGTTACATTAATCGGGTAATTATGACCAATTCCCTTAACTTGGGAAAGCAGTAGAACCAAAACCACATCTTCACGCTCTTGCGTCAGATAGCCAAAAGAGAACGATTTCTCTCAAATCACTCGCACATTTCTTCCAACGGAAGTTACCAAAAAACTTTATAAAAACGTCTATCAAAAATCTATCCAAAAAAAATAACCTTAATCTCGTAGCCATAATCTCGAACCCTTGAAATTTATCATACAATTTGAACTACTTCCGGAAAATATATGCAAAAATTCTTCTATCTCAATTTTAAACTGGCCAGCACTGAAATCAGACAGAGACAACCAATATCTTAATAATCTAACCTGCCTCGTCCTACAAAATGAATACTCAATAACAAACTACTTAATGGGTTCGAAATATACAAAAATTAAATCCAATTAGTTCGAAATAGTTCGAGGGTCTAATATACAATATAATAATGACCAAAAATACTAATTAGTAAAGGGAAATATTCAACTAATAAACTAAAAACAACATAATCAAAAAGTCGATACTATTTTATTTCAAATTTAGCATTTCGATAATATTCAACTGGTGTGCCATCTTATAGGCAACCCTAAAAACTTTCACGCAATCTCGTGGAGCTGACCATTCAACAGCTGATATGTGACAATAAATAAATATTTTCCGAAAAAGGAAAATCAACAAGAAAGCAAATAATCCTATTTATATTTATCCAAACATTAAGAAAACGCTTTTCCCAATATGTGATACATTGTCTCGAGGTACCTAATGAAATTTATAAATTACAGAAATATGTTAAGTTTCGATGTCAATCAAAATTTCAAAATGTAAACAAAAGGAATGATCTGAATATAGATGAAACCAATATTAATGAATGAAAAACAAAAGGTAATCATTAGTTTTATAGTAGAAAATATCGTTTACTGTAAATTTACGTACAAAACAAAAATCTATTTATGACTTTAGTAATCTGAACCTGTAATTTAATCTTGAAAAATGTCAACAAAATATTTATTATTTAAACCCAATTTTTAACCGTAACAACTTGCACAACACAGTTCAAAAATTGAAGAAATTTCAACAAAGTTAAATGATTATGAAAAATCTTTGAAAGATGTAAGAATTGAAATTGAAAAAGCGATTTTAGATATAAAGAAAATAGAAAAAAAATTGGTAGAAATAAAATTAAATTTAACAAATGTAGAATTTCAATTAGGAAAAGATATAAAAAATCTAGAAGATAAATTGGTAAAAGAAATAAAATCATTAAATGAATTAGTTCAAAGAGCAGCCAAAGTTTCTAGAAAAGAGTTTAATGGCACAATGGCATATGCTAGAGAAGAATTAAACGCAACAGTAAGAGAAATGAGAAACGAAAGCATAAAATCACTTGTTCTTTTTGAAACTAAAATTAATGTAAGAATTAGCAACATTGAAGATGAAATCAAAAAAGTCAAAGATTCGAATAATGCATCTTTTAAAACTTTGGAATATAAAATCGAAGATGAAATCAAAAAAGTTGAAGATTCGAATAATGCATTTTTTAAAACTTTGGAATATAAAATCGAAGATTTACTAAAAAAAGATAACAAACAAATAAAATAAGTTATTTAAAGAAGGTATTAAGAAATTTTATTCTAGTACTATGAGTAAAAATATTAAAGAAACAGTTGTAGATGAATTACATAAACCGGCAAGAAGAAGATATAAAAGAAGACGAACTATTGTTAAAAGCCTAAATGACTTACGGCAAGCTGATTCTTTAGAGATGCAACCCTATTCAAAATTTAATAAAGGTTATAGATATATTTTGGTGGTGATAAATGCATTCTCAAAGTATGTTTGGACTCACCCACTTAAAAGTAAAAAAGGAAAAGATGTAACTGAAGCTATGAAAAAAATTTTAGAAAAAACAAATAAACCCCAAAAATTGCAGACAGATTTGGGAAAAGAATTTTTCAATAAAGATTTTAAAGATCTTATGAATTATTACAAAATTAATCATTATAATACTTATTCTAATCTCGAAGCGAGTATTGTAGAACGCGTAAATCGAACTTTAAAAAATATAATGTGGAAATATTTTAGTAATAGAGGGAATTACCAATGGTACTCTATTTTACCCACTATAATTGAAAAATATAATAATAGTATTCATAGAACTACCGGATATAGACCTGTTGAGGTTAATAAAAAAAATGAGAAAACTATGCTGCAAAATTCTTTTACTTTTAAAAAAATATTTGATTTAAAGCGCACTAAATTTAAAGAAAATGATTTTGTTAGAATTTCCAAAGAAAGAGAAGGTTTTGAAAAAGGATATACTCCAAATTGGTCAACTGAAATTTTTCAAATTAGAAAGGTTCAGTTAACAAATCCACCCACCTATTTATTAAAAGATAGTAAAAATGAATATATTGAAGGAGGTTTCTACCAAGAAGAGTTACAAAAAGTTAAACATCCAGATGTATTTTTGGTTGAAAAAATTTTAAGGAAGAAAGGGAACCAAGTTTTTGTTAAATGGTTAGGATTCGATAAATCACATAATTCATGGATTCTTAAAAAAGATGTACTGTAATTAATTTTAAGTAGTATTGTATATCAAATTTTTTAAATAAAAGACCTATTTATATAACATATTTTTTTATTTACGATAATCCTTTTTTACAACAAATACTAACAATATAATTTTAAGATGTTTACAACTGAGATTAACAATATAAATTTAAAATTTTTACATTAAATCTTTCAATATATATATTTTTTCTATGATCTACATCAAAAATACTTTTAAGAATACTTTCACATTGTTCAACTCGTTTTTCAAATCTTAGTCTGTCAAGATAAAATTTCTGATATTCACTTTTTCGAGCTTGTCTAAATGCAAAGTCCCATGTCACTAATATATAAACTTTATTATTGTTCTCACTGATTGTTACTGATTTCCTCATATTTCTATTGTAATGCACCCGACTTTCTTAACTTGTTTTCTAATTCCTGTTTATGTAGAGATAACATTTCTAAAACAGTTCCGACATTGTCACTTTTTAAATTCTGACTTGGATCCAAAACATTATAATTATGAGACAACACATCTCCTGACTGATAATTATAGTGATGAAACAAATTAAAATATTTGGGAAATTCTTGCTTTTTAATTATATGAATTCTGTAGTCAACAAGTTCGTCGATTTCAACTAATTTATCTATTGATTCTTTTCCCACAATCACATAATGTTCATCCTTTTGAATTCTGATAACAGGAGACTGATTTATTTTTTCAAAAAACACTGTGATTTTTTCAATTTGTATTGGGTATGCATATGCTTGAGAAGATTAAAAATAATTCACTAACACTCCTTGATTTTTTTGAAGTTCTTTCCATTCTTCTTCATTCAAGTAAATGTGAAATCCATTTTGACCTCCAATTAGAACTTTTGGTGTAAAATCATTTATACCCATTCCAACACAAACAAATTTTGATAAGGAATTTTTAAGATAGTAGATTTTTGAATTTAATAATTTTTCACTACACTCACTAATTTTATCATTGGTTTCACTAGAACTGGATTTATATCCATTAAAATTGCTACTATTAAACATTGTCTTGATGCTAACTGAAAACTAAAATACTGGGTCTGTATATATTTTATCCACCCCAGTTCTCTATAAATTTCAAGGTCAAGCAAGTTTATTAAACTTTTATGACCTATCTTGATAAAATAAAATTGTCAAGAACGACAAAAGTGAAAAACTACTTATTGATAAAATTACATTGAAGATAAATAGAATTAAACAGTTTTTACCTTCCTCATCATTTTTAACATGAGCACAGCAAGAAATCGTAAATGGTTTTTTATTTTTTTCAATCCAGTTAGTGTCAAAAATTGTATTATTTGGATAATGAAAGTTGAATAATTATTAATATTCATAGCTTTCATATTATTACATATTTCAGGTTTAATAATAGAGGTATCATTTTCAAAACACACCAGTCCATGTAAAACCCTTGGAGGATAAATTACATACAAAGTATTATTTAAAATTGAATGCAAAACAATGTAGTTGATAAGGGATGCCATTAAAACACTTTTCAATTTTAATTGTCTATTAACAAAACAATAAGAGATTGAAATAAGACTGAACAGTTTTAATTAATTTTCTACAATATTTAGACATTTTTTTTCAAAATATTAAATAATTTGTTTACAAATTAGAGATACAAACATGGTTATTAAAACTAATAAAAAAATGAAAGATGTTGACATATTTTCTTTCACTTTAAGGACAACAGGTTCACATTTTTTATTTTTTTCACCTAACCACAAACACTCGATTAAGTCGCAGTTCTTCCAGTGACGATAATGTTCCTCAATTGGACAATCATCCATTTGCCAGGCAAATATTTCTGCACCACAGTAAAAACATTTACAAACATCATGAATAGCTAAATAATAAAACCCCGATTGGGCTAACACTTTAGAATTTAATTTTTCATTCCAAAATTTAAATGAGGAAAGTCTTTTTTCATATGTTCTATATAATTTGTTATCAATTTCTTTTTCAAATGATTCTAAACACATATTTATTCTAGACGGTGGTATATATTTTATACTGATATAATTTTAAAATTTACCATGTTCTTAAATACTTCAATTTTAGCCTTGAGGAGTAAAACTTTTAATCTTAAAAGAATTTTTTATAATTCATTTTCATGGTCTATTAACCACTGAAAAAATGGAATATCTTGGTGACCCCATGCTAATGTATCATAACTATTGGGAATTTTAAATCTTTTATCATCATCAGAAGTGAGAGCTAATTTGTTAACTAATTCTGTATTAATATTGTTAAGTCGAGATCTAAACAAATACATTGTACAGAAAGCTTTTGAATTTTGTTCTACAACATCTTTATAATGTGTTAATTCTAACTGTTTTTAATGCTACTTTTCTTTATCCCCTTAGCTTTTTTAAGCAACCCATTTTCTGACTTAACATAATAAGCTTTGGCCTCTGTGCCATAAAAGCTTTCTATTGGTTCACCAGCATATTCATCCTTAAACTTTCCAACAACAGATTTAGTTATTGGTATTTCATGAATATTATTAACATCACAATTTGAAGTATCGAATTTATCCATATTAACCCTAATGTCTTCATAAACATTACTTGTCTCAATTTCCAAAATAAAGGAATCCGTATCTGTGTAAAGAAGCTTAATATTATTCTTATATAAAGGTTTTAAAAACCCATAAAAAAGTCTTACATCACCGTTTTTGATATATCTAAAACACTAAATCCTACATAGACAGGTTTATCATATTGCACTAACACTTTACGCATTTGCACAGTTACTAAATTCTCTGAAAATATTGTTACATCTTTAAAGGATGGTTTAGCAATTAAATTTTCTGCCCCATCTTTTCTATGATTTTTTGCCCATTGTGTAACCAACCGTATATTTGTCCTTTTATCCACATTTTCCATTGTTTTACCGTAGATGCTATTATTTGCCAATTTATAAGAATTTTTCTGAAATTTTTTTAACTATTGAGATTGTGTAAACTCTACAACCCTATGAATTTTAGTTAGTTTAATTCCATATTGGATACATTGTTTTAATAAAGTATAGTGAATTACATATTTTTCTTTATTTTTTAAATTTGGAATTAATTTAAAAGTTTTAGAATTTTGAGGCTTATAATTTTCTGGACAGAATGGAAATTCATTATGTAAATTGTGTAAATTTTCAGAATATTCTAAATCAACCTCTAGCACATAACCCTTGTCATTAGTCTCAGATATATTCATTATATCTAAATTTTGAATTTGTTGATTTGACAACCAAACAAAATCTTTTTCGGGCAGATATTGAGACATCGCATATCCGTAAAGATTAGTTGCATCAAAATACATAATATATTTAGATGGTTGTAATGGATCATAATTTGAAAGAAATAAATTGTTTGCTATAGATTTCCTACATACACAGGTACTGATTCCTCCTCTTACACTACCTTTTTGACGGATATATTTAAATTTTTCTTTTTCATTAAAATATTTGAACACTTCTTTGCATTCTTTGCATCATTAAGAATGGAAGCTAAATTTGACAAAGAATATGGTAGGAACTGAAATGAATCAATAAACTTAAGATATGGAAATTTTGACTTGGTGAAACTAGTTTTTTTTTTATCTAAATATTGATCTACTTCAATAGATTTTTGAAATGAAATGTATTTCTCTTTATTCTGGGCTATGACAAATAATTGTTCATGATTTAGACATAAATTTTTTATTAACAGATGAAAATCATAATTACGCAAATTGTGTAAAACTACTGGAATCGAATTAGATAATTTATAATTTAAGTTGCATATAGAGTGTGACGGACCTCTATAGGAACCTGTTAAATGACAATGATCAGCAACCTTATCCAAAATTATACGTTTATCACATATATGACAATCATTCGTATATTCAAAATGTAATTGTTCCAACACATTTAATTTTTTCATTGGTATTAACTTTTTCATATATTTATTGTAAATATTAAGAACGTCTCTTTCTAAGTAAGTTATAAAAATTTGTGCACAATTGGGACCTATATAATTTTGAAATTTGGAAATTGAATCATCAAATGAACACTTTATATAATAAGCAAACGAATATGGAATATGTTGACATTTTTTTTTAGTATATGGAGAACTTGGATCTACATCATTAATTTCATTATTTAAAGGCTTAAGAATGCATTCAAAATCTGCATATATAACAAATGGAACTTCAATTTGTTTTTGTATATTCTGAAATTTTAAAATATTTTCGGGAATAATATTTCCAAATCTATCTATTTTGGTTTCAGTTGAAGGTAGATTTATTCTTACAAAATCACAATCATATGTGTTATGCCTGACTAATAATTCTTCAGTAGTAAAATATTGTAAACAACCGTCGCATAAAAATTTTTTCCCATGATGTTTAGATAATTGTTTAGAAATTAATATAGATAAATCCGAAATATAACAATAATGGAAATTTCCATTATCATCTCCAATTAATAATAAATTAAGGTGACGTTCTCGCTTATTTTTTGTATAATGTAAAGGTCCTATAATTTCGAATTGAGTTTTAAAATTATTCTTGATTTTTTCTAATCCATAAACATTAACCGAAATATTGTTTAAATTTTCAAATTTACTTATGTCTTTTAAAGTTAAAGGAAAATTGATACCTTTAAAGTTTAAAATAGTGGTGAAATGTGGATATGACTCCACCTTTTCAATTGGTACGTTAGGTGAATGAAGAGCTGCAACCACAGACCAGGCGAAACAACATTCATCATTGTTTTGAACGTTGACTACAGCATTTTTCAACTTGATCTCTGACGGTAGTGGTATATATGAAGAAGCTTTGAAGGGGTTGTACTTGTTGATGTTAAGCTCGACGTGTAATATTTTTATTAAAATCCATCCTGAAATTAAAGAAGAATAATTAACAGCAAATTTATTTTTGGTTTAAGTTTAGTTACTAAATATTTAGTAAAAAATAATGTATCCGAATCTTTTTCTGCCAGTTTATCAGCTTTCCGGTCAATAATTTTAATAATATTTTCTAGTTCTCTCCTTAAATCCGATTTTATTACAGACACATTTTCATCCCTAACCACCATTGAATTGGTTTTGTGTTTATTTGTTCTCAAATGACAGAATCAAAATGACTTTTTTATAAATATTTTGCAGAATCGACAATATCTTCTTTCACCTAAAATTTAATAGCTTCTTTATTAAATTTGCCTCTAATTCATCAAATTAATAACTAATTATTGAACTGAAACAAAATTTCTATTTAAAATTAAACTTACAGCTCTTCTTCTTCTGTTCTAACTGGGGGCCATTGTTGGAATGAATTATCTTCTTGTGGCGATTCAAATTGTCTTTTCGAGTAAAAATTTTGAAATAGTCTTCACATTTAAAATTCATTTTTCTAAAATGAAACCCTTATTGTGAAGCCTAAGTCGATTTTAACACACTGAAGGTAACATGGTGAGGTATGAATTTAAATGGTGGGATAAAAGTAGGAGGGGAGTTAAGTAATGGGGTGGAAAAAGCTAAGAGTAGCTTTATAAAGTTCTATCACCCTTTCCCACATCTTCCTTTTCTCCTGAGCTGTTTTATTAGGATCGCAATTTAAAATAGAATCCAAAACAAATCCTAATGATCTTTGATAAGACAAATGTTTATTTTTAATATTGAAATTTGATTTAGAATGAAAGCTTAGTTTCGGATAATCGCTTTCGAGGGGGATTGACACTTCCGTTTGTGTTAAAACAGAATTTTGAACTGTCTCATCTGTTTGTGTAGAAACAGAATTTAAAATTTCATCGAAATTTGGTGGCGAGTTTTCAAAAATGATTGGCGAATTTGGAATATTAACTTGACGGTATGTATTTTGGCCGCACGGAATTGAATTTTGACTAAAATCTTCAATTTTTGTAGATGGTTCACTTATTATTGGAAGAATTTCTTGGGAACCACCACCATTACTAAACGATGCTCCCAAATCTTCACTACAATGTGAAATTTTGTAACTATCCTGTGAACCATCCTCCTCTCCCAAAACATCAACCATCCTATTTCCACTACTAGGCGATTCCGAAATTTTTTTTTTTTGATTACTTGAAATTTTGAAGAAAGATAGAGGAGAAAATGAAGAATTACCCGGTATTGCTCCAAAATTGTTTTCACTTTCAAAATTTCTAGTTTTTTACATTCCAAAAAAATTTTGTGATTTATTTGAACTCGAATCATTGTCATTATCACTGTCACTGTTACTGTCATAATGAGTTAAATTTTTATTAATTTTGAGAATCCCCATTAGCTTTTTAAAATTGTCGATATTGTCTAAATCTTGAGTTAACATGTCGGGAGTATTTGTAATGGGAGTGTCCGTTGTTAAATCTAAGTCTTGAGTTAAAAAATTTGGGGTTTCCGGCGTTAAAATGTTATTAAAATCTAAATTTTGTGATAAAATTGAATTTTGAAAGTCAAAATCTGTCTCCGAAATATTCTCTAGTTTAGGCAAATATTCCAAATTTTCTAAAAATTTTATGTTCGTTTCTGAACAACTTTGGAGTAATTTGTTTTCTAAATTTTTTTCTTGCTTCGTATTAATCATCGCGTTAAAATTTTGGGTTCTCTGACTTAAATTTTGGTTGTCACTTTCATTTTCATTTTTCAAAAAAGCAGGCTGAATTATTATATCTGAAATTATATTACTTTTGTTCACCACTCCTAACTGTTCAGTGGAAGTTGAGGCAAAAGGAAAAGACATACCTTTAAAATTTGAGTACACTTGACAGCAACAAACTCAAACAAACTAAAATTGGAGACTTTAAATTTAAAGCGTGGTAAACTCGACTTAAGCTTGCTATAAACTGATCCTCGACCGTTTTATATGAAAGCAGACCACGGTTTGTCCTCGTAAGTATAGTGACCTCAATAAAGGTCAATGACCTCAATTCTGCGCGTCACACCCCGCGGGGCCCCCTTCCCTACAAAGTAAGTAGCTTATATTAAGCTTAAATTAAATGTTTTAATATTATTAGTCTTCCTAATATCACAATACTAATTGATTTTTTTTTTCAGTTGACAGAGAGACAAACAATTGACCAAGTTTAGGGACAGTGTTAAGTGAAACTATTTTTAGGTTAAGTTAAAGTGTTTAAGTGATAGTGAATAGTAACGGAGACGATTTAAGGTAATGTAAATTTTATTTAATTGATCTAATTATAAAGGAGTATGAAGATAACTGTACCTAAATTTCCTATAATATTTTTTCTTTCATATTTATGAACTTATTAATTTTAGATTTAAAACTCTCTAAAATAAGAAAGGATTAAGAATTTTTGAGCAGGGTGGTTAATTTAAAATATTTTTTCATTCTATTATGACAAATAAAAACTTTTGTATAGAGTTGTTATGTTTGTTCGTTATTTTTATAAATAAAACATTTTTTTTTTCGAAATTGTTCAATTCTTTATTCCAATAAGATAAGAATAAATGGATAAATGAAATACAAACAATAATAATTTTAAAATAGTAAAAATTAAATAATAATACATATTAAAATAAATATTCTAGGATTATAATTTCGTCATTTTCACATGTATGAAGTGGTTTGAAACACATAAATATTAAATAATACATTCTAAAATAAATATTCTAGGACTACAGTTTCTTCGTTTCACATTTAATTATGCATAGTTCATTGCGACAGATTGGACATGTTTTATTAATTAACATCCACATTCCTAAACAAGGGATGCAAAATCTGTGATTACAAGGTTCTGGTGACATAATTTTATTAGATAATATATCTTCAAGACATATAGGACATTCTTCGGTTTTATTTTCAATTATTTCGTTAACAACTTTTTTTTTACCCTTCGCGACTTCCTACCGCTTTTATTTATTGGTTTTTTACCAGGCATTATAATTATTTTTTATATTGGCACCACTGGAACATTTGTGTCCCAATCTAAATCAATATTTTTAACACTACTATTGCAAATTAAACAAACTTTGGGGGTAATTATTTGATACAACTGTCTTGAACATATATCGCAATGTAAATCATCACTTAAGCGTTTTAATTTTCTCTTATTATGAGTATTTACATGTTTATGAGCACCTGCCCTTTGATAATATTGTATAATTTGATAGCATGCGTGACAAAGAGTTTTTTCTTGATTTTCCGTCACTAAAAACACTGTGATATAACTCTGAGTAATACAGAACACAACTTCTTTGGGATCAGTGTACTTATGTTTCACTAAACAAAATTTAGCACTAGCACTTTCTTCTTCATTATCTTCTTCAATATCGGAGTCACCAGATTCAGCTTCAATTTGTTCGAAATTATTTATATCGTAGTTCAAACAATTTCTGAAGTTTTTCTGAATTTTTTTTCGTTAAGATATGTATTGTAATCCAATACTTCAATTAATTCATCTAGATCTGGACCTTCTTCAATATTATTATCCATAAATTTTTGAATGATTTTTTTTAATATTTACTTTGCAATATTTACTATTAAATATAAAATTATTTACTTATTATTTGTTGGTATTTAATTTATCATCTTTTGTTGCTCCACGTATCTATTTTGTAAATTTACTAAAGTGAAAAGTCATTGTTGGTAAGACTTTATATCGACTTCATGGTCAAATAAGGTTATCCACCTCAAGGTCAAACATAAGGTTAGATCTCCTACTATGATCGGATTCGATGGAAGGATAGCCATGTTGTTAACTTTAAGATTAAACTCAAGGTGATGTATACGAGGCTTTTTGAAAAGTATAATGAGAGAACAAAAGAGGAGGAGGATGAAAATTGCTGATGATACGAGGTTTTTTGAAAAGTATAATGAGAGATTTGAAAATTATAATGAGAGAAGAAAAGAGGAGGAGGATGAAAAGTGTTGATGATTTACTCTTTTTACTCCTCCTCCTCTTTCCTTCTCTCATATATACACTACTCACCACAAATTTGTATGGTTATGTTATGAAACAATACTTCTCTGAAAAAAATTTTGCTTGGGTACCTAAGCTCAAAATAGAAACTTTAAATATATCCGAACTTTCAGATACATCATCTATAGGCTACATATTTGAGGTTGATTTAGAATATCCAAATTATTTACATGAAGTCATAATGATTTCCCGTTTTGTCCTGAACAATATACACAGCCAATTTCAAACCACTCCAAATTGATTCCAAACTTACATAATAAATATAACTATATCATTCATTACCGATATCTGAAACAATGTCTACAATTTGGACTCAAAATCATAAATATACACAGAGCAGTTAAATTGAAACAATCACCATGGTTAGCGAAATATATAGATTTAAATACAAATTTGCGAAATTTATCTAAAAATAAATTTGATAAAAATTGTTATAAATTGGCAAATAATTCAATTTTTGACACAACCATGGAAAATGTTGATAGGCGAGCAGATATTAAGTTAGTATCTCAATGGGAAAGATAGGGTAATAAACTTAGTGCCGAAAAACTTATTTCTAAACCTCAATTAAAGGGTTTTCAAATTTTCTCTGAAAATTTAGTTGCTCTTCAATTTCAACAGGTTTGCATTGAATACAATAAACCAATTTATGTTGGGATAAGTATCTTGGATATTGCAAAAACTGTAATGTATAATTTTTATTACGGGTATTTAAAAGTAAAATATGGTAATAATTTAAATTTATTATATACGGATACTGATTCCTTAATTCTTGAAATTTAGACCAAAAACTTTTATGAAGATATGAAGCTAAATCTGAATAAATTTGATGCTTCTAATTTTTCTGAACAAAATATTCATTGCATGCCTATTACAACATCAGTTGTTGGTAAATTGAAAGATGAGTACAAAGGGATCCCTATTGAACGTTATTATGGAACTGGTGCTAAAGCATATTGTATAAAATCCAAAAATAGTGTAGATAGAAAAGCAAAAGGTGTTAGTAAATCATGAATAAAAAATCAATTAACATTATCAGATTATAAAGATGATGTTGCGAAACGTAATAAAATATTCTGCACAATGTATGTATTCAAGTCAGATATGCATAACATATACACTAATTTGTTAAATAAATTGGCATTAACAACTCATGATGATAAAAGATACTATATACCAAATTCCACAAAACCTCTTGCATGGGGACATAAGGATATTTTGGAAACATATTTTTTTGATAAAGATATGAAAATGGTGAATAAAAAAACGCGATTGGAATTAACTACTCCTAGTATTTTTTCATCTTTATAAAGACATCATTTTATATGATAATAAATTATGTAAGTCGTTTTTGAAGCTTTAAATGTTGGAGGGGGAACTGAATCCAAAAAACGTATATATTGTATAGAAATACCATTACAACAATGACTGCTGCATCTTTAATAGTTTTAATTTCCCTTGTTGGAAATGTGCTATATGTAAATTACATTCCTAATGCAGTTAGGGCTGATATATGTATAAATGCTCTCAAAAATGAAACCGATTGCTACAAACAGATGAAAAAGACATATCTTGTTGGAAATTCACACTTTTTTACCTATAATGTAACTGATTCTGCTTTATATGAAAATACATTCATAAAAATTAAATATTCAATGACAAACAAACCATTACAATATTCAGATTGGATTCCTTTCAACAATTTTGTTTTTTATTGATTCTCGTCAGTATAAAGACATTAAAAGTTTATTCCCTCCTCTTAAATAGAAAGAGAAAATAAGTTTACCCCTCCACTTGAGAGGAGAGGGGTAAATTTAAAATTTAGGAGCAAACGGATAGATAGTTAGTTTTTTAAGAGCAAACAGATAGCTAGTTAATTTTTGAAATACATCATTCAAGATGTTCAGTAATCAGAGTAAAAATATATTTGAAAATTCACCATTACAAAAGAAAATTAAAAAAAAAACAATTATAAATTCTACAAAATATAATTTAAATAATTTTAACTCTAAATATTCTGTGATTGGTTTGTGGGTGGAAAGTTATTTTCCAGCATGCATTGAACTTGGTGCTAAAAATGGTCAATCTGTGATATTAACTGAAGATGATTGGAAGGATTTATTGCAATATCAAGGAGTTATAGCAAATTATATATTTTTGCCTAATTTTTTCAATGAACCGATATATTTGCAAAATTTATCTATTCATTTTGAAAAGATTGGTGAATTACCATTAGTGAAGATTGTGAAAAGCTGTGAATTTATTTACTATGGAAATAAAACTGTCTGCGGACTATGGGAACAAATTCCACTTATAGAATATAGACTAAACGTTTTACAAAAACAAAACTTTCGACGTTATTTCAACGTTTTTAGAAATAACAATTTCAACGACAGAGCTTCTTTTGACCAAATATATAGTATTCTTTCTTCAAAACAAAACCTAAATAGTGAAAATGTGTGCTCCATGTAGGAACTGCTTTTGAATCATCCCGAAGAACTAGAACAAAAATTAAAGTCTAAGCACTGTTATGAAGAAGACAGTATCTATTGATGAATCAATAAACCAAATTCATCTGATGGTTGCTTGGAACTTCGCCTACAGAAAAGCTCGTACGACTTCTGAAGAGTTTATAAATCAAAAACATTTTAGAAGAAGGATTAAATTGGCTGAAGAAATTTTGAATCCCATATTAGATTCTGATTATAGGAATATTGTATTTAAAAAATGTTTATGTAATAAGCTTATTTTTAAATAAAACAAACATATGTAAAAATTCATTTTTTTATTACAAAGATCAATTATTATTACATCATTAATTACTATTACATCACATCTCCCTTGAAGATCCAAGAGTTATAAGATTTATCTAATCCTAACCATTTTACAAATACTTTGTTTCCTTTCTTTCTTAACATTCCTTCCACCAGATATACATTTGGATGTCTTACTTTTTGAAGTTCTTCCTCATAGAAACTTCCTTGAATATCTATCCTATTTCCATCTTGAATCAAATACGTTGTTGGATTAGTGAGCTGGATTTTTTTCTTTGAAAATTTTCGTTTGACCAGTTGGGTGTGTAACCTTTTGAAAATTGTTCGCAAATTTTGCTTATTCGTACTCTATCGCTGACACGAAAGTTTGGTGATCTGGAATCCACAGTTTTCCTATGAGTATGAGGTGATTTCAAAATTTCCATTTCATTTTTTTTCTTAACTTCGTTTGTTTTTTTTTTCGATTGTTGAATGCTTAGTATTATCGTATTCTGTAATTATTTCTTTAAGAAAGTTGATCCTTTTATAGTTACCTAGTAAACTAAACTTTTTCCACATTTTGTTTTTTATAGTTCTGTTTACTCTCTCCACAATACTAGCTTTCATATTAGAAAATGTGCTGTAATGATTAATTCTGAATTGCTCCATAAGTTTCTGAAAGTCTTTATTAAAGAATTCTTCACCCTGGTCAGTATTCAGAATTTTTGGGGGAGTTTTTAAAGTTAATAGAATTTTTTTTCATTGCAGCTGTTACATCTTTACCAATTTTAGATTTTACAGGTTCTGCCAATAAAAACTTAGAAAACACATTTATTAACATTAAAATGTATCTTAAACCCCTATTAAATTTCGCATATGGCTGCATTTCTATCAGGTCAGCTTGAAATAGATCATTAAGGCCTTTTACAATTGTTCCTCTTCTTCTATATCGCCTTCTTGCTGGTTTATGTAATTCATTTTGCTTAATTTTACTCATTATTAATTTATATCTTACTCTCGAAAATAAATCCCGTAAATAACTTTTCCTCCTTCTAAACCATTTATAAAAGCCTTTTATCGCTGACGGTGTAAAATATAAAAAAAGTCATCTCAGTTTTTTTAGTAATTTCTTTAATTTTCCATTGCTTCAAATGAATTTTTATTTTCATTTCTAATTTCTTTTATTGATGAATTTATTTGGATGATGTTGTTAGTAAGATCAGAAATTTTTACATTAAATTTATTTTCCATTGTTTCAAATGATTTGTTAATTTCATTTCTAATTTCTTTTATTGACGAATTTATTTGGGTGATGTTGTTATTAAGATCAGACATTTTCACATTAAATTTAGTTTCCAAAAGAACATTTGATAACGTATAATCTTTTTTGAAACCACCTAATGTTGAATTCATTTCTTCTCTTGCATAATTCATTGTGTCATTAAATTCTTTTCTAGAAACTTCAGCAGCTCTTTGAACTAATTCATTTAATGATTTTATTTCTTTTACTAATTTATCTTCTAGATTTTTTATATCTTTTCCTAATTGAAATTCTGCATTTGTTATATCTAATGTCATTTTTACAATTTTTTTTTCTATATTTTTATATCTGACGCTGTCTTTTCAGCTTTGTGTAGTATATCTGTATAAGATGTTTCAAGTTCTTTTATGAGTAAAGAAGTCTCCTCGATTTTTGAACTATTATTTTTAATTTTAATTAATATATCCTTTTTAGAAACTTCCATTATAGCTTGCACTACTTGTAGTAAGGATTCTAATTCTTTTTGTAATTTTTCATCAATTACCTTTGTAAAATTTCCCTCGTCAAAAGAAGTTTCAGATTTGGTTTTTAGATTGTTTAATTGCTTTAGTATATCCTTGATTTTTTCATTATTTTTTGTAATTTGATCTTTGAATTTTGTTTCAATTTTTTCATTTTCGTTTTGAAAATCCTCCTTCAATTTGTCTTCTAAATATTGTAAATTTGATTTATATGCATTGATTGTAATTTCAAATTCTTTAATTTGTTCTTTAAATTCATTAACTTTGTCGGTATCTTTTTTGTGAATTAGAAAATGAGTGTTCATTGATTTTTCAAGATTTTGTGTATTTTTATCCATAACGTCATGTATTTTCTTAAAATTACCTATTTCTTCTGCTACTTTATTATTAAGCATATTAGTAAAAATTTGAAACTTTGATGTAATATCCTTTGAAATACTGTTCTTGGCGTTTTCAATTGCTGAAGTATCCTTAATTATTGATTTAATTGATGTTATTTCATTTTTTATTTCATTTACAAAATCATCAACTTTATCACATTTTAACTTCACTACGTCAAAGTCATTTGCATATTTAGAAACTTTCTGAGAAAATTTTTCTACTATCTTATCATTTCCATCAACAGTATTTTTCAAATTAGTTATTTTGTCATTATATTCAGGAATAACTTTATCTTCAAATAACTTAATCTTTTTTGCAATATTTTGTATATTGTTATCATATTCATTTATTCTCTTATTTAAATTATTAACATTATTTTTCAACCCGGGATCTAAATTTTGAATTAATTTGTTTTCAACATATTTTACATCGCTTTAAAATTTTTTTATTATTTTCTCTTCAACATTTGACAATATTTTATTTTCTAATAGTAATAATGTGTTTAGAGCAGATTTTTTTTGAAATATGACGACCAAATTTATCGATGGTCATTTTAGAAATGTTTAAAAGTACCTATTATGTTCTTTTATATAATAATATTCGCTTCTCTTAGTTGTTCAATAATGGAAATAATTTCATTTTTATGACCAGTGTGTCTCGCAAGCATGGATGCGACCAATAGTCGAAGTCTGTCAACAAGTTCGTTTACATTATCTCAATATATGTAATCTGTATTAGGTTTATTAACTCTTAAATTTATACCAAATCCGGTTTTTTTCGAAGACATTCGACTTTCTCTATGTGAAGCTTTGCGCCTTTCAAAAAATCCCTGGACTGCTTGTTGTGATTCGGGATTTAGAGTTTCAGTTTTTGTGATTCCTTTGCTTTGCAAATAAGGTCCTATTATAGAAATATATTTATGTGATCCATTTCCCTGCACTTGCTCATTTGGATAATTATTTCTACGGTATGCATTGGTTCTTTTTAAAATATCCATATAAATTTCCAAATCTTGTTTTTTATACCCTATTGGTTCTTTTTTTAAATAATAACTCATATAAACCTGGTGTACCTGTATAGATTATTCCTTCAATTTTGATGTTTTTACCAATAATTTCGACACATTTTTGGGTTAAACCTAAAAAGCATTTCTCGGTTTCCACATCATGAACTATTCCATATTGGTGATCAAACTCATGTTTCAACATCTTTTACACCGCCATCAATATATTAGCGAGGTAATTCATCAAATCCTCATAAATATTCTTTATATAAATCTGTATCAACCAATTTTCTAATTGTTTGCCATGTTTATTCTAGTATATCTGAAAGATTTCCTATTGTGGAGTGTGAACCTGAAGAAAGGGCAGTTTCTGCAATAATACTTGTTTGTTGTATAGATGGCATTTGACTTGCTGAAGCTAGACTCGCATCCCAGTCAATAATCGATGGTATTTCTGTTGGAAGGAGTGGAGTTTTTCCCGTCTTTCTTTTTTCTGGTGTTGATGTTCCATATTGTAATTTTCTTCTTGGTGTTAGTGTTTGAATTGATCTTTTTTGTGGTATTTCATAAAATTTTTTAAATGGTGTGTGTAGCTTTTCCTTTATTTCAACAGGTTCAATATTACCAATTGTTGATATTAATTCTCGTAAGGGTTGAGTTATCGGTTTATATTTCCTCCAATTTAGTTTACGCCTCAAATTCCGCATTTTTTAAACTCTGATATTTTTGTTTAACAGCTTTTCTTGATTTACCATCAAACGTTTATTTTTATAAGTAAATATATGAATCAAATCCTTTTCGATATCGGCCAGATTTCACATTAGAGTCTTTGTCTATTCCCAAAAATCCAAATTTATCTTTCCAACATATTAAGCACAACTCATTAAATTGGTTGAATGATATATCAACATTAACATGATCATCATAAATATGTTTTAAGTTTGTTCGATCTTGTTGAAATATAACAATTAAATTTGCATTGTCACGAATTAATTATTTCGAAATAGAAGAATATGTTTGACATAAATAAAAACAATCTGTATTTTTATGTCTTCCGAAACAAAAATAGTCTTTTACAACATTCTGATTACAACACACTATATCATTAAATTTTATTATAGAGTTTGGTTTACTTGTTTTGGTGAAACAATTGTTTCTTCATTTTCAGATTCATAGTATCCAATTTCTTTCAAAGGTTTAAAAAGTGTTCTCAAATATTTGTATTTTGGTTGATATAAGGATTTTGAATAAACATACAGATTTTCAAATCGCAAACCATTCAGATCTTCAATCAAACTAATAATAACATTTGTTTTGCCACAGCCTGACGGGTCAATAATTAACCCTCTTTTACTATTTCCCTCAAACAGTTTTCCATGTTTTCTAAAACCATTCACTGAACTTTCATGATCCTTAATTGTTATAGAGTATGGTTGTTTCTCAACTCTCATTTTATATATAAAACAAACCATTAATATTCAATATTGTGATGTAACTGATTAGTTTTTCTCTAGGATTGCGACTATATATAATGTTTCCATCACATAATACACGAATCATTTACAAGACAAACAGCAAAAGGAAAGGAAGTGGTTTAGTAAACTCATTAATAAATAAATTACCCTTTGAATTGCATATTCCTGGTTATAATTTTTGTGGACCTGAACAAAATTGGAAAAACGATTGACAAGAGGTGATAAAGGTATAAATGTATTGAATAAGGCTTGTAAAGAACAGGATATTGCTTACTGACAGTCAAATGATATAAAAAGAAGGCATTTAGCTGATAAATTATTAGCTGACCAAGCTTTATCAAGGTTCAAAGCTAAAGATTCTAGTTTTGGGGAAAAAACTGCTGCACTAGGAATTACTGGTGCTATGAAAATTAAAGGAAAATTAGGTTCGAACGAGAAGAAAGTTGAAGCGAAAAACTCGAAAAGGACGAGGACTATCATTATCTCAGGTAATTTCAAAAGCTAGAAAAGGAATTAAGGCGAAACGTTTTACAGACCTAAATGAAAGTATTCAAACTGCTTTAAAAGCTATTAAAAAAACAGGTAAAGTGTTACCTCCAAAGAAACGAGTAATTCCAATCTCATAGACTGGTGGATTTCTTCCACTTATATTTTTATTTGCTGGTTTGTCTGCTCTTGGTGCCCTTGGAGGAGGGGCTGCAGGTATTGCTAAAGCAGCCAAAGCGAAATTAGAAGAATCTAAACGACACAATCAAATGATGAAGTCCATTGCGGCAGGAAAAAAAAAAAGAAGCGGACTTTATTTAAAACCCTATAAAAGAGGATGTGGATTATACTTGAAACCTTATTCAAAAAACTGCTAAAACATATACCTCGAAAAGCACTTACAAATTACGATTTACTTAAATACGTTAAATATTTACAAATTCCCAACTTTTGTGGTATTTTTGTGAGGGATAAATTACCAAAAAAAGATAAAGATAATTGAAAGTGCAATTGTCAATCTAGATAATCATAGTGGTGATGGTACTCACTGGATAGCATATATAAAAAAAGGAAAAAACATAATATATTTTGATAGTTATGGTAATTTGCGACCCCCTTCTGAATTAATTAAATATTTTTATAGCGACCAAAATAATAATATTGTTAATTATAATTATAACAGTTATCAAAACTTTAACAAAACAAGTTGTGGTCAATTGTATCTAAAATTTCTTTATAACCATATGTAACACCTAATTTTAGTTTATTATTAAACATATTTTTAAAGTAAAATGTCGTATAGTTTTGTTCTTAGCGGCAATTCCGCTATTTTAACATCAGAGTTACATCCTCCAATACATTTAGAAGAAGATGTTGAATATATTATCGGTCTTGTAAATTTCGAAACATTTAATGCAATTCCCAATATTGATGTTGGGAATAATGTATTAATTCATAATGAAAATTTAGAAATAGCCATACCTCCAGGTAGCTATGAATTAGAAGACCTAACAGATTTAAAAAAAAAACACTTGGATGAGGATAAAATTAGTTTTAGTCTTTATGCAAATAATAATACTTTACGTGCATATTTTAAATGCTCAGCCCCCATAACTTTTCGTGAAGGAACTATTGGTAAATTATTAGGGTTTAAAAATGGGCGATTGGAAGCTAACATTGAACATATATCAGATATTCCCGCTGAAATAATTAAAGTAAATTCAATAAATATAGACTGCAGTATTGCAGAGGGATCATATTTAAACGGGAAACCTGTTCATATAATACACCAATTTTTCCCGAGCGTTGCTTCAGGGTTTAAAATAATTAAGTCACCTCAAAACGTCATATATTTCCCAGTCACCGTTAAAGTAATTGATAAAATAGCCATTAAAATAATAGATCAGGAAAGGGATTTGGTTAATTTTAGAGAAGAAACCATAACCATCAGACTACATCTTAAAAAAAGTAAATGAAAGATGGTAATATTATATAACAATAAATCTGCAAACTTTACTAGAAAATTTAATAATAAAAACATTAATAAGACAAGAAAGAAACCAACTTCCTTTAGTAGGAAATCAAACTTCCAAAGGTTAACACCTTCTAATAGAAAATTTCTTCAAAGTTTGGGTTTTAAACTTAAACAAAATGGATTATTTAAATGTAAGAAAAAATGTATTGGTTGATGAATCAATATTAAGCTAGGAAATTATTTCTTTCGATCCTTTTAATCGTACAAAACTCGGACCAAATGATGAAATCAGAATTGCTTTGCAACAAACAGGAAAATCTCATTTACCTTGCAAAAGTGAAATTTATATGGAATTGCAAGTAACTAAAGAAGATGATTTCTCTTTAGCTAATACTGTTTTAATTGGTAATGCTTCGGCATTTTTATTTAAAGAATTACGCTATATTTTAAATGGTGTTACTATTGACTCCGTTCGGGATATTGGTATAACTTCAACTCTTAAGGTATATATTTTATTTAATCAAAATGAAAGTGCTAAATTGGAAAATGCTGGTTGATATCCGAAAACAAAATCTAAAGAAAAAATTATGACTGATGATGAAGGTAATGTTTCATTATGTATACCATTAAAGATGTATTCAGGATTTTTTGAAGATTATAATAAGATTATTCTTAATTCACAACAAGAACTAATTTTGATAAGGAGTAATGATGATACAAATGCATTATTATCCAGTAATGAAGATGAAAAACCCAAAATTAAAATTACAAAGTTGTGTTGGAGAGTTCCTCATCTTACTGTAGCGATTCCGCAAGAATTAGCACTTACTAAAATTATTGACAAAAATAGTGATATACTAATAACCTTCCGAAGCTGGAAATTAGTTGAATATCCAGAGTTATTGGAAACTACAAGGCACAACTGTCCCGTAAAAACATCTACAAAAATTGAAACGCCACGTGATGTTCTAATTGCTTTGCAGAAAAATAGACGTGGTAATCTAAAAATGGATATAAGTAAATTTGATCATTGTAATTTAAGAAATATGAATGTGTTTTTAAATTCAGAAAGATATTCTTACAATGATCTTCAACTTGATCTTGAAAATAATAAATTTTATACTCTGTATAAAATCTTTACAAACTTTCGTCAAGGGTATTATAACTCTCCAGTGGAACCAATTTTTAATCTGAAAGAGTTTAAAGAAAATGCTCCTATGTTTAAATTAATTGCTCACATCAAAGAGATTTACTACAAAGCTGTCCAGTAACCATGAAAATTGAATTTGAAACCAAGGAAAAAATACCCCCTGAAACAGCGGCCTATTGTTTTATAATGATAAAGTTTTTAGTTACAACCCATTAACAAAAATTGTGAAACAACTGTAATACCATTTCCTTAAAATAAAAAAAACTCCTTTCAAACAAACCGCTACTTATGCTTAAGAACGCATGCGTCAATTTTGATATTTATTAACGTACCCAAACCAGAATTCTGCATTTATATAATGTCTTACGAGATTTCAGTTCTAGTATTAGATTTTCAACTTAAGTTGCAGAAATTTAAAAAAAAACAAATAAGTGAATATCAATTAAAAGTAGAAATAATCAAGAAATTCAAATATTTGAAAATATGAAACCTATTTTAGATCTTCAAGGATTCATTCATTCAAATTGAAAATAATAAATGTATTGTAAAGGAATTAGCTGCTTACAATGGGCAAAAAGCAAGTAATTTTATTTTCAAAGCTGCATTTCCGATAGGTCATTTACCATCCTATTTACACAAACAAGCTCTGGGATTAATAAAAAATCATCATTGCGTTGAGTGGTGTGAAGGATTTACACCATTACACAAATATGGAGATATCATAATAGATTTAAGCGCTAAGGAGGACTATGTTTATGTAAAAGGCGAAGAAAAGGCAGTTTTCGTAAAGAAGTATTCCATGAAACCAGTTATCGAGATTGATGAACAACCCACCCTAAAGAAAATGGATCCTTGCTGCTTTTATCATCAAAAAATACCATGTGTATGTGCAATCTCAAATGTTTATTACCTTTACAACAATTTTTTTATGTAATAAAAGACTTGATTACAAATTATGTGTTTTATTTTCTAACATTGTTTTAATACGTAAAATATAATTATTTAATACTAGTTCTTGAAGGTTACATATTAAAATATCTATATTTTTATCTTTTAAATATTCGCTACAACATTTAGCTTCTAGTAAACATAATTCTGCATGTTCCATATAATTTAAATACAATATAATATTCTGCGCTTGACTTTCTTGACCTTCATGTGCATAAAACTCGGAACAGGCTGTGGATATCAAAAACTCTTACAAACAATTCCATAATAAATCATATACTAAAACCTCCTTGTTTTTCAGTATCTCTTTATCTCTCTCATCCTCTTTCACTATTTCTTTTAATATATCAGGATCTTCTATATAATCCTTCAATGTCCTTAAAAGTAACTGAATCCTATTTTCTTTATTTCATGAACGAACTTCGGAAAATTTTGAGTTTTTCTATAGTTTAAACAGGCTTCTGCAGCTAATTGGTATTGGAAGGCAGTCTCATAATATACCTGTGCCCACTCAGGTTGCCTCTGTCTTAGCATTGCATCCTTTAATTGGGAATTTTGAATCTTAGTAAACTGTTTACCTAATTTGGTAATTTCATTTTTCAAATTACTGTTCACAACTACCACTTATTTTTAATTTAACAACACTTTTCGTTATTGGTGGTGAATCATCTATATTAGTTTAAGACTAGTAGCGAATGAATGTAACTCGCTCAGATTCAGTAATTTAAGATACCTGCTTCCCTCGAACTGCTGTGGTGGTTAGGAAGGAGGTAGGAGGTGAAGCAAAAAGAGGTGGAGTGTACGTAACCAATCGAGATAGGGGGCGAACTTGGGCAGCCTTTCAGAAACAAAGTCATTCTTGGCTGACCAATCAATAAAGTGCTGGGTGGGGTCAACTGGAAGCCCCCTATCTCCACTACTATGATGGACACAAAATTATGTGGTGGTGTACAAGAAAAAAGCTCTCCGAAAAATTCCAGTTACCCACTAGAAAGAAATTATCTTCGAAAACATCTCAATATGTCTACTGGAACAAAGCTAAAGAGTTGGTAGACCGTTTACGTTTGTTGTGGAGTTTCGAAATGGCCGGACACACTGGACATGAAAATGAAATGATGTCAATCATAGAGTAATTACGAGGAGAAGGTATAATATATTAAGCTCAATATTTAATCATATTCTTCAGTTTTTCTTTCGATCTGAGACCTTTAATATTACTAATAATATGGAGTCCAGTCTAGAAAAAACCAAAATTGTTAATGAACAACGGAACGGCTAGAAAAAATTTTATACGAAGGCGTACGATAATTGAAGGATACAGAGATTTGTGGCAAATTGATTTGGCTTAAATGCATCAGTATGGTGATGAAAACGATGGTTATCTTTATATTTTGGTCTGTATAAATTGCTGCTCTAAATTTGTCGATACCAAAGCGATAAAAAAACAAGACGAGTATAGAAGTTACTAGTGCGATGAAAAACATCATTGAAGAGGCATCATATACACCAACAAATTTGCAAAGTAATCAAGGAAAGGAATTCTGTAATAGTAACTTTCAATCCCTGATGGAAAAATTTAATATAAATCGTTATTCCACTTACAGCACAAAAAAGTTGCAATTGTTGAGTGAGTCATAAGAACTCTTAAAAATAATTTATATAAACAATTTTCGGCAAGATGATCTTACAAATGGATAAGTTTTCCATGGATGACATTGTGCGTATTAGCAAGTACAAAAGCTTATTTAATAAAGGATATACGTCCTCTTGGTCAACTGAACTGTTTAAAATTTATTTATTTATTTACTTATTCAACACAAACTCTACAGATACATTAGATACCTAATTATAGAGTTACACGTTCACACATACATACACACAAACACACACACACACACACACACACAAATAGTGTAATGAAGAAAAATGAATTACATTATTTCGATTAGCGTACGTTTTATTTGTTTATAACTTATTCTAAAAATATCTACTTCACTTTGAACATCGTTAGCTAATTTACAAATCATGTTGACTGGAGCGTTAATACAATAATGGGTACGATGGTTTTTTAAATAAGAAGTCAATGTATTTCTTGTCCTATATGTAGGGATAATAAAATTCACCTGAGCGAGAAGATTCATATCGTCAATGCTATTGTGAATTATTTTATACAAAAAAATAACAGAGGCTATATTCCTACGCTTTTCCAAACTTAACAAATTATATTTACATCTAAGCTCATCTTTGCTTACAGTTAAGTCATATACACCTGTTTCTCTGTAATAAAGATACCTTAAACATTTATTTTGTATTCTTTCAAAAGCGTATTTATGAGTATTATAGTACGGACTCCATATTAAATTAGCATACTCCAAAATGCTTCTAACTTAAGATATATACAGTTGTCTTATACAGTTTACATCACTGAAATCTCTACAGTTTCTAACTATAAATCCATACATACTAGATGCTTTTTTTTATAACAAAAATGTGACTTAAAAGAAAGTTGAGAATCAAATATGACTCCAAGATCCCGCATTGTAAAAGTTAATGTTATAAATTCACCTACATAATTGTTGGAATCGTTAGAAGGTCAGCCTATAAGAGAATGTTTTTACGAGTCAGAACTACAAAAAACAAGCAGTCCTGGCGTTTATTTAGTAAAAAAGGTCCTTAGACAACGTAAGAATAATCACACCGATCAATTGTTTGTCAAATGGCTAGGATTTCCCAACTACTTCAACTCTCAGATAAATCTGATATTGTTTAAATTGTAAATGTATGACTATAATTTTAATTTAAAATGTAAAATAAATAAACAATATATAGTAGTACAAAGTTTTTTATTTCAATCCTCATCATCAATAACAATGACAATAAAACATATTACACATAAATGGTTTTTAAATATTCTCTAAGGGAAGATCCAATTCACCGTCGACAATGACGTTATTTTCAAGGCTATGGCACTCGGAGTGCGTTCTCCTATTCTTTAATCTTCTTTCCCTTTTTAGATTTTTTTTTGGAATCGAGCCGTACGACATTGCGCTTAATGAGTCATTTAAAGGCCGATTACGTATTTTCTGAATAACTTCAATTGTTTTTTAAGCTCACTATTATTTTTGTATATCAGGGGGAGGACATCCTTGTTAAATATATCACATATTACAACTGCAAAATTTTATTTTTTATTATTTATAAAATATACTAAATTCCTGAGCCTCCGAATCTTGCATTTCGTATAGGTAAAGTTCCGAACAAGCTGCAGAAATTAAAAACTCTTCTTACATTTCTCTCACTAAACTTTCCATATTAACTACTACTATTACTACGTTAAACTTAAGTCCTACACTCCAACTTCATTCAACACAACCGGATCTTCAATGAACTAATCAGTTTTTCCAAACAGTTACTAAATCCCACCTTTTTTATTTCACAAAGTAAGTCTAGGAAAGTTAATGTTTTGCTGCAATATTTATAACATGCGTTGGCAGCCTTTTCATATTCAAAAGCCGAATCACAATAGCGCAACGCCCATTCTGGTGGACTTTTCATTGCATCAGTGAAGTAATTACATGCCATTTCAGTGAACTCACCGCCTAATTTTTTTATGGTCTCTTGCACATCACTATTCATATTTTTCATTTATTTTTACACTCACACTCACACTTGCTGGTGGTGGTCCTTCTATATAATGACGATGTATTTATTTATAGTGAATGTAGAAGGGTAAGTTCATCTGTTGTTCCTTGTCACACTGATATGGGCTGATATCCCAAAATTTGCTGTAAACTCAGTGAATTGACGTAAGTTTTTAAATATTCGAGAGAAAAAAAATGCTAGATTCTTTTCTTCAAAATCACACAAACTTTTTAAATTACTTTGATATAGACAAATTACTCTGCCGACTTGCTTTATAATTTTATATTTAGATAGTTCCGTATCTGACATTTCACTCTGAAATAGACTCACACAAATTTATAGAAGAATTTGAAAGGTCAAAACCATATCAAGATTATCCCACACTATTACAATGCACAAATAACTACTTCAAGGTCACACACTCAAGATTACCTCTAGCAAAGTCAAGGAGACTTCGAAGAAGGTCAAGATCAGGGTTCACACACAGCCTTGAAAAACGTTTCTTCAAGGTCAAAAAGAAGAATTATAAAAAAGGCTATTTACAGTATTTCTCTTGAAACCTTATAATGCTCCAATGCACTAATTTTTTACTTTACATTTCTATTTCACTTTGCTTTTATTCCATCAAATTTACTAGACATACAGATTTTACTAATACAGGCTGCACACACCGTGCGTCTGTTTCCACAATTTTACGAGTTTTTTCTTTTCTACTTGTGAGAGCGAGATATTTCTTTCTTTTTACGCGAGCTGAGAGAGTTCTTATTACAAAAGCTGAGCGCTTTCTGGCCGTTTCCAGATGAGGAGAAGTTATCTTTTTTCAATTCGTATTCACGTCGTTTTTCTTTTCTCCTCTTCTATCTTAAAACCACCTGGAGGCTGTTAACTGCGAATCGCAATTTATTCTGACGATGCCGAAAGTATCGGATTTGTCTGTCAGCTTTATTCTACCTATCTTCCTCCTTAGAAGCAATAAAAAATTAAAATATCTTGATATTTCAACTTATTTAGAGAAAAACAGAAACTTTTAAAATGGTTTTAGAATAACATTTTCTTGTGAATTTTATAGAGATTTAGCATAACCAGATTTATTTATTAGATTTAATTAGTGGAATTATCTACTGACCCCGTTGTGAATATTTTCACAACAACCGCATTACGATTTATAAGTTTGCGTCAATTCTAAACATAGTGGAAATTGTTCACAAGACCCTACAGTTTATTGGTTTTTAATTGCTAAAGGATCGGTTGATAATTACATCTCCTTTTTTATAACAAAAAAGGGATATTTTTGGAAGTTATAAACAACTAGAATTGTAGCTCGAGTAATAGTCGTACGAGTTTCTACACTCTGAAGGCTGATATTAGTAAGCATTATCCGATGCGCTCAATCCCCGCACCCCTTGAACTTGCCCCCTCCCCCACTGTGGCCCCGCCCATTGACCATGAAATTCGACCTTGCGTTGTTATGGCCTTGACCCTGGAAAAAAATTCTGTTCAAGGTTGTGGGTGCGACCTTGACCTTGTCCTTGTTTGAGTCCACCTTGGCTTTGCTGGAGGGCATCTTAGGTGTGTGACCTTGAAGTAGTTATTTGTGCATTCTAATAGTGTGAGATAATCTTGACATGGTTTGACCTTGCAAATTCTTCTATAAAATTGTGTGAGTCTGTTTACATTCATGAAGTGTGAAATGTCAGATACGGAACTATCTAAAGAAAAAATTATAGAGCAAGTCGGCAGAGTAATTTGCTTTTATCAAAGTAATTTAAAAGTTTGTGTGATTTTGTAGAAAAGAATCTAGAATTTTTTTTCTCGAATATTTAAAAACTTAGGTCGATTTACTGAGTTTACAGCAAATTTGGGATGTTCAGCAAAGATTTCGAGGTTTTAGAGAGAAAAAACGTTACCGAAATGATTGTGGGAAAAATGTATAAAATTGTAAAAATGGTTTCAATGACTATACGATTTGATAAAACTTTTCTAGTGGCTTTACACGATAACGGTGATTATAGCACATTCGAGACTTTTCTGCCAAAACGTGTGGCTGAAACACTTTCTGACGATATTGTAGATATTAAGAGTAAAACTAAAGGGAAATACACGCTAACTTATTTGGGGCCAGGTACTAGAGTTTTTGGAAACAATACTCGAACATTATTACGTTTTAGCTCATTGGAGTAAATTGTATGTAATGCTTGAAAAAAGGATGTAATTAAATTTTAAAAATAGTTGTACATGTCAGAATACTTACGTTCATTATTTCTGTTAAAGATATCTGCTGATGCGACGACCGTCAACGAATGTGTAGATAGATACATATTACGGTTGGAAAGATAATTAAGAAATATGATTCACGATATATTAGATAGCGCAAATGATTGGCTGCATATTTAGACAATCAAAGATCAATATAAGAAGGAGATCAGGGATGCAATCAATTAGATTGTTGGGGCATACTTGTGCGACAAATTTTTATATGATTCCATAGACATGGATACATTTTGTACTGAAATGGTTGAAGAAGAATTAAAAGAATACCTCGTTAATATTCCACATTTACCTGGTGAGCTTGTTGCAAAATATGAATTGGTTCCTGCAACAGCAACAGCCCAAGATGTTGACGATCGAAATAGTGTCGGATGTGATAACATTTTGAACAACGAATTACAATTAAATAACTGTAAATAAATATTTATTACAATCATAGTTTTGTTGTATTTCTTTTATAAATATACCAACCCAGTAGATAATAGTCAGCGTTTCTTTTTCTCAGCTGAAATATTTAGTATAAGTAGAGCAAATAAAAATAAAACAGTTTAGTTAAAATTAAAAATGAGTCGAGGAAACAACTAAATTGATAAATTTGGTTGTCAGAAATATGATGAATAAAATCGTATATTACCCAGACCACCAGGGATTGGTTTTAAGCTTACAGCGGATGCGCAGTATGATTTAGTTGAAAAAACCATAACCAACTTAGGCGAACCTAAAGATGATGACGATGCTGTGGCAATAAACTTTCTTAATAGAAAGTTTTACAATTTTTCAGTTATAATATGTGACATATTTAACAAGGATGTCCTCTCCCTGATATACAAAAATAATAGTGAGCTTAAAACAAAAATTTAAGTTATTCAGAAAATATTCTATCATCAGCCTTTAAATGACTCATTAAGCGCACTGTCGTACGGTTCGACTTAAAGAAATCTAAAAAAAAGGAAAGCAGGTTAAAGAACGTGAGATCGCACTCTAAGTGGTATAGCCTTGAAGTTATGTCGTAGTTGTCGGTGAATTGGATCTTTCCTCTAAGAATATTGAAATCTCATTTATGTGTATGATCTTTTATTGTCATTGTTATTGATGATGAAGGTTGAAATAAAAAAAAAATTTGTATTACTATATATTGTTTATTTATTTTACATTTTAAATTAAAATTATAGTCATACAGTATCTTATTTAAACAATATCAGATTTATCTATCCAAGAGCTGAAGTGGTTGGGAAATCCTATACATTTGATAAACAATTGATCGGTGTGATTTTTCTTGCGTTGTCTAAGGACATTTTCTACTAGATAAACGCCAGGACTGCTTGTTTTTTGTAGTTCTGACTTGTAAGAACACCCTCTTATAGGCTGGCCTTCTAACGATTGCAACAAGTATGCAGGTGGATTTGTCACGTTAACTTTTACTATTTTAAACCGTTCAGTTGACCAAGAAGGCGTATATACTCTCTCGAATAAGCTATTGTACTTGCCAATACGCACAATGTCACTTATGGAAAACTTAAATTTTTTAGGTACAATTTTTAAATAATCGTAAGATATAATTTACGTTTCTTCTTGCACATCTGCCGGCTTCATTCCAATTGCGCGATGTTTCAAATGGTTATAGGCTTTTATTTTTGACGATGATATATATATATATATATATATATATATATATATATATATATATATATATATATATCCATTTGTAAGATCATCTTGCCGAAAATTGTTTATATAAATTATTTTTAAGAGTTCTTATGACTCACTCAACAATTGCAACTTTTTTGTGCTGTAAGTGGAATAACGATTTATATTAAATTTTTCCATCAGGGATTGAAAGTTACTATTACAGAATTCCTTTCCTTGATCACTTTGCAAATTTGTTGGTGTATATGATGCCTCTTGAATGATACTTTTCATTGCACTAGTAACTTCTATACCTGTCTTGTTTTTTATCACTTTGGCATAGACAAATTTAGAATAACAATTTATACAGACCAAAATATAACGATAACCATCGTTTTCATAAGCATCCTGTTGCATTTCAGTCAAATCAATTTGCCACATATATCTGTATCCTTTTGTTATCGTATGCCTTCGTATAAATTTTTTTCTAGCCGTTCTATGTAGTTCTTTAACAATTTTGGTTTTTTCTAGACTGGGCTCCATATTATTAGTAATATTAAAAGTTTCAGATCGAAGGAAGAACTGAAGAATATCATTAAATATTGAGCTTAATGTATTATACCTTCTCCTCGTAATTACTCTATGATTGACATAATTTCATTTTCATGTCCAGTGTGTCCGGCCATTTCGAAACTCCACAACAAACGTAAACGGTCTACCAACTCTTTAGCTTTGTTCCAGTAGACATATTGAAATGTTTTCGAAGATAATTTCTTTCTAGTGGGTAATTGGAATTTTTCGGAGAGCTTTTTTCTTGTACACCACCACCTAATTTTGTGTCCATCATCAGAGGTTTAATAATTAGTAAATATTTGTTCCATTTGCTCTAAATAATTCCAAAATTTCCTTGTACATTGAAAATACATTATCGCTTGTGGTCCCTTGCCTAAACTTGGGGGGTTTTTAGAAATAACGAATCATAAAGTGCCGGTGATCCATCGTATTCTGCAATATTTTTCCCCTTTTTGTATAAGGCAATATTTCCATTTTGAAAACGCACCTCTAAATTACCAATAAATTTTTTGGTGCGATCTGTTTTTGAACCAAAACGTACACTACATACAGTATCGTATAGAGATGGCTTTAAACGTAATCCTTTCAGGTATGTGTTTAAAGTATCGGAAGTTGAGGTGTCAGCGGATGCGAGAGATATTTTAGTTGATGTCGATTGTGTATCAAACACCGATTGGCTAATATCCTATTTCGAACTGCAATGCTGCTGCTGTATAGGTGTAGAGGTTTGAAAGGAAAATGACCGTGAAATAGCTAGAAAACATGCCCAAGGAAGTAATGATTGCATTATTACCAAATGAAATTCCATTCATGTGTGTGAAGATGAATCTTTTTAAATATTGCCGCTAAGAATAAAACCGAGATATGGGATGTTTTAAAGGTTAGTCAGGTCTTATACGTTCACATTAACAGGACACTCGATTTAAGCGCCGATTTTTATCCAACCATCGAATTACATAAAGAAAACAAATATGGTCTTGTATTGCTGGGATTTTACACATACAATTCAATTTTTAATGTGGAGGAAAGCAACAATAAGTTTGCCTGCATGAAGGAGGGTTACACCACCGAGCCGATACAATTGCAGATTCCACCTGGGGCCTATAAAATAGATGAAATAGGTAAAGATATGTCCGGGGCTTTGAGGAATTCAACTAAAGAAAAGAGTGATGGAATCTTTTCCTTAGTCACTAATAATATTAAGCTGAAATGTGAACTGAAATCCCAGTATACTATAGATTTCCAGGGACAGGCGAGTATCAGTAAAATGTTAGGATTTATTTATACAGTGTTAAAAAGAGACAAAAAGCACGAGTCAGCCGAAATTTTTAATGAAAGTACATGCGGATTGTAATATAATTTCCGGAGTATATATGAATTTTGTGGAAGGTCGCACCTTATTCGAGTTCGATATCGATGTGGAGCCCGGTTACAAAATCAGTAAAGAACCACATAATAATACTTATATGCCGTTAATGCTGGAAGGACTTTAGTTTATCGACAACATTACTCTTCGCATCTTGGACGATAGCGGTGATCTAATCAATTTTCAAGGCGAGAAAATTATCGTGAAACTGGAATTGAAAAAACTTTCATAGAAATTGATTATTGCTTCAATCGTCAATTGTGTATGCTGTCGACTAAGATTGGGGAACAGCCGAAATACAATAAAATTAAAAGGAGAGAGAGAAGACAAGGTTAGTCATCGTCCATACATTAGATCGCAAACATCTCATCAGTTATTTGCTGAAGACTATAAATTTTTAAAATCAGTCGGCCTTCAAGTACGAAAATGATTTCCACCACCAGCGATAAAATAGAGGTTTTCTCCGTACCCATCTTGGACAATTTCATTATTAGTCTAGAAGAGCATACGTATAAACCATACGGACTTCCATCATTCAATTCGGATGAAGTCCGTATCCCCATTAATTTTCAAGATATTTTACTGGATATCGTTTTTTATCACATAATGTCCTCGCATTTTTGTCCGATGAAATTCGCTACGATATGGGAGGTGAGCAGGTCGCCGTGGTTCGTAAACTTGAAGTTACCACGACATTAAAAACCATGGTTGCCTTTGGAAGTTTGCAACAAAGATCTCTCATGACATGCGGATGGGGTCTGGACGAAGCAAACCAAGATATCGTAGACACTGCAAGTAACGTATTCTCGGGGAAATTACCCTTAAAATATCTTATGGGATTCGCCGAAGATTCTACAAAAGTGTTTTCAACTTAAAACAAGAGCTTATTATGATTACAGCTCGCACTTTTACCAATTGCTACGTCGGCGAAGTAGACGCCGAAATTAGTATCGACAAAATGGAATGGAAAATTCGTCACATCATTCCAAATGACAAGCAAAAATTGAAAATATTGTATCGCATTAATAAAGGTGGAAACAATGCCAGTATTCGTAAATGAGACGTGTGGGCCTTGAGAACGAGCACAAGTCTAGAAAGACCGCGCTATATAATCGTTGGATTTCGAGACAGTAATAATTGCGACAAAAAAGAAAAAAACGCAACCCAGTTTACCCACGCCGATGTATGCGATATTAGACAATATCTGAATTCAATCGTTTATCCCTACGAAAGATGGAATTTAGATTTCACCATGAAACTGTACGCAGCAGCCTGTTACAATTATGAAAACTTCCAAAGCAGCTACCACGAGCGCATAATAAACCATCCGATGATGACGTTCGCCGAATATATGAAAAATCCCGTTTTTATTATCAATTGCAGTCATCAACTCATCGACCGTAGATGTGAAATTGGAGTTCCAAACCAGAAAAAATAAATTCCCCAAAGGCACTAAAGTGTACGCATTAGTTATTAACGATTCATTTTTAGTTATAATGTATTAAACGGTTCCGTGACCAACAAATCTATATTTTAATGTAATTATCCATTTTATGTAACACAAAATAATGTTAAAATATGGAACGTCAATTAATAAATTTGTAAAAAGTCAAGTAGTAGTTTTATATTTATTTGAAACCCAATAAAAAAAGTGGATACCCTTAAGAAGGGAGTACGGGAGTTTAGATAAAAGGGATTTATTAAGGGAAAAACCTACTTAGATAACGCAATAAAAAAAATTTGTATGTAAAATATGAACACAACGAATTTGAAAATTTGTAGAAAAGTAACGGTTAGGAATAGGGAAAAAAATTATGGGAAAAAATTATAGAGGAAGTCGAGTACTATAAGCAAGCATTTTTTTTCCGACAATAATAAAGTAAAAAAATAATTTTTTGAAAAATTAGTGAAAATGGTTAATGCGTGCTAAAGTTGAAGATTTGGAGCTAAACAATATTAGAAAATTAGAAAGATCTTTTTCCACACATTGTAGTATTTTTCAAAATTCGAAAAGGTGAAATTTGAAAAAAGGATTAAGAAAGGTTAGTAATTTGGATTTTTTTTTGCGCCGTCGCTCGGGAACCGTTTAGAGAATACGATGATGAAAAAAAAACCTGAAAAATTAAAAAAAAAATAGAGACCAAAAAAATTAAAAAATCAATAGGAAGGAAGCTTGACCGCCGGATGGGGTTGTCGGAAAGTTGTAGCGGGCGTTTTTTTTTTTGTTTTTTTTTTTTTATAAAGGCCGGCCACCCTATCGGCCTCCGGCCCTCATATATATGCACACCACCTTACCTCCCCCAACTTTCTTAAATGTATATATGGGCGCTATTCGAATTATTTCATTATTACACAGGATGGAAGATTATTGGCATTGTGCCCGGAACATTATGCATGTGTGCGGAGTGCAGGGGTACCGCACCACCACCTTCGGCATCGCCCGCAACGCCAACATCGACGGCACCGCCAGCAACGCTGACACCACCAGCGACGGCGACACCGCCAGTACGGCTTTGGCAGCCCGAGGTCCAGATGCAGCCAAGAAGAAGACCAAGGGCTGCACCTAGGTCGGTGTTACTATCGTTGGGTATTGCTCTACGGTAGAGACCCGTCCCTCCCCCAGGCCCTTTTAGGGCTACAAAAACGGTCCTTTTCAGGACCCTATTATATCTTGATCGTAGTTTAGTAGTCGTCACATATGGGACGAGATATTCGTTTTTTAATATATTGTTCACAAAATTAGTCTTATTTTCTAAGCAAAAAAAAAATCAAATTCCGTGTTTTAAGTTTTTGAAAAAATCAATAATTCTATAAGCGTGGGGGTAGTTGGATATAACTGAGATCGGGCCAGTTACACAGTCATATCTACTTCAACTTTCATAAGATTAACATGGAAGAAGAATGACCCGTAAGCAGAGGCTCTTCAATATTTAGTGACGACACCGTCGCCGGCAACGTTGAAGACCTGAAGAACTTTGACGATATGGATTTTGAGATTGACGTCTTACGTTGGGACGACCTGGATGAGCCAATTCCACTGCTCTATGACCACAATCCTGGTTTTGTAGAGTTGGACGACGTGGGTGACTGGGTGCTTCAGCGCCTCGAAGACGACAGTCCACAGCCAGAGTCGGACTCAACGGATGACGCGGCTTGAAGATCTCCAGGGTACTTGCGACTCTTCGACCTGGTGGTCTGTCAATGAGGATGTGCCACCATAGGCCTCAGACCCTCCCCAGCCCTTTTTAAGGGTATGAAACAACGGTCCTTTTCAGGACCACAAAATACTTTGATCGTAGTGTTAGTTCATATTAGTACTTTGTTACTAATATTATATTTATAGAACATACAATATTGGATACAAAATCGTTCGTTCGTATATGAGACCACATACAACTCTGGACTCCACACGTAATACGACATTTGTTGTTACTCCCACCACTAATTTGTCTGTATATATACGGCCAACAATATTTATTACAATCATTCGAAATCAAAATGCCCAATGAGCAAAACCAACCAATCCAATGTCCGGTGATAGATTCTACCACGGACTATTGTTTGAAGTGGGGTTTAAATGATCCTAAATAGGGTGCCCTCTGGGACTTTATAATCCAATGGGTGGATAACAACCCCACCGTTGAAGGACCGTGCAACTCTACAACACCATAAAAATTCGCATGTTTCTGCCACACAACAAAACGGTCCTTTTCAGGACTACAAAATACTTTGCTCGTAGTCTTAGTTGGTTATAATAGTTTGTAACCAATATTTTATGTTTTTTTTCATAAAAAACATACCATATTGAGACAGAACCTGAACTTGTTAAACCGAACCATGTTTTAGCCTAGTTGTAAATATAACCAAAAAATAATTACAACTATTGCTATTACGTAGTTTTAGTGGGTTATTGACACTTTTTTTACTACCTAATATTATGCGGGAAAGGTCCTATACGAAATAAAACACCAAAAAGTATATTTTCAAGCATTTTTTATTCTATATATAAAAATATATATTTGTAAAAAAACATTTGTTAAAATATAAAAAATCTTTTTTTATCAAACACATTTTCTTTTATTAATCTACAAAATATATTTGCAAAATATAAATACAAACTTAATACTATAAATTATAAACTAATGTTTACAACTACTTAACATCTATTATACAACTTATCAAAGTTTGCTAATTGTCTTTTATACCGCTCACCCAGACTTTTTCTAACTGCTAATTGTTTCTGTATTTCTAGTAATTGTTTTTCAAGTTCAACTATCGCACTTCATTTTCACTTACTTTGGTAATTAAGTCTTTTTTCACTCTTAACATGTCCGGTAGTTTGGTCTTTTGCGAGCTGGTAAAGCCTTCAGCCCACTCCGGTTGAGATGTCCCAGAACATTTTAAAGCACCAGTTTCGTCGAGTGATGAGGGTGAAGAAACATTAGATGCTTCTTCTCCTTCATAACACTGCTTAAACCGCCTCTTTAATGGTTTGCGACATCCCAATATCGGAGACAGTGGTGCATCAGTCTTCATTGGTGAAGACTTTCCCTCCGACACTTTTTCTACACTGACCGGTGTTGGTGGAGTTGGTCTACCGTCGCCTTCAATTACCTACAATTAATCGACGATTTCCGATTTCGGCATAGTCAACAGGTTCTGCAATTTTGAAGCTTTTGGAGACGTTGCCCTATTTATACTCGACGCTTTTCGCAAAACCACATCACTTAGAACTTTTATTTTCGGTTCCTTCTCCTCACTCCTAGTTTGAAGAAATTCCGCTGCCGACTACACCAACTCTTCATCCCGACCATCGTTGAGGGCTTTTTCTTCGGCATCCTCTTGCTCTCTGTGCCAATTTTCGAACACCCCTAGAGTTAAGACTTCCAAACGACTCATGTTCTTCAACATGTCTTTCTAGGATTCGCAACTTACATTAAGCCCGTCCAAGAGCAAACTTACGCTTTGCGCTCTTGAAAACATCTTCGATTTTTTTCTTACTTTACTTAACTTCGACTTGTACTTACTACTGCTCTGTTTGCTGTTCTGACGAACTGTGAATAGCTCTAGCCAGCAAGTCTGCTTTTATGTCTATTTCCCCTACTACACCACCTTTATTCCTTTTGTTTGATGCATCAAGTATAGTATTTAAACTTGTCAAATGCAAGGCCAAGGCCAACGTAACCGGCAATGCTAGGGTCGTTTTCGAGACTGTAATTTTCAAGGATTTTTCTTTTTGGCCCTGTCAAGGTTATTTTAAAAAGTAACATATAAATATAGTACTAAACTTGTCAGATGTAAGGCCAAGATCAAGGCCAACGTAACCGGTAATGCCAGGGTCGTTTTTGAGGTTGTAATTTTCAAGGATTTTTTGTCCCTGTCAAGGTTATTTTAAAAAGTAATACATAAATAGAGCACAGCGTTTGAAAAATTACAACATATTCAAACATTATGTTGCCAACTGATGAACAACCTGGTGAAGCGGCCAAAACATACAGGCATATACCAAGAGTTTTATGTTTAACTTGTCATCGTTGTAAAAGACAAGGTATCTGCTGGCGGAATGATCTTACACACGATTTCAACTACATTGACAGGATCAAGTTTGTACAATGCGCTTTTTGTGGACTAGTTCACTACCAGGGCAAGGACATTAATGAACACGACATCCAGAGGAGATATTGGATCCTACAAGAAACTTAACTGTATAGAAGGAATTAACTTATGTATTTTATTTCTTTATTTTTCCATTTTTTTTTTGTTATATTTTCATTTTTTTATAATAAAACACTAGTAAAGTGTTTTTTTGTTATATTTTCATTTTTTAATAATAAAAGAATGAATCTGTATGTGTATTTATTAAACATCACCTAAAATACGTTTGGCAATTCCTATTTTTCTGCATAGTCTGTTTATTAATGAAATAGAACCGTATATTAGGGTGAAATGTAATGGTTTCAAATCATTCTCACATAACAATGTCAGAAGTAAACACTATTGATACGTTCGGTCGCAAAAGACACTTTAAGGAATTTAACTTTATGCGCGGACCTTCAGGAATATGGTTTAAACTCACACCTGACGAGGATTACGACATGGGGAGCAAAAGGTTGTGCTACTTAGCGGAACCTCTTGAAGGAGATGATGCGGTCACACGAAGTTATGTTGATAATAACCTGGCTCGGTGTGTCCAAAATACGCAGAAATCTGTACATGACTCAACAATTGTTATTAAAGATATATTCAAAAACCAACTTGAAGGTCAGGTACGCAAGAAATTAATTGAAATTTCTCAAGAATTTAGAGAATACGTTGATGACTCTGTTATTGCAGTATAGACCTTAGACAAGACGAACTGCGTGATGAACTTAATTCTAGAATGTTGAAAATTGAAAAGACTATGGAGGATCTTGTCAACAAAACTGCTCCACTTAAAACATATACTCGTGGACCTGTGCGTTTAATTTACTGTTAAACAAATTTTTCAACAATAACTTTGCCGTTTGTTAGTAGTAGCTTTTAAAGATTTGACAGGCCGCACGTAGGGAGGAAGCAGGGTTGCCAAACACGTAGTCTATGCTATTTTTTAAATTAATTAACGAAAATCATCCTAACCTGACCCCGTTTTCTCTTAAAACAATGGTTTTAAGAGTCATATCTATTGTTTTTAATTAATTAACTTAATTAATTACTCCATATTAATTAAATAATCATAAAAAATCCTATTAAAAAACGAAGATCTGTCAACATCGCCACATACGCGGATTTTCTGTGGACATTTTGGGTTACGTCATACACGCTATCGTTCGCCAGGTGCATCACCACCTGCCTTCCTTTATCGAGGCGAAGGGTTCTATAGTATTTTCGGACCTTATTGTACTTGCTTTTGAATGCCCGGCTGATGCCTGCCTTTAAAATTAGGTGAAAAGTATTGTTAGAATTTGAAAAGAGGTGTTGTGTTGTGTGTTGTATATGGCTTTGGGTTCTATATGTTCCTCTATCGAATCCTTTTTGTTGTACCGATTTTTATTTTATCTCATTTAAAGTATTATTTCAAATATTGTGAACTCAAAGAGAATTTAACAAAATCAGGTGATGTTAAAATTGCTTTATTCACATTACCCATACCTTGCATTTGAAATAGTCTTTTGTATTCGAATTTCAGGATGGACCAAAACTTGTTCTTGTCTGTATGCTACTGCCGCTCGTTAAAAGAATTTTTAGAATCTTAAAAGGAATAAAACATACCTATTATGTCCACTTTTAAGTTTGGATTCTATCATTATTTTAACTGAAATTTTGAATAATAAACGTTTTGGCCAAAATAGGTCTTTAGAGAGTTTTGAATGGATTTCCGCAATATATTTACCTATTGTTTTACGTATGATTTAAATGGGCTTTTGTAATCTGTAAGCTATTCCCAGATGTTTTTCTAGAAACACATCAATTATTTCCAAAGGGAGGCGGGGCTTAGCGTTTAAATACGAGATGCGCCGAATTGAGATTCATCATTTGAACCAACTCACTCTTAGGTCTTATCTTAATTGTTTTTGTTTTTGTTTTTTGTATACAAAATGTTTACCTGTAAATATTATTGTCGCAGTTTTATGCGTAAAGACAGTTTGAAATGTCACGGTGACTGTCGCACTAAACCATCACTTTGTTGCTTTTGTGGTGAAATATTGAAGTCAGAGATAGCGCTGAAATATCATATAATGAAACATCATCGAATAATACTAGCAAAATTCCTTCTACATCAGAACCCTTACCGAAAAAACCACGACTTGAAAATCATAAGTTTTATTCCTTTATAATATTTATATGTAGTTTTAATTTAAAATTTTGTGTACGTAATCATTTTGAAACAAAACTGAATTATTGATATTTCATAATATATTAATATATATATATATATATATATATATATATATATATATATATATATATATATATATGCCTATTAAATCGGAAGGGCGTAAGTTTATCGATAATATTACTATAAGAATATTGGATGATAATGGTGATTTGGTAAACTTTCAAGGTGAGAAAGTTATAGTTAAATTGTAATTAAAGAAACTTTATTAGAAAAATCGTGGGTTTTCGGTATGAAAAACCACAGTTGGAGGATGCTTATACTAATAAGTATTTGGAAAAACATATAAACACCAAACAAAGGCGAAAAGGCGAAAAAGTGTTAGTTTAACTAAAGGTCTTCAAAGGAGAACATCTTTAAAACTTAGTCCAAGAAAGAAACCGTTTCTTGAATTTATAGGTCTCAAATTACGAAGTGCTTAATTGTGTAAAATGGGTGAAAAATTGCTAATTTTTGGAACAACTGCATATGATGCATCTCTAGCAAACAACCATATATATACTTATAAACCATATAGATCTCCAGCGTAGACATCAATGATAGATTGCCCCAGGGGGTTAGGAAGGCCATCCTTTCTAGTACTGGTGTGACGATCCCGGGGCCCCAGTCATGTTGTGTATGTCCTGTGAGGTCTTTGTTTATCCGTTCTCGGAAGGCCGGTGGTTGCTGAGGATGTGCCTTCCGAGAGTGGAGGCTTATCTTGACCGGCCGACCAAGTGGCATGGGACCACTATAAAAACCCTTTCAAAGTCACGGTGGCACAGAACAGCCCAAGAACTGCGTGGCCTAGGGAAAGCTAGGTCGCTACTGTTCGGACTCCTAAAATTGGGCGCTTCTGAGTTTAAATAATGCCTTTCCACAGCATGCGGGACACTGCTGTGGGCGACGGTTTTATTCCTCCGCTACTCGTGGGAAAAATTATGATGTCTTTTTCTAATTTTTCTTCACACACCGCGCCTAACAAAATGCCTCGAATTTCCTCGCCGGAGATTCAAGGCTCTCCAACTTATTTTGAAAGATTTTTTTTAGTACCGAGGAATGACGGCTCCTTTGAGAAGGTGTCCCCCTTTCTCATATATAAAGCTTTATGTGGAAGTATCAGTGAAACTGAATGAACCAAAAAACTCAGAAATGGTAAACTATTGATTGAACTTAAAAATAAAGCTCAAGTGGAAAAAATAATTAATTTAAAAAAATTACAAGATTTTGAAATCACTGTCGAACACCATCAGATGAGTTATAACCTGTAATGACCTCCTCCATTGTGAAACGGACTAAATTCTTTGAAAGTCTACAATCCCAGGGTGTAATTAGAGTTAGACTACGCGTAATGGAGATAATACAGTCCCTTCAGCGACCTTAATTCTAACTTTTAAGCTTCACAAATTACCTGAACATATCAAGGCAGGTTACCTACATATTCGAGTGCGTACTTATATCCCTAATCCGCTGAGATATTTCAAGTGTCAAAAATTCGGTCACACATCTGAAAGATGTAACGAGTCACCCATATGTCCAAGATGTGGTAAGCCATCGCACGAAGATACTCCGTGTAACGGTCTCCCCTCTTGTGTAAACTGTTCGGAATCCCATTCACCCAGGTATAAAGGATGCCAAGTATATAAAATAGAATTGGGTATACAAAAAATTAAGACTCTCATACTTTGACGCAAGAAGAAAATATATTGAACTATACCCCACTTTTTCAATCTCATACGCTGAGAAAGCTAAAATATTACCTTTTCATAGAAAAACCAATTCTCAAGAGGATTCCAATCCTCCCCCCAAATCTCCCTCTAACATAGAGGAAACCACCCCTTCTATACTCCCTCCCCCTCCCCCTCCCCGCCCCTCCTCTTTTCACAAGTCCCCTCCTTCCCTTAACAATCCTCCTCCCAAACCCTCCAAACTATACCTTTATCGCCCCCAGAATCCTGTTCTTCCAAAAAAAGATTATAAAAATCCACCAAAACCAATAAACACTAAAAAAACCATCATCTTCTCGAAGCACCTCTGAGACTTCCGTTTCCTCTCAGAGTGGAAAAATGGAGATAGATCAATCCAGCAAATTTAAATCCAATAAGAAAGCCACATAAATGGCTCCTACAATTATTGAGTGGAATATTAATGGAATTAGATCCCATTTCGCAGAACTTCATCTTCTAATTAACACTTTTAATCCCCTTTTCCTACTGATTCAAGAAACTAATTGCAGACCAGGAGATAAAGTAAATTTCAAAAAATATAATATCAGATGGGACAGAATTAACTTTGATAGGGCCTCTGGAGTAGTGGCAACCCTCATCAGGGATAACATTCCCTTATCAGGAAATTCCTATTCTCTCCTCTTACGAGATCTGCGCTGCATCAGTCTTCATTGCAAACAAAAAAGTATCCCTCTGTAATTTATACATTCCTCCGTCAGTAGTGAACATAACCCGATCCTCTCCATCCCCCCACTCCTCGACCTTGACCTTGACCTTGCCCCACCTCTCTTTAGCCCCGCCTACATGTCCTTGTCATTGACCTTGAAAATGCGCGCGTGCTTTGTCCTTGGCTTTAACCTTGTGTTCAAGGTTGTGTGTGTGCCCTTGACCTTGACCTTGGTCGAGACGACCTTGACTTTGTTGGGGGGCCATCTTGGGTGGGTGACGTTGAAGTAGTTATTTGTGCATTGTAATAGTGTGGGATGATCTTGAAATGATTTTGACCTTGCAAATTGTTCTATAAAATTGTGTGAGTCTATTTACATTCATTCAGTGTGAAATGTCAGATACGGAACTATCTAAAGAAAAAATTATAGAGCAAGTCGGCAGAGTAATTTGTTTATATCAGAGTAATTTAAAAAGTTTGTGTGATTTTAAAGAAAAGTATCTAGCATTTTTTCCTCTCGAATATTTAAAAACTTGCGTTGATACGCTGAGTTTACGGCAAATTTGGGATAAGCTGCCAGCGCCATATCGATGTGACAAGGAACTACAGTTAAGCTTACCCTGTTACATTCACTATGAACAAATATATCGTCATTATATAGATGGGCCACCACCAGCAATAAAAAAGTGTCGTGAATGTAAAAACAAGTGAATAATATGAATAGTGCTTTGCAAGAGACAGTAAAAAAATTGGGCGATGAGTTCACTGAAACGGCTAGTAATTATTTCAATGATGCAATGAAAAGTCGAGCAGAATGGGCGTCGCGCTATTGTGATTTGGCTTATGAATATGAAAAGGCTGCGAATGCATGTCGTAAATATTGCAGCGAAACAATAAATTTACAAGACTTTGTTCGTGAAATAAAAAAGTTGGGGTTTAGTGACTGTTTGGAAAAACTCATTAGGTTCATTGCAGATCCGGTTGTGTTAGATGAAATTAGAGTGTAGGACTTAAGTTTAACGTAGTAGTAGTTAATATGGAAAGTTTAGTGCGAGAAATATACGAAGAATTTTTAATTTCTGCAGCCCGTTCAGAATTTTACGCATTTGAAATGCAAGATTCGGAGGCTCAGGATTTTAGTGTATTTTTTAAGTATATGGACCATGCCGAAGTGTGTATTTTAGCGAGTATAGTTTGTAAGAATTTTCTAAGAAATAAAAATGAACAATTATTATTGAACAAATTAAGAAAGAAAAGGTTTAGGTGATAATGTTAGACGTATAGAAGAATGGCAGAAAAAAATTAATCAATAAAGTACATAAAATGTATTTATTTGTTTCATTATATTTTGTCCTTGAAGTTATCCTTATACCAATTTAAATGTGTGACGTCATTTGACCTTGAATACTCCTCCCACTATTTCTATCGTTAAGCTACCCCCACCATTGTTACAATTCGACCTTGAAAACTCGTTATAAAGGTTAGTGGGAAAAGAAGTGACTTCAAACAGTCGCAGATATCAGTGGAATAAACATCAAATATTGTGTTCGTGTAGTGTTCTGAAAGTGCTATTCACGGTAATTTTTGGATTTATATACCATTTTTTCAATAATGAGTATTGCAAAAGAAACTCTAGATGAAATTAATGAAATGTTCAGCAAAGATTTCGAGGTTTTAGAGAGAAAAAAGGTTACCGAAATGATTGTAGGCAAAGTGTATAAAATTGTAAAGATGGTTTTAATGACTACACGATTTGGTAAAACTCTTCTAGTGGCTTTACACGATGACGGTGATAATAGCACATTTGAGACTTTTTTGCCAAAACGTGTGGCCGAAACACTATCTGACGCCACAAAATTCTAGCTTTTCTCAACCCCAGTTCAGACCCCCCATGTTTTCACAACAAAATCAAACAAGGCCTCCTATGTACTCACAACAAGGTCAGCATCAGTCGCAGTTTCGCCCTTCAACGGTCCAACGAAACCCAAATCCTCAGCACCAACCCAGAACCCACCATATGAATTACAACACGCAACCATATGAAGAGTATTCCACACAATACGAGGAAAACCCTCAAGATTACTACGAATACGATCAGAGTTTTGAAAATAATTATTATGATAATTATTCTGGTGATCTTACTTCATCACCGAGTGATGAATACCAAAACCCAAATTTTTGCTCTCTCCCGAACCAGAATCATCCCCCGGACGAGACTACCTCTATCACGAACCCATTAGAAATTATTCAGGATCAAAACAACAATTTGAATCTGGACGACATGAATCCAAATTTAAATTTCCAGGAACAGCAATTCCTTTAAGCCCACTTCTTGCTGTCAACCCAAAAAACTTATACTATATCCATGACGCATCTAACAAATTTAAATTACTTATCGATACCGGAGCAGGCATATCCATTTTCAAAAAAAATACAGCCCAAAATTTTCGCAATAAGACTCCAGAAAATATCACGATCCAAGGAATAACCGATCAAAAACTACTTATAACCGAATCCACCCTGGTTCCTTTCAATACAGGTGATCCCCACAAAGTTTTTATATACGACCTCGACATAGAATTTGACGGAATACTAGGCCTAGATTTTCTGGAACACTATCAATGCGTAATAGACCTTAATTCCAAATCACTTATTACAAATTTTAAAACAATTGCACTACACAAAGCGGATTCCAATTGTACACGACAAACGCAGGAGACTAATAATAATACCCGGAATAAAATTTCTATACAGGGTCGTACAGAACAAATATTTAATCTCAAATGCGGTTTATCAAACACAGACGCAATACTAATCGGTCAAGGAAAGGAAAAAGTTAGGCTTCCCCATGCTCTTGTTCGCGTAAACAACAACGGAGAATTTTTAACAAGTGTTATTAATGCGAATGCAATACAAAAAACGGTTGATTTTTCCAACCTTTCTATTGAACCAATAGAAAACATCGAAACTATCCTAAACTTTAATAGCCGCGAATATAAAGACATGGAACCAATAGACAGGATAAAAATAATTAGGGATCAGTTGAGAACTGAACACTTAAATGCAGAAGATGAAGAAGCCGTTACACAACTCTGTCTAGACTATGCCGACATATTTTACATAGAAGGTGACAAATTAACTTTTACAAATGAAATCAAACACACTATCGAGACAAATAATTCCAGGCCGATCTTTACTAAATCTTATAGGTACCCACAGGTGCATAAAGAAGAAGTAAAAACCCAAATCAAAAAAATGTTAGAACAAAACATCATCCGACCATCTGTGTCACCTTGGTCCTCCCCTGTATGGTTTGTGCCGAAGAAACTAGATGCATCCGGAAAACAGAAATGACGTGTGGTTATTGACTATCGTAAGCTAAACGAGTTGACGGTAGACGATAAGTATCCACTCCCCAACATCTCCGACCTCTTAGATCAACTTGGCAAGTGCCAATATTTTTCTACCCTTGATCTCGCATCTGGATTTCACCAGATTGAGATAAGTCCCGACGATATCTCTAAAACTGGTTTTTCCGTTGACAAGGGCCACTACGAATTCGTTCGTATGCCTTTCGGCTTGAAGAATGCCCCGTCCACCTTCCAAAGAGTCATGGACAACATTCTACTAGGCATTCAAAACGAGCGTTGCCTTGTTTACATGGACGACATCATTATATACTCTCCTACTATCCATGAACACATGAATCGTCGCCTTAAAGAAGTTTTCAAAAGACTCCGTAAAGCCAATCTCAAAATTCAGCCCGACAAATGCGAATTCTTACGAAAAGAAGTCTCCTATCTTGGACACCTTGTTACTAAAGACGGTGTAAAACCCAATCCTTCCAAGGTAGAATGTATTCAGGAATTTCCCGAACCTAAAACACCAAAGGAAATAAAATCCTTCCTTGGACTAGTAGGCTACTACCGCCGTTTCATACCTAACTTTGCCAAAATCTCAAAACCACTCACTAGGCTTCTCCAAAAAGATTTGAATTTAATTTCAATGTAGATTGTAAGGCATCATTCGACAATCTTAAACAGGCTCTAATCTCTGACCCGATTTTATTCTACCCCGATTTCGAAGAGCCATTCCTTCTTACAACAGACGCGAGCGCGTTTGCAATTGGTGCCGTTCTCTCCCAGGGACCTGTAGGAAAAGATCTTCCCATAACCTTAGCATCTAGGACTCTTTGCAGCGCAGAGACTAAGTACTCTACGATTGAAAGAGAACTACTTGCCATAGTCTTGGCCGTTAAGCACTTTCGCCCTTACCTTTTTGGTAGAAAATTTACCCTTATTACGGACCATAGACCTTTGACCTGGCTATTTTCCATAAAAGATCCCGGAAGTAGACTAGTAAGATGGCGTCTTAAACTCGAAGAATACAACTATAAGATCGAACACAAACCCGGCAAGATAAATAAAAATGCCGATGCACTCTCCAGAATAAAAATAAACCATTTCAAGCAGTGCGCAAACCTACAATCGAAAATAAAAATCTTCGCATCAAACGATCAAGATGACGAGCCAGAAGACGAAGCCACAAGCACTTCTGAAGAAGATGAAGATCTTAATGACGACCAAATAACAGAAGAATTTAACAAATTTGTGGAGCTCTATAAAACAAGATCTTTAATCGATTACTCAAAAATAGAAACATCAAACACGCAACTTTTAGACAAAGCTCATAAAAACATAGTTACCTTTTTTTGGCAAGATAAACTACAAGAATTACACCATGAAATATTAGACGATATATTCGAGGAAAATTTCGAATATCAAACAACAACCGTTAACATAGTTAACAGCAAGTCCATCAAAAATAGAAAGTATTACATCGTACCACTCCCGTTCGACCCAGAAACTGTGGTTCAACATTTGTTTTATGTTCTTTACAAAGCTCAAAATGAATTCGAAGTCGCAAAAACATATTGTATCGAAAATAACCTTGAACTCCCAATTCTAGAAATTTTCTCCTATATATTCTCAGACAAAGAGATAAAATTAAAAATTTGCCATGATATGGTCAAGACACCCTCAGAGGATGCAATCCCACAAATTTTAGATCATTACCACCGAGGAAAAACTAATTTACACAGGGGAATAAATGAAACAGTACGACGCATAAAAGAAAAATATACATGGCCAAATCTTATTAAGGACGTCGAAAAATTAATAAAGGCCTGTGAAATATGTCAAAAGGTCAAAATATGCAGGAAAAACCTCAGCAGACCTTTAGTCGTAACGAAAACACCGAGAGCACCATTCGACATTACTGAAATTTTCCAAAATTCAGCCACCCTAATGAATCCAAAAACAAATCAACCCACAAAGATTAACTTCGACCGGTTAAAGCCTTATTCTGAATAAGGATTATTTCTTTTACAGATTCTGCGCGTTGCTCGCAACTATGTCTTCTCAATACTTCATAACACCCATAAACAATACCGTTGGAATCTTCTTCCACGAGGAAGGCACTATAAAAATATCAAACAACAAATGGACACTCCTCGTTTACAAAGAACTGCTGCCTATAAAGGAAGCTATTCTACATAACGATAAGATCTTAAATTCGAGGCTAGATAACCTGATCTCTCCGGAAATAACACCACCAAGACTAATAGCCTTTAAAGGAGAAGTACAAACTCACGCCAACCTACTCGGACAAATCTCTGACTCCGTTAATCTTAAATACAAAGACATAATCGCGGACACACAAAACTATGCCTATAAGAATAAACGCGGAATAATTAACGGAATTGGAACGATATGGAAAACAATCACAGGTAACTTAGACGCGTCGGACGGCGAATACTTCCATGACTGTATAGAGAAAATCACGACAAGACAAATTGAGAATCTAATGAAAAATCAAATTTCGGTAACAACTTCAGTAATTAAAAGTTTTAATTCTACCATCGAAAAATTAAGAATCGACTAAGAAACTTTTAACGACGACGTACGAAACATACAAACGGCAATAATGGACATATCAGACGATTTAGCCTTTTATAATGCAAAACTAGACACTTTGGATTTATGCGAATCCCTTATGGAGAGCTACTCTTTCATAGAAAATTATCTTAACGATATCCTAAACGCCATAACATTCGCTCGCCTAAGAATTTTACATAGCTCCATCATTACCCCATTAGATCTGATCGAGTCGCTTAAACAAATTTCTCAAGCTCTACATAAAAACAATTTACCATTACCGGTCTATTCCTCTAGCCTCGCTAAATATATTGATATTATCGAGCTAGAAGCCTATCAATCAGACTCTAGAGTATTGTTTGTTTTAAAAATTCCTCTGGTTGATCCCGAAACATACACTATGTATCGCCTTTATCCCATACCAATATCGCATAACCTTACAGGGTTTCACCATATCATCTCTACCACTCAAAAATATATTGCGAGAGATGATGATTCGATGCTCTACGTCTCACTTCAAAGCCTTAAGACTTGCAAAGTACTTAGCTTCCACCAGAAAATCTGCTCTGAAGTACTTCCACACCCAATAGACAGTGACTCCATCTGCGAAGCACAACTTTTGAAGCAACCAATCCACCTGTTACCAGGAACCTGCCAATCAAGTTTACTATTAGCAAAGGGATACAATTTCCAACAAATTGATCAAAACCTTTGGTTAACTTCAGTGTCAGATCCACTACCCATCACTGTGAAATGCGACGGGAAATCACTCATTACGAAGGTCGTCCAAGTCAACACCCTTCTACGTCTTCAACCAGACTGCAGCGCATTCATTGGAACAACCAGAGTTCATGGAAAGCGTCTGATAGATGTATACCAAAACGTCACTTACAAGAATCTTCTAATCGAAATTCCATACAAGTGTTGTGAACACCTTCCAAAGAAGCCATCCGTACCGGACGTCAAACCCTTGAAGTTGAACAAAATTGACACTGATGACCTCAATATTGCTCAACATAAGCTAGACCAATATTCTGAAGAGTTGGATAAAATCATCTCCCAACCTTTCGTAAACAAGCATCTACACTGGTTTACAGTCTCGACAATAGTCATAGTCGTTCTCCTGGCCACAACTTATGCCCTATCCAAATGTTGACGCAGAAGACTGCCGATGATTACCTCAGGCCCCTCCGACGATGATTCTCCTTCAAGACCAAGACCAGCGAACCGGAAAAATGCCTCCAGCCTTTGCAGTATTCTCCCAAGAAGAAGACCCAACATCCGCCTGGATCAATACCTACACGAAGAGGAAATGGAACTCCGATAAGATTAAAAAGTTGCTGCAAGGCACCAACTTTTATTAAAAAGGGGGAGTTGTTATATGCGATTCAACGACAATGTTATAATTACTATTAATAACTTGCTCCTTGACCGCGGTATCAAAAGTCGCATTAACAATTTACCAACTAAAGCAAAATCAGCAAATGCAACATTGTCACACGGACTACGTGACTTTGAATGATGCAAAATGATGCAACTTGCTGACGCTGCTACAGGGAGATTATAAATACCTTCCCAATTGTTATTTTTAGTTAGTAATAGTAAACAAAGCAATTAATGCTGTTACTCTGCTAGTTTAAGTTCTGATTTAAGATTTGATTTATATTTAATTTTGACAGTATAAAAATTGTTAAATAAATAAAATAAAAATTTTTAAAAAGTGTTTTTAAGAAAACAAAATATAATATATATATATATATATATATATATATATATATATATATATATATATATATATATATATATGTTGTAGTTTAATAAAAAAAAGTCTTTGATCAGATTTTTATATTTTACAAAGTGAATAAAAATTACTTGAAAATATATTTTTGGTGTGTTATTTCATATAGAACCTTTCCCACATAAAATTAGGTATTAAAAAAGTGTCGGTAATCCACTAAAATTACGCAATAGCAATAGTTGTAAATATTTTTGATAATATTTACAAGTATGCTAAAACATGGTTCGGTTTAAAACGTTAAGGTTCTGTCGCCAGAGCTTCTAATACTTCGCATCTCAATATTGTATGTTTTTATGAAAAAAACATAAAATATTGGTTACAAAGTATTATAACCAACTAAAACTACGATCAAAGTATTTTGTGGTCCTGAAAAGGACCGTTTTGTTGCAAAAACATGCGACTCTTTATTGTGTTGTAGAGTCGCACGGCCCGTCATGATCAACGGTGGTGGTGGTGGTGCTGTGTATTGGACTATAAATTGCCAGAGTTTTTCCTGTCTGGGATCGTCCAACTCCCATTCGCGACAATCGTCCGTGGTAGAATCTACCACAGGGCATTGGATGGGCTGTTGTTCACTGTCAGACATGTTAAACTGAAATGATTGTAATAAGTATTGGTGGTCGTATATATAGAGACAAATTAGTGGTGGGGGGTGAAAACAAATAGTGTATTACGTATGGGGCTTATGGTGCCCCATCCTCGCTGGTCGACCATCAGCTTGACGAATCGCAGGGGCCCTGCGGATCGTCGGGTGTTGGTGATACTGGAATTTCCAGCACCGCATTTTCCGTCGAATCCGGCTCTGGCTGCAGCGACGGAGTGTTGAGTCTTTGTAGGACCCAATCGCCTACATCGTTTAATTCCACAAGACCAGGATCGGTCATAGAGCAGCGGAATCGGGTCATCATTCATTTTAAAGATTTTTAAATTTTTTTTCACCATTGTATTTTCTTCAAAATTCTAGGTAATTAAAGTGCTTTTATTTTTTCTCTATCTTGAACGGTTCCCGAGCTACAGCGTTTTAAAAAATCCAAATTACTAACTTACTATAACCCTTTTCTTCAAATTTCATCTTTCCGAATTTTGAAAAATACTACCATATGTATAAAGAAATTTTCTTTCTAATTTCATAATATTATTTTGCTCTAAATCTTCAACTTTGGCGCACACTCACCATTTTTCAATAATTTTTTGAAAAAAAAATTTTTTTACGTTTTTACTATCGGGAAAAATGCTTTCTTATAGTACTCGATTTCCTCTATAATTTTTTCTTATAACTTTTTTTCCTATTTTTAAGTGGTACTTTCTTACAAATTTTTTAAATCGTTGTGTTCATATTTTTCCTTAAAAAATTGTTCTTGCGTTATCTAAGGAGCGGGCTTTTCCGTCCGCTTTTTTTTTATTGGATTTCAAATAAATATAAAACTACTACTTCACTCATTACAAATTTACCATATTTTAAAATTATTTTGTGTTACATATAATAGATCAGCGAACCGTTTAATACATTATAACTAAAAAATGATTCGTGAATAACTAATGCTTACACTTTAGTGTCTTTGGGGAATTTATTCTTTCTCGTTTGGAACTCCAATTTCACATCCACTGTCGATGAGTTAATAGCCTCTGGTTGATGACTGCAATTGATAATAAAAACGGGGTTCGTCATATATTCCGAGAACGTTATCATCGGATCGCTTATTTCGCACCCGTAGTAGCTGCTCTGGAAGTTTTCGTAATTGTAATAGGCTGCTGCGTACAGTTTCTTGGCGAAATCTAAATTCCATCTTTCGTAGGGATAAACGGTTGAAGTCAGATACAGTCTAATGTCATATACGTCGGCGTGGGTAACCTGGGTTGCGTTTTTTTCTTTCTTCTCGCAATTATTGCTGTCTTGAAACCCGACGATTATATAGCGCGGTCTTTCCAGACTTGTACTCGTTCTCAAGGCCCACACGTCGGAAGATGTTTGCCTTAAAGCTGGTAATTCGTACAGATCCCATTTACGATATGCCATTTGAATACTGGCATTGTTTCCACCTTTATTAATGCGAGACAGTATTTTCAATTCTTGCTTGTCGTCTGGAATGATGTGACGAATTTTCCATTCGATTTTCGCCGATGTAGCAATTGGTAAAAATGCGAGCTATAATCATAATAAGCTCTTGTTTTACGTTGAAAACACCTTTTGCATAATCTTCGGCGAATCCCATAAGATATTTTAAGGGTAATTTCCCGGAGAATACGTTACTTGCCGTGTCTACGATATCTTGGTTTGCTTCGTCGAGACCCCATCCGCACGTCATGAGAGATCTTTGTTGCAAACTTTCGAATGAAACCATGGTTTTTAATGTCGTCGTAACTCCAGGTTTACGAACCACGGCGACCTGCTCACCTCCCATCTCGTAGCGAATTTCATCGAACAAAAATGCGAGGGCATTATTTGATAAAAAAACATCTTTTCGTTGCATCTATGGGTTTAAATTTTCCTTCGATATATATGTAACTTTCGGCGATATCCAGTATAATATCTTGAAAATTAATGGGAATATGGACTTCATCGGAATTGTTGAATGATGGAGATCCGTATGGTTTATACGTATGCTCTTCTAGACTAATAATGGAATTGTCCAAGATGGGTTCGGAGAAAACCTCTATTTTATCGCTGGTGGTGGAAATCATTTTTGCACTTTAAGACCGATTGATTTTAAAAATTTATAGTCTTCGGCAGATAACTGTTGAGATGTTTGTGTTCCAATGTCTGGACGACGACTAACCTTGACGTTAACTCTTCTTTTACTTTTATTATGTTTCGGCGGTTGCCCCATCTTAGTCGACAGCACACACAATTGACGATTGAAGCAAAAACCCATTTCTATGAAAGTTTCTTCAGTTCCAATTTCACGATTATTTTCTCGCCTTGAAAATTGATTAGATCACCGCTATCGTCCAAGATGCGAAAAGTAATGTTGTCAATAAACTGACGTCCTGCCGGCATTAACGGCATATAAATATTATTTTGCGGCCCTTTACTGATTTTGTAATCGGGCTCCACGTCGATATCGAATTCGAACAAGGTATGACCTTCCACAGAATTCATATATGCTTCGGAAATTATATTACAATCTACGCGTATGATGTGTACTTTCATTATTTCCACCATCTCGGTTGATTCGTGCTTTTTGTCTCTTTTTAACACTGTATGATTAAATCCTAACATTTTATCGATACTCGCCTCTCCCCGGAAATCTATAGTATATTGGGATTTCAGTTCACATTTCAGCGTGTTATTATTAGCGACCAAGTAAAAGACTCCATCGTTCTTTTCTTCAGTTGAATTCCTCAAAGCCTCCGACACAGCTTTACCTATCTCATCTATTTCATAGGCCCCAGGTGGAATCTGCAATTGTATCGGCTCGGTGGCGTAACCCTCCTTCATGTAGGCAAACTTATTGTTGCTTTCGTTCACATTAAAAATTGAATTATATGTGTAAAATCTCAGCAATACGAGACCACATTTATTTTCTTTATGTAATTCGATTGGTGGATAAAAATCGCCGCTTAAGACGCTCGAGTGTCCTGTTAGTGTGAACGTATAAAACATGACTAACCATTAAAACATCACACATCTCGGTTTTATTCTTAGCGACAACATTTAAAAAGATTCATCTTCACACCTTTTCCCACTGCATTAGATAGTGATGTTTTTATGCTATTTTCTGCTTTTATGCGCTCATCGCTGATTTTGCAATAACAACAAAATATTTTTCTAGCCGTAAGACCCTCATCAGCCGTAACCTCGTTTAAATTGCTGCTGAAATAATGTTTGCAACCGCACTGATATTTTAATAGATCGATATCGCTTTTGAGGTGCTCGGGCAACTTATCCCAAACGAATGGAATTTCATTTGGGGCTAATGCAATCATTACTTCCTTGGGCATGTTTTCTCGCTGTTTCACGGTCATTTTCCTTAATCCACCGGCTAGATGAAATACTTTCAGTGATTGCAACGTTTTAGTTTAGTTATTGCGATCCATTTGCGGCGTTAATGGTGGCGATGATAACATATTTCACGCTGATGATTCGACAAGAAACTTTAAGTACAAATGTCCACACCAGACTGTTCCAAAATTCTGTTGACGATCGTATGTATAGTAAATAATATTCTTTTCTTTTTGGCATATTTTTCAATATCGATGTGGTCTTCAAGGTAGGGATTCAATTAATTTTTTGATCTACGATTTAAAAATAATCCCATACCTGTACGATATGGCTTTAGAAACAAACCACTTCCTTTCGATTTTAAATACAGGCCGGCACCTGTTTTATCTTAACTGCTTTTTTTGCAACTTTTACGGCACGCACAATTCCCGCTGCCCCACCGGCTAATGAACCCAAAGTTGATAACCCAGCAAGAATTGATATTAATGGTAATATTCCACCAGTTTTAGGAATCGGTATTATTCTCGGTGTACGAACCTTTCTTTTGCCACCTGCCTCTTTTACCGATCTAGGTGCTGCCGACAAAGCTATTTTAGATGCATTCATGACATTTTTTTCCAACACATTTTTCCTTCCGGCTTTTAATAATTCCTTTCGAACTGCTTGTCGAATAGCTGTTCCGAAACTGACTTTCCAAACATGTCGACTTTTATTAACACCTTTCCTTTTTGTACGACGTGTGCCTTTACTAGATGTTTTTTTTTGTTGGTAATGATGATGGTACACCCATACCAAAACGTTGTTTTCCTTTTATAATGTTTTTAACTAACCAAGCTGCTGTTTTTTCACAATGAAGAACTACAACTGCAATCAAAATCTTTCGTGACCCTAAACGGACTCACTTGTTTGTTCGGTAAGACTTTGTATTTAATTACACAACATAAAAGCGTTCTGAGGCGTTAAGATCCACAAGTCGCAATGTTGTTCTATATTCAAAATATAATTAAATATCACAACTTTTGATCATCGCTCCGAAAGAGTTTTATGGTAAATAAACAATTTTTTAGTATTTTCGGATGATTAATTATGATTAGATTTAAAATTTCCTTATTCCTTAATTTTTGTAAGAAAACTACAAGATTTTCGACATTGTTATGTATAGAAGAACAAAAATAGTCGGTTTGTGTTAAATTCGCTTTCCACTTAAGAAGGAAATAAGGAAATTTTTTTTAGATTATTAATTCTATCTGGTATAATATATCAAAAACCCTGCATTTACATCTGCTAGAGCAAGGAGATTATAATGCTAAACAAGAAATAATTATTGAAATTAGACATTTCGTTCATATTTCGACTCTTTTACCCTATAGTACCTTTCTGTGTTCAAAATTACAACTTTTGAAGGTTTTCGTTATCATACTGTTAAAATATCTTAGAAATTTATATATAATTTTAAAAACTTTAATACGGTCGCTATTCCAAAACCGATTTTATAGCAAGTGAACAATTTTTGAATATTTTTGGACAAATTTCTCCCACAATAAACCAAATTTCCCCTATTTCTTTATTTCTGTAAGAAAAGCAGGAGATTTTGGACATAGCTCTAAATAGAAAGCGGAAAACGGAGCTGTTTGAATTAAATTAGCTTCCCGAAATTAACTTGAAATAACCTGCATTTTCAAGATTTTTGTTAGAAGTTCTCTAGGAAAACGAGGAAATTATAGTGCTAAAGGCGAAATAATCATTTTCTAACTTTATTTACACTATAATGCTGGTCTATATTCAAAATATAATAGAAAATCACAACTTTTGGATATTTTCGTGATTATATTACTGAAATATCTTAGATATTAACATTTCATTCGAAAAATTCTTATATGATCGACATAGTAAAACTAATTTTATCGCAAATTAAAAACTTTTCAATATTTTCTGATACTTTTTATCGTTAGATTCAAATATTCTCTCACAAAAAACAAATTTCCTCTATTTCTTCATTTCTGTAAGAACAGAGCAAGATTTTGAACATGATTTTAGATAAAAAGCGATTTCTATCAAATTCATTTCTCGAAATTCATTTTATAGGACAATAAGGAAATTTCTCCAAGATTTATTTTGTATAATATTTTTTTAGATAACATATACCTTTGCTATCTCTGTCAGTACTTCTCTAGGCTACCAAGGAGATTATAATGCAAAAGGCGAAATAATCACAGTAATAAGAAATTTCGATCATTTTTCAAATTTATTTAAATGCTGTTTTATATTCAAAATAGAATGGATAATCACAACTTTTTCAGATTCTCGTAGTCATTCTGCTTAAATATCATAGAAATTAATATTTTATTTAAAAGAAACTTTAACATAATCGTTGCTTCAAAACAAATTTTATAGCAAATTTAAAAATTTGAATACCTTCAGACAATTTTTATGATTGGATTCAAATATTCTTTTACAAGAAAACAAATTTTCCCTATTTCTTCTTTTTTGTAGAAAGTACAAGATCTTGAATATGATTTTCGAAAGAAAACCAAGAATGGACCATTGCTATCAATTCCTTCGATACCTTCGCCAGTACTTCTCTAGGCAAACAAGGAGATTATAATACAAGAGGCGAAATAATCATAGAAATAAGAAATTTCGATCATTTTTTAAATTTATTTACTCTATAATGCTGCTCTATATTCAAAATATAATAGAAAATCACAACTATTGGAGATTTTAGTAGTCATACTGCCTAAATATCTTAGAAATTAATATTTAATTTTAAAAACTTAATATCGCCGTTCCAAAACCAATTTTAAAGCAAATAAACATTTTTGAATATCTTCGGACAATTTTTATGATTGGATTCAAATATTCTCCCATAAGAAAACAAATCTTCCCTATTTTTTCCTTCTTGTAAAAAAGTACAAGATCTTGAACATAATTTTAGAACGAAAGCCAACAATGGACTATTGGTATCAATCCCTTTCTCTATATCCATGTTAAAGGAAAATCAAGAAATTCCCCTAAGGTTATTGGTTTTATTTTGTATAATATTTATTTCAGATAACATATACCTTCGATACCTTTGTTAGTACTTCTCTAGGCTAACAAGGAGATTATAATGCAAAAGGCGAAATAATCATAGAAATAAGAAATTTCGATCATTTTTCAAATTTATTTGCTCTATAATGCTATTCTATACCCAAAATATAATGGAAAATCCCAACTTTTGGAGATTTTCGTAGTCATACTGCCGAAATATCTTAGAAATTAATATTCAATTTTAAAAACTTAATATGATCGCCGTTTCAAAATCAATTTCATAGCAAATGAACACGTTTGAATATCTTCGGATAATTTTTATGATTGGATTCAAATATTCTCCCAAATGAAAACATATTTCCCCTATTTTTTCCTTTTTGTAAAAAAGTACAAGATCTAGAACATGATTTTAGAAAGAAAGCCAAGAATGGGCGATTGCAATCAATTCCTTTCTCGATATCCATGTTGTAGGAAAATAAGGAAATTCCTCTAAAGATATTAATATTATTTTGTATAATATTTATTTCAGATAACATACACCTTCGATACCTTTGCCAGTACTTCTCTAGACTAACAAGAAGATTATAATGCAAAAGGCGAAATAATCATAGAAATAAGAAATTTCGATCATTTTTCAAATTTATTTACTCTATAATGCTGTTCTATATTCAAAATGTAATGGAAAATCACAACTTTTAGAGATTTTCGTAGTCATACTGCCGACATATCTTAGAAATTAACATTTAATTTTAAAAACTTAATATGATCGCCGTTCCAAAACCAATTTTATAGCAAATGAACATTTTTTGAATATCTTCGGACAATTTTTATGATTGGATACAAATATTCTCTCATAAGAAAACAAATTTCCCCTATTTCTTCTTTTTTATAAAAGGTATAAGATCTTGAACATGATTTTAGAAAGAAAGCCAAGAATGGGTGATTGGTATCAATTCCTTTCTCGAAATATATGTTATAGGAAAATAAGGGAATTCCTCTAAGACTGTTACTTTTATTGTGTATCATATTTATTTCAGATAACTTACACCTTCGATACCTTTTTCAGTACTTCTCTAGGCAAGCAAGGAGACTATAACGCAAAAGGCGAAATAATCATAGAAATAAGAAATTTCGATTATTTTTCAAATTTATTTACTCTATAATGCTGTCCTAATTCAAAATGTAATGAAAAATCACACTTGGAAATTAATATTTAATTTTAAAAACTTAATATGACCGCCGTTCCAGAACCAATTTTATAGCAAATGAACATTTTTTGAATATGTTCGGACAATTTTTATGATTTGATACAAATATTCTCCCATAAGGAAACAAATTTCCCCTACTTCTTCCTTTTTATAAAAAAATACAAGATTTTGACATGATTTAAGAAAGAAAGCCAAGAATGACGATTGGTATCAATTCCTCTCTCGAAATCCCTGTTAAAGGACAATAAGGGAATTCCCTTAAGACCATTAGTTTTATTTTGTATAATACTTATTTCAGATAACTTACACCTTCCATACCTTTGTCAACACTTCTCTAGGCAAACAAGAACAATATAATGCAAAAGGCGAAAAATCATAGAAATAAGAAATTTCGACCATGTTCAAAATTTATTTACTCTATAGTCCTGTTCTATATTCAAAATATAATAAATAATCACAACTTTTGGAGATTTTCGTAGTCGTACCGTCATATTCGCCCATAAGGAAACAAATTTCCCGTATTTCTTCCTTTTTGTAAAAAAGTACAAGATCTTGATCATGATTTTAGATAGAAAGCCAAGAACGAGTGACTGGTATCAAATTCGCCTCCCGAAATTCATGTTATAGGAAAATAAGGAAATTTCTCTAAAACTATTAGTTTTATTTTGTATTTTATTTATTTCAAATAACCTCTCTCTTCGAATTTCTCTAGGAAAACAAGGATATTATAGTGCTAAAGGGAAAATAACCATAGAAAAAAGAATTTCTCGCATATTTAGACTTTATTTAACCCTCTATATTCAAAATATTTAAATATGGAAATTTCTCTAAAATTATTAATTTTATTTGGAACAATATTTTGGAAAATCTATATTTTCGGTACTTTTGTTAGAACTTCTCCAGAAAAGGA